>CM076582.1:1011000937-1012200937 GCA_034641835.2 Pinus albicaulis | reverse complement strand
CATCTCGTCCACCCTAGCTCCCAGCTCCTTCATCTTCATTTGGTTGTTATGTCTCCCCGTTGACCGAATTCTTCTACTCCAGCAAGGCGCGACAGAGGTCGCGGTTCGATCTAGACCTCTTCAAAGAGCACTCCCACCACATGCATGAAAGAAGCGGAAAGTAATGATGTTATGGTATATGAAATGGAAATCAGTCAACCTGCCAAAGATTAAATTTGGAGGTTGGAAGCTAGGGTCCGAACGACTCATGGGAGAATGACTACTGACGAAGTTGATGAGATGATCAATTAGATCCCTAACCCAGGTTTAACCAGGGCCAGAGAAAACCTCTTTAGAAAATCTGTTGAGCTGAATTGGAAAACCAAGACTCTCCTAGTCATGGCCCTGCAAGAACAGATGGACAGTAACAAAATTTTGGCTACAGATATTGATGATCTAACTATTAAATTTTTGCTTTACGTGGGCAATGTTCATCATCTCAGATTCATTGAGAAGACATTCCCCCATTATGCCCTCCTCAAGAGATGCTCTACCAGCCATTATATCAATATGCAACCTAAAGAAGAAGCGTGTGGCCCCTCTACCAGTAAGCCCCTCCACGAGCAGCACAGCCTCGCAGGCACTGGACCCTCCTTTAGTGGCAAAGCTCAGCTGGCTTTTGACTATGGCAACACTCTGGAGTGCCCCACTAACGTTGACGACCACTCGAGGGATGGTCTGGACTAACCTGACCCTTCTCTCCTAGTTTTTTTACAATCATTACAGTTCCTTTTCTCTCTTTTATTAATCTATGATAAATTTCATCAGCGAGGCGGACATGCCTTTTTTCTGGTGTTGCGTCTCCATTTTCTCTATTTCAATTTTCCCCCTCTATTTTCTCCCATGTAATCTCACTCCCAGAGGGAAAAATGCAATCCAAAGCAACAAGCTTAACAAAGACTCTCGGTGCTGAATCTCTGCTCACAGCACTCTTCTTCTAAATATCTATGTAATCCTTGGTTACGATTGTGAATACAACTTTAAAAAAAAAAAATAATAATAAAATAAAAAACTTATGTATTGTTTTTTTTGTTAAACTTATATGCATCACAAATTTCTAGAATATTTTAAAATCTATTACAATGATTTAATATTGAATCAATATAAATTATTTATTTTATATTAAATAAATCTATTACACAAAATAGATTTACATAAATGGATTACATAAACCTATTACATCAAAATAGATTTTACATAAATCTATTAAATAAAATATAATAAATTTAATATACATCTAATGCATTACATAAAATAGATTTTATATTAAATAAATTTTTACATAAAATAAATCTAATACGTAATATTCTTTATAACTATGAATATTATAAAAATACAATACCCTTTATAACTATTAATATTATCCAAATCACTTTCTTTCAATATATTATAAGTAATATATATTACAGGGTAAACATTATGTATTTTCTTTTTTATGGATTTGTCTAAATACTTCTTTTTCCTGAAAATATAATTTGATATTGAGATTATTGTGCATATTCTTTAAAAATTTGATATCTTTCAATATATTAAAGTATTATATATTACAGGGTAAACATTATTTCTTTGCTTTTTTATGGATTTGTCTAAATACTTCTTTTTCCTGAAAATATAATTTGATATTAAGATTATTCTGAATATTCTTTAAACTTTGATATCGAGATTATTTTACATATTTTTTTATTATGAAAAAATATATATAATAAATCTATTACATAAAATATAATAAATATAATATAAAATTCAATGCATTTTATATATAAAATATAATAAATCTATTACAGTATATAAAATCTATTATATAATTTAATATTAAAATTAGTCTGCATATTCTTTTTTTTCTAAAAATAAAAAATAAAAAATAAATTTATTTCTATACTATACTATATATAGATATATAATCTTCAAAATATAACATTATATAAATCTATATAATAAATTTATTACATAAAATATAATTTAATATTATAATTTTAATATAAAATTCAATGCATTATATATATAAATTATAATAAATCGATAATAAATTTATTATATAAAATATAATAAATTTAATATAAAATTCAATACATTTTATACATAAAATATAATAAATCTATTACATGCATTTAGTATATAAAATCTATTATATAATTTAATATTAAAATTATTTTATATATTAATTTTTTCTTTAAATATAAAATAAATCTATTATTTAATATATATATATATATATAACTTACACTACTAAATAACTGCCATGATGAATGCCATTAATAAAACATTATTAATACATGATTGAGAGGGGAGAGCAGTGGAGGCAGACCAACATATATCTCTGGATTGCGTATGAAGTAAAAGCTTAAGGGTAATGTATATAAAATAGATGGTATATTAAATAAATTTAATAAATCTATCACAAATCTTTAAAAAATAGATTTTATAATATTTAAATAGATTTTATATTAGATATTATATAGATTTCATATTGAATAAATTTTATATAAAAAAATTTAAATATAAAATTATATAAAATATAATAAATTTAATATAAAATTTAAAGTATTTAGTAGATAAAATAAATTATATATATAAAATAGTACATAAAATAAAAATTTATTACATTAAAAAAATTAAAATATAAAATTACATAAATTTATATAATAAATTTATTATATATAATATAATAAATCTATTATATAAAATTATTCAAAATATAAAATTACACAAATTTATTATATAAATTTATTACATACAATATAAGAAATCTATTATTTAATAAATGTATTTATTTTGTATTTTATAAATTTATCACATAAAATACAATAAATCTAATCCATTCAATACATAAAATAATTTTTATAATTAAATAAATCTATTACATAAAATTCTTCAAAAATAGATTTTATATTGAATAGTGTATATAATAGATTTTATATTAAATAAATCTATTATATGAAATTTTTTGAAATAAATCATATTAGTAATTGTATAATAGATTTTGTAGGGTCAAACCTATTCTTTCAACTCATATCTCACAAGCACGATAATTTGTCTTCTTGGACAAGAGACAAATCCATGATGTCATTAGTATTGCCGAGGAAGACCTCCATTCCATGCATACTAAGCACATTAAATTCATGATTCTAAAGATTGATCTAGCTAAGGAATTTGATTAGACAAGCTAGCTATATTTGAGAATGCTTCTCACTCATCTGGGATTTTCTATCTCTATTATTAATTGGATCATGTATTGTATCACTTCGGTCTCATTTAGTGTTCTAATTAATGGTGCAGCCATAAACATTTTTCATGCGGAACAAGGTATTTGACATGGATTCCCTTTGTCCCCATTGTTATTCCTCCAGGTAATGGAAGGCTTAAGTAGACTCATGATGGATGAGAGAAATCATGGCAAGTTTAAGGGTATCAAGATCGCAGACAATTGTATCCTCACCCATCTCCTATTTGTGGATGATGTTCTTATCTTTTTGAATGCATCCATCAATGACTCAATGGTTTTCAATATCGCTCTCAAACTATTCTGCAAAGCCATAGGTATGACTTGCAATCACACAAAATCCACTCTGTCATCTCAAGGTTTCTCCCCACATGAAATTCATTTTGTACTATACAGGTTTCCATTTAAATTACTTCGGTTTGATGAGGATCTTAAGTACCTGGGATTTCAACTTAAACCCTCCAATTACAGACTTGTTGATTGGACATGGTTGATTGCCAAGATTTAAAGGAGACTCAATATTTGGTACCATAGATATCTAACTCATGCCGGGCAACTTGTTCTTATCATATATGTTTTAGAAGTAATCCCTGTATACTGGATGTCTCTAGCTTTGATTCCCAAAGGCATTCTCACCAGGATACAACAAATTTGCTGCAGATTCTTTGGAAAGGTTCAAAGGATGGCCATACCTTTTCTTGGGCTAGATGGGACCTTATTGCACTTCCAAAAAAATGGGGAGGTTGGTGCATCAAGGACCTACCCTCATTTTCAAAAGCACTAGCTGCTAAATTAGGGTGGCAGGTTCTAACTGCTTATAATCTATGGACCAAGGTAGTTATACAAAAAAATATCTGCTCATCTCATGTGATTGATTGAATCGGTGGTGAGCAATGTAACAGGTTCAATATATCCACCATTTGGAGAGCCATATTAAACTCCATTGACCACATCAAATTGGGTTTGGCATGGAAAATATGTGCAGGAATTCAAGTACACATTGGTTGTGATCCATGGTGTGGCAGTGGTATTTTTTCAATTCCTGAATGGGGTCAGTATCTACACTCTCAACCAGTTGGTTGACTGAGACAACATCACCATCTTCTCACAGGCCTAGAAAATTGTTCGAGATCTACACATTCCCCCTCCTTGGAACTTTAAATGGTCCAAATATACCACAACACTGGCAAAATCACATGTTAGAAGATGGACTCATATGGGTTATTTCTAAACATGGTCAATGCACACCAAAGGATAGATATCCTATTATTTTTGTTTAACATCATCCATGGGAATTGTTATGGTGGTGGTGTCCATTATGGAAATTGAAATGCCCGCAAAAGCCAGATTGCTAATGGAATATATATATATATATATATATATATATATATATATATATATATATATATATATATATATATATATATATATAATAGTTTTTATATTGAATAAATCTAATAAATATATTACATAAAATATAATAAATCTATTACATAAAATATATTAAATCTATTACAAAATAAATCTATTATTTATATTCTTTTCTTTTTAAAGAGTGTTTGTATATTGTATATGAGAAGTTGACACATGGGGAAGTGATCAACTCCATCCTTTTAAATGGGAAGATTGTTGTGGGAGAAGTATTGATCACTTCAAATATGAAGAAATTGTTATGATGAATGCCATTAAGAAAATATTAACAAACAAGATTTAAAGGGGAGGGCACTGCGAGGCAAAACAACATATATCTCCGCAACAAGATTACATTTGGAGTAAAAGCAAATGGGGAATGTTGGAGTTTAGATGCCACATAAAATTATGAAACCAATATACTAATGGTCTAAGGAGTGTTTTCAGGCATTACCTTTAACTAAAGCCTATTTAAATGGAAACCTATATATTTTAATTCTCAAAATTTAAATGGAAACCTACATATTTTAATACTCAATTTGTTGCATGGAGTACAATAATGGGTCAATATTTTTGGCATGATCCCTATTTTTTTTCAAAAATATAGGTTTTATGGTTGAAATTAGTACACACCTTTATATGCCCAAAAGAAACTGGAAACCAAATCTCTCTATCAAATCGGTCGTGTGGAACTTCTGTATGGGTATTGAACCTATACAAACTTGTTAACTACAATCAAATTATTAAATCCTAGTAAAAGTAAACAACGATAAAATATAAAAGCAAACAAATATCCAATGATAAACCAAGAAAAACATGAATGTCAAATTTAACCTAAGTGGTAAAGGGAAACCTCAGTTTTATGAAAAAGTGTTCAAACTCTCTTCACAACACTATTTATATGATTTTGCACTAAACTATTTTTGGGGAGCTCAAAGAAGGGCCCATTTTAAATGTATACAATATAAAATAAAATATCATTAAATAAAACTTAAAAACCTAGTAACATAAATATTAAAGCCAATGACCTCAACACAATAAAAACCAATAAGCATATTAAAAAATGGTGATTGGGTGGCTTCATTATTAATTTTTATTATGGCTTATTTTTATTAATAATATTGGTTACAACCACGCTATGATGAAGAAGAATTAACCTCGATAAAAAAATTAATTAAGAAAACAATTAAAATCCCATTTATTATAATTTTTAATATAAAAATTATTAAATTTTTATTTATATACCATCATTCTTTCATTTATTTTTCTTGCTTATTATTATTTTAATGAATTTAAAATATTTTAATTATTTATTTTTATTTTTGACTAAAAGCATAGTAAAGTGCCGAGAGGTTGTGTGTGTGGAGCCAGGAATACAAACCTCTTCATCCCCACACCATGTTTCCCCATAACTAGGTTTCCTTTACATAAAAAGATAATCTCCATTGTGCAAAGGATGTGTGTGCGGAGAAAGGAACACAATCCTCCACATCTCCACTCCTTTGCACTTCAGCATAACGAGGTTGCATTTATTTATGTTGTGATATTCCACAAAACGAGGTTGTTAAAATTTTTGGGATAAAATTAGTACTCATACCAGTATCCTTTAATTGCTTACACTTGCTAGCTAGTGTATAAAGTAAAATATCCCCTAGTGTTGTATTGTTATTTCCACTCTTAAAATATTTACAGCCTCCTTTGTCCACCACGTCATCTTTCCAATACGGAGCTATGCCGTGAATCTTTGATAAGAAAAATTGTTGTGACATTGGCTTTAATAGTAGAAGCAGACTCACACAGACCTGACAATACTGTTGAGACGTTGGTTTAATAGAAGCAGCACCGGTAGACGACTATAACCAGAGGTCCATGGAGAAACTACCGAGGAATTTTAAAACTTTGATAAGAAAAATTGTTGTGACATTGGCTTTAATAGTAGAAGCAGACTCACACAGACCTGACAATACTGTTGAGACGTTGGTTTAATAGAAGCAGCACCGGTAGACGACTATAACCAGAGGTCCATGGAGAAACTACCGAGGAATTTTAAAACCAAATAATTTTCTGGATAAATTGAATTTTCAAATTTCCATATTGATGGACTCAATTCGACTCAGTTTGGTCACTATGGTAGGCTTTATTCGAATTAGATATTTCTATAATCCTTGTTGCAATCGCCTAATGGCCCTATAACAATAGGAACATTGATATTAATGCTAATCATATTGATCTAGATTACATATTAATCTAGATTGCATACTTTTTAATATTTGGAAATCTACAGGTATTCAGATATTAATAATCAATTCAATGTTATCATTTCATCTAAACAAGATCCAAGGTCCATGTGAGGTCATAAAAGTTAAAAAATACTTGGTAGGATGCCGCAAGCTAACTGCATATATGAGTCCGCGTGGAATTGTCTAATTTTTGCTAGTATTAGATGATCACATGTCAATCCCTTGCTTGGTCTTGTGCTATGGAAAGTGTTAGTTCCTTCCCACAATATATTTCGTGTTCCCCGATAATGGCAGCAGTGGCCAAAGACACTACAACTTTAAAATATTGTCAATGTCAAGTTCACGATCTCCTCTAGGGATGTACTAGACCAATTGGGGAGAAAAGCGTATCGAGATTGCTTTATTTCCTAATTATTTTCATTAATTCTTAGTCCTTTTTCCAACACATCATCGGATAATGCTACTGATTGGAAGGAAATCCAAACGACACGTACGTAAAGGCGTTAATTTTTTGCAGCAATGCACCAAGGTATCGCGTTGATGTTTTCATATATAATATCCTGCCAATTATCGTCATGTACCCGAGCAGATGAGGATTGGCCAGTCAACTCCACACATTTTTGTAACTGTGTGGAGCTTTTCTTATGTCTCTACGCAAACAAAACTCTGCCCACTGCTGAAGAGTAAAGCTCCACACACTGGCTGCTCACACATTACAATTTTTTTCACAAACTAGTTTCTGATAGCTTCCACATCCCCCACACAATACCATTCTCTGAAATCTGAAGTTCATCCCCACACAATACCATTCTTTGAACTCTGAAGTTTGTGCCAAGATAAATTAACAATTAAAAGCTTCAAAAAAAGTTATTAAATTGGAACATAAATATTTTGACAACAATTTTTTTTGTTAATTTTTCATAGGGTTATGTTGTTGTTTGCTTTGATAATTGAATTTCTTCATTTATAAATTAAGTTCACCTCATAGCATCATAACATTAATCGGATTTATATAATTATTCAGCAACCTATGCAACTTTCAATATATATCTAATTTGCCCAATTTCTTTTTAGAATACTTCTAGTGATTGGCCCTATAGTGGTTGCATATCTTTAATTGGAATTTTTAGAGCCGAGTGTATTGTTTTGGCATGTATATTAAAAGTAGTTATTCATTTTTGGGAAAAAAAGAAGCAAAGGACTTATTCCATTACTTAACAAATTAGAAAGAGCTTCAAAAATACAATGGATAAGGAAAGACTTCCCAATGCTTGTAGTGCCCTGAACAATCATACGAAGAGATTCACGACTCTCATATTCACCAAAGTTCCTAAAAAAAAATTCAAAATCAATTTGTGTTTCTTTTCTGCCAATGAATGTGGAGATGCAAATGTTATATTTGAAAGATCAATAATATCACCCCTTGATTGTCCATTCCTTCTAAAATTAATAACTTTTTCTGCAACATCTTCAGAAATAGTTGTACTTTGTCAGTCAAAGGATATATCCAAGTCCCTTCAACCAAGGGTTTGAATATAAAAACATTCACATCATTTGGTGGAACCAAGCGAGAGAAAAGTTTCCATTCTTGATAATCATATTAAAGGTTCATTTCTTGGTTAGCAAAATCACGATCTTATTCATCTTCAATATTGTCAACAATTGATCGATTTGGATTAACATGTCATGTTTGATATCGATAATTCCTCCCATTTTCAAGAATAATTTTAGCTGAAATGCCAATTTTTGCAGGAATGTCATGAAATGGCTTCTATAAGAGAAATTATGTCAAGAGAAAGGTTTCAAATCCTTCTAAATTCTCACAATGAATAGAATAAAACTATAAACTTGAACAATAGCATGAACATCTCTAGGCTTCCATGTATCTTGTTTACACTTGTTATCAAATGTCCAATATCTTGTTATTTCTATAAAAGATAGATGTTCAAGAAAAAAATGTCTCTTCTGATAATGTTGAACAAAATTTTTCTCAGATGAAAATTGCAAACCATCCCTTGATATTTTCCTTAAAACATTTCTTCCAACATTTAAGGAAACATATTTCCAACAACAAACAACAAGAGGTAGCTTAAGCAACATATGGCACGCTTATTATGCTCCAATGTCATGGTTAACAATTTTTTCTGCAAGAAACCTTCTATATGCACATAACCCATGATCCTTAGAGATAATAGAATTTGAAATTCTAGTTAACATATGATGATAACTTTCAGACCTGTTTTCTTCTTTTGATGCATGCAAAAAATTAGGGGCTAATATTTGTGGGTGGGCTAATTTTCCATGTTTTCTCCAAAAAAAAAGTTCTTCAATCTCCTTTTTTTCTTTAAAAATTATTCACCCACATTTTATAGTATAAAAATATTTAACCTAAAAATCACCAAATTTTTATATAGACTAATATTAAATCATTAGAAATCTATTTTTTTACAAAAATATTGCCAAACATTTTACAATTTGCATATTAGTGACTAATAATATTCTTCAAGGTTTCTAACCTTTAAGATAAACTTCCATCCTTCAAATTTTCCCTATTTTGATGCATACTTAGCAATATATCTCAAGAAAACATACTAAGAAAGCTCTTGTTGGAAATCAACATTTTCACACCACATTGTTAGAAGGTCAATTTCATGTACATTGAGCCTATCACCATTTCTTGTTGGATCATATTTTTTTCTTCCTTAATCATCTATGAAAAATATTGATTCATCACAAATATCCCATGGAGAATTGTACTGACATGTGATAATAGTGCCCATTTTGTGCAAACAAGAATCTACACTACAATGTGTGTGCCTTTGGAAATAGTTTAAGAATTCTTAATAATCATTATGAATATTTCAAGAGAAAATATTATCATTATTCAATAGGCAACAGTAATCATTCAGACCTTGTGGAACCATTATGTTGTAACAATGTATTTCATTTAGATTCCATGTAGTTACATACTTTTCAAAGAATCTCTTTGCAAGTTTTACATCAAAATCATTTGACCAATCAAGTCTTTCCATGTCATGAGTGCCTTGCAACCATATAAAACCATGGATATGTGTTGAAACTCTATGTTTCCACTCATATATGAATAAAATTAATATATAGTTACTACAAAAAATATAAATACAATCATAATAAACAATTGAGAAAGTATAGAAAATAAATTCAACAACACAAATCTATACTAGAATTCTTTAGCTTTAATATATTTTTGGATAACCTCCTCTTGAAATATATTGAATGTATGGTGCATAAATGTGGAAACAATATGAGGGTACTAGATAACATTCTCAATTTTCATACAATGCTCATTTAAAGAACGATAATGTGAATGTATGGGCATGAGCTTATGCAACTCTGACCACTTTGTGTCAGTTGCACTCAAAGTGGAAAGTAAAGATGGACATCCCAACTGAGTAATCATGTCATTTAATTCATCCTGATACTTAGTCCATTATGCCCTTATAACTCTAAGAGAATAATCAAACCACATAATATGCTCAGCCAACTTATTATATGGTAAATTAGAAATATGGTGATGTAACTCTTCAATAGTTGTAGGTGAGCTATCATGTAAATGTTTCTTTACAAAAATTGCTACAATTTCTTGGCTCTGATGTCACATTATCATGTCCAATAGGTGATATCGAAATAAAGGATGGATTCAAAATATCTGATCATAGTATCAAAGAAGATGAAATGCATACTCATGAAGTTCAACACTACAAATACATGGTTGCAACCAAAAAGCATCACCAACGGGGAACAATGTGGGTAATTCCATATCTAATAACCCCTTTGTATTATATTCATTGAATGTAGAGGTTCCAATGGTGGGCCAATCCATTTCTTGAACAATTGAAGATTCAACGTTATCAAGAAATGCTCTAATTTCTTCAAATTCTCTCCATTCATTTCGCAGGTGAAAACCAAAAGAACAAGGATGAGAGGGAAAATGCTCAGTAGGCAGCCCTTCATTATTAGTTGCATTGATCTCATATTATTCAATATCACAATGAACAAATTTAATCTTGAAGTAGATATTTTTTGAAATTTAAGGCAGATAATTCACCGAATCATAGTCAATTACAACATCTCGATAATATTGATCATGTTGGATTTTGAAATGAAATGCACCCATCACTCGAGATATTTTTACATAAAATTCATAATATTTAGACTGAGAGGCTTGTCTCCTCACAATTATAAATTCAATATGTTCAACAAGTTAGGGAAGAATTTGTACAATTGTAGAAATTTCTTGAGGAAAGCTAATTGTGTGGTTGTTATACTTATATTTCCCACCTCAAGCATGTGTCACTTGTAAAATATGATTCGCACGTGTTATTATCATTTCTTCAACTTGAGTAATAAATATTAAAATATGAGGTTTCTCACCAAGATCCATGTTATTATATCGAGAAAAACGATGGGCGCCTCTTTCATTCTGACATTGTATGCAAATAGGTCCTTCAGAATATCTCAAAACATGGATTCCAAGATATGATTTGTGGAAAATGTGGCACATTTAGATAAATCAAAAGCTATATATATTCGTTCGAAATATTTTATTCATTGAAATCATGTTTTCATTAAAATGAATATGATCTATATCACTCTAACCATGTTCAAAACCATTTGGAAGACTACAATTTCTTCTAAAATGTACTTCATCTTTAGAAACATGAGATTCCCTTCCTAAATTTGAAACATGTGGAATGGATCTATGTAATATCCCAAAATGGTGAATAATTTACATAAATTCACTTAACCCCACATTTTTCCATAAAACTATCATCCATCTAACAGAATATTTCCATCTAAAATAAAAAATATAAAGTTCATACAATTCCATAACACAAGATGCAGTAAATAATCTCAACTTTATTATAACATAAAATAAGGCTTACATGCGGGAAAGGTAAATAGCTTACATAGCTAATATATAATCCAACCTCAAGGATCTGTTGCACTGCTACACTGCGTTGGACTCCAAAATTGAACAACTGCACTCTCCCTCTAGTAATAGCTGCCTCTGAATCAACTGAAAATCAATGAAGCACCAATTGAGGATCTGAATGATCCTCACTCCAATCTCCTTGAAGCTCCATGAAACTCCTGAATGAAGTCTCCTCAAAGAGAGTTGGGTTTTTGTCCAACACTCGACAACATACCCAAGTGTTTCCCTTTAGGGGCTACCAATGGAGAAGAGAACCAGGTTCTCAACCTCACATACAAGGAAAGATATCAAATCCAAGATATCCCTCAATGGCCTCCTCATTTTCTTTTATATATCTCATGGATCCTTCTAAAGCCTTATTTTATTATTATTTTAATCATGGAGCACTTTTCCCCTTTTATTTCCAATTAATATATTCATTTTTAATGTCGGAAAGAGTAAATCATCTTCCATGTCTCCTCAGGTCACTAAGACTCATGTCCAACCACCTCATCATGTAGGTATTCTAGTTTCGGTTCCAACGAGCTATTACACTAAGGTGTTCTATCAAGAATTCCCTCCTGGAATGCCAGCTCGAGCGTAATTAATTGATTTAATCCCAAAAATAATTCATTTTTCTAAAAGTTGTTGGAATGCACCGGAACAAAATGAAAACGGTGTGGATGATGGAATATATCAATAAAATTCCACTAGTCCTCATAGAAACTTCTCAGAACTCCTCCAAAATCCCTTGGGCTCGCTGATGACACCAACTTGTACTTGTGACATGTCTACTCCCAACTCTCGAAGTCCATCCTAACCCTATCATAGGTGACACCAAAAAAATGATAAATATTACAGATCTTCTGCCCCAAGATTTAATTCCCTCAAGCAATCCAAATATATGGGCCACTCTATTGTCCCGATAAAACTGAGACCCAATGTCTGAATCCCATAAAAAACCCCTCGGTGTTGTTATGCTGCTCTGTCAAGCCACCCGGAATAGACCCCTCAATGTTGAGATCCCAAACTGATCTCTCACCGCATCTATCATCAATCCATCCTCTTGGATCCCAACGCCACCATGGAAAATCATCGCTCCAATCCCATGGCTTCGATTGTGCACTATCTCTATCTATATTTTTCTCCCGATGAAGAAAATACCAACTCAGCCACTCTCTTCAATCCAACCTTTTCCCAAACCGAGGTCAACCCTGATCTACGGATTTCGAGCTAGTGGTACTGAAATACTGATGGACTGTTAGTCGACAATCCATGTCCCAATGGAACATGCAACATCTCTCTTATCCAAGTGCTCTTGTTGAAATGTACCCAGGACTGAGAATAGTTCTCCATCAATAGAATACCAACTCATCACCTATCTCCAATCACACTCCTGACTCGATCTCATGCTAACCCTGCAATCCTGAAGTTGGGATGGAATGTTGAGGAACTATCGACCTGTGCCCCACTGCTAACTGGAAGATGCAGCATTTGTCATTTTTAAAGCTCCCTGCTCTAGTATGCTCCCTACGAATAATATCGTACCATAAATAGCGTACCAATCCTACCAATCTATCCCGGAAGAAGAATCCAGTGTAGTGAAATCTTCATAATGAATATCTCTAGAGTGTTGTTGCCAACCCCTACTCAACTCATGTTGCTATATCTCGCCTTTCAACAACAACTGCCTAAAAAATTAGGCCCATCTCTCTATAATAGGCTAAAGTGGGAAAGATATGTTGTAAGCCCCATCGATGTACTCCTCAAGAGTGTTGATCCCTGAAAGTACTGCAATCCTACTAACTTTATGTGCATCTATCGGCGTCTCATCAATGGGTTGGCCCAAAGATGGATGCACCACCATCTCTAAAAACTCCTCCCTCTCCTGATCGGGAATGTCCTACTCCTATTGTCTACTAGACTCCTATAGAACTACCCCATCAACCTCCAACATCTCCCAAGGATAAGGATCTGAAAATACTGTCACCATACTCGATGTCTGTGCATCTGATTGCTCCTCCTCAATGACTGACCCTACGGTTAGCCGCATCTCCATCATAGACTCAATGTTAGCCTCTATCTGGCTCTCCACCAAATGAATATCATGCATGATGCAAATAGCCTCCTCCTCATCTGACTTTTTCTCCACCATATGCTACTCTAGTTGAATCATCACATGTCCCTCATCATCCAAGATATCACCCATCGAGTCCCCCAAATCTTCAACATGCACATGAGAATACAAATCTGGCCTACTGTCATCAACTCCACATGAATTCTCACACTCCCTAGAAGCATCCTCATATGACCCCATGGACTCATCCGATGAAGAGTCCTCATCCTGACATATAGAAGGAATGTCTATCTACTCCACCTTTTCCACCTCATATGCATCTCTCAAACATGAGTGATTATTTCCACAAGGTTCTTTGCAATTGAAGCAAAGTCCCTTCCTCCTCAACTCATTTATGTTGTTTGACCCGTCAAACTGAAGTAGCTCCTCCCTAGCCAACTATCTCTTGAAAATCTCAGTGTTCTGCTCAACCATCCCTTGGGTTAACTCATAAGCAACAGGTGAGACCAACTTCTCTCTCCTCCAAATGCTCAACAACCTAGTCTACAACTATTGACAAATAGAATCATGGTCTATCATACATGACGACATGATGGAATGCATGTGAGCTATGACTGTGTTAGAATGATGTCTCCTAATGTTGAAGAAGAATTGGAACACATGCAGAGTCAAGCCATCACACTCAAGATAAAAAATGACCCCATAAGTCTGATTCATGGCCATGACTCCTAAAATCTTAAGCTTCTTCCCAAATGCAGAGCATGCACATTTGTCCAAATCCTGAAAAGTTCCTACTATCATTCTGAAAATCCTCTTCATAAGATCATCATTGTAGGGAGAAAAGGGTGCTACTATCCTCAAAATATCACTGAAACAAGAGGCATATATAAGCTTGACTCTCTCACTTGGATGTTCCAAGAATCTAGCTTGTACCAATGCAAGAATAGATGGCTCCAAAGCACAATTTAAACTCCAATCAGATTTCTCTATCTTTGAAAGACAGGATTCCAGTTTCTCCAACATGGGAAAGTCATTTTATGATCTTCCATTCTTTAAGTCCATCCCAAGTGCATAAAGTCAATTTTCCACTTCTCTCTCCTTCTCTAAATTCCTTGGGTGCCTTTTTTGGAGAAAATTATATACCTCCTTGGAGAAGGGTTTTTTGTTTTGTTTCAAGGAACAAACTTATGCATTTTTTAATCTTTTTGGTCTTTGGTTTAGATCACAACCCACTAAGGCACTGCTATGTTGATTTATGAGTTTTTTTTAGAAACTTCATTGTTTCAGCGACATATATGGAAGTAATAGTGGTTTAGCTAAAATTAGTCAGCCATGAACAAAACAATAGGAAGCTACCACATCAGCATGTGAAAATACATGTGTACTCTAGAAGCCAATTCTACTCACCCCTCATGACATTCATTGACCACAAAAAAAAAAAAAAAAAAAAAATTAAACTCAGTATACAACATATAAGTAGAGGGTAAATACTGATAGCAAGATAGACAAACTCAACTCCCTACACTTTATGGATTTCCTACCACAATGATAAAAATATCTTTGACACCAACTCTACAAACTAGCCAAATGATAATGTTGTGGTACAAAATAGTTGGAGAATATACAGTTGGACTCGCACAAGGCAAGCTACAAGCACCAGGTGATGAGTGCAATAAAATCCAACCAGTCCAATAGCAATCTCGTCCAGAAACTGTGTTTTTGCTCCAAGGCTACATTGTTACCTAAATTTGGCCTTTGATTTACCCACTAAAAATTTCTCACAAAATTCTAGGAATTTGGGAAGGTGATCCTTGCCCAAACCTAGAAAAACCTAGAAAGGGTTTCCTCTAAATCCAATCATCAAAATCTGACCCTTCATAGCTTGGCCTTCTCCCAATTTCATTTTCTGGCACTACAGTTGCTACTGTTAATCATTGCTCTCTAAAATCCTAGCCAACCACCTCAAATGGCTCTTCTATCAATCTCCCAACACCCTAGCTCTAAAATCCCACCAATGCAGCTCCCACAAATGAGCCTCCTCTAATGACTATGTAGGCCCTTCTAACCAAAATAGCTGAGATGAAAGTTGGCCTCCAAGATAATCTGCTGTAATGCTATGTTGGCACTCAACTCTATAATCTTGGCACAATTTGTCATTTTTTAAATGCATCTATGATTTTTATAATAAAACTCGTATAGAATAGCCAACAAAAATTTTACGGGAATAACCTCAAACCATAATAGCTGTAACTAAAAACTGGAAACATACAGTCTGATCCAAGATTGAATCTTTGATACCACTATAATGTCCCCAAATTGTTATTTTTACTAAATTTGCATAAATTCACTTAACCCCACATTTGTCCATAAAATTATCATCCATCTAACAGAATATTTCCATGTGAAACAAAATATATAAACTTCATGCAATTCCATAACACAAGATGCAATAAATAATCTCAGCTTTATTATAACGTAAACTAGGGTTTACATGCGGGAATTGTAAATAGCTAACATAGCTGAGATATAATCCAACCTCAAGGATCTGTTGCACTACACTAGCCTCCAAAACTGAACATTTGCACTCTACCTCCGGAAACAACTACCACTTAATCAACTGAAAATAAATGAAGAACCAATTGAGGATCTTGATGATCCTCACTCCAATATCCTTGAAGCTCTGTGAAACTCCTGAATGAAGTCTCCTCAAAGAGAGTTGAGTTTGCGTCGAACACTCGAAAACATATCCAAGGGTTTCCATCGTGGGGCTACCAATGGAGAAGAGAACCAGGTTCTCAACCTCATAAACAAGGAAAGATATAAAATCCAGTATATCCCTCAATCGCCTCCTCCTTTTCTTCTATAGCCTTATTTTATTATTATTTTAATAATGGAGCATTTTTCCCTCTTAATTTCTAATTAAAATATTCCTTTTTAATGTCGAAAAGAGTAAAACGGCTACCATGTCTCCTCAAGTCACTGAGACTCATGTCCAACCACCCCATCATTTAGGTATTCTTGTCTCGGTTCCAATGAGCTATTGCACTAAGGTGTTCTATCATGTATTCCTCCCAAAATTCCACCTTGAGCGTAATTAGTTGAGTTAAGCCAAAAATAACTCATTTTTCTGAAAGTTTTCTGAATGCACTTGAACAAAAGGAAAACGGTGTGGATGATGGAATATGTCAAGTGAAAGCCACCGGTCCTCATAGAAACTCCTCAGAACTCCTCCAAAATCCCCAGGGCCCACTGATGGCACCAACCTGTACCTGTGACCTGTCTGCTCCCAACTCTGGAATTCCATCTTAACCCTATCATA
The DNA here is from genome assembly GCA_034641835.2 of Pinus albicaulis. Lineage (NCBI taxonomy): Eukaryota > Viridiplantae > Streptophyta > Pinopsida > Pinales > Pinaceae > Pinus > Pinus albicaulis. Next base: position 1,012,183,678 of record CM076582.1, on the reverse strand, counting down.
GGTGACACAAAAAAAAAGGAATATTACAATCTATGAGAGGGCCTTTCCAAATTTATTGCCTGCATTTCTCGAACTTTAGAGGATGAAATGGTTTCTTTGTCATAAAATATTTTAAAATTCAATGTCCAACTATTTATAAATGAAAAAATTAAAAAAGAATCAAATGCATTCAAAATTTACATTTGTTTGGTGACGTGGATGAAGGCTATGAGATGGTTTCTCTTTGATTTTAACATCGATTGATGGAACATTTGGGGAGTTAGTTTTATGCCTCTATTGCATTGATTTGTTTCATGTTTTAACAAAATAAAATACATTTTAAAACTAAATGTCCAACTAGTAAATATTCAAAAAAGGAAAAAAAAATACATTGAACATTATATTAGTTTGACAATTTTATGTCTTGGATTCCATTTCTCCAACTTGATCAAATGAAATAGTGTTTTTCCATAAAAGGTTATAAAATATAATGTCCAACTAACTATAAATGAGAAAAATAAGAAAAAAATAAAATGCATTTAACATTTAAATTTGTGTGGCGATGTGGATGAATGTTATGAGATGGTTCCTCTTCACTTTTAACATTACTAGATGAAACATATATGAATTTAATTTGTATGCCTCTATTGAAATGAGTTGTGTCGTGTTCAAAGAAAATAAAATATGCAATAAAATCCAATGTCCAACCAACTGAAAATTAAAAAATGAAAATAAATCAAATACATTGAGCATTTACATTAGTCTTCCAATTTCATCATCCGGGAGAATGAAAATGAAGGTTATGGCATAATTCATCTTCACTTATGAGATTAGTAGATGGAACACTTGGGGAGTTAATTTATACAACTCTATTAAAATGAGTTGTATCCTATTCTAAGAGAATAAAATGCCTTATAAGATAAGTAAAAATAAATAAATAAATAGAGGAATGTAATAAAAAAACCACTATTGCAGCCAAAATCAAAATATAATTGCATTACCTTCATTGTATCACACGAAATGCTATCAGGGATGATTAATTATCTTGGCGAGACAACATTACTTTGAGAAGGGGGATTAGAATATTTGACGTTTCAAGAAACTGGATCCAAATTATCAAAAAAATGTCCAATTAAACTATCATCCAAATCATCACATGTAATGTAATAATCGCCTCCACCATGGATGGTTTGCAACCTTTGGCCTGGCTCGAAACATGAAATTGCAGACGCAGAAAGGTTAGGGTGGAAATTTTCATCCACATTATCAATATCATTTTCTTCCTAAATGAAATACGTTTCCCCAATATTATGAACATTATCAGGAGAGCATCGATCAACAAAATTATTCTAATGAGGAGCATATCCTCACAATGAACTATCAATGGGAAATGTTCTTTCCATGATATCATCCATAGTACGATACTTACGTGGAATTAGAAAATAAATTTGAAGAGTGATTTCACTCGTTATTCAATATATGTAGCTCTCCTACGCTCATTTAATGCATCCTTATTTTGTTGATACCTTAGACAACTACTTTCATTAGACTTTTCATGTGATGTTGGTGACATATTTTATTTTCTTGTACGCTTGCTTGTGCCTTCAGATGACATGTCTACAATAAATAATAAAATATTTATTATGGAACCATAAACATGGAACATAACATATATCTAATATAAAAAAACACATAAGAATGAAAAAAGCAAACGTTTTTTTTTAAACCATATAAAAACATGAAAAGTGTATATGGTATTTTTCCAACCATATAAACTTACCAAAATGTATAACAATTTTTCCAAATGGCTAAAACAAAAAAGTCTACAAAATATTTGTTTCATATTAGAATCATAATGGGAAACCCATATAATTGGAACACAATACTATAATAATTATATGGCTTGGAAGTATATATAAATATTGGGAGCTATATACTATCAAAATATAAATGTAAATATTAAAATGTACATAAAGATATAATATTGTTTGAGAACCAATGAGAAAAAACTAGTAGAAATAACATGTATAACATAACTCATAGTAGTTATAATTATAAAAACAAATAAAAGTGCATAACATCCAAACAAATTAATGTGTAATTAAGAAAATAGGAGGGGGTACAATATGAAATATTTTCCAGCAAATTGCAATGGGATTAAATATCCAACATTTAATGCATGCATACACATATTCCTGAAACTGATAGAAATAACATTTATAACATAACTCATAGTAATTATTTATACAAACAAATAAAAATGCATAACATCCAAACACATTGACATGTAATTAAGAAAACTTGAAGGGATACAATATGAAATATTTTCCAGAAAATTGTAATGGGATTAAATATCCTACATCTCATGCATGCATACACATATTCCTAAAATTTTAGCGGGAGCCATATAATATCCATACAATTGTAATTTTAAAATATTAGCATATAGACCCAAAGTATGTAAAGTAAAAAATAATGGAAATATTTTCCACAACTATAGGGAGTATATAAAATTAAAATATTTATAGGAACTCCTAATAGGAATAATATCCTATGATTCCATATCTGTATCTAATGGTGGAACCTCAATCCATACGGGGAGAAATTACAAAAACACTTCTAGACTCAATCAAATCATTACAATCCTGTATCATTGGATACCAAAACCTATGCATTTGTTGATTAGTTGAATTATCAATATCTGTTGGAAAGCATAGGCCAATAATCATGTCATATAATAGGAGAGGAACTTCATTGCAGCCACACATATGAACCACGCCAAGAAATATTCGAAATGGAAGATAAATAGGACATTTTCTATTTATATATGTAGAAATTTCTTCCAACAACTTCCATGTGAAGCACTAATCATCCTCAAAGTAGTTAATTCTTCCTTCAATGCATGGTTGACGAAATTGGAAATTATCTAATTCTTTAATTAACTAGAAGTGGATCCATCATTAACAAGGCATAAAAAACTTATTCATATATATTTCTAATGAAATACATCATATGTCAGTGCTTAAAAAAAATGAAAAACCACATTTCTTTTTTATTGCATCACTTCAGTAGATTGTATACCCATATCGAAAATAATCTTCATACTCCTTGTCCAAATTGAGCCAAAAAAAATTACTTTTATAAAATACTCCTTTTGTATTGGATGAAGTGCACCAATTGAAGATCAACCCTTCTCCAAACCCTATCAAGACTACTACAAACATAAAATTTAAACTGCACTCTATCATACATATGTCTTAGAACAATCCAGTCATATTTTCTGTTGCTTACATTTTCCAACAATGAAAAGAATCCCTAGTCTCTAATTTGTATTGGCCTATGTTTTTAAAGGCCTTTCTAAATAGATTCATTACAAAATAGTTGTGTGAGTGGGAGAATTTTGTTGGTAAGGATAAAACTACCATTGGTCCAATAGTATTCTCTACTATATGTATCTTGAATCTATGAATCAAAAATGAAAATAAGACATGTTCTCATTCTGGTTAATATATTCATAAGAAAAATAATTTTCTTCATTGTTGAGAAAAAGAAGCATAAATCCAAATTATTTCATAAAGATGTGCTTGCAATGTAATAAGAAAGAAGGGTTTTGCAAAAAAATCTTCCATTTCTTCCAAACAGTGGTAAACTTTATCACAACCGATAAAGGGAGCTAGAAGAAGAACATTTCAAGAATTTCAAATGAAAGAAAACTGCAAATAGTTGGATCCATGATAAAAAAATTAAACCACCTACCATAAAAAAAAACACATGTGATACCAACAAAACAATCTTCAATAAATGTTAAATGAAATAAAAAGTAACATACATACATAATTTTCCATCTACACATTCTGGAAAATTCACATATACATATTGTATAAAATCAAATGAGTGATAAGAATACTATTACAATAGTAAAAAAAAAAATCGCAATTTTATAAACCTATTGTTTAAAATCCAATATTATTAATGTTAATAAACCTAAATTTTTGTTTATATTAATGTATATATTTAATATTGATGTTAACTTTTATATTAATATTTTTTTTTAATATTAATATCAATTTTTATATTCAGTATAAATATAAATATTGGCATTAAACCATGTTATGTTTAATAGTTTAATTAACATAAAACCTAAATAAACTTAAAGTTATCAAGCCTAATGTTTAATGAAAATATTTGTATTCATGTTTAATGCTAATTCACATTAAAGTATAAATGCAAATTTTATTTTTATCTAGATCTCTACATTTAACATTAATATCTATATTTATTATTAAGATTAATATTAATATCTATTCTCCATGAGGTCTTGGATAGACAATGATCGGGTGGTTAAGGCTGCGACATGTAGTCACCCGCCACTCCCTACCGGACGGGGGTGATATATTGGACATGTCAAGATCTAATCCTAACAAACTTACTATATATATATATATATATATATATATATATATATATATATATATATATATAGATATATATAGTATTAATAATAATAATAATAATAACAATAATATTATTAATGTCTAAATAATAAGATTAATTAACATTAAGAGAGATATTGATGTTTAATATTAATATTAATTGATTTACAGTATTAATATTGTTATTGATGTTTCATACTAACTTTAAACATCAATATCAATATCAATATTAATTAATAGATATATTAAAAGATGAAACAATAATAATAATAATTTATTATTAGTATTAATAACTTCTATGTCAATTTTAAATATTTAATATTAATAATATTAATATTAATTATATTAATAATATTAATATTAATTATTTTAATAATATTAATAATAATAAAAATATTAATAATAGTAATAATATTAATTCCCCTATGGGGTGCGATCAGGGCAGCACATGGAGGAGAGCTCCCATGTGTGAACACAAGTGGAGTCGATGGAAAGGATGGGCTTCTCGGTCCCTTCATAATTATGTATGTTCAAGGGGAGTTACTTCCATAAATTCCATTGTTCATGTGAGAAATTACGATGCGTTGGATTTTGGGATGGCGAAGAGTTAAGGCGAGACTCAATGGATGAACCAAGCATATGTCTCTGCATTCGAGTATGGTGTTGGGCTCTGTGGTGACCGCCAGGGAGGAAGAAAAAGTAATGGAGGTCATTTTTCCAAGGAAGTAAAGTGTGGGCGCTTATTGTGGAAATTTGCAGGGGTATTGGGTTTGTTTGGTCCTTGTGGTTGGGAGTCCTTATTATTACTAGTGATAGTGAGGACAGGAAGAGAAATGAAATATCCTTACGGTCTGAGGGAAACATGTTATGTCTTGTTATCACAAGGTGGTGGAGCTTATCGTTTGGTAAATCCCACATATGGTGCCGGAAATCCAGGCGCCCTTGTTATGCCAGGTATTTCTGGTGTGACGGGACTTGGTGGATCATTCTATGATTTATGTTTGTCGAATTGGGTAGGTGGTCGCCATCTTGGTGGCCATATCAAGTTGGGAACATATTATCTACCCCTGTTTGGTGCTCCATCATTGGCGGTGTTCTAGCTATTAGAGGTGTCTATTTTATATGGTGGCGATGCTCCCTCATTGGGAGAGGGAAACATTTTAGTCAATTCATGTTGTTTGGGGTTTTCTTCTGTGGGCAGAGTTTTCTCGAGTCGGGAGTCAGGTATCTAGTGTTAGTTCAAGGTGTGCCTCCTTTACGAAAAGACATGAAAACTCTGACACGATGGGGTCATTCTCCCTCTCCTGTCATCCATGGTTCTGTAGGGGAGGCGGATAATATTTTGGTTCTGGTGATGCCCCTTTAGGGTGGAAAACCTATTGGGCATGCACGAAATGGTAAAGTGGGTGTGCAAGAAGGTCGTGGTGGTGGAAAGCATGGTGTTAGCATAGGATGAGGGATGCAAGGTCGAGGGAAAACTTGCAAGGGTGGAGGAGCCCATGTTATCAAATCGAAATGCGGGTCGACTAATTCTGAGGTTCAGGAGGGATAGGGTCTCCAACACTATTTTCTAGATAACTATCATGCTCTCATTTCAAGTTGGATCGATAGGGTGGATGTCGGATAACGTGTCCGGTGCGAGGAACATGCGGTGTAGATGGCCTCTCTAGAATGACTGCATTACTTTCATAGTCAACTTCGAGAAATACTGGTTGTGGCATGGAGGGGGAAAAATCAAGTCAGAGAGAAAGTAGAAAATCTGGAGACATGGATGACGCACTACGAAGGGCATGTTCAGTGTGACTTCTACCCTCCGCCGCCTTCAGGAACAACCCTAGACAACCCTGCATCCATCATGTTAGACGACTAGTATGATTCCTGGTGTTTTTTTTTCTTTTAGCTATTTTTGGTGCCTCTGGCCCAACCGTTTATAAACGATGTCCTTAGCTACTCTTTTGTATTTTTTTCATTTGGTGCACTTTTTGGTCAACAAACCCAATAGGGGTAAGACCACCTACTTTAGATCAGACACTATGTACTCATTTTTCCTACATGAATAGAATATTGGTTTTAAAAAAAAAATATTAATATTAATATTAATAATTTTTATGTCAATTTTAAAAATTTATGATTATCAATATTTATTAATAGTAATAATAAGCATAAATATTGAACTTTCTATATATTTGATGTATTAAATCCACAAATCATTTGAAATATATAATTTATACAATATGGCCAAATATATAATTTACAACATTTATCTATTGAATATATATATAAACAAAAAAACTATCAATTAAATAAAATAATTTTTATTAAATAAAATATATGCAATTCATAAAGTATAATAAATCTAATGCATTGAATAAATTAAATCTAATAAATCTATTGAATCAAAGTCAAATTAAATCTAAATAAACTAAATTTAGTATACAAATGTTTTATATTAAATCAAAATAAACAAAATGTATTATATAAATCTATTACATAGAAGATATTTTAGTTAAATCTAATAAATAAATCTATTACATAAAATAGATTCTACATAAATTTATTACATAAACTAAATCACATTGGTAAATGTGGTTTTGATTTTATACTAAATAAATCTATTACATTAAATAGATTGTATATTGTATCTATCTAGATATAGAAACATATTCTTGAAAATCAACTTCTTGGATTAATATTATAATCCCAATTTTGCATTTAACTATTGTAGGCTTGAAGGATTAAATATAAGTGTTTATTTATTTACCATCTATTTGTTGGTTCTATGATTTTCTTTTGTTCTAATTGTTGGATTTTTTTTTGATGTATTATTGTTGATATTGTTATTTTATTTTTTTCTAATCCTTGGATTTCTTTTTTATACATGTATTATTGTTGATATTGCTATGGTATAGGCATTTCAGTCAGTGATATTATGATATACATGATTTAAAGGCATAACAATATTGAAAAGAAATCATATACTTCTAAACCATGACACATACATATTTCATAGTATAAATTATATGGCTTTAAGAACATTTTTTTAAAGAATATTATAGGTTTAAATGAAAAGGGGTATGAGTTGCATACTTCTATGAATTAAATAGTCAAGTCATTGTAAAGGTATAACCTCTTCTTTCATAAACATGTGGACCTATTTGATATCATTTACTAAATAAATTATTGTACCTATTATGAACTATCTATTATTTGTTCGTAAATTTATGTTCATCACAAATTTCTAGAATATTCTAGAATCTATTACATTGATTTAATATTGAATAAATCTATGACAATTATTTTATTTTAAATAAATCTATTACATAAAATAGATTATCTAAATCTATTACATAAAAATAGATTTTACCTAAATATATTAAATAAATATGATAAATCCATAGTAACAAGGTACACTCTCAACCATTGGAGAGCACATATCCCACACTCCCATGCTCCTGGGAGCTTGGGAGCTAGTAGGGAACTTTCCAAAATCCTCTAGAGATTTAAAAGGTACTTTGGAGCTTTTCGAGAGCTTCACATATTCTTTTATTTTTAAATACTCTTTATAACCATTAATATTATTTTAATTACTTTTTTTTCAATATATTATAAGTATATATATTACACCGTAAACATTATGTCTTTGCTTTTTTATGGCTTTTTAAAACGTAAACGTATATTTTTTCTTGAAAATATAATTTAATATCAAAATTATTCTGCATATTCTTTTATATAATAGAATACATGTCAAAATTATTATATATATATATATATATATATATTACATAAAATTCTTCAAAATATAAAATTACATAAATCTATATAATAAATTTATTATTTAAAATATAATTTAATATAATAAATGTATTACATAATAAATTTATTCTTTTCTACCTAACAAATCTACTACATAAAATATAACAAATTTAATATAAAATTCAATACATTTTAGAGATAAAATATAATAAATCTATTATATGCATTTAGTATATAAAATTTATTATATAATTTAATATTGAAATGATTGTAATATTTGTTTTTTAAATATAAAATAAATTTATTACATAATGATAAATCTATTACATAAAAATTTTTAAAATATAAAATCACATAAATCTATATTAGAAATTTATTCTTTTCTAATATAATATAAAATTACATAAATCTATATAATAAATTTATTATTTAAAATATAATTTAATATAATAAATGTATTACATAATAAATTTATTCTTTTCTACCTAACAAATCTACTACATAAAATATAACAAATTTAATATAAAATTCAATACATTTTAGAGATAAAATATAATAAATCTATTATATGCATTTAGTATATAAAATTTATTATATAATTTAATATTGAAATGATTGTGATATTTGTTTTTTAAATATAAAATAAATTTATTACATAATGATAAATCTATTACATAAAAATTTTTAAAATATAAAATCACATAAATCTATATTAGAAATTTATTCTTTTCTACCTAACAATCTATTACATAAAATATAATAAATTTAATATAAAATTTAATGCATTTTATACATAAAATATGCAATAAATATATATATATATATATAATGAATCGATTAGTATATAAAATTTATTATATAATTTAATATTAAAATTATTTTACATATTTTTTAAAATATAAAATAAATCTATTACCTATAATATAATAAATCTATCACATAATAAATCTACTCTTTTTATATATATATATATATATATATATATATATATATATAGCAGAGGGACAAAATATCGATCACTTAACAATACTAAGAAACTGCTATGATGAACGCATTAAGAAAAGATTAATAATACAAGATTAATAATACATGATTGAGAGGGGAGAGCACTCACTCGGAGGCAGACCAACATATATCTTTGTATTGCATATGAAGTAAAAGCTTAAGGGGAATGTTGGAGATCCAGATTTTACATTGAATATATTTTATATTGAATAGTATATCAAATATATTTTATATTAAATAAATTTAATAAATCTATCACAATTTTTTTTAAATATTTTATAATAAATATTACATTAAATAGATACTAAATAGATTTTATATTGAATAAATTTTATATAAAATAGAACATAAAATATAAATCTATTACATAAAAAAATTTCAAAATATTAAATTCTATAAATCCATTACTTAACATTATTCAAAATTCAAAATTACATAAATTTATATAATAAATTTAATACATACAATTTAATAAATCTAGTACCTAATAAATCTATTTTTTTGTAATTTTATAAATCTATCATATAGAATATAATAAATCTAATGCATTTGGTATCTAAAATAGATTTTATAATTAAATAAATCTATTACATAAAATTCTTTAAAATTAAATAAATCTATTACATAAAATTCTTTAAAAATATATTTATATTGAATAGTGTATATAATATTTTTATATTAAATAAATCTATTACATGAAAATTTTCAAAATAAATCATATTAGTAATTGTATAGTAGATTTTATATGCTTAAACCTATGCTTTCAGCTCATATTTCACATGAACAATAATTTTCTTTCTTGGACAAGAGACAGATCCATGATGTCATTGGTATTGCCTAGGAAGGCCTCCATTCCATGCATACTAAGCACATTAAAGGCATGATACTAAAGATTGATCTAGCTAAGGCATTTGATCAGACAAGCTCGCTATATATGAGGATGCTTCTCACTCATTTGGGATTTCCTATCTCTATTATTAATTGGATTATGTATTGTATCCCTTAGGTCGCCTTGAGTGTTCTAATTGATGGTGGAGCCACACAAATTTTTCATGCAGAACGAGTTCTTCGACAAGGTTGCCCTATGTCCCCAATGTTATTCCTCCTAGTAATGGAAGGCTTCAGTAGACTTCTAATGGATGAGAGAAATCATGGCAGGTTTAAGGGTATCAAGATCACAGACAATTGTATCCTCACCCATCTCCTATTTGTGGATGATGTTCTTATCTTTTTGAATGGATCCATCAGTGACTCAACAGTTTTCAATACTACTCTAAAACTATTCTGGAAAGCCACAAGCATGACTTACGGTCACACAAAATCCACTCTATCATCTCAAGGTTTCTCTCCACATGAAATTCACTTTTCACTAAAGAGGTTTCCATTTAACTTACTTGGGTTTGATGAGGGTCTTATTTACCTAGAATTTCAACTTAAACCCTCAAATTACAGACTTGCTCATTAGACATGGTTGATTACCAATATTGAAAGGAGACTCAAAAGATGGTTAACTCATGTCGAGAAACTTGTTCTTATCAAATCTATTTTAGAAGAATTCCCGGTATACTAGATGTCTCTGGATTGGATTCCCAAAGGCATTCTCACCAGTATACAACAAATTTGATGCAGATTCTTTGGAAGGGTTCAAAGGATGGCCATACCTTTACTTGGGCTAGATGGGACCTTATTGCACTTCTAAAAAAATGGGGTGGTTGGGGCATCAAGGACCTACCCTCATTTTCAAAAGCATTGGCTGCTAAGTTAAGGTGGGAGATTCTAACTATTGATAATCTATGGACCAAGGTAGTTATACAAAAATATATCTTCCCTTCTCATTTGATTAATTAGATCAGAGGTGGGAAATGGAACAGGTTCAATATATCAACCATTTGGAGGGCCATATTAAACTCCATTGATCACATCAGATCGGTCTTGGCATGGAAAATAGGTGAGGGAAGTCGAGTACACATTGGTTGTGATCCCTGGTCTGGCAGCGGTAATACCCATCTATTGTCCCTTGATTTTTTTAATTCCTGAATGGGGCCGGTATCTACACTCTCAACCAAGTGAATGACTCAGACAACATGACCATCTTCTCACAGACCTGTAAATTTTTTTGGGATCTATACATTCCCCTCCTTGGCACTTGGAATGGTCCCAATATATCGAAACACTGGCATAATTACATGGTAGAATTTCGGGCAGAGATGATGAGCTCATATGGGCTATTTATAAACATGGTCAGTACACACCAAAGGATGGATATCCTATTATTTTTTTTGAACATAATATACTGGAATTTTTGTGGTTGTGGCATTCGTTATGGAAATTGAAATGCCCCCCAAAATCCAGATTACTAATGTGGTTTATTCTCTTCAAAACTATCCCTACTAGTTTCTATCTACAGAAACACTCATGTAATGGTCCTTCATGGTGCTCTCTTTCCTAGAGTGAAGTTGATGATGTTGAAAACCTTTTCAACCATTGCTCTACATCATCATCACTCTGGACCCATGTGAAAACTATTCCTAGCCAAAAATTAATATGGAATGGCCCATCGATATCGCATACCTGGGACTCCTGGTGGCATTCTGCCTAGCCACATAAGCTTCGTAACCTACCCCTTCCTATTTATTGGGGCATATGGATCACCCGAAACAGAGTAATATCGAATGATCATGCACCTAATTGGAATGTCATATCTACACATATCTCATCCTTATATCATATGATCCCTGACGATTCAGTCCTTTCACCAATCAGAAACATCATTCCTGAAACTATTGACAATTGATCACCTGGGCATATTTCAACAGATTTTCATAACAACTTAGCTGTGGTGGGGGTGTTGTTCTATATTTGGCAGAATACCATTTCTATAATTTAAAAGTTGGTTTGGGAAAAGCCACTAATAATTTTGCAAAACTATCTTCCCTCGGATCCCTCCTATCCTTTCCTTTAACCAAATATTGTAGTCGCATCCATATTTTTGGCGATTCAAAGCTTATCCTTGATTAGTTCAACCAGCAATATATTTTTCACTTGCACACACTTCGAAATATTTTGGATGAGGTATTTCTACTGAAAACACATTTTGATTATACAACTTGTCATCATATTTACAAGGAGAGGAATCATCTTTCTGATTCACTTTCCAAGGAGGTTGCGCACTTCCAAGGAATCACTAGGTGATCCAGGAACAAAATGAAGAGCAATTTTATCAATACTTCCACAAACCATATGATGATGCACCAACACATGTGGCAGATGGGCCCCAAATTTTGAGGATTTTGGCTTTATGTGTTAACCTTTATTTATGTGATAATATATACAGCTTTATACTACTTATATATATTTCTAGAGCAGTTATATGTAACATACATTGATATATAGTTTTTTCCTATAGCTTGGGCCACCGTATTTGCATATTCTTTTCAAAGCATCTAAAATATGTAATTTTCATCTTATTAATGAAAGTTACAATTTTTTCCTAGAAAAAAAAATAGATTTTATATTTTTAGTACATAAAATATATTTTATATTGAATAAATCTAATAAATCTATTACTTAAAATTCTTCAAAATATAAAATTAAAAAATTCTATTACATAAAATATAATAGATTTATTACATATTAAAATATAATAAAACTATAAATTTTATTATATAATTCATTGTCGATATTATTTTATAATAAATCTATATAATTTATTATATAATTTACTATTGTGACAGTTGCATTTAATGATAACTAGTTGTTAACTAGTTAAATGAAATTTTATTATTGATTATGGAAAAGACTGAGACAATTAATGTTTTGGTGGAAAATTTATTTTCGTTATTGTTAATTGTGAATAATAAAATTATTTATGGAAAGTAATTCCATAACAAGTGAAAAGGGTTGATGGTAAATGTTTTCCAATAACTTAAAGGTGGTTGGATAGTTGGGAACAGTTACTTGTTCCTCTGGGGATAAGAGACTCGTCCCAGTGAGGAATAGGGGTTTTGTTCATGGACTGAGCAGAGAGTGTATATTTTCCTGAGCTGGTAGAGACCAGTGGAAAACACTTAGCAATCCTGATTTTATTTCTAGTACTAACTGGACTAGGAGTCCTGAGGTCAGAGCAGAAATTTCCACTGTCAGCTAGTACCTTTCAGGAGTGGAGCACAGAGGAAAGAGGAGGACGTAATCACCTCTCTTGAAGGTTGGGAGGACCACAGATGTGGAATTGCAAAACCATATAAGTATCTCTGCAAGTACAGTGGTTTAGGAACAGAATTAGCTTGTCTAAGTTGTAAACAGGTGTTTATATACTAATGACAGAAACAACAAATCTATGTTAGAAAGGTGTTGGAAATTATGATACTTTTTATTAATATGGTAAAATTCAAAGAAATTATTTCAAGAAATGCACAAGGTCGAATTTGACAAATCACTGGCGAGTAGTAAGACACACAATGAGACAAGTACTCTATTGTTCATTTAAAAGAGCCTTTTCTGAAAATCCGAGAAGCATAATATTACAAATTTCAAATGCCATAGAGAAATAATAACTTAGTTATTAACAAGAGTATGGGACGGAAAAACTGGAATGAACATTACAACAATAAAAGCTTCAAATCGATTAATCTTATATAGTTTAACAAAGCTCCAACCGAATTCAAAACTCGGTGGAAAACCTCATGACTTGAAATTTTTTGCTCAACTAAATATTAATACAGAGTCTCCAATAAAACAATGAATACTACTCTTGAGAGCCAAACGAGAACAAATTTATTAAAACAGAATAAAGTCTAGAAGATTTCTGAAGTTCATAGTTGCACAATTAGTGTGCTAACCCTGACAATAAGTATGAAAACCCAAGAAAGTCAACTCGGAATACTTGGAGGGAACCAAGAAAAGGTTAGCTGAGACCATTCTTCAGGAGAAGCGCCAAGATTACTTCCACAAGGAGCTTACCTGCACAACCCAGAACAGCAGATAAAACGTGAGTAAGGGTAGCTAGGGGAAACTTTAGTAAACTGTCAAATAGAGGCTAGTAAAGATAAAGAAGAGGGTAAATGTATTTTCTTACCTGTGGCTAGAACAACCTCATGCTTGGATGCCAAACGCCGAACTGCAAGCAAGAGGAAGAACATTATTCGGTGTATCTTCACAGCTCAGAGACAGTAAAATTGAAATTTAAGAATGCGAGAATGAAGTTAGAACCTCGAATTAGCTTCTTACCCGAGATGAAGAGGAGCGATGAAGCCGAGAATTTGAAAGGATGGCTGAACATTTGTGAAAAATCGCTACAGTTATGTCATGCCTCTGCACTGACAGATGGGAGGGTTAAACCCAATCTTGCAGAAGAGAAAAGCCATGGCCAAGGGTTCAAGCAAAGAACCCTTGACAGAGCCAACCAAGGAGTAAATGGCAAAGAAAAAATGACAATGAAGAGTCAAGTGTTAGGTTAAGCTAGTCATTTCCCGCCATATAGCAACCACCATCGATTTGTGAAATAATCGGACAGAGATCGTGAGGGTAGGTGGCCTGTGCACGGATCTCCCAAAAAAATAACTAGCGTTGAATTAATGTGGACAAGTTGTAACTATATTTTCCTACCAGCAGTCATAAATATCCTAGATCATGAGTTAATTACCAAGGATAGTTGTCAGCATTCTGAAAATCGAAAGGAGCAACCATCAGTTTAAACGCAAACACAACCATTATAAAAGCATGAAACTCAAACTATGATATGTTTCATATTTCATAACTATATTAACAATTCCTAAGGTGGGTTGTATGATTAATTTACATTAGGAGCAAGTTTAATTAAAAATGAAAACAAGTTTAGTATTAAGATGTACGTGATAATATGGCGTGGTAAGTAAAAAAAAATGATGGTAGTTGATGAGTGTTACAACAATCAATATTCTTTTAAGTAATATAATGCATTCGATTTTATATTTAGATTATTCTATATATACTTTTCTTTCTAAAGAAAAAATTATAAAATAAATCTATTACATAAAATATAATAAATCAATTATTTATATTCTTTTATATTTAAAGAGTATTTGTATATTGTATATGAGAACTTGGAACATGGTGAAGTGATCAACTCCATCCTTTTAAATGGGAAGATTGTTGTGGGAGAAGTATTTATCACTTCCAATACAAATAAACTGTTATGATCAATGCCATTAGGAAAATATTAATAAACAAGATTAAAAGGGGAGGGCACTGTGAGGGAGACCAACATATATCTCCGCAAGAGGATCGCATTTGGAGTAAAATTTGATGGGGAATGTTGGAGATTGAATTCGACATAAAATTATGAAACCAATATACTAATGGTCTAAGGAAATTTTTGAGGCATTATCTACAACCAAAGCCAATTTAAATGGAAACCTATATATTTTAATTCCCAAACTTTAAATGGAAACCTACATATTTTAATTCCCAATTTGTCACATGCAATACAATAATGGGTCAATATGTTTGGCATCATCCCTATTTTTTCAAAAAAATTGGTTTGATGGTTGAAATTTGTACACACCTTTCTATGCCCAAAATAAATTGGAAACCAAACCTCTTTATCAAACAAACATGTGGAACCTCTGCATAGGGTATTGAACCTATACAAACTTGTTGACTACAATAAATTTATTAAAGCCTAATAAAAGTAAACAACAAGAAAATATCCAATGATAAACCAAGGAAACATGAATGCCAAATTGAACCTAAGCGGTAAAGGGGAACCTCGGTTTTATGAAAAAGTGTTCAAATTTTCTTCACAACACTGTTTATATGCTTTTTCACTAAACTATTTTTGGGGAGGTGGAAGAATGGGCCATTTCAAATCTATATAATATAAAATAAAATATCATTAAATAAAACTTAAAAACCTAGTAACATAAATATCTAAAGCCAATGACCTCAACACAATAATACCAATAAGCATATTAAAAAGTGGTGATTGGATGGCTTCATTATTAATTTTCTTTATGGCTTCCCTTTGTTAATAATATTCGTTACAACCATGCTCATAGCTTTGAAAAAAAAGTGATGACATGGATTCATTACTAACATTCATGAATTTGTGGGTTTTAATAATTTTCGTTATAAAGATGGTTTTATTGTGGTCATACGGTTTAAATATATGATTTAGATATGCAATTAAGTTATGCTTTTAAGCAACATTCGTTGATGGAGTGATGAAGAAGAGAATATACCCTCCTCTTTCGATTTATGCCATCCTATCAAAAATATTAATTAAGAAAAACATTAAAGTCCCCAATTCCAATAGGGAGACGCCTATCAGCATAACAAGAATACAAATAACATGAAATTATTTTTTCCCATTTATTCTAATTTTTAATATAAAAGTTATTGAATTTTTATTTATATATCATCATTATTTTATTTATTTTCCTTATTTATTATTATTTAAAAAAAATTAAAATATTTTAATTATTTATTTTTATTTTTAACTAAAGGAATAGTAAAGTGTAGGAGGTTGTGTGTGTGGAGCCAAGAATACAAACCTCTGCATCCCCACACCATGTTTCCCTATAACTAAGTTCCCTTTACATAAAAATATAATCTCCATTGTGTGAAGGATGTGTGTGCGGAGCAAGGAACATAATCCTCCACATCTCCACTCCTTCGCACTTCAACATAATGAGGTTGTGTTTATATATGTTGTGATATTCCGCAGAATGAGGTTGTCAAACGTTTTGGGATAAAATTAGTACTGACACCAATATCCTTTAATTTCTTACACTTGCTAGATAGTGTATAGAGTTAAATTTCCCCTGGTGTTGTATTATTATTTCCACTCTTAAAATTTTTACAGCCACCCTTATCTACCACGTCAATTTTCCAAGACAGATCTACATTGTGAATATTTGATAAGAAAAATTGTTGTGACATTAGCTTTAATAGTAGAAGAGAAATCACACAGACCTGAAAATATTGCTGAGACATTGCTTTAATAGAAGTAGCAGTGATAGATGACTATATCCAGAGGTACATAGCGAAACTACCAAGGAATTCTAAAACCAAATAATTTTATGGATAAATTGAATTTCCATATTTCCATATTGATGGAATCAATTCGACTCATTTTGGTAACTATGGTAGGATTTATTGGAATAAAATATTTATATAATCCTTTTTGCAGTTGACTAAATGGCCCTATAACAATATGGAACATTGATATTAATGCTAATCATATTGAGCTAGATTACATATTAATCTAGATTGCATATTTTTTAATATTTGGAAATCTACAAGTATTCAGATATTAATGCTCAAACCTATGTTATCATTTGATCTAAACCATATCCAAAACCTAGTACATGTGAGGTCATAAAATATAGAAAATACTTGGTAGGATGCCACAAGCTAACTACATATATGTGTCTTCATGGAATTGTCTAATTTCTTCTAGTACTAGATGGTCACATGTTGATCCCTTTCTTGGTCTTGTGACATGGAAAGTTTCAGTTCATTCCCACAATATATTTCACGTTCCTCGGTAATGGTAGCAGTGGCCAAAGACACTACAACTTTAAAATGTTGTCAATGTCAAGCTCATGATCTCCTCTATGGATGTACTAGACCAATCAAGGAGAAAAGATTATCGAGCCTGCCTTATTCCCCTCATTGGAGAATGCCCCTGATTGGAAGGAAATCCAAACAAAACTTACATAAAGGTGTTAAATTTTGTCAACAATGCACTAAGGGATCACTTTCATGTTTTCATATATAATATCCTGCCAATTATCCTCACCTACCTGAGCAGACGGGGATAGGGCAGTCAACTCCACATGTTTTTGTAATTGTGTGGAGATTTTCTTATCTCTTTACATAAACAAAGCTCTACACACTGTTGAAGAGTAAAGATCCGCACACAATTATATTCTTTTGCACAAACTAGTTTCAGATAGCTTCCACATCCCCACACCAAAAAAATTCTTTGAAATCTGAAGTTTGTGTGAAGATAAATTAAAAATTAAAAGACTCAAAAAATCTATTAACTTGGAACACAAATATTCTTAAAACATTTTTGTTTTGTTATTTTTTCATAGGGTCATGTTGTTATTTTCTTTGATAATTTAATTTCTTCATTAATACATTAAGTTCACCAGATAGAATCATAACATTATTCATATTTACATCATTATTCAGCAACATATGAAACTATGTAGAAAGAACAATATCATGATCATTAATGCAGCGGAACATAAAGGAACAATAAAATAAAAGCATTCTCATAGAGATAGCAAGATTGATCAGAGACCAGGACAAAAAGCACTATGGGGAAAACCCTATCAAATTATTCTTCTTATCATATCACCATCAAATGATTCAACAAAAGAGAAAAAATTGATCCATATCTTCATCTATGCAACTAACCAGCAAAACAACTACAACATCCATGAATTGACCCCAACAAATATTATACTCAAAATATTGATTTTGAAGTATGTACTAAATTGTCATTGATTGTACTCAACTATTGAACCCTGCAATCATTGAGAGGAATATTTGGAAGACTAATATTCCACCCTTTATGTCCTAGTCGCATGGAGGAGGATTTATCCAAATGACTATATTTTCTTGGTCGCTCTCTGAAGCATCGAAAGCGAGCGACTATGTTCTGCAACTGAGAATCAGAAACCCTATGTTAGTCGCATGGAGGACAAGTTTTTCATGCAACTAGGATGCATTTCTCCCACTAACAAACCTAGAAGCAAGAAAATGGGGTCATATTTGGCCTACAATAACCTTAAATCCCTAGTCTCTTGGATGGAGAGTTTTTCATGCAATTTGAAATCTCTAGTCACACGGATGATATTTTGTGTGTGCGACTGTCAAATCCTTCATTTTATGTGCCTATGACTGAGGCCTAAAACCCTAAATCAAATATGTGAGCTTTTGACCTTGTGATTTCACCTTGGAGTGAAGTTTATCCTCGACATACGAGCCTTAGGCATGTGCAAGCCATAAACCAATATAGAAGAGTGTATGATCTTTTTGTCTAAATGAGGTAGAGGTCACTTCTATTTATAGGATTCCATGAGTTTCCACTTGATATTAAGGCTGAGTATTTCCGAGAGCACGAAAATAGAAATTCAATGCAATTGGAATCTCTAAAATTTGAGTTGTCCAAGGTGGAATTTTACCCTAGTTGCAAAAATTAACACTCGTCCCAACTAGGAAGAATTTCACTTGCTAATATCCATTTGTAGATAAACACATCATCCTATGATGTTTTCATTGTGTCGTGACCATCTAAAGTACCTCATCATCTCATATCATCAATGTTCATCTCGATCCATCCCTTGCATATTATTTCTTATCTCTTGGCTGTCCCTACTCATATGCTAAAATTCTCGAATATAAAATAAGAATAATTTGTTATCAGATGGGAGCATAAGATACCACCCTTTATTCATTGAGCTACTATCTGGAATCTCTGTTAGCGGGATACTAACTAGAATCATAACAATGGAGAGTCAATCATCATCATCGGAGAGGATATCATCAAGGAGCACATCTCAACCAGGAATCATATTTGGGTGAATACCTCAACCCAGAATATCATGGGGGAGATACTACTAAAACCCCATATTGAGCAATAGGATACCAAAAAACACAACGGAGCACATATCAACCATGTAACCGTGTCAGGGAGCTCATTCTTAACCCAGAATCGCACAGGGGAGAAAATATCAACCCAATCCTATTTCCCGTTGATCTTCTCATCAATGACCCTGAATAGTCATGTGGCAGAACACCTACATCACAATAGACTTGGGTCGTACACCCCAAGTACACTCTTAACTCATTGGCCAGACAGGGAGCAGTATTCCCAGCAAGCCCTGTTTGTGAGTATGACTCCAAATAGGGTATACTCTACATATACCAGATAAGGGAGCAACATCTTTGACCCTGTAAATATAGGGAAGCAACATCTTTAACCCTATGGGTAAAATATATGGTTGATACCCTATTTTCTAGAGTTCCCTCAACTACAGGTTCCCTCCTTCTCAATTCCATACCCTAGGAGCTCAAACAGGGGAGGAAGAGTTTTTTTAGTGTCCTCGATCAATGATTATCTCTATAGATCATCAACATATATTTGTACTCATATCTGGAAATCATCATGTCTCAATGGCAGTTGTCACCTATTCATACAGAGCATCAAATCAAATTAGAACATAAAAAATCGCATGTATATGACAAAAATGATACCATAGTCATCCTCCCTCTCAAGGAGTTTCCCACCATAGCCCTTATATTTTCTCATATAGCTACACAGTCTCATTATATGAAGGTCACTCAATCCTAGCTATATGCAGGATTTTTTGTCAATCTGATCTCACTCTTTTTCATTGCAATGTATCCATGTCATATCCAAACACTGTTTAGACATCTCTCTAAGGTTATTCTTCATCCTTCCTCACAGCTATCCAAGCTAGCAACATTGTAATCAACCTTGTTCATGCTATGAACCTCTCATGCAAGATATCATGGCAGATATCATATTAAAGCAATATCCGAATGTGCTCATCAATAATAATCTCAAACATAAAAAATACATCCATGCAGTCACATATCATATAAATAATATCTTAGATAAAAAAATGGATCATCCCATTAAAATCTTTTGAAGGGTGCTCGATGGAAACTCTATGTGAGTGAAGTGGCTCAATTATGAATCAACTCAGGTTTTGTGTACAACATATATTTATAGGTGTTCAATCGAAACATCAATTCTTCAATCAATTGTTGGTTTCCAAGTTGAGTTCAACAATATCTCTTTGCAACATCTTGAAATTCAATCGAAGTGTCCAAGGATTTTCATTTCCACTTCCTAATAATTCTTCAATAACTTCGCAATATAGACATGATTCATTATTTCAAGCTTCAAAATCCATATCCCTCTTACTTAGAATATCAGAGGCTCATTGTGTGTCAACAATAGACCATAAACATATAAAACCAAAACTAAAATCAAAATCATACCTTGGAACACTTCTGAAGTAGAGGTTTGGATCAACACATCATCTTGGCTTCACCAGATAACTATCAATGTGGACATATAAAATTCTCTATGTAATCATAACACTTTTCCAAGCTAATATACTTAACCCTACATAAACCAATTTTTTCAATCAAATCAGCTAAGTCAACTCATCAATGTTTAGAACCCATATCAAAACTAATATCAAATTCATCAATATCACAATATCAATTATTTAGACGAGATGACAAGTAGAGATTTCATCAAGTCATGACATCATCTATTTTCATGCCAACAAGTTTTCATCTATCGCTTCATATAAATACAAACTTCATCAATTCATTCCCATGATCATAATACAAGTCATTTCTATCATTAGATGTAAATGCATACACTAAGAGTAAGTCATGTAGGTTTCATCTTCATAGTGAATCACAATTGTTAATACTTCAACCATTATGCTAGGAACAAGGAGGCTGATACAAAACCATTATCTAATACTCATATAAGTCATTGGAAGTTACTATGGTCGTATATTATTTTCATCAAGGCAAATCATCAGTCATCAAATCAAATCATTATTCATTAGGTCCACTCTAAATTTTCTATCATAGAGAGATCTATAGTCCAATACATATCTCTATTATCAAGTCAAAGTTCTAATTCATTATCATACATTATGTGAAAAATCCAAACACTGCTCATTTATATCAATCAACCAAATCATGTCAAACCTTTGCATCACAAAATTCAAACATAATGACACATCGTTATGCATATCCTGGTCACCTGCAAACAAAATATCAGATTTCATCTTCATATTATAGTATACATTCAAATTTCTTTCTCTTGGAACTTTCTGTTGTCTTCTTCATGTCTGTAGCACTGACATCCTTCAGGTGAACATCTGTTTTCATGCACAAAACTTCATTTGTATGTCCAACAGGAATAGTCGCGCCCATAGGCCTTTCTCTGAGTAATTGGGAGATTACAATCACACTCTTCAAGATGTTATGTGAGTGAATGTGGATTCCCAACTTCCAAACCCTAGCTCAGAATTGAATCATTGCCTCAGTCGCACCCTTGAGCTTGCATTTGTGCAGCTAGGAGGCTATAGTCACACCTGTAGGCTTTCTTCCGTGCGACTGAGGCTTAGAGTGAGATAAAAATATCTCACCTCAGATCATGCCTTTGTTGCAGATCAACAATGTCGGATATTTTTCTATTCATTCTCATAAATCATATTTCAACAATAAAGAATATACATGTAATATAGATGGTAATAGGAGTAAGAATATTATGGAAGGATTATCCCTTTAAATGGGAATCCACATTATACATATCCATTCATGCCATCAACCTGTCTATAATAGCTTATATGTTAGATCATAAAATCAGACTATATCACATATTCATCATGGTCATATATGTTATCATCAGCTACTTCACCATCGCATCAATATTTCATGAAAGGTTAGTGTTGAATGATTAGGGCAACTTAACAAATGCAACATCATACTTCAAAGATCATGAACATAATATCAAGTCAGGGCATTCAATTTTAATCATATTCCATAGTTACTAATCAAATAAAACATAACCATGGTTGAAAAAAGATCTAGAATGTCAATCTAATGGTTATACTTATATCATCATGGTTACCATGCGTATCATTATCAATACAACCAAGTTAGGACATTCAATAAAAACTTATCAAAAAATAATGCAAACTTTGAAACGGGAACTAAAACGAGTACCTGCTTTTTTGAGGTAGCAAAAAATCATCTGATTTTGAAAAGTGTTGATTCTGAATACCCTTTTTTTTACCATATTTTTGACACTTTAAATTTTATTATGTATCAAGTATGAACATTTTTTTAAAATGTTACTGATTTTCATGTTAATTTTGAAAAGTGTTGATGCAGCATCAACCCCTTTTTTAGAGGGCTTGTTTTTGACACTTTAATTTTTCTAATATATGAAGTGTGGATTTTTTTTATTTTTTTTTTTATGTTGGTGATTTGCATGCAAACTTTTGTAAATCCGCATGAAACATCATTTAATTTTTTTAAGGCATATATTTGATACTTCAAATTTTCTTATCTCTTAAGTAAACATAATTGTTTTTTAAATATTGATTATTTAACCATTTTTCAAGTTGCCTTAATCCTCTTAATGTTTTTTGTCCCAAGATGTTTGACTTTTAAGGGTTTTCCAATTTTTTTTTTTTTTTTTTTCCTTTGTAGTGTTTTTTTATAATGAATTTTTAAATTTTTTTTAGAGTTTAAAAAAAAAATAGTTAAGGTTATGATTTCTTTAATATTTTTACATAGCTAATATTTCAATACACATAAAACAATTGTCATTAAAAAATAATATTTCTAAAAACTTGACAAACAATAAACATTTTGCATATAATATAATTAAAAATATATGTATTTTTAAACATTTTCGCTAAAACTACAAAGTTAAATCAAAAAAAATTCTGGAAAAAATGAATACAAAAATTAGAAAAAATGGGCAATTTTATAAATTTTATATAAAAATGATAACATTTGAAAAATAAAAATTCGAAAAAAAAAAGAATTTTAATAAAATTTTAAATATTTAAAAAAAAATATGATATATAAATACAATTAAGTTATTAAAAAAAACACCCCGGCTGCGGGTGTTCAATAGACATATGGGAACGTGGCACTTCGGCCACTTCCCAAGGCAAATAGCCAGTGCAGCCCATATGGCTCCCGGTACCGCCATTAAACACAGCATTTACTCCTCGCACCGGGTGAAGGCTCCTCTCCTCGATCGGATCATTCAGCTCTCCGTTATGGTAGTCATGGCGGTCATTCTGGGCGCTCATAGCATTTGTGCAGGGTTGAATGGTGGGATGGATAAGCCAGCCTCGCCTATCCCACTGCACACGTTTTGTTCTTCGGCTATTTCTGAAGCCAACCTCAAGACGCACACAGGGAAACGCAGCTCGTTAGGAGTCTGCATCGAGTTGGCCCCCAATTTGCATTTTTCCCATAGTCCTTGGTGCACTCAGTCCGCTTACAATTTTGCCTCTTCTGTGCAGTCCGGCATTCTCATCCCTTCTTCTGTCGATTCGCCCAGAACTACTCATCATTCTGCTTCAGGTTCTCTTTCTCATTCCCGCCCTACCTTGAACTCTCTCTGTCGGAAGAGCACTGCTCAATTGGGCTCCAATTCGACAATCATGCCGCCTCATGGCTGCTGTGAAAGTGAGAAGGTTCGGTACGTGGGCGGCTCAATAACAGCCTTCGCCTCTGTTCACGCTCGGAATTACGAGATGGATGCGGGTTTTACTGCGTCTTTTGCTCAACGCTCACTCAGGCCTTCCATCCGTCAAACCTCTCAGCGTGCTGAGTTAAGGTTCGACTGCACCTCCTGCAACGCTATCCTCACTGCTGCTATTATGGTCACGCTCCGGGAAGAAGTTCCGAATTTTGGCCCGCCCAGTTCGTCGAACAGGCCTAACCCGCCTCCTGTTGACCTTGCCTCCTCAGCTCCCCGGCACGAGACCAGCACGGCGAACGAACGTGAAGAAGGTGGACGCGCTCTCAGGGAGGAACCGGTGGACAGAGGCGAGATGTTCGCCTGCAGAATTATTGAGGAATCGCCCTCACCCACTCATGAATAGCATCTGCTTGGTTTATCAGGTTCTTCTGTTCCGTTCTACTGGAAATCTTCTGTTTTACAGCTATGTTGCTTTGCTTTACAGGCATTGTATGTTTTTCAGACTTAGTGTTTTTTTGATTACTATAAACCTAAAACCGGTTTCCCATTGTTGGGCGGTTCAGAAGCTTTGGTTGAAAGGACTGGTTTCTCGTCTCGGGCAGTCCAAAATTCGCATGTTTTGCTTGACTATCAAGCCCAACAGTCAGGCTTCCATAGCTGACGTTGGTGCAGTTTTGTACTATAGCTTTTAAACTTAATAGAAATTAGTCTTACTTAGAAAAAAAAAAAGTTATTAAAAAAGCACTTCAAAAAATAATTAAAAAAATTAAAGAAAAAAACATTGAAAAAAAAAAGCAATAAGATAAGAAAAAATGCATTAAAAAAAAAAAACAGATTAAAAAAAAATCATTTAAAAAAAATTTTAAAAATAAAATAATAAAAGAACATATATAATTTTATTTAAAAATTAAAATAAAATAAAATATTGAATTAAAAGCAAAATCATAAAATTGAAAATTAAGAAAAAAAAAAAAAACTAAAAAAAAATACAAAATCATAAAATTAAAAAAAAAATGTAAAAATTTAAAAATTTAAAAAATTTAAAACATTAAAAATTAAAAATTAAAAAAAAAACAACTGGGTTGCGTGAGTGCGGTTGTTGTGGGTCGTAGGAGCTATCCAAGCTCCACCGACCCACAGCAGCTGCCCTCGGGCCACCCGGTGGGGCTCGCCAAGCTCGGCCACCCCTCGGGCCACCCGACAGGGTTGGCCAAGCTCGGCCACCCCTCAGGCCACCTAGCGGAGCTGGCCAGAGCCGATTCTGAGGAGGCCAACCTCTTCCGCCCCTTGGGTCACCCAGCAGGGCTAAGCTGATTCTGCCCATGATGGTCGTCCCTTAGGCCACCTGGTGTGGGTGAGAGTCGATTCTCAGAATCGGGTTGAGACCGTCCAAAGGTTGGAGGGCCACACATTTTTTTTTGATATATTTGTTATTATTTTTTTTTAAATTTGTTTTTAGTTTTTTTTTTAATGTTTTATTAAATTATTTTAAATTATTTTATTTTAATTATATTTGTGGTCATTTTTTTTAATGTTTTTTTTAGTAGTTTTAATTGTGATTTTTTTTTTTAAATTAGTTTTAGGTTTTTTATTTACATTCTTTTTTTAATTTGTCTTTTTTATATATTTTTATATCTTTGATTTATTGTTGTCCCTTTTTTAATTTTATATTTTTTCTAATATATATTTTTATTTACTTATTATTTTTATTTTAAACTTTTTTTTTAAATGTTATTCAAGCATCTTCACTTTTCATTTTCACGGTGTTTTTGGCACACAAAAATTGGTTTTTATTGCCATTTTTTAAACATGTTGAAAATATAATAAATAAATAAAAAATAAAAATAAAATAATGTTATTCCAACATCACCACTTTTCATTTACGAGTTGTTTTTCATGTTTTTTGGGGTTTTTTTGGGCTAGAGTTTTCGTTTTGAGTTTATAGTTATCATTTCATAGTTACATTGTTAAAAAAATAACAATGTTGAACCTTTTCCCATACTTTCATCATGCTCATCATAAGAATTATTAATAGTACATGTATAAGAATCAATCAGCTAACCTTCTATGTGAAATCCATCATGTCTTATGCATGACAAGAGAGTATCAACTACTAGAGTTAAGGTGCTACCCTTCTTTATGGGATCAAGATATCCAAAAAGATAGATTTTAGCCAAACAACAAGTATACCCATATATAAAAGACCAATATTAAGTGGATTCATAGGATCAAGAAGTTCATTATGTCTAAAAGGTAAGATACTTGTTCAATACCAAATGCACCATTTCAGCATAAGAACCATGAATCCAAATAACTTTCATATGCGTACATGAACCATTTGAGGAGATATTCTCATCATACCTAAGGGATTTCCTTATCGTCAAATATTACAACTGAAACATAGCATTAAAATAATATATCGTGCATACCTTGTAGTATTCAAATACATGTGCACCTTCTCATTTGACATAGGTAGCTTGTAGCACTTTTTCATATTTTCATATTGTTCCTCTTTACCTTTTCCAGCTCTAGCCATATTTCCTGCATCTCAAATTATCCTTAAGAAGGATCCACTTATCACATCTCATCAAGGAGGTTAGAAGCATCCAAATACTCAAATATATATGCAAGAAGTATAAGTAATGATAAAACCAATGATCAAATCTATAAGTCTAAACAAAAGTAAAGACATATAAGGAGAATCATAAGTCAAGAAATATTTATCTTTAATGAGAGGTGATTCTCTCTCTCTTGAACCAACCTTAAGGAGACATCAATGTCCATTGTCCACATAAAAATGTTTCCTTCAATCAACTTTATCAACAACTAGGCCTACTAGAGACTATCCCATCTAGGGATTCATCAAATCTGTCACAAGTGGCTTAAGCCTCTTCACATCGACCATGCAAGGTTTCAAATTTTTGTCATAAACCAAGGTTTCTCTCAAACCCTAACCTCATAATATCCATCAAACCCTAATCAAAAAATTTCTTAAGGTATTCTTCAAACCCTAGAATTCTTTTAGGTCTCCTCCATCTTCTCTTGCTTCAATGAAAGGTGTCTCCATGAGAGTGATCTCCATGACTTTTCTTCAACCCAACTCCAAAACCATGTTAATTTTTTGTATGGCTATGATGTTTTTCTTTGATAATTGCATTTATTCATTAATACATTAAGTTCACCTCATATCACCATAACGTTATTCGTATTTACATCACTATTCAACATATGAAACTATGTATACAGAATAATATCATCATCATCAATGCAACAGAACATAAAGGAACAATATAAGAAAAGAATTCACACATAGAGACACCAGGATTGGTCAGAGACCAGGGAAAAACCCACTATAGGGAAAACCCTTTCAAATTATTCTTCTTATCAGATCATCATCTGATAGCTAGGATACCTTGCTTACCCTCTTTTTCACTATCTATGCATATAAAATGCATTTCAATTTCGTGTTCCAATCAAAAATCAAGGCCTGGGAGATTCACAATCAATTATTTGCTGGACTGGAAATTTAAATAGATAAGTGTGGAAGCTCTTTTATAAATCATTTCACTATAATTTATAACCCCATACAACCAAATACATGAGCGGGACTTTTCTTTTCGACCAATGGTCAAATCATATGCTAACCCCCATAACGCAACTCAATGCCCTTTACCTTTAATTGTGAAATCATACTTATCAGGACCCACTTATCCAAAGTCTCTTCCTTTTGTTTATTTACAGCGGAACACTATAAACCCCTTTTCTTATACTCCAACCACTACAATATATAACCTTTACCATGCCTTAGGTCCTTACCTTGGGTTTAATTGTAGACGTCACATTTCTTTTATGCACTCAACACTTCAACGTTTCTTTTAGGCCCATGCTATGTTTGTCATTCAATACTCATGCACTTAGATATAAATCAACGATAACATATGAGGCCTTCAAGCACTAATTAAAATGCGACCATATATGAATATTCGTTCATATAAAAACCTGACTTGATTTAAAATCTAACGCCAAAAACAGAACGGCACTTGGACCCATGCCACTAACATACCTTTCCATCGAACGGTTGATAAGCCTTCGCATTGTCATGTCATGATCTGACGATCGTCGCTCAACCAAACTGCACAAAGTTTATTTCTCCAACTCATGCGATGAACTAGGTCCCGGTAGTTAAACTACCCTCTGCATCCAACGGTTGTAGGCTTATCCCGCCCACATCCAATGATCCAATGGATAATACACATATCGCATTTTTTTGCCCTTCGAGCTTTAACGCTCAGAAAAAACAGGAAATGGGCAGTTTCAAATTACCGCCCCTGCCTTACGTGTCAAACACCGACTCATATCGCGTTTCTTTGAGGGGTTTCATTAACTGCTTTCAAATTTTGCGAGACCACCAGTTTTTGCCTCTAAAATTGCCGTCACTATTCACTCTCACGGTTCTGCCTTTTCTTACTCAAGGTTCTGCCCACTCTTCCATGTCTCATTAAAACTAAACTTCGTCCTCGTTCTTACCTATTCTTTCTTCGCATGGTTCTATATTAACTGATATAAATCTTCTATTCTTATTAACGCAGTTGCAACCAAAATCGATATCCTCGAAGGCTAAATCCCATTTCAACGTCCTTCAATCGGATCGATCCTTTCAATGATCGATCTTTCACCGATACTACGTATGCAACTTCCTACCGAACTCTCTATTTCAACAGGGTCACCCTTTCAACACAGAGTTTCACAATTACCACAGAAGCTCAAATATTCCTCACACAGAATTCGACCAAGAATGCATAGGAATTTTCACAGAGTTTAGAACAACTTCCTCATTTATATATACGAGCCCAATCTTAAACCTGTCATGCATTCAGTCCCAAACCCATGATCATTGACATCGACTGTTCCATTAAACAAAGCACCATCTAAAACCCTATCACAGAGTCTTATTATACATTGTTCATAGAAATTCAGACATTCTCACACAGTATTCAAATCAACCACTAGTCATATAATTCTAAAACAACTTTTGTCATGTATATATAAATGGATTACTTACAGAATTTTTGGTCCTTGGAAAGATCTTCAATTCAATGGCCTTCTACTACACTACTCTGCCTCTACAGATTTTCCTAGGTCCATCTCTTAATGCCTTTGAGGCTTACAGCTATATAGGATGGGAATGAATTGACTCAGCTCCTACAATGATTCGACAAAACTCCTCAAATCCTAAATTTAGCCTAACTCCCTAACTGCTCTAAACTGACTCTTCACATTCTAATCGACTCCTCCTGTCCTCTAATCATTTGAGGGTAGTTATAATTCTCTCTACATTTACTCAAATTGAATTAAAACCTACTCAATTCATTACATAAGTCTAACTCTCTTGAAAACTCAAAAACCCCTAAGTCTAATAAAACATATGGAATTTGTTTTTGCATAATTCCCCTGCATCAGACTCCCCAGGTTAAATTTAATCATGATCTCTTGATCATGTACTTTCAGTATCGTCCTCCGGGATTCCACACTTTTCTCTGCAACTGATCATCTATTGCAATATTATTCTTCTGCACTTCTCCAGGTTTCCATACTTTTTGCTGCATCTTTCCACTTTCTAAGCTTTCACAGTCTGTGATTATCTTTCTCTTGCTGCTGCTTCTCTGCTTTCTCGCTGTTGTCTTCTTCTCGGACACTCTCACCATCAGTTTCCTCATAAATTCAATTTCTTTATCTAATATGTCTTCTGACTGCTGGTTACTGCTCCATCTTGATTGCTGATCTTCTACTTCTACTTCTGTTTGTTGAGTTCCTAATTTCTCAGCCCTTACTCGTTCAGTTCTTACTGCTGCCCTAGCTCTTAATTACTGAGCCATTGTTGCCACCCAATCATCCATACCCTCGTGTTCTCTGTAATAGTAAAACTCTTCCTGATTGTCATCCATGACAATTTCTACATTCTCACACTTCAGCAATTCTCTAGACTGGTATTTAAATTTCCAGTCAATGTCATCATATCCTTTCTTCTCTTGGACCAAACATCCTTTATTCCTTCCATCAGTACCTGCAATCACAAAACAAACACCAAAATTACAAAACCTTTGTATCTCTCCCTCCTCTGGCAACACTTCAAGTTGTTGCTCTAACATTTCTTCTGGCAACACTTCAATATGTTGCTCTGCTATCTCATTCTCTTCTCTGAATGTTTCTAGCAAACAATTCCGCCATCTAATTTCAAACATTCCATCAATATGCTGCAAGCTTGTTTCAGCATATCCTCCTTCTTCTTTCTTGAAAATCTTTAGTAATTGTCCATCATCATCTTGATTGATTCTAGCAATTAAATGAAGTTCCTCGAGTACTGTATCCTCATCTTTTACCAGAATAAATTTCTGATTCTCCACCACTGTACAGTCTCAAAATTCTTTCCTCCAACCTTCTCTTTGTCCATCAGACAAAACAGCTCCTCCTTGTCATTATCAGGAACAAATTCATCTTCAAACATAGCTGTCGTATTTCCATTGAAACAATCCTTTTCACCAAACAAGGGATTTATGAATTCCTTTTTCTGCAGTAATTAAATCTAATCTTCCTCTGAAAGATAATCATCCTCATACTTTACTTGACAACATTCAAATTCACTGGATACAGTTTCATCACATGAACTGTCTTCTTCAATACCTGCATTCACATACAACTTGTCAATTTTAAAATCACAAGACCCCATGGTCTCATTTGATGATTCAATCATCAAATCTTCTTTCTGTTATTCCAAATCCTTTCCAAGAACCATAAAGTCTTCATTGTCTTCATTCCCTTGTATCTTCACATTCTGCAATCCCCAATTTTGAAATTGAGGTTCTCCTTCCTGTATTGAATCCGGCTTATTCGGCATAGTCTCCAGCAACTTAATTTCCTCAATCCATGGATTAGACATTTCCAAAGAATTTTCCTCCTCCTTTATTTGACTGCCCAATGGTGTTAAATTTTCTTCAACATCACCAGAATCTGCATACACAAAACAATTTTTAAAACAAAAATCATAAGGCCTCAGTGCCTTTTCTTCTGCCAGCATTTCAGTATGTTGTCCTGAAATTTCCTCCACTATCAGCACATCAGTATGCTAATCCAATTTTCCCAAAGAATTCTCTGAAGAATTCTCAAGACTTCCAACAAATATTTCTCCTACATCATCTATCTTCATGATGTTTTCCTGTCCACTGTAGTGAAATCTGCCCTCTGCAATCTCCCTTTCATAATCTGAATTCTCCAACAAATATTCCAGCAATGCAATTTCTCTCTGGCATTCTTTAAGAACTTCACCATCACTTACAGTCCCTGCATTCATACACAAAATTTCAGTTTGTAAACTAGGAGCTCCAACAACCTCCACTGGTGTTTCACATATTAGTTCTTCCAACTGATCTTCTCCTTCTTCATCCACAAGAATTTTTTCCTGTGCTACAACAGCTTCAATCACAAATGCATCACTGCTTCCTTCAGTCAAGGGACACTCTCCAACATTGCATTCTTCTACAGAGTATTCATCTTCTGAGAGATACTTCTTCATACTTGTGATAGCTTCACAAGATTTCTCATCCTCCTCTGTAAAACCTGTAATCACCTCACAATTGTCAGTCACAAAAATACAAGGTTCTACATCACCCAGCTGATCTGCACTTGTCCAATAACTCAGGAAATCATTAATGATATACTCTTCAGCAAGACAATCTTCATGATGTCTCAAACTTCCCCCATGGTTCATAAGATCTCTTTCAGATCTCCCTTCTTCATATGTACTCTGTTCTACTTCGCAAACATAAACTTCTCTTCTCAACTCAGCTGCCCTGATTTTTTCACACTCTAACTATACATTTCGCCTCTGTTCAAGCTTCCTCAACTTTTCTACAAACATGCAAGAATCATCAGAAGTAAAGTCATTTTACCCCTTGGTCTCACTTGAAGTTTCAGTCTTCAATTCATTCTCCAAATACTCAATCATTCTGAGTAATTCCTCCTTCAGCTAAGCATTTATCATCTACTCTCTCTTCATCTGTATCCCATGCCACTTTACTTTCTTCTTCATGAACCAACCAACTCTTTGGCTTTCCTCTATCATCTTCTCCAGTTTACTAAACTGCTCTCTGATCTCAGCTACCTCTTTCCAATATTCTTCATCAATGAATTTCTTCCTCATGCCATTTGCTTTGACATCTTCCTTCACTCTTCTGTTGTGGCCTCTCTCAGAACCTCTGCAGTCTCTGCTATGGCTATCAGTAGCCATTTTCTCCTCCTTGAGTTCTTCACCCGCAAGCTGCACTAAGCCTCTGTAATAGAAATCCCTCTTACTGCAACTTACCACACCAATTCTTTCCTCCGGATCTGGGCTTTTGGAAAGTATTGGTCCCCTTCTGCTAGAACCTTCTGAGCACTCTCTTATGCTCTCTCTAGGCTTCACTCTGCAAC
This sequence comes from Pinus albicaulis, assembly GCA_034641835.2. Taxonomy (NCBI): domain Eukaryota; kingdom Viridiplantae; phylum Streptophyta; class Pinopsida; order Pinales; family Pinaceae; genus Pinus; species Pinus albicaulis. The sequence continues at coordinate 1,012,150,765 of CM076582.1, read as the reverse complement.
TTTTCAAGAACACATCTGTTCTTCTTTCATCCAACCTCTGTTGGGAATTTTCCAGGTTCTACCACACTTTCTCTTCACTCAGAATCCCTTGCTGGACTCTTTCATCACTACTCTCAAAGCTGTGATCTGATTTTGCTGAGATTCTCCTCAATTGTCTCCAATCTGCATTCTAAAAACAATATCTTCAAACCAGAGTTAAATACTGATCACCTTCAAGATTATGTATCATCTTGCTTCTTCTTTCACCTGCACCACATCTCGGTATGTTGCAATCTTTATCAGTTCTCAAAATCTGATCTGTTTCATTTCATGCAATTAATTCAAAAACTTGAACTTAAAAAAGAGTTATTCCAGCTCTGATACCACATGATAGATAGGATACCCTACTTACCCTGTTTTTCACTATCTATGCATATAAAATGCATTTCAATTTTGTGTTCCAATCAAAAATCAAGGCCTGGGCAATTCACAATCAATTATTTGCTGGACTAGCAATTTAAATAGATAAGTGCGGAAGCTCTTTTATAAATCATTTCACTATAATTTATAACCCCATACAACCAAATACATGAGCGAGATTTTTCTTTTCAGCCAATGGTCAAATCATATGCTAACCCCCATAATGCAACTCAATGCCTTTTACCTTTAATTGTGAAATCATACTTATTGGGACCCGCTTATCCAAAGTCTCTTCCTTTTGTTTATTTACAGCGGAACACTATAAACCCCTTTTCTTATACTCCGACCACTACAATATATAACCTTTACCATGCCTTAGGTCCTTATCTTGGGTTTAATTGTTGAAATCACATTTATTTTATGCACTCAACACTTCAACATTTCTTTTAGGCACACACTATGGTTGTCATTCAATACTCATGCACTTAGATATAAATCAATGATAACATATGAGGCCTTCATGCATTAATGAAAATAATACCATATATGAATATTCGTTCATATACAAACTCGACTTGATTTAAAATCTAATGCCAACAACAGAACGGCACTTGAGCCCACGCCACTAACATACCTTTCCATCGAATGGTTGATGAGCCATCGCATTGTCATGTCATGATCCGACAATCGTCACACAACCAAACTACACAAAGTTTATTTCTCCAACCCACGCAATGAACTGGGTCCCGGTAGTTAAACTACCCTTCGCATCCAATAGCTGTAGGCTTATTGTGCCCCCATTCAATGATCCGACGGATAATACACATATCGCATTTTTTTCCCTCCGAGCTTTAATGCTCAGAAAAAATGTGAAATGGGCAGTTTCAAATTACCGCCCCTACCTTACGTGTCAAACATCGACGCATATTGCGTTTTTTTGAGGGGTTTCATTAACAGCTTTTAAATTTTGCGAGACCACCGGTTTTTGCCTCTGAAACCACCGTCACTATTCACTCTCACAGTTTCGCCTTTTCTTACTCAAGGTTCCGCCCACTCTTCCATGTCTCATTACAACTAAAATCTTACTCGTTCTTACATATTCTTTCTTTGCATGGTTCTATATTAACTGATAGAATTCTCTTGTTCTTATTAACGCGGTTGCAACCAAAATCGATATCCTCGAAGGCTAAATCCCATTTCAACGTCCTTCAATCAGATCGATCCTTTCAGTGATCGATATTTCGCCGATACTACGTATGCAACTTCCTACCGAACTCTATATTTCAATAGGGTCACCCTTTCAACACAGAGTTTCAAAATTTCCACAGAAACTCAAATATTACCTGCATGGAATTCGACCAAGAATGCATAGGAATTTCTCATAGAGTTCAAAACAACTTCCTCATTTACATATACGAGCCCAATCTTAAACTCGTCATGCATTCAATCTCAAACCCATGATCATTGACATCGACTGTTCAATTAAATAGAGCACCATCTAAAACCCTATCACAGAGTCTTATTATACATTGTTCATAGAAATTCAAACATTCTCACACAGAATTCAAATCAACCACTAGTCATATAATTTTGAAACAACTTATGTCATGTATATACAAATGGATTACTTACAGAACTTCTGGTCCTTGACCAGATCTTCAATTCAATGGCCTTCTACTACACTACTCTGCCTCTACAGATTTTCCCAGGTCTGTCTCTTAATTCCTTTGAGGCTTACAGTTATATAGGATGGGAATGAATCGACTCAACTCCTACAATGATTCGAAAAAACTCCTCAAATCCTAAATTTAGCCTAACTCCCTAACTGCTCTGAACTGACTCTTCACATTCTAATCGACTCCTCCTATCCTCTAATGATTCTAGGGCAGTTACAATTCCCTCTACATTTAATCAAATTGAATTAAAACCTACTCATTTCATTACATAAGTCTAACTCTCTTGAAAACTCAAAAACCCCTAAGTCTAATAAAACATATGGAATTTTTTTTTTGCCTAATGCCCCTGCATCATCATCAAATGATTCAACAAAAGAAAGTACAATGATTGATATTTTCATATATGCAACTAACCAGCAAAACAACTACAACATTCATGAATTGAACAAAGATTATAATCAAAATAGGGATTCTGAATTTTGTACTAAATTTCCACTCATTGTAGTCAAGTGTTGAACCCCGTGGTCATTGACATAAATCTTAGGAAGATTGAGATTTCATCCTTGAGGTTCCAGTCACATGGAGGAGAATTTATCTGAGTGATTATAGTTGTCTAGTCACTCTCTAAAGCATTTTAAGCAATCGACTATGGTCTACAACTGAGAATCATAAGCCATATATGTTGGTCACACTGAGGATGAGTTGTGTGTGCGACTAGGATTCTTCAGTCACATTAAAGAGCCTAGAAGCGAGTGATTGGGGTCATATCTGGCATGAAGAAACCCTCAATCCCCAGTCACATGGATGGAGATTTATCTATGCGACTAGAAAGATCCAGTCACATGGATGAGATCCTATGCATGTGAATACGATTGAATCCTTCCTATTTTATGCTTGTGACTGAGGCCCAAAATCATAAATCATAGATGTGAGCTTTGAACCCTGCAATTTCTCCTTAGACCAAATGTAATCCTCCACAGACGAGCCTCAGACCTATGCGATACAAAAACAAAGATAGAAGAGTATATCATCATTGTGTCCAAATTAGGTAGAGGTTACTTGTATTTATAGGCTTCCATGAGGATCCACTTTATGTTAAGTTTGGCCTATCCAATTGTACATGCGTGAGAGGTCGACCTAATCTAATGTACATGAGGGGGTTCATAAATTTGAAAACAAACTTCTGCTTGTCCAAATGAGGTGATCTTTATGTCGATTTTGGTCCTCAACACTGTTATCGATGAAATAGGTAACTACACAGGTACCTACTTTTTGACGTAGCAAGAAAAACACCCGATTTTGAAAAGTGGTGATGCAGAACCAATTTTTTTTTTTTTTTAGCATGTTTTTGGCACCTGAATTTTTTTTTTTTTTTTTTTTTTTTTTTTGCCTGTGATGCTTTTTATGTCGATTTTGAATAGTGGTTGTCTATCATCATCAATGTTTTTTTAGAGGATTGATTTTGACACTATACATTTTCTAATGTCTTCTTCTTCCGTGAGATGTTTATTTTTAAGTGCATTTATGTACTTGTGTTTTAAAAAGAAAAAAATATTTCTTTTTAAATAAAAATTTGTAATAATATCTTCACTTTTTCACAGAGATTAAAAATGAAAAAATGGTCAATATTATAAAGTTTATATTTTCTACAATTTTATGTATTGCTAATTAATTTTTCAATGCACATCAAATAATTGTTGCTAAAAAACCAATATTTTGAACAATATGACAAAAAAATACAAATAGAATGCAAAAAATACACTTCTAGAGACTTTTTGTTTAAAAAGCATGTTAAATAAACTAATTTTTGGGAAAATATTAACAAAAAAACTTTTAAAAATAGCATTTTTATTGAATTTTATGTCAAAAAATAATAGTAATCACATCTTTTTTGCAAAAAATAAGGATTCTTCTCATAAAATATCAAAGTCTAGACATTACAAGTAAAATTGATTAATAGATCTCAAAAATGAGCTTTGTTTGCAAGCATAACTTAAAGATCCTCAACAATATCATCTAATACATATTCAACATCATCTAGAATATCATTGATGGCTTCTTCTGCAACATTTTCTACTTCATTTTAGTCATTGTCATCTTCTAATGGATCTTTCATGTCTGTAAATCTTTCAAAGTGTCCCTTTCCAATCATTCCATATAATGGTGGTTGAGGTTCCTTTGCTTTTGTTTCCACACGTGATTCATTAAGTTCCCCTTTCCTCAAACCAACTTCTTGCTTCACATCCGAAAGGAATTCAAGAGCATTAATTCTTTGTTGAATAAATTTGCATTTCACTGGGTCTTTCTCAATCGCAATGTAATTTCTTCCTTTTGGTAGGCAACATGCTAGTGTTGTACCTAATCATCAAGTACAAAAGAAATAAATAAGAAAATTAGTATAAAGACATAAAAAGTAAAAAATAAAATATTTAAATTTAAATTTGTATAATAAAATTTACCTGAACTTGAAAATAGATCCAAAACCCAATCTCCTTCATTTGATGGTGTCGCCCGGCCTGCCTCCGGCCCCCGAATGGGCGGAGGGAAATTCTAAGAATTTCCCTCCGCCCAACCAGGGTCCGGAGGAAGGCTGAGTAGCCCTCGATGATGCCACTCGACTGGCCTTTGCCCAGCCAAGGAAGATTCTCAGAATTTCCCTCCACCCAGCCGGGGGTGATTCTCAGAATCGCCCTCTGCCCAGCCGGGAGTGATTCTCGGAATCACCCTCTGCCCAGCCGGGGGTGATTCTCGGAATCACCCTCTGCCCAGCCAGGAGAAGGAGGTAGGTCAGGCGGCGCCGTCGAGGGCTGCCCAGCCTACCTCTGGCCCCCGGCTGGGCGGAGGTAGGTTGGGCAGCCCTCGATGGCACCATTCGGTTGGCCTCAGGCCCCCTGCTAGGCGAAGGAAGACTCTCAGAATCACCCTCCGCCTGGTCAGGCAACACCGTCGAGGGCTGCCCAGCCTGCCTCTGGCCATTGGCTGGGCAGAGGCAGGCTAAGCATCCATCGACAGCGCTGCCTGGCCTGTCTCCGGCCCCCAGCTGGGCGGAAAGCGATTCCGAGAATCACCCCAAGCTAGGTGGAGGGCGATTCCAAGAATCACCCATGGCTGGGTAGAGGGCGATTCTGAGAATCACCCTCCACCCATCCGGAGGTGATTCTCGGAATCGCCCTCCGCCCAACCGTGGGCAAGAGGCAGGTCGAGCAGCGCCTTCGAGGGCTGCCCAGCCTACCTCCGGCCCCCGACTAGGCAGAGGGTGATTCCAAGAATCACCCCCAGCTGGGTAGAGGGTGATTCTCAGAATCGCCCTCCACCTAGCCAGGGGTGATTCTCAAAATATCCCTTGGCCTAACTGGGGGTGATTCTCGGAATCTCCCTCCACCCAGCCGGGGGTGATTCTTAGAATTGCCCTCTGCCCAGCCAGGAGAATTCTCATAATCGCCCTCCGCCTAGTCGAGGGTGATTCTCTGAATCGTCATCCGCCCAGCGGAGGGCCAAAGACAGGTCAGGCGGCACCATCGAGGGCTGCCCAGCCTGCCTCCGACCCGCGACTGGGTAGAGGGCGATTCTCGAAATCGCCCTCTGCCCAGCCGGGGGCTAGAGGCAGGTCGGGCAGCTCTCGACAGTGCCCCCCAACCAGCCTCGGGCCCCTAGCCAGGCGGAGGGTCATTCCGAAAATCTCCCTCCGCCCAACCGGGTCGGAGGCCAGTCGGGTGGTGCCATCGACAGCTGCCTAGCCTGCCTTCACCCAGCCGGGGGCCGGAGGCAGGGTGGGGAGCCCTTAATGGCACCGCCCAGCCTGCCTCCGAATCCCGAGTAGTGGAGGGAGATTCCGAGAATCACCCTCGGTTGGGCAGAGGGTGATTTCGAGAATCACCCCTGGCTGGGCGGAGGGCGATTCCGAGAATCACCCCAGCTAGGCGGAGGGAGATTCCGAGAATCACCCCCAACTCGGAAAAGGGAGATTCCGAGAATCACCCCCAATTGGGTGGAGGGCGATTCCGAGAATCACCCCCAGCTGGGCGAAAGGTGATTCCGAGAATCACCCCCCGTCCAGCTAGGGGTGATTCTCAGAATCACCCTTTGCCCAGCCGGGGGCCAGAGGCTGGCTAGGCGGCGCTGTCGAGGGCTGCCCAACCTGCCTCTGCCCCCGACAGGCGGCAAATTAATTTTTATTTTATTTTATTTTATTCAAACACAAACTATTTAAAATTTTTAATTTTTTTAAAACAAAAACTATTATAATAAAAAAAATGTATTGTTTAAAAAAAAAAAAAAAACTATTCAATTAAAATTTTAAAATATAAAAAAACAATAAAACAAATTAAAAAATATGTTTTAAAAAATAAACAAACAAATATAAAAAAAAATTATTTTTTTATTTTATTTTTTTTTAAATTAAAACAATTATTATTTAAAATATAAAAAAACAATAAAAAAAAAATTTAAAATATGTTTTAAAATATAAACAAAGATATATAAGAAGATTTTTATTTTCTTAAAACTAAAACAATTATAATTTAAAATATAGAAAAACAATAAAAAAAAATTAAAAGATATGTTTTAATATATAAACAAACAAATATATGAATAATAAATTTTTCATTTACTTGTTCAGTTTTAAAAATTATTTAAGTCATATAATTTCTCCATAATTTCATTGTTCAAGTATCTTCAAAACTTAAGATTTAAAAACTTGAGATCTACAACTTGTCATTAAGGTTTTTATGCATTGCGAAATTTTATTTTTAATGTTATAGTTGAAAATAATTACAATTTTAGGGTTGTTTAGAGTCAAGATATTTTATGTTTAACAACATGGATAAAAATAGTTAGAAATGATAAGCCCTTCAGACATGATTTTGTTTATATTTAACATCGTCTATCAAAAAGTTTAGAATTTTACAATTTTTCAATGCTTTAATATGTTGTCTTTAATTACATTGTTACAATGTGTCAAAAGTGTGACACAATGTCTTTTTTTTGTTATTTCAACATCAACTCGTTTTGTTTTGAGGGTGTTTTTTCAATCATTTTTTCAAGAAACAAATTCATTTTTAGCATAATTTTATAAAAAGGTGAAATTTGACCTTGAGAAAAAAACAAATGTGTTCTAGAATACACATTTTTTTGTTTTTGGGGCGTTTTTCATTTTTTTTTAATATTTTTGGGCTAGAGTTCCCGTTTTGAGGTAATAGTTCCCATTTCATCTATAACATTGTTTCCTCTCGAAAATAGGAATTCAATGCAATCATCATCTCTGGCATATGATATGTCCAAGGTCAAATTTTACCCTAGTTGCAAAAATTAACATGTTTTGCTATTATTTGTTCCCATGGTGGAGCCGAAGCAAGTATAGCTATGATTTAAAAAAATCAATACTTAAATATATAGCAACCACTTTAATGCTTCGTATGGAAAGTTATATGTTTTTTAGTCCTTAATGTTAAAAAATTTAATATCTAAATAGTGGTAATATTTTCAACTTTGTATGTAATATTTTACTATATGAATGGTGAATGACTGAAAAGAGAAAATATGTGTGTGGAATTGAGTGTCATAATACCTCGCTTTTAAACAATGATGGTTTTCAATTTTTTTGTAAATTACAATTTTAAATGAATTTAAAATTTTGAATTTACTATTTAGAGGATACTTTGAGTGATATTTCATGAAATCAAATTGATATTTAAACAATTCTTCATTTGTAGCATTTTTCTAGATATGGTAATGGAATTATTTGAGTTTGGCTTATCAACTATCGTTCAAGAATCCAATCACCGTGGGAAAATTCAAAATGAATGTCACAATTATGGTGAATTTGATTAACCAAATAAAATTCAATATTGTTTATTGATAAACAAAGGGTATTGTGATTTAGGAAATAGCTACGATTGAGGATTGTGTACATTTAATGTAGTTTCAAAACTTGAGTTCAAATAGATGAAGCTCAGTGAGCTAAAATACCCCTAAGAATTCCCATGTGACAAGAATAACAGACTCTCCATTCTTTGTGAAAAAGATCAAATGTTGCGTACCAAAATTTATCGAAAAAATATAGGAAAGCACGAATATGATAAATTAGGAATTGACAACCAAATGAATCAATATATGTAGTTGGAATATCCCTCATAAAAAGTGAAACTCATAAGTTTTGTTTTATCCTTATTGTTGTTTGGGAAACTATTTGAATTGGTTTTGATTAAGTAATAAAATATTTATGCTTCTATGTGCAATGTTGGATGGGTTTAAGTCACAACTCCACTATGAAAGTGATACAAAGATGACTCACATTGGGAAGTTGGAACAGTTACAAGAAGAGGGCAGAGTAGTTACCTTAAAAAGCCTCACTTATGGGAGATTTTGTTTGTTTTAAGAAAGAGGCCAAAAACGTAAAGGACCATGTCATGTTGGAACTAGATGGCCTTGGAAATACACCAGAAATCGTTCCAAACCCCAATTGTGTAGTGGCTCGGGGGTGAGACGTAGTAGCAACTGGTCCCACAGGTTGGGTGGAGTATCACTTTCTAGTGTGAGGTTGTGGTTTAGTAAAAAACTTAAAGTGAAAGAACCGATAAGTACTAAGTCTGTAGTTTCTTGTTAAATAATAAATTCCTTATTAAAAAATAAAAGAGATTATGTGCTTTTAATAATGAATGATAGGACCAGTATGTAAATATATGAATTCAAGAGTAGAAGTATGTTATTTTCTTTACAAAACTTTGAAACTGAATGCCTTAAAAATTCTCTGACATTGAATTGTAGGTGTAAGCCAGAATTTAATGTTGCGATCTTGTATGAATATAGTTATTATAATTGAAAGAATTCTTTTATCTAAAATGTGTTTATGTAAATGAAATGAATCAGAGGGAGCCTTCGACATTGGAATAGAGGGATAATGCAAGCTTCCCAAGGGTCCGGTTATCCTAGGACTAATCCAAAACCTTTTCGATAGTCCCAGGCAATCTTGCTCCGATAAGGGTCACCATAAAGTAAAATTATACATAGTGTAATTATTTATACACAACCGACCATATAAGGTGATAACCCCACTTTCAATAATATATTACATCTACGAATAATCCATTAACCATTCCATTCAACCCATAATAAATATCAGATGGCCATGAAAATAACAACATGAAGGGAAATTCAAGCACACGGACTTCATGAAGTAAATTTGAGACAATCCGTGAAAACTTTACAGAAATACAAGTAAAGTAACCCAAATTCCAAACCCTTCATGAAGCAAAACATTATTATATTGACTAAAAATCCCAACAAGACCAAACTACGAGTTTAAAGAAACTCACAAATTCTAAATACCACAGTACAGAAATAAATAGATATGGAAATGAACTATTTTTCTGAACTTTATAATTTAGTGGTCAAAGACAAAGTTTAAAAAGAACAACCAGAATCATCATAATTGAATCAAAACCATTGTTTGGCATTTATATAGTATATCCTTGACCCAACTTCTATAAAATTATGATTGAGATGACTTAATACAATAACATTCAAGATTTGTTACATATCGTTTAAACACATCCTCTCTTATCAAATACCTATAAATTGTTGCAAATAGGGTTTGGAGAGGTACCCCTCGGAGAAGTGGCATCAGTGGAGTACAAGATCGAAATCTAGATTAGGGTAAAAATTTATCCAAAAATCATAAGTGCTCAGAATTGCACCAAAAAAGAACAACAACATCTGCCCCGCAGCCAGGAGTCTAACGCAACTCATTTCGTCAAAAAAATAGTTCGGATGAAGAAGTTATAGCATGTTGATCATTTTTCATAACAGGCAAAATTTTAAAAAAAATTGCAGAACAGGTACAGGTTGATGACATGGAAGCCTAGTCAGCATGCAAGGAATCTTCTTCAGTTTTTGCCCAATGGGACTGTGACAAGTGTCACTGCAAGATTCGCTAGTTTGGTTTGAGAAGGTGAAATTAACCAAAGTCCTCCTAAGGTTGAATTCGAATTTTTTTTAATGTGGGAAGATAGCCCAACCAGGGAGTCCCACGTGTCCTCTCTAGTGGACCCCCTCTCCAAGGTTAGGTTCGAATTTCATTTCTTATGCTAAGGTTCAGATTAACTTTATGGCGGAGGTGCATATTTCCAAATTCCAAAGGTTAAATGCATTTAAAAGGTTGGATGGTGGTCGAATTATGTTATATGGTTGGCATATCATTTAAACCTACGTCTGAACTATATGGTGTGGTGGAAAATATACTATATGGTCAAAACCATATCAACATCTGATGGCATTGATTTAAATCCAAATTTATGGTTTATTATTGGAGCCCATATGTTATATTAAAGTTTGGAGTGATATATATATATATATATATATATATATATATATCGTTATGCGGAATTATGGATTACGGATCAAACACATTCCCTAAATTTGGTGCACATTTAGAAAAATAGATTAAAGACTTTGTAGTTACTTTTCCTAACAATAAATAGACACACATAATAGATTAAGAAACTTACTTGGAGTCCAAGAGCTTCCTATTCTTCTTTTTTCGCTCTTGTTGTAGCTTCCAATCCAAACTAGATTGCCAAAATATTTCCTGCAAGTATGAACACTAAACAACAAAGATATTGCAATATACAAATGGCTATTCACGTTAATCACTCAAATCAATGAAACATCAAACATATACATTGGATGAGAATCCATAATATGAAAGACATATGCTTATACAGATACATATGTGGGAAAGTAAACATCAATATTTATTAATGGATAGACGGGGAGGTTACAACCAGTGATTGATTTGATGTCATCAACTCCAACATCATCCCAACCTCATCATAATGAACATCTCTCCAGTAGCATATCACTCAAATAAAACCCTTAATTAAGATTCGAACAACATTTCTCTACTAAATTTCTTCCTTTTCAAGCACTAGGAGTTGTGCTCAATTTGTAGAACAACTGAAGGTAGTTTCACAATCAATGACTAATTTCTAATAATATGCAAGACATGTTCCCAAGCTTAGAGGTGTTGAATGGAAACATGGATTCTAAGTTTGACACATATGCACTCTTCTAGAAGGAATTGGCCATGTGGAGATTGCAGAAAACAATGAGAATATCGCTCCCAATTGACCAATGAATTCTTGAATGTCTGGAAGTGCTTTGCAGAGCGCCCTTGAATGGAGGTAACTAAAAATGCAACACAATTAGCCCCTTGAGAGGCTGCATTGGTGAGCTCATAAGTGAAATAACATGTGCTTCAAATCTTGGAAACCTTGCAATGGAAGTCATGGATGATTTGTTCTTGTTCTTGTCTTAGGGCATATAGCAACTAAAATTATAGGGGATGATAGACCCTATTCATTGGTTCTTACGATGATGTCCAGTTTAACCAGGTCATTGGGAATGGTGCCCAAATTGACCTATAACAGATTGCCCCCTAAAGCATGAAGTCAGAATAATAATAACAATATTTTTTGAATGAGATGCTTTACACTGTGATGGGTTGGAACTGAAGTAGAGTGGTGACCTGCATCAATATTACAATACATTACATTAGGATATATCCTCTTGATCACGAATTGCTGAGGGAAGGCATTCCCATGCTCAGCACATAAACTATCTAATAACATGTACATAGTGCAAAATTCATCTACATTGGAATGTTTCTCAATACAGACATGCCTACAGATATAGGTCCATGTTCAGATGACGATCTGTATGTAAGGTCACCATATAGATGATGTGTACAACAATCATGAAATCACAGCCCAGATGGCTAAAACTAGATATGGGGTCTTATTATCTTCTTTACTTGATTGTTTGGGTACAAGTCTAGCCATGCGAATATATGACTTGTAGTCGAACATGGTAAGACATCATTTGATTACCAGCCAATGATGTGAGTTGCTAACAGATGTGAGAGAACCACCATTAATGTTAATGGCCCTCAAGGTACTGCAGTACATTTCGTAAGGCAATACCTTTGTTCCTATGTAAAACACACAATCCACTACATGAAAATGCAGGTTTTTCTTTTCAGTCCCCTTAATGTGAATGAAAAAAGGAAACTATATGCGTAAAATCAACAAAAACAAATGCTTTCTTCTTTGAGAAATGATGAATTTAACAACAATTTCTCTTTTAGGAAAAATGAAGAATGGAACTACAATTTCTCCTATAGGAAACGAAGAATTTAACGACAATTTCCTTTACGAAAGAAAATGGATCTAATGCAGAAATAAAAATACTTTGAAATTGATTTGTCAATGATAAAGAAAAACACTTTAAAGATACATTGAACAAACTTACTTTTCAAAGGAGGAAGATTCAGGTAAAGTCACTGGTCTCTATGAGGCATCAGACAGTTGAAAATACAACAAACAAAAGGTTGAATAAAATTGCAATGAAAAATTAAAAGGGAATTTGGTTGGTTTAGGGGGGAACGTAATCTCTAAGGGCATAAATTGAATTGCAACGCACCCCTGAGTGGGAGATAGTGCTCTGCAAAGCACCCTTGAGTGGGAGACAGTGCTCTGCAAAGTAGCCCTGAGTGGGAGATAGTGCTCTGCAAAGCCCCCCTGAGTGGGTGAAAGTGCTTTGCAACGCACCCCTATGTGGGAGAGAGTTCTATGCAATGCACCCCTTAGTGGGAGAGAGTGCTCTACAAAGCACTGTGTCTTGACCAACAATGCATTGGACGCAGGAGAGATTCAAAACTCAAGCTACAAGACACACTTCTAATGCAATTTTTTGTTTAAAAAGCCTAATATTTAATATTAGATGCTACTAGGTGGATAAACAGAGGCAAAATAAACCAAGGATGAAGGTAAACTTCCCCAGTGGAGTCACTAATTCGTTATGTGGGATTATGGATTATGGATAAAACACATTCCCTAAATGTGGTGCGCATTTAGAACAACAAATTAAAGACTTTGCAGTTACTTTTCCTAACAGTAAATAGACACACAGAATAGATTAAGAAACTTACTTGGAGTCAAATTGCTTCCTATTCGCCTTCTATTGCTCTTGTTGTAGCTTCCAATCCAAGCTAGATTGCCAAAATATTTCCTGCAAGTATGAACACTAAACAATAAATATATTTCAATATACAGATGGCTATTCACGTTAATTAGTTAAATCAAAGAAAAATGAAACATATACATTAGATGAGAATCCATAATATGAAATACAAAAGCCTATACAGATACATATGTGCGAAAGTAAATATCAATCTTTATTAATGGATATAAGGGGAGGTTACAACTAGTGATTGATTTGATGTCACCAACTCTAGGATCATCCTAGCCTCATCAAAATGAACATCTCTCCAGTAGCATATCACTCAAATCAAACCCTTAATTGAGATTCCAACATCATTTCTCTACTAAATTTCTTCCTTTTCAAGCACTAGGATCTGTGCTCAATTTATACAATAGTTGAAGGTAATTTCACAATCAATGACTTTCTAATAATAGGCAAGAAATGTTTCCAAGCTTAGAGGTGTTGAATGGACACATGGATTCAAATTCTGACACATATGCACTCTTCTAGAAGGCACTGGCCATGTGGAGATTTCAGAAAAATGAGAATTTCGCTCCCAATTGACCAATGCACTCTTGAATGTTGGGAAGTGCTTTGCAGAGCACCCTTGAATGGAGGTAACTACATATGCAATGTACTTAGTCCCTTAAGAGGTTGCGTTGGTGAGCTCATAAGTGATATAACATGTACTTCAAATATTCGAAAACTTGCAATGGAATTCATGGATGATTTGTTCTTGTTCTTATCTTAGGGCATATAGCAACTAAAATGATAGGGGATGATAGACCCTATTCATTAGTTCTGGGGATGATGTCCAATTTAACCATGTATTGGGAATGGTTCCCAAATTGACCTATATATATATATATATATATATATATATATATATATATATCAATTGGAAAAATTTACAGAATGGTTGGGCGGAGGTCGGGGCTCGACCCCGTGACCTCCCTCGCTTCACTCTCTACCCATACAAATGGATGATTGCATAGTTCTTCATAACCATTGCGCCCAACCTTTATTTAAATTTTATCACATATATAGATGGCAGGAAGGAGGGGGCTAGCCTTGCGAGCGAGACCTCCTCCCATGCAACCAGACCACCGTGACCATCAACACAGATTTTGTTAAGTGTGGAAGTTTAAATGCTAATTATGGGATTAAACGCACTAATCCATATTTAATGCTAGTTAATCCGAAGTTTTATAACTTCGCTTATGCGCTATTAAACTACGCTTATCCAAACTAGTCCACAGCTTATCTCCTAATTAACCCAGTGCTTAATATGTCGAGGATTTTTCAACGCCACCAAATTCGGCAGAATATCCAGAATTGTCAGAGCTATCCAAAGTCCTGTCCATATTTGGAGGAGGAATATAGGGGAAAATTTAACTAGCCATATCTTGAGCGATTTTTGACCAATTTTGGCTTAGGAAGAGGCATTCCTAAAATATTGGCATGCTCTTAATCCATTGGAACATCTTGCATAGGCAGAGGGTCAATTTTACAGGTTTTTTTGGCACTTTGAAGAAAATTGAAGCCCAGGGCCACCACGAAGGAAGGTCATGCCTAGATCATTTGAAGACCAATATTGGCTCAAGAAGAGTCTTTTTTAGATGTATTTGATGTTGTGAACATAGTGGTACATTTTTCAGAGATGTTGGAGCACTTCTGAAACTTTTTTTTCACTTTGGAGATTACACAAGCCCATGGCGACTAGGATGGGAGGTCAAGCCTAGATCAGCTGGAAACCAAAGTCAGATATTGGATAGTCATTTTTAGGGTTTTTGGGTGCTCTGAAGCCAATGGAGTGGGTTTTAAAAACATTGGCACGCTACAGGTGCTTGTAATCAGACATTTGATTCTTAATCCAAAGAGAGCCTAGCTAGTTGAAGCGGGTCCATGGAGATGTAGCCTAGGAGGGGTGAACTTTGCTATCTACCATTGTATTATGTGTATGTTGTGTGTTATTTCTCTGCATTTAATTTTTTTTACATGAGTTTTTATCAGTTAATTAACTCATAATTTTATCATCAAAGACATACGAAACTTGACATAAAAACCACTTCACAATTGGTTAACTTAAGACAATTCCAAACACACATTTTTAATATTGATGAGGGAGCTAACATAGTAATAACTAGTTTTCCCATATTCAGATAAATTTGGTATCAGAGCAAAGTTTAGCTCATTTTTTCCAAGGTTAGCTATAGTAATTAGCTATTGGCTTCTAAATTTGTGCAAGGAGAATTTAACTATGTGCAAGTTTATGTGTGAAGGAGAAGTCAAGATTGAGAGCATAGTTCTCAAATCACAACAAAGAATATTTTTATGCATTTTAGGTGTGATGGAAGCTTCATTAAGCAGTTTTTCTAATCCATATTCCTTAGAAAAACTCCTTGATAAAGAGATGTTACAGAAGCACTACATCATGATTTATATGATGCAAGAGAAGTATGAAGATAAGAGGGAGACAATTATACTTCAAGAGAAATTGATTTCGGTTATTTCCTAAATCTACCTCAGGCTGAAGGAAGGTAGACTCTAGGGTAACATCAAACCACGCTTAATCTGCTAGCTAGCCCTACTAGATCGGGAGAGGGCTCTCTTCGGGTCAATCTCAGCAAAAAATAATCAGTAAGGCTTGAGATGACTTGAATAAGGCTGATTTTAGGCTAGGTATATATGTAAAAGATTTTTATTTTTATTTTTAAGGTGTTTGTTGGATCAAAGGGAAAGGCAGATTTTGGGTCTGGGAAATGATCAGTTTTGCAAAGAGCTGAATGGGGCAAGAAAGGCAATTGTTCTAATGCTTATAATTGAATGAAATGGATAGCTCAGACTGGTGAGGAGTTGAAGAGGGCAAGAGGCATTCAATAATCCTCTTTAGAAAGTTGAAAACATGGAAAATTAAACAAAACTCAACGTAGAGCACCGCAAATCTAATGAATTCCACCTTTATTACTTTTTTGTTTAACTTGAGAAGAAATGAGAAGGAAGATGATACACATGAAACATCAATAAACTTACAATAATAGAGAGAAACATACCATCAAAACATAGAGCCACATGGATCCCAAAGAGTGCTGCAAACCCTGGTCTATTCCTTTGCCAAAATGCAGAGATGAAATGTACAATGAAGCTCCAAGCAATCCCAAATGTCCAACCCTGAAAATGACTGAGAAACTACAAGATATAGACAAGCATAACTCATCCCCATGCCTCTAGGGGTTGAGCTCACTAGTTTAGGAGCTGTTTCAACAAGATCTAAACTAAGAACTCGAAAATAGGCAGTGGAACAGCTTGCCTCTATAAGATAGGAAACTAATTCATTTAGTTACATTTCACCTTTTGATGAATGAATCTACTTACATGAGTTAAAATTTGTCAAAATGACATCAAAAGTCATGGAATTACATCAAATTACATCAAGATATTTACATTTGGAGATAAAAAAGTCAAACTGGCCAAAATTAGGTGAAAAACAGAGTTACTGAGTGAAAACTGAGCCAAAATTCCCAATGCGCCGCACCTGAAATCTCTATGCGTCGCGCCACTTTGGAGCTGATTTTTGGGGCCTTCCTAGAGTCCAAATTGAGTACAGGATAGCTCGTTGGAAATACCTGCCTATCTACTTTCCAACCCAAGTGTAATTTCTGAATTTGGTTGTCATTTGCCCCTCCAAAAATTAGTTTTCCCAACACTGCTTCTTGTGTGTCCAAAAAGGGGCAGAAAGGTCATATTTAGGGTGTTTTTGACCCTTATGGAAACCCAAAACTTATCAAAATATCTAGGTAATGGGTAGGAATGCATAAATTTTGATGAAAAATTGAGAAATACATTTCTTTCCTCAAGAGGAGCTGCCAATCATAAGCGCGCACCAAGTGGTGGGACGCGTCGGGCAGGAAAATCTGTGTTAAGGCCAAAAAATTCAAAATTGACAAAATGTGTCCCAAATTTCTTGAAATCTGGGCTGAATCTCCACCATCATGCGCTATGATGGTCCAAGGAAGCTTCGTCCAAAATTTGGATTCTATCATGCCTTTTGCGACGCTTTAATGCCCTCTTTAAATTTACCTTCAGGATCTTGATTCATGCCTTGAAAACATGATTTCTCGCCCAATAATGATTCTTCATGTGCCTTAACATGTTATTTTCCTTGTTGGACTTCTCCAATAGCTTCTCCAAATGAATATTGACCCTCTCAAGCCAAGTCTCTCGATCAGCCTCAATCTCTCGCTCAATGGATGTCATCTCGGTTTGGCTTCTTTGGGCAGTTTGTCGGTTGTCACGGATATTTTGCAACTCCATGATAGTTTTCTGATCTTCCAACTATTTTTTTCATTGCTCAAGGTAGTTGATAATCCATTGGGCTCTTTGCAACTTGACGGACAAAGTGTCTATCTCCGCCTTCTGCTCCTGAATAGTCTCCCTCAACTTTGAGCTTGGTGAGCTCAAATCCTCATCAATGAGTATGAAACCTGTATCTTGGCCTCCTGAAGGCCCCTCATCCTACATGGGCCTCTTAACTCTGTCCTGTACATGTACCTGTACCTGTGCTGTTGATGACGGAAGCGAGACCCCTTCCACCCCAGGTGGAGATAATACTCGTCGGGCTACTGCAAATAATCCTCTAGTGCCTCTCTGATAAGTGACATATATCGGCACACTAGTAGTCTCTGTCTCCTGACCCTCATGCTGATATGAAGGTTCACCTGCCTCATGAAAAACCTCCGAAGGAACCTGAGGAGCTGTGAAGAAATCATTAGAAATGAAATCCTCCCATGAAATACCCTGCAAGCCGAGCTGATGCAAAACCACAATCTTAATGAGTGCAAAGTGATAGATACTATTGTACTACTACTCAGGATTTTTCCTTTGCATAAGAGTGGTCATCCTCTCAATATTCCGGCACATGAAATAAGGGAGGTTCATCATCCTCACCCTGGTAAAATGCATCAATAACCTGATATGATAGGCATAGAGACGTGAAAACCGGCCCTCACAACTGAAATATCTAATAATAAGTTCCATCAGAGGAGCATAGGAATATTTTAGGAGACGGAAAGGAAACACTCTGCTAAGTTGTTTCACAAAGCTAGGCCTGATATATGGTTCATAATGTACTCTGTCAACCTGCTGTCTTTTGTTCCATTGTTCTCCAACATTTGGTATTCCGGTTGCTTGAGAGATAGTTTCCGGTGTTAAAGTGAATGTTACACCGACAAGGGTGAACTGATCATCATGTAAATGCAATACAAACAAACGGGCCAGCTCCTGATGATGATGGACCCTAGCAATCATTTCACAAAATTGATAACATGACTGTTGTTGAAAACATGCCATGGCAAGTGGACAAGCCTGCAATTCAGCCAATGAGGTGGGCTCCTCTCTCACATGTTTGCCACTCTTATGAGGCCTTCTAGGTGCATGTAGTTCATTGGTGGAATCACTGTCTCGGTCATAAGATGTATCGGTATCTGTCTCCATGATGTCCAAGGTCTATGCAGGGTCTATGTTGTCTTGGATTAAAATGAGAATTTAGGTTTTTTTGATTTGATTTCCAAATATGTGGTAATATGGGAGGGAATATGGAGGAATAGGGTAGTGGGAATAATGGACTTTTTTCAAGTGAAATTAGAAATTTCCACTTGAAATCTGTGTGTTAAAGGTTTAGGGACAGCCACTTAGTTTTTTGGGATAACTTGGGATTTGAGGGAAATTTACAAGTGGGATGGGGACAATGGGAATGGGATAGGGATGATTGACTTGGGGATATAAGGTGAATAGGAAAAGGGGACTATGGTGAGAATATAAACAGTGAGGAGGGAAAAAAAAACAAGCGAGAATGGAAATATTTGGCCCAAAACAAGTTTCAAAACCCTAAGGAGGCAATCCTCAAACAAGAGAATAGGGTTTGAGTTTTTATATTTTAAATTCTCATAATCCACAACATACACATGTTCATGGCAAAGGAGGGGTCGCATGAACTTACTAGAACAAGAAGGGACCGAGTCGATTTGACGAGTTGGAAGAAATAGCAAAAAAAAAAAAAAATTCTGACATGTGCATCGCGTAGCCAACCCAGTGCACGGCATCCTCCCAATGTGCCGTGCAGGAAAAATTTTGCACATAGGGAACCAACCCTATGTGCCGAGCTCGCCTGATGCGTCGCTACACCTGCCCAATTCATCGTGCTCGGAAACTTGACACAGTCTGCCCCCAATTTCTCTGTTTTGCTCCTCACAACTTCTTCTTTGCTCAATGTTGTCTCTTTGGCATACAAATGGAGTGTTGAAACATAAAAATCATATATATACCAAAGACTTTGATTTTTCATTTGAAAAAAACCCACTTTGTAATGTTGCAAACTTGACATTTCACTTTAAAGTTCTGTTTTGTTTCCCTTTTGCTTTTGGACTGAATAATGAGCTTTTATGTCTGTATTGCAGGGAATGGATGGCATGGAGCTTTGGCAAAGGCGACCAGGGTTGCGAGTGGAGTGTTATCACAACTGAAAAACTTTAAAATTACATTTCATTTATTACATAAAGGTGAAATGACTATTTTTCTTCAAAACAGAGTTTTGAAGAAAAATCATTATTAAGCATTATAATGATGAATTTTTTTGCACTGAAACCTCATTTCAAGCTTCCTCATGTGCCTGCTGACCATTATTAGGCATTTTGAAGACCGGATTAACTAAAACCTAGACCTAATGAGACTAAAAACCCTAAAATGACTCTTTTCCAACTTATGAGACCAAAAATGACTGTAAATGATTTTAATGAACCGAAATAGGTCAACAGGTATAAGACATGAGGGATATGAGTGACACGCCCCTACCGTCAGATGATCCATGCTCCTAATGGAATGCAGCTGACTGAACTAAGTGAGACACCTAAAATGAAATGCAACAAGAGAAATTTGATCTCTGACGGAGGGATGAAGATACCGACTCTAACAATTTCCATGAAGGATGAGAAGCAAGAGCTTCTTGAAAAGATGCATAAGATAGAGACTCATCTCCATGATTCCAAGGAAGCCTTAGTCATGTATGTGCATGAAAAATAGGTATGAAATTCAAGTTTATCTTTAATTTCCTCTCAAAATGAATGTGTAGGTGCTTTTGAAAGACACACTAGAGGAATATGGTCGAAATTATTGATGAAGATGGGTTATGAAGGTAAAGGATTGGGAAAACATGCACAAGGCATAGTTGAGCCAATTGTGGTTGAGGAAAGGCTTAAGTATTTGGTTCATGGTTATGGAAAACATTATGGAGAAAGATCTAAAGCCAAGGAGGCACATGAAGGTGTTCCAATAAGGACTTTCATTTCATGTTCATTACCTCAAGCTTGTGAAGATTGTGTTCATGAGGAATGCAAAGGTTTTACACCCACTTTGAAAGAAGGTGCTCATAAGCATGCAACTAATGAGAATGGAAATTTGGAAAACAAGAGGATGTTGAAAGCTCCAAAGTCTTTGAATGCATTGTTGGTAATCTGAAGAGAGCCACTACCTCATCAAATTCACCTCCTAAATAAGGTGACAAAGTTGAATGTTCAAGGTATAAATCTACTTTTAATCAAATTGCTTTTGATTATGATAAACATGGAAAATTCTCACATAAGATTTGGAGAAAGTTTTCATGTTCCTTTTGTGGTTTGGATAACCATAATGTTTCAAGATGTTGGAATAAGATATACATGCATAGGAGAATTTTAAAGCAAAGGAGGCAGCAAACCAACTGTCCATCAGACAACTCAAACGATGTTGGAAAGAAGATGAAATTGTTTTGCACTCATTGCCATAAGCAAGGTCATATTGTAGACAAGTGTTGGAATTTGTATCCAAAAATTCATCCATGACATTTGAAGAAGGTGGAGAAAAAGAATGACAAGAATGGAAAAGAGGATTCCATAATCATTGTGAGTTATAATTATTCGCATGATGATGTGCATTTGAAAGAGGTGCCATTGAAATGGTTTGGTAAGAGATGGTTATATTTCTTACCCAATTAAGTCCTTGCATGTATTTTGATGATTGATGCATTATTTTCCAATTGAATGCATGTTGTGTGTTTATGCCATGAAGGTGTTTTGAAAGTAGAGTATGTTGACTCACTTTATTGCAGAAAAAATTGTTCATTTCAACTCTTTAAGTACATGAACATATGAATGGAGTTCTTGCACTTAGGATTTTACCTATGAGAGAGTTGAATAATTGTATACATGCATGAGTGTTTCTGTGTATGAACAATGGAATTTTGATGCTTTGATTGTGCTTGAACATGCATGAGTAACTGAATTTTGTTGGTCGATTGCCTTGTTTAACATGTATGTTGTCAACTTGAGAGTTTTGATCATTTTTGCATGCATGAATGTCGACTTGTGTTGGTCGATTGTGTGTTACATGCATGTCATATCGACTTGGAAGAGTTTATTTTGTCTCAAAATATGAAAAGGAGATGTTGATGAAGTGTCTCATGAAATATGAAATTCATTTTGTTTTAGGAAAATAATTGTCAAATTATTACACATGATTATGCTTTACATGAGAGTTAGTCGTTCGAAAAGGCATGTTTTGTCGACTTTTGTTTGGTCGATGAGTTTTGACACCAAGATGTAAGATTACATGGTGATGTTCACATGATGTGAACTTTGTTTCTTTGAAGGAGGAAGAGGATATGTCGTCAAGTTATGTTTCTTACATGATGTGTTTTTCATATTGATGCTTTTGTTTGTGATAAGATGTCAAAAAACATTTGCAGCCTTTGTAGACCATTTTATGTGTTGACACCAAGAAGAGAAGGATATGGTGAATGCATTCTTCTAGATATGGAATTTGGAACCGTGGAGGTAAAAGAATGGTCATTTTTTTTCTTGATATTACTGATCTTGGAAGTCATTGTTGTAGTTCACTCTGATGGGCTTAATTTGGAAAAGTGGTTTCCAAGGAGAAGCTTGCATCGAATGTATATTTGTGCAAAGGAGGAACATGATTCTCAATTGGAGGGAAATAAGTTATTTTTCCAAGCACCAAGGAATCGATTTGGTACATAAAACTGTTATATCAGTTAGGAAGCAGCCAACAAGTGTTGGATTGGGTCAGCATCAAAAGGAGAACATTGGTTGAAGAGCCAAGCCATTTGCAAGCGAGACATGTCAGTGAACCCAAGTGGTTGTCATGGAAATTTTTCTAATTAGAATAAATATGATAGAACTTGGGAAACATAATATTATTCATCTCTCATGAGATAACTAGCTTTTATGGGTCCAAAATCATTTCAGTGGGAAGGAATGATCGGAATCTGGATTAGGGGAAACAATTTGTCCAAAATTCAAAGTGCTCAAAATTGCACCAAACCAGAATGATAGCTTCGAGAACATCACCAGGAATCCAACACAACTTTTTTCATTGAAAACCGAGTTCGAATGAAGAATTTATAGCCTATTGATTGTCGTTCAGAACAGGAAAATTGTTTTAAAAAATTACAAAATAGGTACAAGTTGATGACATGGCAGCCCAGTCAGCATGTAGGGAATCTTCTTCAGTTTTTTCCTAATGGGACTGTGACAAGTGTCACTTTAGGATTCTCTAGTTTGGTTTGAGAAGGTGAAATTTCACAAAGTCCTTTGAAGTTTGAATTCGAATTTTTTTATGTGGGAGGACAACCCAACCAGGGACCACCACGTGTCCTCTCTGGTGGACCCCCTCTCCAAGGTTAGGTTCAAATTTCATTTCTTATGCTAAGGTTTGGATTAATTTTATGGTGGAGGTGCACATTTCCAAAGCCCGAAGGTTAAATTCATTTCAAAGGTTGGATGGTGGTCGAATTATGTTATATGGTTGGCATATAATTTAAACCTAAGTCTGAACTATATGGTGTGGTGGAAAATATACTATATGGTCACAATTGTATCAAAATCCAATGGCATTGGATTTTAATCCAAATTTATGGTTTATTATTAGAGCACATATGTTATATTAAATTTTTGGAGAGATATATATGTTAGTTGGAAAAATGTATACAATGGTTGGGAAGAGGTTGGGGCTTGACCACGTGACCTCCCCCGCTCCACTCTCTGCCCATACCAATGGGCCATCGCATGGTTCTTAATAAACATTGTGCCGAACCTTTATTTAAATTTAATTGCATATTCTAATGGCAGGAAGGAGGGGGGAAACCCTCCTCCCATGCGACTAGACCGTCGTGACCACCGGCGCGGATTTTGTTAAGCACAAAAGTTTAAATGCTAATTACAGGATTAAACCCACTAATCCATATTTAATGCTAATTATTCAGAATTTTAATAATTTTAGTTATGCGCCATTAAATTATGCTTATCCACACTAATCCAATAGCTTATTTCCTAATTAACCCAATGCTTAATTTGGCGGGGTTTTTTGCAACACCACCAAATTCGGTGGAATCTCCAGAATTGTCGAAGCTATCTGGATTCCTCTCCAGATTTGGAGGAATAATCTAGGGGAAAATATAATTGGCCATATCTTGAGAAATTTTCGACCAATTTTGGCTTAGGAAGAGTCATTCCTAAAATATTGGCATGCTTTGAATCCATTGGAATAGCTTGTAGAGGCAGAGGAGCAATTGTGCAGGTGTCTTTGGCACTTTGAAGAAAATTGAAGCCCAAGGCCACCAGGAAGGAAGGTCATGCCTAGATCAGTTGAAGACCAATATTGGCTCAATAAGAGTCATTTTTAGATGTATTTAATGCTCTAAACACAGTGATTTAGTTTATAGCGACATTGGAGCACTTATGAAAGTGTTTTTGTCACTTAAGAGATTAAACAACCCCGCGGCCACCAGGATGGGAGGTCAAGCCTAGATCAACTGGTAACCAAATTCAGAGATTGAATAGTCATTTTTGGGGTTTTTGAGTGCTCGGGAGCCAATGTATCAGGTTGCAAGTCCATTGGAGCACTAGAAGTTCTTGTAATCATGCATTTGACTCTTAATCCCAAGAGGGCCTAGCTAGTTGAAGCAGGTCCATGGAGATGTAGCCCAGGAGGGTTGGACTTTGTTATCAGCCATTGTATTATGTGTATGTTGTGTGTTATTTCTCTGCATTTCCTTTTATTTACATGAGTTTTTATCAGTTAATTAACTCATAATTGGATCATCAAAGACACATGAAACTTAACACATAAACCCCTTCACAATTGGTTGACTTGAGAGGATCCTAAACACACATTTTTAATATTGATGAGGGAGCTAGCATAACAGTAACTAGTTTTCCCATACTCAGATCAGTACATGTGAGAAGAAAGACTCTAGGGGTCAAGAATCCCTATGAAATGCATGAAAATTTCCTAATGAGTTTTGTAAGAATAAGATTACATGAAAAAAATTAAATTAAATAAAACTAAATTAAAAAAAATTAACGACAGGGTTTGGCCAAAAATGGATGTAGAGTCCCGAATGTAACAAAATACTTAAGTAGGAAGTTAAACCCTGCCTGTAACAAGTGGAAGGTGATTCACCGCTAGTACCTATAAGAGGCGAACCTAGGTTATTAGCTTCGAAGACAACCTGAGAACGAGCAACCCGATGTTAAAAATAGGGTTTACTTGGGAGTCTCCAAGCAGAACCTTCAGCGATGGAGCTAAGCCAGACAGCTTTGAGCTGAACTCAGTGAAAAATTTAAAACAAAATACAGCCATAAAAATCAAGAAAAAAACAAAGAGATAACTCGTCTACAAACTGGGTGAATGTGAAGTTCAATCCTTTGGGTTATCTATGCCATATGTGGGCCTAACCTATACCTAAAGTTGTACAGCTCTCACATATCAATCTGAACCAGCAAAATGAAAACAACCCTTTCCCATATTGGAACAATCGTTTAGTTACCCTGTCCACCTTCTTTTTCAATCATTGATCTACAGTCAGGTTTTGTAATTGTTTATCTATTGAGGGATCCTAAGGTGGGAGATAACACCTGGCAGAATACTAGCCCCTCGAGAACCTTTATCTTTGCAGCAGGAATCATCAAAAGTTTTAATCAAGTTGAAGACTTAAATATTGACCTTAGGTTAGAAACCAAGCACTTCCATGATACATTAAGACCTTAAAACAAAACATCTAATCATCATATGCACCAAAGCTATGAGCATAAATCATGTTCCAATGTAATTTTAGTTCTATAATACACACACACAAAGATATATATATATATAATCACGTTCATTTTGGCTAGGTGCATTACAATGGTAATACCAAAGCAGAAGATATAATTAAAGGAAACCTTATGTACTAATATTAAGGCAAAGGTGAAAAAATATCAAATTATATTTAGCTTCAAGGATCAAGGATCCAAGCTTCAACCTGTTTGGCACATTTTTCTAGCATAAGTTTGGTTGTTGGTAAGCCTTCTAATTTAGGGTATGTATAGATTTGTGGGTTTATCTAGGATCAAAATTTTTGTGTGCAAGCAACGATTCGTCACATGTGTGGTTTGATGAATGTTCCCACAACAAATTAGTATTTCTTCTCACTGTAATTTTAGTGGAGTATCAAGAATCAAAAAGTTGAGTTCGGGAGATGGTTGTTGCTAGGGTTTCAGGCCTGGTCGCCGCCGCCAAAGAACATTACCCTGCCTCTGCGCTGTTCGGCTCTGCAACAGCCGCCGAACTCACAATAGGCTCTACGCCTCCCTCTGCCGAAGCTCCAAGCGGCCAACTTAACCCGAATCGCAGATTGCCAAGGAGCACTTGCAAAGCTCCTGCAGCCACCGACTCCACAGTGTGCTCCGCGCCCTTCATCGTGGATGCATCCGGTGGTTTTCTTAGTCTAGGTCGTAGATCTTTTTGGAAAGCTCTCTCATTTCGTGCAAATCTGTTCTACAAGCGCCCTCTAGCTCCAGTTGCCTCCTTTCACCTGGATTCAAATGGAGGAGGGGATGGCAACGATGGCCAAATTACAGATGTGGGCTCCAACATTCTTACCGCCTCGATCACTGCAAAGCCCTTGTAAAGGCTCAATATC
This sequence comes from Pinus albicaulis, assembly GCA_034641835.2. Lineage (NCBI taxonomy): Eukaryota > Viridiplantae > Streptophyta > Pinopsida > Pinales > Pinaceae > Pinus > Pinus albicaulis. The sequence continues at coordinate 1,012,124,641 of CM076582.1, read as the reverse complement.
AGCCTCTCGAACAAGCAAGGCAATCCTGATAGGAGGTTGCTGCAGAAGGGTTTCGATATTCAGCCGGCTGCTCTTATGGCCAATCACCTCTCTTCTTTCAAGATCCAGATCACGCTTCTATCCGGCAGAACCATGCTGCATTGGGTGCAAGCTACAGATCTAGTGCAAGATCTCTTAAACAATCTTGAACGCAGATTGGGGATTCCATCGGAGCTCCAAAGGTTGCTTCACAAAGGTAAACAACTTGAAAACCCTTTCCCCCTCTCTTATTACAGCATTAATAGAGATGCTTCGATTGTGCTTTCCCTGAGACTTAGAGGCGGAGCACCTGGGCAGCCATCCTCCACTCCCGCCTTCTCCTATAAGGACGCGGTTCATGCACAGCCGCCCAAGAAATCTGCTACTTCATCTGAGGCTCCCAAGCCTTTCCTTGTGGACAAGATGGAGGAATTCCCCTCTATTGAAATCTCCAATCCATCGCTGGACGAACAAATTCAGATATATGCAGAGTCTGCCATCATTTGCAGGTTCAATGGCCTTTGGCCTCGAACAACAGATCTATATCAATGGATCCACGATAATTGGACAGACAGCTGCCAAGTCTTCCTTTGTTCAAAGGGTTTCTTCATAGTAGTGTTTGCATTCAGCGAAGATTATCAGAAAGCCTTAACAGGAGGCCCATGGTTCTGGGGAGCAGCTGGACTATTTCTCACTCCTTGGTTCCCAGATTTCGACCCCTCTTCAGCAGTTGTCACCAAGCTTCCCATCTGGGTCCGTCTTCCGAACCTTCCGGCTCATCTCTGGCACGTCTCAGTCTTCCAAGGGATTGGAAATGCCTTGGGCCGCTTCCTGGCTACAGATACCTCTCGAGGGGACAAAGGAATCTATACCTATGGCAGAATTTGTGCAGAAATAGATTTAAGCAAAGGACTGCCTGATCAGATCAACCTCAAAATTAGGGACTTTCACTGGACACAAACCTTGGATTATGAGAACACTGCATTCCGGTGCAGACATTGTCATCAGACGGGGCATCTTCAGAACACATGCTCCAGCTTCCCCGACAGAAAAAAGAAAACCAATAGCAAACCGAAGTCCAAAAGCTGGAAACCATGCGATCCTCCCCCCATGAATGATCTAGCATCATCCAACTTGGATGAGGAAGAATTGGAAGAGGAAGGAGAGAAAGATGTGCACCCGCAGGTCACGCCCTCGGCCAGCCCTGAGGATCCCTCTGCCCCTCCGATCCCACAGAAATGTTTGCATGAGTCTTCTTCCTCCGATTCAGACAAGGAGACTCATTCTACAGTGCAAAATAATCTACAATTGGTTCCTGCCCATCCAAATCATAATGGCTGGGTCAAAGTCATTAAAAAGAAAGGAAAAAAAGTTCGTCTGGAAGTCTCTGCCCACTCTGGGTAGCTTCCTTTGTTTAGCTCTCCTTTTTATGTTATCCTTGTTCTCTTTTGTTCATTCCATGGTTTCTTTTGGGGTCCGAGGTTGATAATGTTTCATTGCCGGCCCCTTGCTTCTATGCTTTGCTTTTTGCAAGCTCTGATTGTACTATATGGTTTTTTCTTAATAGAATTAGTCTTATTCAGAAAAAAAAAAAGAAAAAGGATCAAGGATCCAAGAGGAATATAGATTATTAACATTAGCCACCCAATATGGATCTGAATATTTTATTCATTCAAACCTTATAGTGCACTTCAATTATAAAGGTGAAATTATACTTATTATTGAATGATACTGCATTTCATTTATATTGGTGAAATTATACTTATGAGTTATATTTGTGAAATTCTACTTTTAAAAACTAATGATAAACATTGTTCTTGGTTTCAATACCAAAATAAAATCAAGAAACCACATAAAAAAAAAAAGGAATGTATCATATGCAAAGTTCTTGCAACTCAAGTACCTTTTTGTATATGTTTTCTTTTCTAAAGATACATTTTATCCAAATGGAATAAAGTTGACACTACATCTCAATCTTGATGAATTATTTGTGTTCTCTATAAGGTCGGCGAAATTATATATGTTTGTATCTGTACATTGTATAATATGGTTTTCAAATTGCATTGATCATTATTTTTTCATTACATTCAGCTAGATTATTAGATGGGAAGACCAGAATCATCTTTGTGTCTCTGCTCACTATCCTTGAAGGTGAACTATAGCCACCAAAATAATATCTTGAAGATGAATATGAACCATTATGGGAACAAGTTTGATGGTCTTAAACAAGATATGAGAAGCCATCGAGCCTCCTAGGTCATTCAATGTTAAGCGGCATTAATGGTGTTCTTCCAGAGGTTTTTGGGTGTGTGTTATATTCTTTCCATGACTAGCTTCAGGCGAGAAACAATGGGTAAGAGGGGGGCAGCCATCTCCCCTACGCTTCTGATGGATTTAGTATGGGGGTCGCGTGGGGGGCGCAACCCCTCCTGTCGGGGGGTATGCAAGGGGTGGTAGCCCCCTGCACAGAGTTCAGGGCAGTGCTCTGAGAAAAAAAAATTGGGCCCTATATTATGTGGGAAAACTTGCCTATGATTTTGTGCATGGGTTTCCACATGGTTTTGGTCATGATGATTTTCTACCCATGGTAATTTTTAGATCCATTCAAGGAAACTACAGTTATGTCATAATCCAGGGTTAATGGAATGGGGTGTATGAATGCTTCAACATAGTTATATATGTGTTGTAACATTTTAAATAATATAATGAAAAATAAAGTTGGTAGTCTTGGTTTTGGGATCCAGGGGAAAATATTTGTGTATATATTTTTTATGTTTTATGCTCTCGCTATCGTTTATTTTTTATTTTAAGAGTTTGTTTCTAGATAATTTTTGTAGTGGGTTAAAACCTACAGAGGTCCCCTCATCCTTCTCTACACCCAAAGAACTTGCAATCTTCCTTTTCTCTAAATTCCAAGATCATGGATGATTACCCACCTAGGGGATGAAAAGGATCTTCCAAGCTCATGGATGAATCCTCCGATTCTCCAGTATGAAATTGGATTTGCAGAATTTTTCTTTCAAATGGTGTTATTCTAGGTGAAAGTACAAACGTCTTATAGTAGAACACATGACTAATATAAAAATTATTGGTTGATTCACATATCAGATGATGTTGGAGCCTTCAATTTCTCCAAATAGTTAGTTCCTGCAATGCCCATATGATTCCATAAATCACAGAAGACAAATATATCGATTTACTCTTTATCATTATTATGCAAATAAAATTATGGGGCCAGATTGGAAATGGACAATATAAAAATGAAAAAGCCTTGAATAGTCTTGCAAAGTACCCATAATATTTGTTTGTAATATTTGAAATATTTGTCTGTAATATTTGAAAGACTTCTTTTCCTCTATGAGCACACACCAATATAGAAGAATTCAGAAATTTTTTGCATAGAACAAAGAAATTTTCAACTTGAGATCTGTTAAAATTAATAAACAACGTCTTGGAAATGACATCATTTTATGGCGTAGAAATATTGAGTGACAACACATTACTATTCCCTACCCAAAACATAGAATATAGTAATCGATATTTGTTGAAGTTGGTCACTTTACTATACTATTGATTTAGCTAAGTTTTCACAGTTATAGTTGTTCCCTATGTTATGGAGGGTGTTTATGCATGATTTTCTAATTATTTTCATAAATAAATCATCTTGGTAACACTTTCTGTAAATTATCAGAGAAAAAATACATATCTAGCTCAAGAATAATTGCACAAACTTGCGAGAATTTAAAAATAAAAAATGGAATTGAGAATGAATTTGATTACTCAATATTAGTTTGAGAATAAATATATAAAGCAACTAATTTAAGCTTATTTTTACATGTAATAACTATGGATAATTAAATCTAATTGAAGCTAAGTGTGTTTTTTTTTTTATGTTAATGTGCACATGCACCACATGAAAGCACTAGAGTTAACTAACTAAATCCAAGTGCACACCACATGTAATAACTTGAGTTAACTAGCTAAATCCAAGTACACATCACATGAAAAAACTAGAGTTGATCTGAAGCTAATTAAGGCTAACTATGTGCACGTACATGAACACCCCCCCTTAAGCATAACTTAGGTGAGTGTGATGAAAAATGAATGAGTCGTGACAACAAGGCAATTTTAGGTACATATGGGTACAATGCATGAAAAGAGGAAAGAGAGAAAACTGAGTGGGAAGGAAACCCCAGCCCTCCAGAATATAATGTAAAAAGTAGATACAATACGATTACTAGGCAGTTGTGTCCTTCACCCCGAGTTGATATCATAGAAATCGAAATTTCTGCTCAGTGAAAATCTTGGTGAATATATTGAAATTCTTCTCGGAACTAGGATAGTATGTAAGATTGATGATCCCATCATGAATTAGCTCTCTAATGAAATGCATGTGGATCTCAATGCGTTTGGTTCATTTTCGTTGCAATGGATCTCTACAAAACTTTAGCATAATTTTATTATCACACCAGATGACAGTTGGATGATGGACACTTATACCAAGCTTGGATATAAAATTTTGTAGCCAAATGGCATGAATAGTGGCATTGACTTCTCCTTTGTACTCAGCCTCTGTTGATGATAAAGCGATGGCATCCTACTTCTTACTTGACCAACAAATTGGTCGAATCCCAAAATAAGTACATAAATAGAGGTGGACTTGCATTCAATGTTGTCACCAGCCTAATATGAATCTGTGAACCCAATGATATCTAAAGAAAAAATTGTTACATAATGAATCCCATAAGTGATTGTCCCTTGTACATATCAAAGGATGTGCTTTGCATATTCCCAGTGTAACTCATGTTTCTCCTGCATGTATCTATAACTTCTCCTATGGAATATGAGAGATCGGGATGGGAGTGAGTGAGATAAAGAAGACTTCCCACAAGCTGATGATACAATTTTCAATCAACCAATGGTGTGTCTTTGTCATACTCAAGCTTTATCCCTGATAAGAAAGGCATGGTTGCTAGCTTGCAGAAACTCATGTTAAATCATGCCAAAGGGTCTCTAACATAGTTTGGATGAGAAATGGTAATCAAAAAACCACTTTGATTGATATCTAGTCCAAGGAATAAATTTAACAAGCCCATGTTTGTCATAGAAAATCATTTATCCAATGTATTTTTAATCTCAATAATGGCAGAAGCTCAACTACATGTTATCAAAATATCATTTACGTAGAGTACTATGATAAAAAAGGATTCAATTTTCTTGAAAAAATAAACATTAGAATCATATTAGTAGCGTAAAAATCTTTTATATAATAAATAGGAATTCATCTTTACATACCATGCTCAAGGTGTTTGCTGGAGGCCATAGAGAGACTTCTTTATTTTTCATACTGGAGATGAATTTTTCATGTATCCTTTTGGATGCTCCATGCAGATTTCCTCCTCAAGATCACCATCATAGAAAGGTATTCTTCACATCCATATGATGCACCTCCCATCCTCTTGTTGCTACAATGGAGATAGCTAACCGAATGGAATCCATTTTTTCCATTGGAGCAAAAGTCTCATCATAATAAACACCATGTACTTGTTGAAAAAAAAATTCTACCAACGATGCATTATATCCACTAACTTGGCCATATGATGTGTTCTTGTTCCGGTAAACCCACTTGCACCTCACAAGTTTATGATTGGAAGGCAGCGAAACTGAATCCCAAGTCCAGTTCTCAATGAGAAAGTTGTATTCCTCGTCCACTTTTGCTTCCCATTCAATATTCCCATCTACTTATACATAATTATGTGGATCAGATGCATGCAGCATATAAGCGTGCATGGGCATGCATGGCTCCATAGCTAAGAGTGCTTTTGGATCTTTCGTAACCTAAGGTATTGAGGAAGGATCATCTAGGAGATCACTCATGTCGCGCCATTTTTGTGTTGAAGGTGGTCGAGAATATTTTGAACTAAATGAGGAAGTATTATATCAATGTTCAACAATGGGTGGTCCAATAGTTGTCATGGGAAAAGGCTCATCTAGATCAAAAATTTTATCTGAAGCATCATTTGCATTCTCATCAATGAGTGGTGAGTGAAACTTGGTAATATGTTCATCTGGTGGTGCATGCAAAATATCTTTGTCAAAATTTACACTCCTTTCAATAAAGAGATCTTAAGTGTTGATATCAAGCAATTTTTACTCTTTTACTTCATCAGAATATCCAACAAACATGCATTATTTAACTTCAGGCCCCAAATCCTTTCTCTAACCTGTAGGAATGTGGACCTGTGCTCGATATCCGAAAGTGAAAAAATGACTAAATTTTCGTTGCATTCCATTCCAAGCCTCAAAAGGTGTTTTTCCAGTAACATATTTATGAGGATATCTATTATGGATGTATGAGGCACAATTTATAGCTTCAACCCACAATTTTGATGAAAGAGATCTTGCATGCAACATGCAATTGGCAATCTCTTTCAACGATCGATTCTTCCTTTCGGCCACCCCACTTTGTTATGGAGTGTAAGGAATTTTATGCTACAAATGTATGCCTACTTCATTACAAATATTTTGGATATATTTTTTGACATCTTCCTTCCCATTATCTGTGTGGAGTATTTTAATGCATTTTCGGGACTTATTTTCTGCATGCACTTTAAAAACATTTAGATGTTGAAAAAATTTAGACTTGAGTTTTAAGAAGTAAACCCAGTGAATCTCATGAAATCATCTATAAATGAAAAAACATTTATTTCTTTGCTCATTGAAAGTACTGGAAATGGACCCTTGAGATCACTATGTACAAGCTCCAAAGGTGAAAAGGCTCTCCATGGATGTCCCTTCTTGACTTTGTCTTGTGGATTCTTTCCAAGAGTGCATCCATTACAAACACCATTTGAAAATTCAATGGTTGGTAGTCCTTTATCAATCTCTTGTATGCTAAGTTTATTCATATATCTGAAATTCAAATGCCCAAATATCTCATGCCAAATCCTTCTTTCTTCATTTGCATGTGTAAGTAGCAAAATATAATCTGATTGAGGAACAAAATTAGAAAATGTATACATACGATATTGATCATTTACCTTTCTTATGAAATCTTCAAGTTTGTTTTCATATCATAAATTCTCACGGAATTTGCAGTACATTCCACTTTCCTTTTGGTGCATGTGTGTTTCATCTGATACACTGAAAGAAGATTCACAGAGAGCCTTGGAATATGCAAGACATTCTCAAAACTTCCATCTTTGAATTGCACTCTTCCTTGTCCAGTTGCTTCAACTGCATAATTCTCCCACATGAGAATAGGAGCTCTCAAGTATGCATGTAGATAATAAAATGATTCCTTTGAAGAAGCCATATCATGTTAAGCTCCTGAACCAAAGATATATTCTTTTGGTTTATAATGAAGAGAAATCAAAGCATGATCATTACCCCTTGTTTCTAATGATTTTTCCTCCATCTTCCTCCTGGAACTTTCTGGAATGTGATGACCAAAATTATGTTGTTGAACAGTCTTTGCCATCAAATCAATATTCTTCTGCATGTAAGAGGATTCAGGATGATAACATCTATTACAATAATGACACTTGGATTTTCCTTTATTTCCCTTCTTACCCTTGGAGCTGGAAGAATCATCTAGAGGTTTTGGATTTTATCTCTTTCTTGGATCTAGATCTCTTGCCTTTCCTTTTCCTTTGGATTGTTGATTCGGTTTCGAGTTGGAATTTCCTTTCTCCTACATGGAAAGTGCATTTGAATTTAGAGACTTTAATGAACCCATTTTGATGAGATTATCCTACTCATGAATGAGAGACTCAATAAATTCATCAAGTTTGGGAATTTTCCATTTATCTCCAATTGCAAGTCTAAATGTATGAAATGTAGAAATGAAAACAACATATTGTATATTCAGGGCCTAATTTAGAAAAATTAGAAAGGATCAATTAACATTCCTATTTGGATATATCCATCTCATAATCATTTAATTATAGAAGCAATGATTTGAATTTTGTAAATAAATCTTGAATGTTCTCAAAATTGATTGGATCTAAGGAATTTATCTCATTTTCAAGAATATGAGCCTGCATCTCACACTCCTTTCCAAATAAATTCACCAAGGTTTTCCAAACCTCATTCGGAGTGTTGCATGTGTCCACATGGAAACACAATTTTGGAGATATGGACAACAATAGAAGACCAAAATCCTCATTCATCATGTTGAAGTATTTGGATTTTCAATAGAGGAATTGGGTTTATCTTTCGTATTCATAACTATTTGATACAACCCTTTGCCTCTAAGGTGAATAAAAATCTCTCACTTTCATTGGAAGTAGTTATATGGAGTAAGAATCACTGAAGAAGAGAACTCCATTTTTTTTCTTGTAGTTGTAGCAACAATTCTGACAATTATCCAATATTTTAATCTGCAAATCTATTCTTCGGTAAATTTCCAATTATTTTCTCTTCAAACCTGCAAAATATTGTTCATGCACCTTCTCCAAACCCCTATAGCTCTAATACCATGTAAAATTATTAGAGCTCAAATACGGATCTAGCTAAAGAATAATTTCACAAACTTGCGAGAATTTAAAAAGAAAAAATGGAATTGAGAATGGATTTGATTACTCAGTATTAGTTTGAGAATCAATACATAAAGAAACTAAGTTAAACTTAGTTGTACATGAAATAAATGTGGATAATTAAATTTAACTGACGCTAAGTGTGCTTTATGTTCTATTAATGTGCACATGCACCACATGCAAGCACTAGAGTTAACTAGCTAAAGCCAAGTGCACACCACATGTAAGCACTCGAGTTAACTAGATAAAGCCAAGTGCACATCACATGCAATAACTAGAGTTTAACCTAAGCTAATTAAGGCTAATTATGTGCATGTACACCAACACTTTCTAACATAGCTTCCAGTAATTTGTTTTCTTCCACTTGCAAATAATATATGCCATTTGCATGACATTGCAGCTAGCTAAGGCACATAGGTTGTTGACCCTTCTGAAACTGCGAAAGAATACACACAACTTTGACACATTACATGACAAAAGTTAATTTTGTGGAATTTCATTGTGTGGGGGTCCTTGTGCGGAAGTCCATTATGTAGAGGTCCTTGTGTGAAAAATAATTTGATTGTTGGTGGTACCTACAAAGCATATGAGGTTGTGTGAGGAAGTTCATTGTGTGGAAGTCGTTGGAAAAATTAACTTATGCACAAGAACCTCTGCAAAATGAAATATCATTCCAAGTTTAAAGATAAATCATTATAATTAGATATCTTTGTGCAAACATCTTACACTGTGCGGAGAGTTTTCATTATGCAGAGAGTTTTGGTCAGAGATTTGGAGAAGTTTCATTGAGCGAAAAGCTTTCATTGTTTGTCTGCACTTCGCTAAATTTTTAACCAAATAATTAGTGGTAGAGGCATAGACTATTTTTCATTGCACTTATTATCCTTGTTAGATTTATTCTTAGAATTCAATTTGGGGGATATTATGATGATTAATTTTTGGTTATATGATTTGTGATGATGTAATATGTGTTAAAAATAAAAGGATGAGGAAAGCCATGTAGCCTATGCACTTAATTGATTGGAAAAAACCCTTAATTGGATTTTTAAATTGACTTGTAACTTGTTAACACATGAGCCTTATATAGTATGACAATCCAACAACCATAAATACTATATATTTGGAATTTAGTCTCAGTGTGATATTAATTGCACATTACTCGATTGCATATAAGATATACATATATATAGTAACTTGACATTTTAAATATATTATTATGAATAGAACACCTTGAAAATGATAAGAACTCAATGAATAAAAAATATTCTTCGAGGGGGGGACTTTCTTTTCCAGTGATTCAATGCACAAGACAAGATGAGATCATTCTGAAACTAGGTCTCCTTAGTATATATATTGGAGAAAAAAGGTATAATTACAATTAAAGGGTCTAGCCAACCACATGAACATAAAAATAGAAATATAACTCATTATGTAGGCCTCTACATGGGATTTTATGCTTAACATGGGTCTTTTTCTAGGACTTAGCATTCCCCTCCCCTTTAAACAAGTGTTGTCCTCAACACTTGACTAATTTCGTATTTTTCTACATCAATAAATCATCTTCATATGTCGTCTCTTCCACTTAACCATAGGTTCTTCCATTAGATGTGATACTGAGTAATTTATCTATTTCATAGTTGGTTAAAGTTTGTTTCAAGGATTATTTTTGGTTATAGTATGAGTTTTACTTCTTCATTAATCTCTAATAAAATAGTTTGGATTGGGATATTGTGACTAATTACCTTATTTAAGAAAAAAAGCATAGAATACTAGATGTACGAGTGAAATGGAACCTATTCCAATTTGTAAGTTATACTTTCAATCCTCTACAACACCATATAGAGCCATAATACATGGGTTCTAATTTATTGTCCTTTTTTGGTTACTAGATTGAAATATGTTTATATGGTTGGATCCTCAAAAATAACCAATCCCATATTTCAAATTCCCTTTCACTGTAATGATGGTTTTCTTGTTTTTTCATCAAGTTTTGTGTTATAACCAAGTTTTCCTTCAATAGTTTGATAACCTTTTTTTTGTGCCCTATTGTAATATTCCCAAATGGGAAAAGTAGGAATATAGTGCATAAACAAGGAAATAGCAGTGAATAAATAAATACACCATTACATGAGAGAAATTTACAACCATATTATTAAACATATCAGCAAATAATAGGCACAATATCTTGAGGATCAAGTCACTCAAGAAATAGAAAACAAGCCTCCAATAAGAAAATATGCTAATACATGAGAAATACTGACATACAAATGCCATGAGACATGACAGCGTAGTTTTTAGGGCACAAACTGCTACATAAATGATATAAAAATTTAGATATGTTTCTATATAGCTCAAAAGGTGTTGGGGCTACAGATCAATGATCCAAAACACATTTACAAGGCAACCCAGGAAGGGTTTCCAAAAATACCCAAAAGTACAAAATGTCAGAATGTAGCCCTAAGGCTAAATAGTTTTTGCAACTGAATAACTAGATGGAGATGACTAAAAATTATATTTAAATGAATATATCTCCTCCAATAGATCCTTCAAGTGAAAGGTTGATCCCAACACTGAAGATCTCACCCTCCAAAATAAGCACTGAAACCTCCATTGCAGTTGCTCACTAGAATAACGCAGCCAAAGAGGGAATATGTGATGTAGGTGATGGGAATAGGTTGGCCTGGTGCCAAGATGTAAAAGAAATCTCAAGAACCTCCTATGATGATCTCCCAATGAGAAGAATGCTTCCTCCCCTGAAAACTAGCTCAAAAAGTGGGCTTCTCAACCCTCCACTGCAACACCCTGCAACACAACACAAATCTCAATCGATACTGCGTTGTAACTGAAGACTGAAGCTTGGAAAGAATGTCAGAGTGTGGAAATGATAGTGAAATACTCTTCCTAGAGTCTACCTCAAGTGAAGAGGTGGGATCCCGGCTCGAGAACACCTTGTGCTAAGCAACACAACAATCTCAGCTAAACAGCTAGAGAGTGCAAGAAGTCATACATACCATAGAATAAATAATCAATAACATAACCATCTATGGTTGCCTTTCCCTCCTTATAATAAATGTGAGCCTTCTCACCTTGGGTCCCACTCATTAGGGTTACTACTATCATGGATACTTTCTCCCATTCACACTGCGTTTTCTCTCATTGATGATCTACTCCCTCCATACCAACACTGTTGATTTGTTCAAACTTGACCTTGTCCACATGCATTAGCCCCTGTTCACACATGAGGGTTCTTTATCCAACTATGAAGATGATCCCTTTTCACATTAAGAGGGATTATATTCCTACTAAAGAGATTTATGGGTCTCCCTACCCATTTATTTATCTAATTAAATGACAAGAGCAAAGTTAATATTCCAATTAGCTGCATGCTAATTTAGGAATATTACAGTCTTCCCCTTCCAAATGTTGCTTGTCCTCAAGAAACTGTAAGGATAGAACTGAAGAGCCTCCTCTCCTCCCCTTGTAGCATCCTCATATGATAATCTCCTCTAAGGAACAAGATGTTGTCTCATCAATAAATCTCCAAGTTGCTCCTCCCAAGTATGAAAGTTAGCTTTTGGTGACAATCCCAAATAACTATCATCATGAAAAAGTGAAATACCCATGGAGGCAACTATATGCTATTTAGAGGCCTTCCTAAGGCATGGAATCTGAAATATATTGGGAACTATCATTCCCATGTGAAGCCTCCATCCCCAAGCTATCATCCATACAAAATGAGCCACCCTCCAAAATGGTAAATCATGGAGAAACCCCTCAACCTTATGCTCCTGCAAAGTAGGTGGGCTGCATAGCTGAACATGATGGATCAAATTTTCCATCCCATGCTATCTCTCTCTCCACTTATGATAAGTGTAGAGCTGCTGCTGAATTTGGGCTACAATAATGTTTCCATTAGGAAGCAAAAAGGAAATTGGATCCTCAAAGACCCACTCTTTGGTTCTTGCCCAGACCATCCCATATAAATTGAATCTGAAATTATCATCATATGGAATCCAATTGAGAAATATTTTTAAAGTTTCATGTAGTGCCTGAAGGTACCAACAGTTTCCCAAGTGGTCATAGTCCAGTTTTTATAACTGTTGTTTCAAAAAATAACATGGCAAGTTGTCTCCCAATAAATTGCTAGTTGTGCATGTCATCACATCTACTAGTAAATATAAAATAGCATTATGTATCAACTGAGCATACAAATAATAGTAAAATGATTTCTCAAATCCATATAAGATATGGCGATCCCCATCACTGATGTTGGTCCCAAAATGACCATGAAGCCCAAATAGAGGCTTGCCCTCTTGTGGAGCAATGCATTGTATAGAGATGGTAAAAGAATGAAAATACTGTGTTAGATAATCAATAAGTGAAAAAACATAATTCTTACAATGTACTGAGAGTAGGTTGATAATAATATCCATGAATGAGCCCTCCATAGTGGTATGACATATCTCCATGAAAAGGAATGAACCATGTGCTGCATGCAAAACCTTCTTCTTATGCTTGGAGATCCAAGTCAAGAAGATCATTTCATGGTAATATATGTCTCCATCTACTACTCCATCACTCTCATCTCTTACTTTCCCATCAAGTGCATCATATGTGAAGTGATCCTGGGAACACTCCATCAACAAATCCAAGCTCCCAAGTTACAGCGTCATTGGCCTTTGTAATAAGGCTCCTATCATCTCATAGCACCATTCTTTGACATGCCAAATGTCAAATTAATATACCATAATGCTTCTATATATGGGAGATTCCTTCCAAAGGGGAATTACCTCCTAATCCTCCAAGGTTAAGGAGTATCCCCTTTGCACCATGATAGTTCCATCACCTACTCCTGCAACATCATGCAAAGTATGGGAGAAAATCATCCCATACTCTCCCAAGAGCTTCCAAAGAAACAAAAACTCATGTTGCCTCCCCATCTCCTCATCATACAAGTCATGGAGTAACATCATGATGATTGACTTGTAGAATGCCCCATGCAACCAAATATTTTGCTTCCATAACATATGGGTGCCATGCAAAGACCCAACCCAAAACATATCCTCTGATATAGGATATGTCACATGATGGCCAAACTCTTTCAAAAGTAGCCAGTGCAGCCATTCCTCCTACTGCCCTGTGTCATAGACCTGCAAGTGGGTCATCAACTCCTTTCTCACCATCCACACCCATTCATCCAAATGTGGGTGTCTCCTACCTTGCTCAAAATTGGTATCCCTCCAATGGAGAATACCATCCTCCCAAATCGAGTTACTACTTTTGCACTTCATGGGATGTTGAAGTACAACCTCTTGGAGATCTCCAAATTAAGACCACTCATCAATGACCAAGTTGAATCCATAAGGAGCCAAGTATGCTGAAAGAAAAATATTCTCATCGAGCTGTGAAATGCTCATCAAGAAATATCCATCACAACAATGAAAGATAAGATGTATCTCATAAATCATCTGCCTATCCACTGCTACACAAGTCTGTTGGTCATCAGAATGTCTCAATATCAGTTGGGCCCCCAACTCATCACTGTTTCTCATTGACAGCACTATTGATCTCCATGATGGTGCATCTGCGATCTCAAGATCATTCTCAATGTTGAACACATGGTTCTACATTGCATTGTTTAGGAAAATACTCATCCTATCCTAAAAAAATCTACACTCCAACCCCAAGAGTTGTGTGCAGCTCAACAATGAATAACCAGGATGACTGTATATCTCCTTCTTGAACAATTCAAGGGTCCTCAGGGCAATGATAGTCTGCTAATCCAAATCAGCAATGTGCTTTGACCCTAGGTCATGCATTTTCCCTGATAGCATGTTTCCATAATCCTCCATATGATGTGCTGAAATAATAGGAAATGGACATATGTGCATGCCTTGGTAAAGCTTGGGAACATCTTGTACTACTACAAGGGTTCCTTCCTCCAGTGTGATGACTTCCCCAACTAATTATGATGATGGTTTCTCCTCTATGGTTGCATCAGCGCTGATACAAGTCTCCTCCTCCTCATGCATCTCCAGAATAGTGCATGGGACTCTAAATGTCAAGAGATCAAGACCACTTTGCAAAGGTAAAAATGTTCTTTCTCCTAATGCAAGTGCTCCTACATCAAGTGGTGGTGGAAATTTCTTCTCCTCTGATTTCTTCTTGTCAAACTTCTCAATCAACCTTTGAGAAAAATCTGCATATGCATTCAATCTTGCATGACTTAAATGGTTGAACCACCAAATGTTTGCTTCACCCTCAAGGTGCAACGTCACAATCTCAACAAATTCTCTCCCTACTACTGGATGTAGCAGGAAAAATGCATCAAACTTCATTCCCCAAGCTCTTATTGTACATGTGGATGACCCATCAAATGTAGGCAATAGAAATCTAACATTGCAAGGTCTTCTTTCCTCTTTGAGCTGAAAGAACTATGGGAGATTTAGATTCTCCTTGAAAGCTCTAGGTTGAGACTTATATTATGTAAGATACTCACTTAGAATCTCATTATCTATGTGCGCTCCATCTCCATGCCTCTTGTCTTCTCCTTTAAAAGGAAAGAGCATAGCATGTTTCTTTGGAGCTCTATGCAATACCGGTTCTTATTTTTTATGATAGGAAGTACATGGACCTTCCTCATCTTGAAACCCTAGTGTGGTTTCATTGCTTTTCTCCACTTTTCTTTGCTTGACCTCCTTGGTGAGGTCCCTCTTAGATCTGAAAAGAGATGAGATAAAACTCATTCTTTCCATCATTCTAATCTCTTTATCCTTCTTCTTATTCTCCTAATAGCATAATGGTTGAGATCCACAGGTTGAGCCAAGATTATGCTCTGATACCACTCTAATATTCCCAAATGGGAAAAGCAGGAATATAGTGCATAAACAAGGAAATAATAGTGAATAAATCAAAGCACCATTAAATAGAGACAAATGTACAGTTGTATTGTTAAACATATCATCAAATAATAGGCACAATATCTTGAGGATCAAGTCACTCAAGCAATAGAAAACAAGCCTCCAATAGGAAAATATGTTAATACATGAGAAATACTGCCATACAAATGCCATGATCCATGACATCGTAGTTTTTAGGGCAAAAACTGCTACAGAAATGATATAATAGTTTATATCTACTGTTATATATCTCAAAATGTGTTGGGGCTAGAGATCTATGCTCCCAAACACATTTCCAAGACAACCCATGAAGGGTTTCCAGAAATACCCAAAAGCACAAAATGCTGGAATGCATCCCTAGGTCTGAATAACTACTTAATAACGGATTCAACTGAATAACTAGATGGGGATGGCTGAAAATGATATATAAATTCATATATCTCCTCTAATAGATCCTTCCAATGAAAGGTTGATCCCAACACTAAAGATCTCACCCTCCAAAATAAGCACTGAAACCTCCACTGGAAATCCTCACTAGAATAACGTAGTCAAAGAGGGAATCTAAGATGTAGGTGATGGGCATAAGTTGGCCTAGTGCCAAGATTTGAAATAAAGCTCAAGAACCTCCTGTGATTATCTCCAAATGAGAAGAATGCTTCCTCCCCTGAAAACTAGCTCAGAAAGTGGGTTTCTCAACCCTCCACTGCAACACCCTGCAACACAACACAAATCTAAATAGATACTACACTGTAACTGAATACTGAAGCTTGGCCAGAATTCCAGAGTGTGGAAATGATAATACAATACTCTTCCTAGAGGCTACTTCAAGGGAAGAGGTGGGATCCCCGCTCAGGAACACCCTGTGCTAAACAACACAACAATCATAGCTAAGCATCTAGAGAGTGCAAGAAGTCATACAGACCACAAAATCAATAATCAATAACATAACCATCTATGGTTTCCTTGCCCTCCTTATAAAAAATGTGAGACTTCTCACCTTGGGTCCCACTCATTAGGGTTACTACTATCATGGCTATTTTCTCCCATTCACACTGCGTTGTCTCTTGTTAGCCCCCCTATGAAATTCTTGGCAAGCAAGTAGGGGGCTAGATAGTCTTGGAGCCTTCAAGGAATGCATTTTCCTAAAAACCCATCATCCTTGAAGTCCCTCCATGATTTTCCTCTTACAAATCTCCTATGCTAATTTCCCCATCACCCTTTGTCTCCTCAGATTTCCCCTCCGTCGCTCTATAGTTACCCTTATAAGGCTTCAAAAATGCATTAAAATGGCTTAAAAAACCGCTTTGAACCTTATATTCAGGCCTAGCCCCTCTGCATGAGCCCCGCACCTTGATTCCTCCACGTGACCCGGCACCGAACCACTCGCTGGCCCGAAAGGCGCTAATCTCCCATGCCCACGGTTCATCTCTCTGAATGCGCCATCGTCGTCCGCTCATCAGCCAGATCAATGGTCTGGAATGTGCCTGTCCTTGTGGTCCCCACCGCGCAGTAGCCATAAAACAACCTGGTTTATCCTGCACCACTTATGCGCGGTGGGTGGTTTTCCCCGAGCACCCAGCGATTCCACTCATCGTGCGTTGCATGTCCTTTGTACGATGGCAAAACCACCCATCCCCCGTGCATTATCTTTCGGACCAAGTCTCGCAGCAAAATTTGCGCAAGCCATCCAATCCTGAGCGCCTCATCCGATGGTCATCCATCAACAAAGCTGCGCACGGGTTAAACCATCTCCGTCGTACCCCTGGCCCACTGTCTATCGCCCTAGATGTGTTTTCCACTGTGGATCCCCTTTAAGATCGGACAGTCCCAATTTGTTCACCTGCTGCTGACTTTTCCACCATCGCCCGGTTCCGCCACGTCATCTCCACGTGCACCCTCCATACAGTCTGCCATTCCATTGCATATATTGGTTCTTTTTCGCGTTTTTTGACGTTTTCCACGTATATTTGCTCTGCAGACCGCCACCATCCACCAGAGCACGTTTCTCCATTCTTTCTACAATTTTCTCCTCTGTATCGTCATCTACACAACCTTTCTCCGCCTCCACATCATCCGCCACCCCATTCGTGATTTCCTTAACTTGTTTGTGTATTTTGCAGGGATATTAAGAAGTCAATGGCTGCCATGATGCAAATCTCTACTAAAAGGACAGGGAAATCATAGAAGATCATTTACAGGGGTAGAATTTATGAAAATGACCCGGGAAGGTGAAAACAGGATGATCATTTAAAGAAACAGGGTTTAAAACTCTGTGGAAAACCTTCCAGAGCCATTAAAGCTTGAGCTAACCTGACAGAAGCAAGAATGGAGTGGCAGAGTGTTTCAGTACAAAGCAAAGAGATTAAGGCCTGCTAATGAAAACCTTAAGCCTTAAATCAGCAGTTTAAGAGGCAAAGCACCAGTTTGAAGACCTCGAGGATCGATCAGAAGGTCCTGAGCATGAGTAAAAGGTAACATCAGGGTTTATTCGCCAGCAGAATTTTTTTCTTCATCAAGTACAGGGCGCCCATACAAATTTTATTATGCACCATGTCCTTGAAGGAATTTCCACCCAGACAACAGTTCAAAACCACCAGAGCATTTATATGGCAGAATTCTCAGTAGTTTATTTTGTTTTTGTTCAAATCACCAAGAGTACCACAGCTG
Source organism: Pinus albicaulis (assembly GCA_034641835.2). NCBI lineage: Eukaryota > Viridiplantae > Streptophyta > Pinopsida > Pinales > Pinaceae > Pinus > Pinus albicaulis. The sequence continues at coordinate 1,012,106,520 of CM076582.1, read as the reverse complement.
AAACACATCAGAGTCATATCCAAAAAGAAGATCACTCTTTCATCAAGGGGTAACAGAGATTAAATGCCCAGTGTTTAAACAGAATGGGCTTCGGCCCTCCATTCATTTCTGTGTTTAATGTTACATTTAGTGTTCACCTACCTCCTCAGTCGATCTTTTGTTCATCCTCTGCTATAAAACACAGAAGGAAATTATTGTAAGGGTTGTTGATGAGATATCAGAGAAATGCAAGCATTTTCCTCTTGAGACAAGTTCTCTGTGTAATATTGTAAGATAGGCTGAGATTTGATGTATTCAGACTAAATGTTCAAGCTAAGGGCAATGATGTACCTGATTGGTGTTGTTTTTGATATGACAAGCATATTTCTTTGGATCCTGATCTAAAGAAGCTGGTGATTTTTTCCTATCTCTGTGTTTGATTTCATTTCATTCCATTTCTATTGGCTCGCATTAGAAGTTTGGCATATGATTTACCCTTGATAGGTACCTTATGTTGCTGCTCTCCCAGCCTTTTATGTTTTCTTCTTATATGTGTATCTGAATATTGATTTCAATTGATTTAACCAGTGTAGTGGATGTCATTTCCTGCTCTCTGATGTATGAATTGAAGAAATCTATGTTTATATGTTCTTTCTAGGATTTAGCTGGATGAGTTGAGAACATTGGGAGGTCTAGAACCCTGTCTCTGCCTCACTAGGATCTTTCCATCTCAATTAAGGCTTTCTAAGATCCCTTGTATTGCCTCTGATTTTGTCCAAGTAGGTCTGGAGTTAAATGACCTCTGACCTGATCTATAGACAGAATTGGATGGTTCTTCTCCTTTCATTTTCAGTCCTTAATGTCCCATTCCAAATATCATCTTTAAGATCCAAATGCTCTGGATGACTAGCCCAACTAAAATCTTGCACATTGAACACAAGTAAATCCTCTCTTGACTCCATTGCCCAATGGCTTTGATTTTCTCTAAGTTATCTACCTTTGCCTAATTTCCTCTTTGCTCACCCTTGCCTTATATTGGACCCTTCTTTCCTGATTCCCAACAACCAAACATAAACAAACAAACAAACCCTGCGCATATAACTAGCCTAAAATCATAACTTAGAGCGTCAATGACATACACTTTGACTCATATAGAGAGATCCCTCTCTGGACCTAGGAGGGCTAGATCCTAAGGTCTGAAAGTGGTTCTATGTTGTCTCATCTTTTGGTCTTGCCAATCTGGCCAAAACACGGGAACCCCAACATCTCTCATTGATGATCCACACCCTCCATACCAGCATTGCTGATTTGGTCAAACTTGACCTTGTCCACATGCATTCCCCTGTTCACACATGAGGGTGCTTTATCCAACTATGAAGATGATCCATTTTCACATTAATAGGGATTTTATTCCTACTAAAGAGATTTATGGGTTTCCCTACCCATTTATTCATCTAACTAAATGATAAGAGAAAAATTAATATTCCAATTAGCTGCATGCTAATTTAGGACCATTACACCTATGTCGTCCTCCACTGCTTGAACGTTTTCATTCTATTTGAAGGGAGATGTGATGGCTGGAGAATAATATCCATAAAGTTACATAAATGAGTAATTTTTTTATGAAGTATGGAAGGATATGTTCTACCACCATTTTTCTAAGGGAAACCTCTTGACCCAATTGTGTGTTTAACATATGTAAAGAAACAAATATATCCTTCTAAACATTAATTCACATTCTCAGTTTTCCCATTAGATCAAGGATGGTAAGATGAGTTATGAACCAATTGAGAACCCAAAAAAAAATTCAATCCAATTAAATTTCCGATGAAAATTGGATTTTTTTATAAATTTGAATAATTGATATATTATTCACCAAGATTCTCCTGATCACACACTATTTTAACTTCATGCACAATATAGAATCTCTTCTACCATTGATCATTAATTGCGGAAATAAAAAAACAATCGCGTGCGCACATTAAAACCATAAACAATCACACATATGAACACAATATTTTATGGGAAAGCTTAAAGTTGAAAACCCCAAATTATCTATATATTATATGTCATAGATATCATGTAGCAATCATTATACAAAGCTCCTCATAAGCTCTCAGTACAATCTCCAATTGCTACACACTAATCAAGCCTGATCTAGAAAATCACATGCTCCAATCTCTGCCACATGATAGCCTGCCTCTACTACGTAATCACTGCTGAAGAATAGCTCTGAATGAACTCAAATTTGTCCAGCCTTCCTCACGCAATCCTCATTGGCATCTCCAATCATTGGTTGTTGCAAATCATGCAACAGTATAGTCACAACTGATAGTCACAATGCTCTTTCACCTACCTCTTCACTGGTCTCCACTGAAACTGTCCATGCACTGTAGTTAACTGATGTATTATTTAGTTGATTAATGAGTTAATAATTAGTGAATTAATTAATAATTAATTCACACCACTCTCACTAGTGTATCTATCAGTTAGACTAGATACAACTAGCTCAACTATGTTTAACACAGTTAAACTGAACACAACTCCATCAACTAGCTCAATAACTCCACCAAACTCTGTCACATGAGTTCTAACTGAAGTATCCATGCAATAGCTCCACTTAACCCTTAGGAATAGCATAATTCCTTCTATCATCTCCTGTGCCACATCTGTGCACCTAAATGAAGTGCTCCAAGAGAATAAGATATTGTTTATAGTCCAAATATTATTAAGAGCTAATAATATTTGACATATCTATTTTTAGACAGGCAATCTAAAAATAGATTCCGCCCAATATGTATAAAAATAGAAGTCCATATATTTTTCCCGACTTGACTAACCATCCACACATAGCATCCTGCAACTCATAGAATATGATCGACATGTCTAAAAATAGACTTGCGCAAAAAATAGCCTGTGGGCCCACTTAGTGAAGGCGACTTCTTTCCACTAAGCTCATCATCTTGTTGCAATCTCAACACTCCCTCTCAACAAGATAAGGATTATCTGCCACCCCTATCCCGCCCCTGTGGTTTTCAAATTTTCTCCTGGTGAGCGCCTTCATCAAGATATCAGCATCCTGATCCTCCGTGGGAATGTATGAAAGTAACATGATCTTTCACTGCACACAATCTCTGATATGATGATACCAAATGTCAATGTGTTTAGATCTATCATCAAATACTGGATTAACTGAGAGTTTGATGCAACTTTTATTATCACAATATATCACAGTAGGATCTAAGGGTGAACCGAACAACCCGGCTAGGATCTTCCTCATCCATATAGCCTCACATGCAGCCAAACTCGCTGCCATATACTCGGCCTCTACTGAACTGAGTGCCACAGATCTCTCCTTCCTGCTGTACCAAGAAACTGTTATCGACCCGATACTAAAAATCCCTCCATATGTGCTCTTTCTGTTCGTTGGGCTCCCTGCCAAATCTGCATCTGTGAAGTGACACAGCTTCACCTCATCCGACTGTTTGTACCATAATCCATATCTTGATGTGCCTTTGAGATATCTCAATACATGATTTCCTGCCTTCCAGTAGAGCTTGGTAGGCTTAACCATAGCTTGTGAAAGCTGGTTAACAACATAGCATATGTCGGGTCGTGTATTGACCAGATACATAAGCGACCCCACCAACTGTCGATAAACAGTGGCATCCACTACCTCTGCCGATGTAGCATCCTCTTTCCTCCAACCACCAGGAAGAGGAGTGTCGATAGGCTTGCAGCCATGCATGTTTAACTTCTCCAGTATCTCCCGAGCATACTTGCCTTGAGACACAAACAGCCCATCACTGTGCTGCCAAATTTCCAATCCCAGGAAATAGTGAAGGAGGCCCAAGTCCTTCATCTCAAACTCCTTTGCAAGATCAACCTTGCATGAGTGTATCAACAGTTCATCACCCATCAAAATAAAATCATCTACATAAAGTACAATGATCAGCAACTTACCCTCCACCACAATCTGGTATAGGTTCATATCCGCCTCACTCTTGGAGAATCCAAGTCCGGTAAAATAACTATCTATCCATGTGTACCAAGCACGAGGAGCTTGTTTCAACCCATACAGCACTCTCTTGAGCCTGCACACATGCGACTCACTGTTGAAGATCTCAAAACCTTCAGGATGCTCTATGTACACCGCCTCCTCAATCACTCCATTGAGGAATGCAGTCTTCACATCCATCAGATGAAAGTGCCACCCCATCTGTGCTGAGAGAGCAAGAATCGTCTGTATGGAAGAATGCCTTGTGATACGTGCAAAGGTTTCCTCATAATCAATCCCCTCAATCTATGAGAAGCCTCGGGCAACAAATCTTGCCTTGTACTTCTCCACACTCCCGTCAGCTGTTTGCTTCACTTTGTAGATCCATCTCAAACCTACCACTAATTTCCTTTCTGGCCTTGGAACAATCTCCCATGCATTGTTTCTGACAATCGAATCATACTCTTCCACCATGGCATCTACCCATGCGGGATCCTCCATAGCTTCCTCGAAAGAGGATGGCTCTGTCATGATACACTTGCTCATAAGAGCCATGTATCTAGTGTACCGGTCAGGTGACTTCCTCTATCTGTGCTATGATGTAGGTGCTCCTACAATCTTCTCTACATCTTGAGCCAGTCGCTCAGCTTTTGTAGTGCGCTTCCGCCCTCTGATGGTTGGCGCTGCATGAGTGGTCTCTTCCACTGCATGAACCTCCTCTTGTGGCTAATCCACATCCTGAGGCTCATCCTTGGGAACTAATAGCTCCTCATCTGCATGCAAGTGTGGCTCCCTTTCAAACGAACACTTCATGGAAATCTCCTCATGAAATTTGATATCGTGTTGCACAACAGTCTTGCGATTATCTAGCAAATACACATGATAGTTGTGTGGTGTATCAGTGTACCCCACAAATATCCCAACCTCTGCGGTCGGCTCCAGCTTCTTCCTATCATCTTGAGTCACATGAATGTAAACAGGTGAACCAAAAATCCTCAAATGGGAAATATCAGGCTTCTTATCAGAAAATGCCTCCTCGGGTGTACTCATGCCAAGTATCCTATGAGGACAATGGTTCTGCACATATACTGTAGTATTGCATGCCTCAGCCCACAAGTGTATGGGAAGGCCTTGATCATGCAACATTGCCCGTGCATCACCCACGATCGTTCTGTTCTTTCGCTCAACAACCCTATTCTGCTGTGGGTTATGAGGTGCTATGAGCTCTCTTCGAATTCCTTCTACGCTGCAAAAGTCCTTAAATTCGCCAGAGATGAATTCACCACCATTTTTTCTCCTAAGAGCCTTCACCTGCTTCCCTGATTCTTTCTCAACCAGTGCCTTGAACTCACAGAACTTTGAGTATGTCTCGCTCTTCTTCTACATGAAGAAGATCCAGCACTTCCGAGAAAAATCATCAACAAATATCACATAGTACCTGTGCTTTGCTGTTGAAGCTATTGAGAAAGGTCCACACACGTCTGTTGGAATTCTCTCAAGGATTTTCGTGGCATGACTATCCTTCTCATGAAAGGTGGCTTTCAAAATTTTTCCCAAGGTATATCCCTTGCACTGATCTGACTGTGCAAGAGTACCCTTAGGAATCCCAGTAGAAATCTACTGCAGTATCTTCAAAGCTCCATGGTGAAGGTGGCCCAATCTCCTGTGCCACAGCTCACCATCATCCCGACTCACCACTCCTTGTGCCTTGCCTGCCATCGCTGCGCAGCCATCTACTCGAAACTGATAAAGGTTCTTAACTCGAACCCCTATCCTCCGGGTTTCACCAGTTGCCTTACTGCGTAGGAAAGCCTTTCCCTTGATAAAGACAACATCATATCCCTTGTCTTCTAATATGGCCACCGAGATCATATTATTCTTCAATCCTGGAACATGCATCACTTCCTTCAATATGAAGGGTTTACTAGACTCCCTCTCAAAGGAAATGGTACCGATACTGATCGCACTATATCTACCATTATCGCCCATCTCGATGTGCACTCCAAGATCTTTCTCATCCAGATCAGTAAACAAATATTTGTCTTCAGTCATATGAAAAGACACACCACTATCAAGAAACCACACTGAACCCATCATACTTGAGACCAAGCATGCGATCAGCGAAAAATCTAGCTCAAACTGCGAGGCTAAGGCCTCTCCAGCTGCAGATCCAGTAGCCTGCTTATTTTTCTTCTTCTGTGGACAATTAGTGGCGTAATGTCTGTGTTGGTGACAGTGAAAGCACTTCACCTTGGACATGTCCTGCTTCTTGCCTTTCGCACCGGATTGAGAAGCATTCTTATTTCTCTTCCCCTTCCTTGCTTTGGCAGCCAAAGCGCAATTTTCTTAATCTGAGTTCTTTGATGAAGATCCATCCCTGGTACTTCGCCTTATCTCGTCTTGCACAAGATCCGACCAAAGTCACTCCCATCCTGGCAATTTCTCCCAACCATTGACAAAGTCTTGGTAGGAATGCCAACTCTTTGGAAGCCCAAGGAGAGCCAAGCTCACCAAGTCCTCATCATCTACAGTCACCCCCACACTTCCCAGCTCGTCCCTACATTGGATGAACTTCGTGAGGTACTTGGGTATACTATCGCCTTTCTCCATTTTTATGTTCCTGAGTTTATCCTTGAGCGCCAACTTCCTGTGGTCGCTCTTGCTTTGGAATAAGTCTGTCAATGCTTTCCACATCAAGAATGGAGAAGCCTTACCATGAAGGCTGGACACCATGTGATCCTTTACACCTTCCAACAGAATTCTTCGACACTTTATTGTCTTCTTTTTCCATGCGTCAAGTGCGGCAGCATCGCTAGAAGCAGGTTTTGGAATTTTTGCATCTATGAACTCCTTCAACCCATTGTCATCAAGCACCGCCTCCATCTTGTCCTTCCATGGAGTATAATTCGAGCTGCCCTCTAAAAAAAAACAAAATTATATATCAAAAACATTGACTATGCAAAATATTTATGAATGGGCGATAGTATAATTTAGAGATTTAAGCTTCTTTTTTTCCCTTTATTAAACACTACCCAAAATCCTTGTGTTGAAGATGTTGGAAGCCGTCAACAGACAAGGGGTCTCCCCAATGTGAAGTATCAACTATATCTCACATCGTTTGGTGTAGCCTCATCTATAATATGGGTATTGCCACCATTGTTGTTATACAAAATTCTAATCTACAGATAAACTAGATTCCCTGAGTTTGGTGTTCCTTCAATTGGAACAATAGAAGAAAGACAACTATTATTTTCTCTAAGAGAAATAGATAGAAAAAAAGGAAATAAACCTACTTGTGATCCATTCGGTCCCTTTCACCTTCTTTCATTTTTTTTGTCGCTCTCAATCCAACTAAAGCCACTAGATCGATACCTTCAATCAAGTACAGAGAACAACAAAGAACATACAAATATACAAGTATCTACTTATCTTAACCAAGTCAAACAGATTAGATCTAATAATACATACATAATTGAGAATGCAATTCACAAGATATAAGCATGCATATGAGAAAATTAGCATATATCTTTATTAAGAAGTTATGAGGATAAGATTACAACCAATAGATCGATTCATCATCAACCTACTCCAACTTCATTTTGTACTCATCACACCAGCATCATCTTAGCAACATAACAATACTTCCATATCTCATCAATTGAGAATCCAACAGCATAACATTACAAAAATTTCTCCCCCCCTAGCACTTAGATGAGTGCTCAATTCATAGGGAAATTGAAGGTGGTTTCTCAATAAATGGAATTGAATGGATTTCTAATAATAGGTGAGACATGTTTCCAAGTTCAATGGTGATGGATGAACACTTGTATTCGAATTATGACACCTATGAGCTCTTCTAGAGGGCACTAGACCTGTGGATATTCCTGAAACAATGATGATTTCACTCCTAGGAGACCAACGCACCCTTAAGTGTTGGGAATTGCATTGCATTGCACCCTTGCATGGAGATAAGTTCTTTGAAACACACTTAGGCCCATTCAGGCGAGAATTGATGATTCAATGGGTCATATAATATATACTTCATACATTGGAAATATCACAATCAAAGCTATCAATGGAATGACTTCTCTTAGGGCACATAGCAACTGAATTAGGGGATGATAGACCCTATTTATATTGGTCTTGGGGGATTATGCCCAAATTGAAATGCAACAGATGCCTCCTAAAGAATTAATTCAAAATAATGATAATATTTGGATGAGATGCTTTATGATGTGATGAGTAGGATTTGAAGCATATGGTGACATGCATCAATTTCAAATATATTACATCATGATATCTTACATCTTGGACATGAATTGTTAAGGGAGGCATACCCATGATCAGCACATAAACTATCATAACATGCACATAATTCAGAAATTTTTCTACAGATATAGACATGCCTATAGATATAGGCCCATGTTCATATGACCATCTATATGTAAATCCATCGTACAGATGATGTGTACAATTCCTGAAATTGCATCCTAGATGGATGAAACTAGATCTGGGGTCTTCTTATCTCATTCACTCGATCGTTCATGTACAATTCTAACCATGTGAATATATGATCTGAAGTCGAACATGGGAACACATCATCTGATTACCAACCATTCATGTAAGTTGTTAACAGAATCGAGAGAAACCACCTTTGATGTTAATGGTTCTCAAGGTACTGCAGTACAATTTTCAAGGTGTGAATAGATGTTTTGATGTTGAATTCCAAACAAAATATTTCGGTCAAAGGTCTGGAAGCGAGAAACCTGTCGATGATGTAGCAATCTCCAAGGTACTGGAAAGATGTTTCTAAGTTAACTTCCTGGATGATGAGCTGATGTCGATAGGAATAAAATTTATCACGAAACGGGAGTAACTATTTTGGAGATAATATGTGACTTGATGTAGCAATGTTCAAGGATGGCAGTCATGAAAATTAAGGTTTATGAGTATTGTAGAAGACGAGGAATTACTGGATGACTTATCTTGAACATATCAGCGACACTAAAATGAGTTGGGAGCATTGACACAAAACCGAAGTGATGGTATGATGGACCATATGTATGATAGACTGTCAAGAATATTACCCAACCCAATAAGTCATGATGATGAAGTGAAAGTGTCATGTTCAAAAGCGACCTACTACCATAAAGTGTTTTGTTCTTTTTCCCAAATTTTCCCTAATCATTGCTGACCAGTACCTCTTTATTTTTTAACAAGCTTGAGGAGGGTAACATATGCTTGATCTATGATTCGACCCTTTGGGTGAATCCATTGCTATTTAATGATTTAATGATTCTAGCGATAATGAAACTCGATCTTGCAACGATCTACAATTCCATCGATATTTTATGTTTTAACGAGTCTAACGATAGTGAAAACCCGTCATTTTTCATGTTTAGAGAGTTTGAAAAAAGGGACAAAAAGAAAACTCCATGAGTCCTTTTCCATAAATTTGTCACTCAGGTTCGAAAAAGTGTAAAATGATACCTGAGAAAACCTCTTAGCCATGTTCGACCAAGGTGTTCATTTTTTGTAAATAATATATCTCATTCCGGAAAAGGGTTAAACTTATACTGAGTAGATGTTGTTTCATTTACTTTTACAATCTTGAAAAGACAAGTGCTCGGCAATATTTTCACATTATCGGAGTCTAAAAAGAGCTAAAAGAAGACTCCAGAGAGTTCTTTTTTTCATTTATCAAAGCTTGAAAAAGAGATAAAAGTGTGCTTTAATTCATTTTTCATTTTTATCAAATCTTGAAAAAAGAGGATAAAAGTATGCTTTGTGGTAAAATCACTTTCAAATAATTGTGCACTTTAAACTCACTGTATTAGCTATGAAACATGTTCATAGAACCATAAAATGGATTAAAAATACCTGTTTCATAGTAAAAATTAATAAAAACTATAGTCACACCATTAAATATGAATAAAATAATCAAAATGACTATTAAAAAGTAGATTTTACCATTCCATAGTTACCATTTGAAAATTAGGAGCTCTGAACCAGTTTTTTCCTTGAACTTTAGAGGTTGATTGTGACAGTTTTAGTGGAAAATCTCTCGTTGTTTGATCTAGGTTGGAGCTATGAACCTTCTCTTTCTTTTAGTATCATTTAAGTTGCATTTCATGTAAATTTTTAGGGTTTTGAGCCCCTTAGGTAAAAATATTATGCTCTGAGGGCAACACACCCTTGAATGTCGAAAGATGTATTATGGTGCCCTGGAATTGAAGTCCAAGTGTATTTTCAATGCTCTGTCCATTGACTTGGGGTGCGTTGGGTGCATTTCTCATTTTTTTCTTACTATATTCCCAAATTTCCCAAATTTTTTGCATGAAATGGATCCTAATGAAGCTTATGATTTACTTTCAGGTATTAATCGGATCAAAATGACCATTACGTGGTGAGAAAGAGAACATGAAGAAAAAGATATGATTTCCCTAAATGATATGGGTACTGTAAGAGCCCTTAGGGATTGTGGGTTGCTTAAATAAATCAGATTATCAGGGATGAGACAACATATGGAACTATTGGAGTTCCTAGTTCATTCATGGGACACAGTATTATAGTATTTTCACATTGGGGACAAAGTGCTCCCAATATGGTTGAGGATATTTACTTTCTCACTGGATTATCAAGGCGTGGTTATCCTATTTCTGTTGTAGGATTCGCTCTTGGAGGAGAGCCCATGAAGGATTACATATGCTAGCATTTTCAGCAAGGAACTGAACCAAGTAAATATGGGAAAATAAATATCCATGATGTGTGTGATTTGTTTTTGATAACCATACTTTTTACTATTTCAAAGCTTGTTGTTTTTACGACACTACATGTTGCAAAACAATCATACATGCAGTATGCCCTTGAGTGCCTAGAACTCACGGTGTTCAACTGGGTTGAAACATTACTCTTTCAGATGAAATAACAACTGAATAAATAAAAGAGAGGAAGGAAGAAGAATTTTAGTTATGGCTCGATCCTGATTTCCTTCATTTTAGAGTGGGTTCCACTGATGAAGTCGCAACATGTTACATTGAGCATATCTGGTCCTAGACATCCTCAGATGCAGAGATGGGTTGAATTGATGGCTAGACATGTTGGTCAATTGACCATCATATTCTCTACTACATTCTTTGCCTGGTTCATATGACATATTATTTCCATTGAGGAGTATCCATATGCAGCCATAGATTTATGTGGAGATCCAGACTTGATTCTACCAGATGGCGCTCAATGGGGTGCAATGGGTAAAAACATTTTGAACATGTTTTTTATTTTTTAAGGTTTCTACATGTTTTTGTATTTTTTGTGTTTTCCAAGACTAAACTAAATTTTTTATGTACATAGATGTGGGTTGAGTTTGACCAGTGGGTTGACCAGCGTAGGTAGCAGATGAGCCAATAGAGAGGACTATCGGAGAGAAGTCCTTCGGGATTTATATTTGACTGAGACACTTACTGAGCTGCAACAACATGTCAAGGGATTGACTCTTGGGATTTCAGATTGTCGGATCGTGGAGTTACCTATGAGACTGCAGTGGCATACATTAGTGTTCCTAACTGTTGGATGCGGTTATTGCGTAGGATAGCTAGAGCAGTCTCTTTTTATCATGAGCATCACTAGTTTACTTTGACATTTTTGCATACATTTTGAGGTTAGATGACCAATGTGTCTTGGGCACAATTTTTAAAAAACCTAAACTATATATCTATTCTTTTTCAGTGTTTTCCTATGTTTAATGTGCAATCCTACTCAATTATGTGATGTGAATTGAAAATGTGTCTTTACATGTGTTGTAAATGTCTGGAAATGTGTTGATATTGAATGTATTAAAATGTCTTTCCAAAAGTAAAACTCTAAGGAACATATGATGAAGTGTTGGTTTTCAAACAGTATAAACACTAGTAAGTTTTAGTACAACAAGTTGTGAGTCTAACCTAATGATCACATGGTTAATACCAAATGAAATGGCATTAGAGAGAAGTTCGATCAACTCGTTATACTCAGCGATATTGTTTCTGGATCGACCGATACAAATCCCTTGAAAACTCACTAACTCACCACATAGAGGGAAAATGGCCCATGCTGCAGAGGATAGGTTATGTGTACTACGACTAGCACCATCGTTGTACCCAACGAATGGTTCCAAAGATTTATTCATCTACGATGAAATGTAAAGTGGATTACGAACTTCAAGAAAACTCTATAAAAAAATCTAGGACAGAGAATTAAAATAAAATCATATATATACAATATAATACAAAAATTTACTATGCATAACTAAGCATAGTAACGTTTAAGATACTTCTCATTTCGTGGTTGCTCCATTGGAATTAGATCATAATCAACTAACTCATAGGAACCCTTAGCCATAACTCTTTTGACAATGTAGGGGCCATGCCATAGTGGCTCAAATTTTCCTGTTCCTATCAAATCAGCTTCCTGATCATAAAGCAAGACTAGGTCTCACTCTGAGAAGATGTGAGGCTTGACATGTTGGTTATATTGCGCCTTGATTCAACTCTTATGTGCTTCTTTGTTAAATACAGCTTCACGATGCATTTCATCTAGATGGATGAGGTTAAAAAGATGCACTTCTTCATTAGAGGTGTCAGGTAGCAGGTCAATAGCAAGTTTTAATGATGGTATTTCACATTGGATTGGTAAGATAACTTCCAGACCATACACCAACTAAAAGGGAGTAAATATGGTTTCATTTCTCATCGAGGTTTGATATGCCCATAAAGCCGAGTATAAGATTAAATGTCACTTTATTTTTTGAACCCCTATCATTCATTGAAGCATTCGCTTAAAGATCTTATTAATGGCTTCAACTTTTTCATTGGATTGTGGATAAGAAGGGGTAGAAATATTGAAACTCTAATTTGGTATTCAACTCATTCATCATGTTATTGTGAAAATTCTTACCATGATATGTAACTATAGCTTGTGGTACACCAAACTATGAGACGACATGATTGAAAAATAAAAATGCAGTTGTTTCTCCTGTGTTATTGAATGTAGGCATCGCTTTAGCCCACTTGGTAAAGTAGTCTACTACGACAATAATATAACCATGCCCCCTGGCCGAACAAGGGTTGCAGAAAATGAAGTCAATGCCCCATTTTTAAAATGGGCCCACAGTGATGACAGAATGCATTGGTGTTAGCAGCATGTGGATTTTACGATCAAATATCTGGCATGCATGAAAATTTTTGACCGCAAGGATGTAGTCGCGAAATATGATTGTCAAAAGTAACTGGCGTAGAGAATCTTCTACGTTGTAGCATATCCAGACAAGTGTCCACCACAAGCACTAGGATGACAATCATTTAGAACTTTCCTGGCCTCGTCATGAGTGAGGCATCTCCTTAAAATCGTATCGACACCATGACGATAAAGTGTATTGTCGACGATCAGATAACCTTTGGCTTGGTATCGAATACATTGTTGTTTTGAACAAGAGGTATTAGGTTAGAATGTATGGGTTTAGAGATAAATGATAAATACCCATACCAAGGGTCAGATGACCCAATCAAAAACAAAGACTCATCTAGAATTGATGTTTCTAATGTAGTTTCAATAATATCAAAGGGAAGTTCACATAGAAGCTCAAGAAAAAACTAAAGACTTCTTTGACTTAGATTTGATGAATTTCAAATCAAATTCCTACAAAATGACAATGCATTTTGAAAATCCCCCCCCCCCCAAAAAAATTGACATGAATATATGTATGTCATAGGGTTGCAATCCGAAATGAAAATGGTCTTCTTGGACCAAAACCATAGCAATGGTTGTATCTACCGCAACGATATATAGGAAATAATCACTCTGATAATTAGGGGGATACATTAATGATGCTTGAATCAAGGTATCTTTATTTTTAAGAGCATCAAAATAATGTTGTGAAACCTTGTCCCAATGGAATGGAATACCCTTTTTCAAGAGACGAGTAAATCATTTAGCCATTTCTTCATAGTTGGGTATGAATCTCCTTAGGAAGTTAGCCTTTCCTTGAAGTTTATGTAACTGAAGTAAGTTTGATGGTGCAGAAAAATTAAGAATGGCCTATACCTTTAGTGGATCAATTCAAATTCCATATTTTGAGACGATGAAGCCAAGAAAGCAACTAGAACCAACACAAAACACACATTTTTGTGGATTGCGGCATATCTTGTAGTGTGGGAAGCGTAAAAATATAGCTCTCAAATGCGTCAAGTGATCAATCCATTTTCGTGAATGTGCAAGTAAATTACCTAGATAAGGTTGAAAAATGTGCTTAATTTATTTGAAAGCATAATCCATTTCTCTCTGAAATGTTTCCCCAACGTTCTTTAAACCAAATGATAGTTTACAATAAGAGAATGTGCCTCAGGGAAATATGAATGATGTCTTAAATTGGTCCTCTAGGCGTATATTGATTTGATTGTAACCGGAGAATCCATCCATGAACGAAAATATTTCGCAGTCGGCACATTTGTCAATAATTTGGTCGATAAAGGGAGTAGGATAGTTGTGTTTTGGAGAAGCAATATTGACATCCTGATAATTTATGCACACTTTGATTGTCCCTTGTTTCTTCATGACAGGAACAATGTTGGAAACCTAATCAGTAAGCGGAACAAGGTAAATGAAATCAGATAGAAAAAAAATTTCAACTTCTACTTTAAAGGCAACAACCTTCTTTGGATGAATAGGACGAAGGAATTAATGTACATTTCTGACATCAAGGTACATTTTAATTATGTGTTTAACGATATTAGAACCTATGCCTAGAATTTCCTCATAATACCAAGCAAATATATATCAGAATTCACTAAAAAGAGAGCGACATGAATGTTTTCTACAATGTCAGGTTTGGTCGAAATATCGATAGAAATGGTTTCTTCCATATTTGATAAGTTTAGCTCAGATCTGATGGCATTAATTGGAATAGAATTTGAAAATAAAGTAGAGATCATAGGGTGATATAGTTCAATAAGATTATCTTCATTGTAATCCTGAAGATGGGAACGATAATGATGATCTTCCCATGGTTCTCCTTCTAGCATCATGGATTCCACAATGCTCTCATCAGTCAAGAAATTGGATGAAAAAGGATCAGAAGGAGTACCAAAATCTAATGAACGGTCGGTGACGATGGATCATGATGCATCACCCAATCCAAGTAAATTGATTTTTATGCCAGCTCAATTGGGCTTGGCAGCAAAAATTCAGCAGTGTATCAACTTCAGAATCATTGGTAATCTTCCTTAAGTTAGATGAAGTATAAGATATCATGCAACAAGTCTCTATTCTTGCAATTTCCACTGACGTCGCATGCAGCGGTAATGAAAAGGTGCACATTAGGGAAGAATCCTTTAAGATCCCTACACCAATGTTTTGAAGTGCTAGCTGGGGTGTGTGAACTAATGGAATGCTTCCAGTTACCTGGGAACTAGAGGCAAAGAAGGAGAGTTGATTAATGACTGTGATAATGCATTTATGAGGGAAGGTGATCATTCTAAAGTGATTGCATTCATAGCGTAAACCCATGGCCTTCCAAGTAAAATGTTGTATTCAAGGTGTCCATCAATGACCTCAACTTCAAAAGTTACAGTTTCCCCCCCTAGTTCGACATGCAGGTTATTGATGATACCACAAGGCTTATATGTATGATCGTCAAAAGCTTTCAACGTCGTAGGCGATTGAGATAAGCGAGGCGAGCCAAGTGACTTCTAGAAATTTAGATAAATAATACAAGTAGATGCTCCCTCATCAATAATAGTGCGATGAATGAGGTGATTTAGAAAATTTACTTGGACTAAGAATTCTAATTCAGTTGGTAATTGTGGCACATAGCCCATATGATTAAAGACTACAATATTGGAATCTGTCGGTTCGATTCCACCAATTGCTAACAATAAAGCCTGCTTCTAAGAGGGAAAAATTCAATATTGGAATCTGTCGGTTCGATTCCACCAATTGCTAACAATAAAGCCTGCTTCTAAGAGGGAAAAATTTGAAGTACCTCAAGTGTCAACATAGCTGAAGGTGACTAAGCCAAAATTTCAACCATATTATAATTTTGAGTTTCTCGGGCTCGAGGATTAAATTTCAATTTGTTGACGACTCCCTTTAGTGGCTTTATTGTTAACTCTGGAATAGAAGTTGGCAGAATTGATTCAGTAGATGGATTCATGGTTGAGGTAGTAGGTTGATCACTAGTATTACTACCATAATATTTATTTCTCATAGACACCAAAACATCAGTTTTTTTCTTTGTGACAGATAGCATAAGCACTTGGGAACTATAAGCGGGATCCGTAGCAACCATGTTTGTGTTTGGATTCAGAAAATGATATGTCAACACAATGGATGCAGTTGAGGTCTTAAAATTTTTTGAGACTTTGGCATGGTGAGGAGAGCCTCGAATAAAGTTATCCTCATTACATATCAAGCAAGGGTAATAGGGTTCCGATAATTTCCAGATTTTTGATTAGATGATCATTCCTACGGGGTTTAATTTTTCTTTTTATTTGCTTTCCCCTTTTTCTTGCTTCCATGTTGCTTGTCACTTTTTCCTTTTTCAGATGACACGACATGGATTTTAGAAGAAGGTGCAGGATTAGATGCAGTAGAGGTGTGACTATTTGTAGAATCGACCATACCGTTGTTGGCATAAGAGTCCTTACCATATGGAGGAGGAACAATAAAATTTGATCACAACGTGTTTGGAATTTTCTCATAGAGTGTGCCAGATTGAGTATAAATAAAATCTAAGTATTGAGCATAAGAAATGACCCACTTCTCAGTGATGACTCTACCTTTAGCTACATCCTCAGTGATATATGGCAACAAGGAATTAATAAACCACTCAGCCAGGAGCTGATCATGAAAAAATGTTTTGACCATTCTATGACGATGACGCCGCTCATGAATATGATCAGAAATGTGAGTAGTAGTTGTTTGTTTAAAATTTGTCAGCAGTTATGTTCCAGTTTCATATCGTATGGGTAGCTGGAAATGGGTTAGAATCGTAGTGGCTAAGGCAGTGAAGTTATCAAACGAAGCTCGTGGTAATTCAATACACCACTTCGCGGTCGGACCAGTAAGCATATGTTGGAAAAGACATAGTCTAACAGAGTCATCATTTAAGGATTTGGATGAGCACCACAAATGATAAGTCATAACATGCGTTTATGGGTCTTCTCTAGGGTTTCCATTGAATATAGGAATTTCGTACGGTAATTTATATGGTATCCCTATCCACCAAGGAGAATAGTTGATGGGATCATTAATAAGCTGGTTTAAATAAGGTAATTCTAAAGTTTCGACAAAGGGAAACTGTCAATTCAAGTCAAGTTGAGCATAACCAAGATATGATAGAATTGTTTCAGAAATAGGAATTTGAGCACTAGCATAAGGCATTTTCTACTTGTAACACAGATAGGGGTTGTTTTGATGACCAAATGCTTGATGGATCTCTTGACCAAGACCTGGGTAATTTATTTGTTGTTGGAATTGTTGTTGTGGTTGCCAAGGTGACCATCCACCAAGACTATAGCCCATTCCATATCAGCTTGGACCTAGTTGTGAATAAGTAAGACTAGTAGGAGCCTATGACATCCCATAAAAGGGTAATCTAGCCTATAATTGAAATATTTTGGATACAGGTGATTGTTGTAAACCATCCAAAGGTGTTGGAGTTTGGAGACCCAAAACTTGAGGGTAATGGGTTGAAGGACCCGCCTGATATGGTTGAGGTACAACTAATTGAACCTGTAAAAAGGGTAATGAAGAATTAACAGTGGGAGTAGATGTAGGTGCAATAGGTTAAACCGGTTGATATGAATGGACAATCGTTTTTGGTTGAATAGGTAGGATAGGCTGCCACTGAAAAATAGTAATTCGAACATTTGGGTGACCATAAAACGAAGGAGTACTATCAAAATGGGTGACCATAGGTTTCCCATGACATGAGGAGTATAATAATATGGAATATATTGTTCTCCACATTGTGGTAGTCCAGTTAAGATTGAACTGGATGGAATGTACCCAAATGGACCAGATTGATGTCGCACTGAAGATGTGTATAAAGGATCAAGCCGTTCAGTACTCATTAGATATTTACTAGATAAAATACCATAATATGACATTGGTGAAGTCCATGTATTTGAGGATGCACTAGAGTAGTTTATAGATAATGACTGGTAACCTAATCGGAGGGAAGGACCACCATAAATATGTGACTCAGGTGATGTGGTAAACATCGATGGAGTAGCAATGGTAGATGTTGTTGCAACTGTAACATATGGTACAACCAGAGATGTTGACTTAGCCATGGTCAAACAACCCAGTGTATATCCTAGATGATATATGGGAACTTGTATTGAAACCAGATCAACAAAATCAATGTAAGTCAATCGAGGAATATACTCGTAAAGATAAATCCCTTACCCAAAATGAGTTGGAGTTGAGAGGCATTTTTCTTGTTGAGGTTCTTCCTCAATCGAAATCAAACCAAGTCAAATAATTTTTCTGTCAGGCTCGAGATATATTTCCGGTGGTTGACTATGCGAAAGGGAAGACTCAATTTCTACGATCGGCTGAGCAGAGACTGATACAGGAACAAATTCCAATGGTTCGACTTCGGGGTCTAGATGTTCTTGTAAAATAACGATGGGATCCAGATCAACTTCCAGCTGAACAACGTCATGTTCAGGAGGTATGGTCTCATTGATTGGATGTACAGTGTCCGTAGGTAGCTGTGAGGACTTCGTTTAGACGACAGTAGATAAACCGGGATGTGTAGAATTGACTCGAGATGACTCTGGTATATGTGATGAAGATGACGCACCAGAGCTACTGATGTTACTGGTTTCGGTAGAACGAGATCACCTTCACCAACCAAAAATGGCTTCCAGTGGTAAAGGTGGTTTAAGTGTTATTCTACATGAATGATGGGTAAAGGAATGTTCTTATTCCATGATGACTAATTGAATTTATTACAGAAAAAAATAAACAAATAAAAGGGTGATACTAGGAAAAAGGTTTACCAAGTAATTATGAACTGCAAAATACCTCCTGGCGAACCAAGAAATATGGGTAGGCAACCTCCCCAAATGTTGTGTTCGGTGTATCACAAGTTACAAGGCACCTGACTCAGTTACCTATGGATGGTAAGCAACCTAAAGTTGTCCTCCCAAATATACCTGAAGGTACGTAGAGGCCCAAGTCCGTATTAGCGTTGTCTAATGTGAAACCGCACAGTGAGATCACCCCCTTATACTTTTTGTACTAGAACACCTCCCTATATACTTGAAGGTATGTGGACTAGCTCTGATATACTTATGTACGTGGAGTGTGATTTCACACTCAGAATTTATCACGGAAAAGTTGAAAAGACCTATTGTCTCAAGTACCTCCAAATCTGAAATACAAATTAAGTCAAAATTCATTGCAAAACATTACATTGCTTTCCATTCAAAAGTACACTTATCCCATCAAAAATTCACCCATTTATTTTGCATTGGAGAAACACATCCCATTGTTGGGTAACACCTGCACAATAATAGGTGAAATTTGTGTCAGCCATATCTACATGTATGTTTAACCATTCAACATACTGAAGACAATAAATGACACCATTCAATTCAAGAAATAGTTCAGAGGATGAAATAAATGACACCAACCCTTTCAATTCAAGTATTAAACACAACAACCCTTTCAATTCAGGAAAGAACAAGTATCAACCAGGAAAACTTATTAGCCATTGGATCATGTAAAAATCAATCCACAACACATATTTGAATTTGGGAGATGGAAATCCATGCCAATATTCCCTACCAATTAAATTCTAGATTGTAAAACTATAAAACATCAACTTTTATTTTTTTTCATTTGAAGCATTCATTCTACTAATGAGTTGATGCAGACATACAATCAGAGTGTTCACATACAATCAAATTGTTTATAAATTGTTACATTCATTTTGTATACATCCAATAAATGTGTTTAGAAAATTTTAAATTCATTATATTCATCAGCTCCTGGAGACATACAAACAGAGTGTGTGCACAGTGTTACAACCATTCTCTTCATCAATTGTTGGAAAAATACATGTTTTTGTTGAATAAGGTTATTATATTGAGTACTTTATCATTATTTTAGTTGAGAAACCATGTTACGCTTATAAGTTATAGATCATATACCTGTCGGTATCTTCTTATTGGAGCTTAGTTCAGTTTGTTACCATATCAAACTAGTAATGATTGCACCATAATAAATCATCTAACTTTATGGCTTCTATCCTCACAGCCTAGACAAATCAATCAAGCAAATCCCACAACCATGCAAGAGAAAGCTAGAAATAGTGTAAAAAATTGAATTGTTGACAACAAAGGCAGAGATCATAATTCCACAGATATATAGATAGATCGACATAAACTACACTCATCCAGAAATTAGGAAGCTTCTCAATTTAAAAACTTCCAACTTCTTTTTCTAAGAACTTTCTTTGTTTGTAAGTTCTATTTAAGGTCTGACTAGAAGGATCATGAATAAAACAAAGCTCATGCAAAAACTCTTATAAGTCCATTTACAACACAAGAAGTTAACTTCCAATTTCTATTTTAGAAGAGTAAATCAAGGCTTTACCATAGTTAAACCTACAGTAAGAGGCTAAGATTGTGAAGAGACTAAGAAGCATTGTTTAGAGTTCCTTATTACCACTATAGGGGTTTGAAATATAGAAATATGAAGTTTGATTTTTTCAGAGGTATATATAGAGAGAAATCTCTTCATTCTTTTTCATAATCTAGGGAGGTATAAGGCTCATCATTAGGAAGCATAGAAGCATAACTAGGATTGGTTCACCATTAGGAAGCATAGAAGCTTAATTCAGACTCAGCAAAGTGAAGAATCAACATCAAAAACTTGGGACTCTGCAAATATATCATAAGCTCAACAAATATTTAGAAACACACAGATATGCAATTTATTTAATTTTTTACAAAAACACTTTTTGGCCAAGTTTTCACAAAGCTATTCAGCATTTCAAAAAAAAATGAACTCACAATATTTTCACTAAATTTTTTACATTCATCCCAGTCGAAGTGAGATTTCCGTATGTTTTTAGCATAAAAGTTTCTTTCCAAGTAGAGTACGCCTCACAAGAATTTGAGATTTTGGAAAGTAAAACTACTTATATGTTAGAAAATATCATAATAATACTAGTATTGACTCATGATCAAGGTTTTCTTTTACCATTACTATGAAAATATGATGGTAGTTTTCATGCAAAATTAGCTCTCAAGATGGAACCATCTAGTTCTTCTATAGGTTTCTCTAACATTTAACCATTGTAAGTTGTCTAGTGGTGAGAATTGTGTATCACATATCATGTCATTCCATTTCTTATACCATGTCATATACCATACTTCTTATTTCCTTTAATATTATTTGGAACTACTACATATACAAGAAGTTATTTTCGAGGAACCTAGTTGTGCTCACTAGTACAAAGGCTTCAATATGAACTTAACTAGAAACTATGAATGTCCTATATAGTTAGATTTTCTTGTCAAGTCAATACCTCTATGGAAGTGACTACAAAATTCAGCCTTAGAAAAAGTTGTGTTGTGTGTAAAGAGTTTCATAAAACATTCAACCCTTGCCCCCAATAGATGGAATTTAACAAAGTCACAAAACTTGTCTTAATGAAGACAAATATTATGTGTTCAATTCTAGAGGCCAATTCCATTTCAAAGATGATGAAATTTATTTATAGCAACTCTGAAGCTCATGTACTCTTTATTGATTACTATCATGGCATCTGTGAATGGATAGAAGTTATAATTGTATCTATGCCAAGTTTTTTTTACTGTCGTTACTTTAGCTCTAGCTTTCCCCTAATTCAATGTGTTCAGAGAACAAAATCATTGAATTTCAAAGTAAGGCTCGAAACAAGACTAATAAGCAGTGCCTTACAATATTCCTTTGTTCCCATAGCCACACACGTGGCTCAACCTCTCTTTAAAACTCTCTAAAACTATGCCAGGTTCCAAATTTTGAATCATATGGTGAATTTTGAATCATATTTTGAATCATTGTTCCCACAACCACACACATGGATCAACCTCTCTTTAAAAATCTCTAAAAGTACTATGCCATCAAGTATAAAATAGGGGTTGAACTACCATGAATAAAATAAAGCTCATGCAAACACTCTTAGAAGTCCATTTACAACACAAGAAGTCAACTCCTAATTTTTGTTTTAGAAGATTAAATCAAGGCTTAGACATATTTAGACCTCACACTTGTAAAATTCCTATACAAATCATATGAGGGCTACACTTGTCTCTTACACAATTTGATGTCCAGCTTTCCCACTAAAAATAGAACTAGTCTGTAAGGTTATGGGGAAATTTTTGCCCTATGTTTCTGTAAGTCCACTAGGGTTTTCAGAAAAGTTTATTTCTATTCAAAATGAAAAATGCACAAGTTTCCTACACAAATTCAAGAGTTCACAAAAAAAAAAAAAAACAGAAGATGTCATGTTTCCTACAACCATTTTGTTAACAGTCAATAGGTGTCACTTATAATTTTCATGATAATATTAGAAGTAATACATAATTTAAATAAAATATAGTGAAAATCATTCAATAATTCAAAATAGCAATGTAATCCAAATTCAATTGTTTAGGTAAAGCAGTTATGTTCCATAGCAGTGTAAATTAATTCACAAAATTATTCATTGATATGAATGGATTACTAAGTTTTGTTTTGTCATTAAGATAAAATCCTTGTTGATAACACAGTATAAACTCAAATGCAACCTGGACTCTTTTGATTAAAATACCAAGTTTCCTAAAAAAATGCAAGATTTCACAACAAACAACAGAAGATGTCATGTTGTTAACAGTCAATAGGTATTATTGATCTTTCTCATGTTGATATTAGAAATCATACATAAGTATAGTTTACTATGTACGATTGTGTTGTAATACTTATCAAATTTATTACTCATGTTGTACTCAAATACAATTTTAAATTAGAATTTCATGGTAAAATTGGAGGTTGCTAGAGCCATGCCAAGAGTTTCTATTGCATATCAGATAAGGACCAGGAGGCAAGGGACAATGGGGGCCCAGTTGTGGAGTAGTTCATCAGATGAGGATAGGGGGGCTGATGTCAATGCTCCCAATGCTCCTAGCAATGTCGTTGAAAAGGACTCTATGGTAGTAGATCATCCCAAACCACCATCAACCACAGATCCAACTTCAACCACAGTGCAAGGTGTAAGTTAAACAAAGAAAATCAGTGCCATCAGAGGTTGGACAAAGCAATACATGCTTGCTACAATTTATGACATTGAGTTTAAGGGATATTCAATCCATGCATCTGCAAAAGAACACGGTATTTTTTCCTCTAACATACATTATTGGATAAATGGATTGACTAATACAAAGCGTAGAGGACATGTTACAGTTATGACTGAAGAGGAGGAGGATGAGGTGCTCAAGTGGTGTAAGAAAGTGGACCAATATGGACATGGGTTAGAGGTTATACAACTTAAATACATAGTAGCTCAAATATGTCAAGGGAGGAAAACCCCATTCAAATATGGTTTTCCTGCTAAATCATGATGGAGTGGGTTTAAAAAGAGGCATCCAGTCCTTGTGTTACATACAACCGAGGGCCTTGACAGAGACGTCCCTTTAAATCTATACCCTGCAATTGTTTCCAAGTTCTATAACACTCTTTCTATTGCATATGAGCAACACTCATATGCCCCAGACCATATATGGAACTATGATGAAATAGGCTTAAAGGAAGGAAGGAATTGTGGTATGTGAGTAATTGCCAAGAGAGGAGTATAAATGTGCCTAGGATATTGCCTAAGAGCAAGGAGTGGATCACAATTATTTGTTATGTCAATGCAATTGGTTCATTAATACCATGATTTTATCTATTTAAAGGTAAAAATCAGCTAAAAAATTATATACAGAATTGTGAACCAAGTGCATGCATGGTTGCACATCCACATGCATGGATGGCAAAGGAACTATTCCTGGATTGTATTTTCCACTTTTTTGCTTCTGTACCAGGTGGTGTCTCGCCTGAAAATAGACACTTACTTATTTTAGATGGCCATGGAAGCCACATGATTGTGCAGACAATCAAGGAGGCCAATAATTTGGGCATTGACCTGTTAACATTGTCGGATCATACCACTCACAAATTTCAACCCCTTGATGTTAGCATGTTTGGGCCTTTCAAGAACTATTTTAGAGTCAAGCAAGCTTCATAGATGGCAAAGAGTGCAGGGGCGAAAGTAAATAGGTTTGAGATAGCTTAGCTTGCAAGTGAAGTATTTAAAAGGGCTCTCAAACCTTCTAATATCAAGGTTGGATTTAGAAGAACGAGTATATGGAAACTTAATTTTGATGCCCTTATGCATGATACTAGTTGTAGTCAATTATTTGAAGTGGAAGGTCAAGAAGAAAAAAACTTACAAGACCATGTCGGTGCCCAAGGAGATTTAGTTGTTGATGAAGGTATAATGTCCCTTTCTGAAGGGTTGTTATATGTTAATGATGATGAACATGTCAGCAAGACACAGTTCAGTCATGAACCAACTAACAATATCAATGATTTTGTCGCACCCACTGAACCACCTACAAATTATGCATGTGATATTCCATGTGATTCAATTGATCAAGGGAATGAAAATTTAACAGAATCAAACAATGAGAAATTGAGCATGCCAACCCAAGTAAGCGCACCATCATGGTTGGCAAAGGCCATGATGAATATCAGTAAAAATAATGTGTCTACCACCAATGAGGAAATAATGGACATTCCTTGACAACCATCAGATTTGACCATGTAACTTGTTCATTATTTTGTGGAAAATGGATCACTAGAAGAGGAGCCTATTCAAAATGAAGTACCTGAAGAATAAAACAATGGGGACCAATCAATTTTCCCGAAGGTTGAAAGCCAAGTGTTGTGTACTAAGGAGAATGGGACAAAAAAAGTATATATTACTTTGTGCATTCCTAAAGCTACCAGTAGAGAGAGTGAAGGCCTCAATAAGGAAATATACATCAGATTATCTTCACTTGGGGAGGATTTCACAATTTCTCACATCTGAAGATTATATGAATTTAATGCTCGAGTCTAAACGTAAAAAAAATGAAATTCAGGAAGCTAAGAAGAGAGAGGAGTTAGCCAATTAAAATAGAGTTGCAAGGATTGCAACAGCAGAAGCTCGAGCAAAGGAAAGGTTGGAAAGAAAAAAAAAGGGAAGATAAGGAACATCAAAAGAAATTGGCTAGGCAAGAGAGAGAGGCAATAAAGGTTCAACAATATTTGGAAAAAAGAGGAGGGGTGACAAGCAGGGAAGACCATGGTCCAAGAAAGTTTGAGGAAAATAGGTTGATGTCTAATACGCTCAACCACATTGCAGAGCAGACACCATCATGCCAAGACCTGATTAACATCCAAGTTCCCCGCTATCAAGTAGCGGTTAGGCCCACCTCTTATACCCCTAATAGTGCAGGTTTGAATACTAATTTTTTTTATATGACACCTACACTCAGTACTGGGGTTAGTAACACAAGTTTACACTTAGGATACTCATTCCCACCATGGCTACAAGGATAAAATTGGAGTCAAGCATATGGCAGCATTCAAGCACATCCTAATCATACAATATTGGGCAATCCACCATACTTGGTTTAGGTAGTCAACTCAAAATTTTTTGGCAATGCAAGGGTGGCATGACTTGATTTTTGTAACCAAAACACAATGTTATTTTTTTAAGGATGCAATAGGTTTGCTAAAGATAGCATCCAAGGATGTTTGGAAGCATCCTTTTGGGTTACCTCACGAAATTAGTATGTATAAAAAAGTTTCTAATTGCTACAAAATATATCTTATATTCCTTGGGAGTTAACAAATTTTCTGAAACACAAAATTTTCTTGTCCTTACTTCCAAACATGATCCCAATATGAATGTGACGACCACAAATCTGTTAAGTGGCTGAAGTTATAATTTCTTATTTAAAATAACACAACACTTTCCATATCCAGTATATCATAATTTTTAATTAGTATTTATCAAACAGTCTCTAATTGCTACAAAATATATCTTACATTCCTTGGGAGCTAACAAATTTTCCAAAACACAATTTTTTTGTCCTTAATTCCAAAATTTGATCCCAATATGAATGTGATGACCACCACTTTGTTAATTTGTTGAAGTTATAATTTCTTATTTAAAATAACACAACACTTTCCATAGCCAGTATATCATAATTTTTAGTTAGTATGTATCAAACGGTTTCTAATTTCTGCAAAAATATATCCTGTATTTCTTGGGAGTTAAAAAATTGATAGTGTAATCCATTTCTAATTTTATCACATGTAAAGGCATAATCCCAATCATCAATGACAGCATTAAAACAAAATAAGCTTATATTATTACTTGTCTTCTCTAATCTAAGACATTGAAATTGTGAAAAAGGTTCTAAATCAACAAATGAACACAAAAATATCTTATTCTATGTACATGGCACCCATCCCAACAACTTCAAACCCCAATCTCATATAAGACATTGAAAAAAACCAATTTCACTGCATCTACAAAGAATTCTGGCCCATTGCACAACTCTACATAAAAATTTGAGAGAATAAAATACTATTGAAAAACGAGGATTTAAAGTAGACATCTGATAGGCTTGGTATGCTCAATGAATAGAAAGGTTGCAATGAAACAACAAATCTAAAACACATTCGATTGACACATCATAAATATGGCTTTAAATTCAATTTATAGGGCCTCTAATTAAGGATAACTCTAAGTATTCGCATCCATGTCATCACTTCAAAATTCCCATGTGGATGTGCAATAGCGATTGTGAAATAAGTTCCCAATCAACAAATGAAAATGGTGGTTGGGTAGTTTATCTACATGGTCTCCATCCCAACAAATTCAATCCCCAAGATAATGTAAGACATTTAAATACTCTTTACAACCCTCTTTGTAATTTTGTAACATTGCAGAAGTATGAGACTGTTGAAGATAAATTTTTAAATTTATGCACCTGAAAGTGTATTACGCGAAGGTTTTTGAAATCCAATCTCCTTGCATAAGTTAATACATTTGGATAACCTGAAGGAGAAAAATACCATTTTTAAGATGACTGCAACATTCAAATTTCTAATATAAATTTAAGTTTGTTAAATTCCAAGTAGACCCTTGGAAATTCGCAATATTGATGGTGTGAAAACAATTCTATCTATTTTCCTATTTACTTCTAACTAAAAACTATATTTCGACTACAGGAAAACAAAAAGCTAAATTTTGACTGCAAGACAACAAAAAACTAAATTTTGACTACACCACAACAGAATATTTAACGGTGAATTATCAGCCAAATTGTTGATGCCTTCGGATGGTCAGTCCTACCCACCTCAAAAGTCCACAACAAAAGACACGACGTAGTTACATAGCACAATCAAATTGTTGATGCTTTGGATGTTCAATCCTCCCCACCTCAAAAGTCCACAGCAAAAGATAGCTTAGTTACAAAATTAATTAACCTTAATCCCAAAGATGACATAATAGAGAACCTAAAGGAGATCATTTCCATTTTGGAGATGACTGTAACATTCAAATTTCTAAGATAAATTTATGTTTGTTGAATTCCAAGTAGACCCTTTGAACTTCACAGTATTGATGGTGTCAAAACCATTTTATCTATTTTCTTATTGACTTATAACTAAAAACTAAATTTCAACTCCAGGGCAACAAAAAACTAAATTTCGGCTGTGGTACATAGAATATTTAATGGTGAATTATCACCCAAATTTTTGATGCATTCGGATGTTCAATCCTCCCCACCTCAAAATTCCACAGCAAAAGACACAATTTAGTTACACATCACAATCAAATTGTTGATGTTTTTGGATGTTCAGTCCTCCCCACCTCTAAATTCCATAGAAAAAGACACAATTTAGTTATCAAATTAATTAACTTCAATCCCAAAGCTAACATAACACATTGAAAAAAACCAGTGACATAATACATTGAAAAAACAAGTTTCACTACATCTATAAATAATTATGGTCCATTACATGCATGTGCACAACTCTACATAATTTAACTCTACATAATTTGAACACCCTTAAACCATTGTTGTCCAGATCTTTAAACAACACAGCACTGCCATAAAAATAGCTTCAGAGTCATCTACTAGATTTGGGAAACATGAAAGACAAGGTATGAACAATAATAAAGTGCCAAAAAATATTCCAAAGAGAGAGAATTCACAGGGACATTCTTGGCCAATCTAAAATCAATATCCTTAGGAGTTTTATCAACCAAAGAATCTTTCAAAGTCTTCCACTGCAACTAAACAAATCTATGACGAGGAAAGGAGGATGACTACCCTCTATTCCATAAGATACAACACAAAAACTACCTAATACCCATCGGCCGAAAGAAAAAACCATTAAATTTACACAAAACCCTTCTACTGAAAGTGTTTAAAAACACAGGAAACAAATTCAATAGAGAAGAAATAATCCTTCTAAGTTAAATGTGTTAAGAAACAAGTCATTTTGGCCCATTACACACATCTGCACAACTCTACATAATTTGACCCATGAGCTAAAACCTGTAAACCACCTAGAACCCATCAGTCGAAAGACAACCATTCAATTTACACAAAACCCTTCAGCTGAAAGTGTTTATAAACACAGGAAACAAGCTCAACAAAGAAAAAATAATCCTTCTATGTTAAATGTGATAAAAATAAAGCATTCTGGACCATTACATACATGTGCACAACTTTACATAATTAGACCCATAAGATAAAACCAAAAAACCACCTAAAACCCATCAGTCGAAAGACAAAACTAGTCAATTTACACAAAACCAAAGCATTTAATAACACAGGAAACAATCTCAAGGGAGAAACATTAATCCTCCAAGTTAAATGTGTTAAAAAACACATGCAGAAGGCTCATAGGACAAAGTCCTAGCTTCCTGCTCTCCTCGGCTTCCTCCTTGCCAGCGTGCCACAGGAACCCATACCCTCGAAAAACCCTAGCACGCCATAGGAAAACCAACTAAATTAAGTACATTGACCTGCAAACAATGGCAAAGATTCATGCAGAGAAGCAACAGAAAGTGTCAATAAAATGAAAAAAAACTCAACATTTACCTGAAAAATCAATTGTGAGCATGACCCCACCATATCTACCACCGAGATGAGGTATATCCACCACAGGGATGAATGGTGACAAATACACATGCCGAAACAACATACAGGGAACTACAAACTGCAGAATAAACCAGAATGCACCTCGCATAAACAACCTCACAACCACTCGAACCAGCATCACAAACGCCCCATAACCCATGAAAATCTGCACGAAAGGTGGAAATGGATGCAATCAGCATTGGAGCAACGCAAAAAAAAAACTGGGAGCAAAAATAGACAACTTGTAGGCCTAGACAGAATAAAATCTCTTGTTCAAGAAGACTCCACTAAACTGCAAGAAATGACAGGACAAAGGTTTGTAAATAGGTTGAACCGATAAACCAATACGCAGGACAGGTGCTCGCACATAGGGGACATGTGTTGTACAACCCAAATGGATGTCTAGGTGGTGTTATGTGGCATGTTTGTCCACCTGTTCGTCTACTGGCATCTCTCCCCTAGTACATAGTATATTACAAACATATAAACGATATATACAATCTAGTATTTAATTCCTTAAACTAATGCAAGCATGCAGGGAGCTAAACCAAGCCACCTAACACTGTATCATGCTATAAAATACATTTTAGGTGCCCTGTCAAAATCTTAAACATAATATATAGGGTGCTATGGTAGATCCATGTTCTTTTGTGGCCTCTGGAATGATAACGTTCTGTCCATCATAACCTTATTCGCAGACATAGAACATAACTTGAAGTTATGAGGTTACCGTACAACTGAACTAGACATAGGGATTACTATTATAATAAAATTATATTCCTAAAGGTCATCAACTTGCCTCATGATCTAGGCCCAAAACACACCCAATTTTAGTGCGACCAATCTGCTCAATTATGCAAACAAGTAGCCACCTTATTTTCTTCCCTTAATAATTATTTCCTCTCCACTGATTGATAGCTTGCTTGTGCATCCTAAGTGCTCGCGAAATGAACAATTTTCTTTCAGTGGTCATAGCCTACAAATCAATCCCATTCAATTACTAAGTTCAGTGAGGCAGTAGGTGAAGGTTTGATGCCAGCTGAAATGCACATAAGTTCAAATAAGTAGGTCGAAGCTAATAGTGATGATGGAAGAATTGTTGCAAAAAGGCTACCATTTCTCTGATAAAATCTGTGAGGTAGGGTTCACAAAATTGAAGCAATAGATGGTTACAACATTGATCCTTGTGTTCCTATATTGGAGTAAGTTTTTGAATGTGCATGTTGATGCCTTTAGCATAATGTTGGGTAATCTTAATTGGCCTCAATTAGTCAGGCTCCAGTATAGGAAATAGGAGGCTAGGAACCAGTTGGAGCAATGAACCTGGTGAACTAAGAACTCAATCGATTGGGTAAGCTTGAAAATACAAGTAATATTGAATGGTTTCTTCTCTCTCATCTGCTCAGAAAGGGGTACTTCTCCCATGTTGTCTTGTGGACTTCTTCTCTTGTCTCGAAACATGTGG
The DNA here is from genome assembly GCA_034641835.2 of Pinus albicaulis. Classification (NCBI taxonomy): domain Eukaryota; kingdom Viridiplantae; phylum Streptophyta; class Pinopsida; order Pinales; family Pinaceae; genus Pinus; species Pinus albicaulis. The sequence goes on along the minus strand of CM076582.1, from coordinate 1,012,075,820 downwards.
TCCTTTCTTTTGTATGTCGATCTGGGTATTGGCTGTCTGCAGTTAGTGATGGAGGATCGGGCAATGATGCAGTCGGAAATATATCCAGGGAAGTTGGATGTATGTTTATATGGCTCGACAACTTATATGGATGTCATGTTGATACAAGGTCAGGTCGGGTTGAACAAGTCAGTTTCCCTCTCCCTTGAAGTTGAATTATTACTTTCCCTCCTCACCCTTGATGGGTGAGCAATAAAGAACCTATCATCAAGCAAGCACATAGTGTAATAGGTCGGTTCCTCTCTCCCTTTGAAGTCGAATTATTACTTTCCCTCCTCACTCTTGATGGGTGAGCAATAAAGAACCTATCATCAGGCAAGCACATAGTGGTACCCGGAAGGGTAGGTTAAAGAGTTAATAGAAGAGTGTTTTACTCCTGCTCAATTCCTGGCACAATGCAACTAGGTAGTGCGTTAAGTTCTTGTGGATTAGGAATGAAGCTCTAGTCCATGGATCCAGTACCAGACTTGGAACTCAGTCAAGTGTGTGCAAGGGATCTCAAGGGAAATAGGGCATCAAAAATAGGTCAAGTGCATGCTAGGGATCTGGAGGGAAATAAGGCATCAACTATAGACATAGGGGGAACTTGAGATGCAGATAGGGTTATTGGTAAATATCAGGTAGCAACATGCAATGAAAAGACGTCCACAGGTGTCTGACAACACATCACCCTTCTAGGCAACACATTGCATACCCAGGACACATGTCACTAGCATTTGATACTCCAGACTAATGCTAGAATTAGTCCACAACAAAAAAAAATGAATACAATTGAACGAGATAAACCAATATATCCTATACTCTACCTCAAGAAGAGGCCAAAACCATGAAATGACATAAACTATGACTCTCTGTATGCCCAACCTACCGCATGGACTAAAAAATACAATAAACTAAAAAAAAATAATGCTAATAGGTATGCCTTTGATTACTATAGTCCCATTTCATAACGACAGGGACTAATAAAATAAAAATTAATCATTCAAATAAAAATTAATTGATATATAATCAATTGGAGAGGTGATCGGAGTTCATAGCCCTTTATGTTGGTAATAGGTTGCTTGGTACTGTCTTTTAATACTACCATTGCACATGACTTAGACACATTAAAAAATTATGGCATAAACCTCTCAGTGCTTTTATAGATATATTTCTTTCAGTTGAGCCTATGTTGACTTTGAAGTCTTTATAATCCCCTTTCATCACCCCTTCACCAATTATTTCCACAATACCATGGCAACGATTACGATAGTGCTCTTATGTACTAACCGAGTTATTCTCTTTAAATATTAGCTTATGGATTTTTGGGAAAGATATAGTTATGTCTTCTTTTCCAATGCAACGACCATAATATGCCATCCTTTGTTGCAATTTTCCCCATGCATTTCCTTTATTATAGTGGGGATCTAGTGAGGTGGCATTGGCGACACAATTGTTGGAACTACAATCTAGGAATGCATGGGACGACCTTTGTAATGAGATTTGTTGTTTCATATAGTGATTAAATTGTAAAATTTTCTACCCTGTACATTATTATCCTTTCAACAAATTCACTTCTCAAGAGAATAGACATTTATGCTTTAGCAAAAATTCCACCATTGTCTAATATCATTAAACAAGCTCTCATGAGGTACCATGTAAAAATTTGAGCGGAGGGCACACTTGTAAGGAACAAGGTTAGCATGCTTTCCCTATGTAAGTGTGCTATGTGCAACTCACAGCTAGATTGCTAGTAAAGGGTGCATGTCACATTTGTAAGAGGAAAGGATGGCATGCTTACCTATTGGCGGTGTGTTATGCACTCACCAAGGCAAGGTTTCCATCTATTATCGCAGAGTACTATTGCTTGGTTCCCTCATAAGTTTCACTTCTATGATTTGCTTCAATGAACCGACCATGACCACATAGATAAGGCCACAGTATCCCTGTAGATACATCGTGAAGTAGTGCATTATAAATTCTCATGTGGCACAAAGCCATATTTTATATTGCAAGTGTATGTCCTTTAGCTTAACCCTATTTTATATTTCAAGTATATGTCCTTTAGTGTAACCCTTCTTGTGGTGCAATTACACCTTTGTAAGTGGCGCATTAGGTTGTATTCCATTAATGTTTCACTATATGGATCTTAATGTAGAATTTTTGTGTATTTATTGACACAAGTGGACTACAACCTATATTTATTCCAAACGCATAGATATATTTTTTCTTTGCTAAGTCCAAAGTGCCATCACTCAAGTCTACAATGTTCTTCGATACTTGCAGCCTCATAATGTTGCATGGTCTTTTTCTTCTTTACACATTCTCATCGAAATGTCTACATACCCAAGTTTAGGTGCTCGTCGCAAATCTAGAGGAATAACATGAAGAATTATATACTTGACTTGTGCTCTATGCTTATTTCAATCATGCATTGACATACCCCTCTAAAAATTTATCGATGTACCACATTGTTCACCTATGTAATGAAAATTCACTTGCCACTGTGGGATAGTGGCAACATTTTCAAATGTAAAGGATTTAATGTTGACCATGGTCTATTTCTTGGTGCAATGTTTAACCTGCCTTCCTTATTTATTCTTTTTCCATAAAAAAAAACAATACTCTTTTCCATTAAAAAAAAGATAATATATATGCAACTTTTACAATCAATCAAACTTTATGTTCACAACATGGAAATTATATCACGTTTTTCTACTTCTATTTTGACATTTACTTTTTAGATCATCAAACTTTATAATAATCAAAATTACATCAATTTCATCAAAATTCTAACATGATTGTTCATCAAAAACTCCATTCAAAATAACAGTTACTATTTTTCTATCTATGATAGATTGATGTTTCCAGCCTTTATCATCTTTCCCTCTGCAAATTCGTTCAAATAAAATTTACTTGGAAACATATTGATCTTTCTTTTGGATAAAATATATGTCATCCAATTATGTTCTAAATAAATATGATGAAATTGAATTTTCTAAAATGTGTTGACCATCACCCTAATCCTCCTCATCGAGTTTTTAAGAATCAATGGACAAAAATTGGTATGGTGTTTGATAGAGTAGATGATACCTTTTTCATCTCCAAATACCTTTGAATTATCTATTCTTAACTCCCCAAAGTGATACAATCACTGCAATAAGAACTCCCCAAAGTAATACAATGGATGCCTTGTTATTTGACCGAGGTCCTCCTTCCCACCAAAAATGGAAATATCTACTTACCTCTAACACAATGAAAATTCCACATCCACACCTCCTTATTTTACTTGCTCCGTAAAAGAAACATGCTGGCAATGAATTATCCACTTCGGTGAATTTACACACCCAGTTTTTATAGCTCTTCATCTCTTCCCCCATTTCATTGAACATGGAAATAGCCTTGTTTATGTCTTCCCTAATTTGTACATATTTTTTCTCAAAAATAAGGGCATTCCTACCTTTCTAGATAATCCACATAATGAAAAATGACACATTCTAAAACCTTTTGTTGTTCTAATACCAAGCCAAAATATAAGAGAGGAGGATCTCATGGTTCCCCACAGATTTAAGCCTTAATAACCCCTTACATACCTTCCATACTTGTCTCACATATCCACAGGAAAGTATAAAATGATCTATTTTCCATTCCCTAAACATATCACACACATACCTTGTATCACACACTAATACGTTCCTTTAAATAGGCCATGGCAATATTTTTATTATATTTCCCTTGCAGTACATGTATATCTATTTCTTTCATTTTCTTGACCTATGTTTATACTACCTTAGGAAAGACGCAACACACAATCGCTAGCACAATATTTGGGTTCAAGGCCATCAAGCCTATGATCACAAAGTGTGTAGTTCACATATTCCATTACAACCTTCCCATAATGCATCGGTGTCAGCACGATCGTAAGAGACAAAAAAAATTTCACTAGCGCACTGTCATATCATGATATATTTATCTCCTCCCTTGGGTGTATAAATGAGAGAAAAGTTGGGCAACATGGAATACATCTTAAATGCTTCATCTCCTTTGTGGAATTCGATGTTGAAGCACCTTTAGTGACACTTTGCTTGACTTTGTTGGAATTTTTTGATATATATTTAATGGCAGCCTTATATAGGCATGTAAATCTCACAATGGTCATGCATTAATCCTCACGATCTCCCCTGCACTAATATTTAGTATTTACATGCTCCAATCAACATTTTATTATCACTACTATAGAAATTAGCATTCACCATTTTGCAATTAGGTCCTTCATTTACCTCTATGACTTGCACTATTGTCAACATTCCATAATTCTAATTACTTTGAAGTTTGAACTATCCAACACATCTTTTGATACCTCAATGGTTGTGTTCATGTAACATCATCAACATTTACAAGCTCCAGCTAAAATTCCTTGTTGATAGGATTTTCACTGCCTCGTGTGCCTTATTAAAGTCTTCCCAATGCATGGTATTGGTTTCCACATATGCACAACATTTCTTATTCGTTCAACATTTCTTCTCAAATTTTTCTCTACGTTGAAAGGTACATGTACACTGCAACCCTTGGGAAGAAAACCTTTTGACAATCCACAAGCCAGCATAGGCTTGAAGCATCTGTCTGGTGGATATTTTAAATATGGGTCATGTCCTCTTGGCTATATGCATTGTGCAACGAACGCCATGCTACCTTGGAGCATGGACAATGAGTATTGTATTTGAAGTAGTAAGGTAGTGTTGGTGTAGCATGAAAGATCCTTCTGCACACAATAATGCAATAGATTAAAAGACATTGTATGTGATAAAATATTCCTATTGAAATCTTAAGTGCCAATGGTGAAATATATAATTAGAATATCATGGAAGACAATATGCCAGACAACATATGGAATTTCTAAAAGTTAAGCCCTTATGTGTAAAAAAAAATTTACTTCAAATAATTCAATATTTACTCCTACGAATAAACTCAACACCATAGTGGCATCGATATGTGATGTGATACAATTATTAGAAGCCATATGAGATGCATATGGGTCCCAGATCAAGAGATTCGAAGTAAAAGAATGAGGGTCAAGTTAAATATGGCTTAGTCACTTACTAACGAATATGGTAGCTAATGTTTTTCGTTGTAAAGGTAAGAGATTTGTGTCTTGAACCCTAATGTATTTGAAGGGGTGACTACCATGAATGAAGAGAAATGCGCACTACGCAATATGCAGAATGAAAATGTTGGATATTGGATAAACCAATATTCCCCTTTAGTTTCACAACATGGACTAACTGTATCTCGTTGATATTTATCTATAGCGATGTGATCATTGACTAACACCTGTGGATTTGGGTCTAACTACAATCGTGATTCCCAACAAGTGATATCAGAGTGTAGGTCACGAGTTCAATACACACTAGGATCTTGTTTTTTATAGGTCAATTTGGGCATCATCCCCCATGATATGGTCAAACTGGACATCATCCCAAGGACCAATGAAATAGGGTCTATCATCCCCTATCATTTTAGTTGCTACATGCCCTATGACAAGAAAAAATCATTCATGACTTCTATTGCAAGATTTCCAAGGCTTGAAGTACATGTTATATCACTTATGGGCTCACCAACGCTACCTCTCAAGGGACAAACTGCATTGCATATGTAGCTCCATCCATTCAAGGGTGCACTGCAATGAACTTCCCGAAATTCAAGACTGCATTGGTCAAATGGGAGAAAATTTCTCATTGCTCTGGAATCTCCACATGGCCAGTGCCTTCTAGAAGAGTCCATATGTGTCAAAATTCGAATCCAAGTGTCCCTATAACACCTCTGAGCTTGGGAACATGTCTTGCCTATTATTAGAAATTCATTAATTGATAAAATACCATCAGTTTCCCTATAAATTGAGCACAGATTCTAGTGCTAGGAAAGGAAGAAATTTGGTAAATAAATTTTATTGAATTCTCAATTGAGAGAGTGAAAGAAGTGAAATTCTCCTGGTGATATTTTGATTGTGATGAGGTTGGGGTGAAGTTGGAGCTAGTGACATCAACTCGATCATTTGTTGTAACATCCCCCTTCTACTCTTTAATAAAGATTTTTGTTCATTTTCCCATATATGTATATGTTTATGTTTCTATTTTTCATGCAATGGACTCTTGAAAGACATATATGTTTCATGTTTAATCAATTTAACTAATTAAGATAAATAGGCATCTGTGTATTGAAATATATTTTTTTGTTCTCTATTTATAATTGCAGGAATCAATTTGGCATTCTAAGTTGGATTAGAAGCTACAAAAAAAGCGACAAAAGGAGAATAGGACACACTTGGATCACAAGTAAATTATTATATCTTTCTATGTGTCTATTTAATCTTAGAAAAAGTGATAGAAAAGTATTTAATCTGTTGTTCTAAATTCATAGCACCACATTTAGGGAATTTGATTTATCTATAGATCATAATTCTGCATAACAAATTGGTGAATCTACTCAGGAGTTTCCTTTCATTCCTGGTGTTTTTTCCTCTGCTTATCCACCCAGTAGCATCTACTTTCAGTTATTATACTTTTGAATTAAATAATTGCATTTGAAGCTTGTTCTGTAGCTTGAATTTTCAATCTTTGTTGTGCCCAACGCACTATTGGTCAAGACACAGTGCACTACAGTGCATTGTCTCCAACTCAGGGGTGCATTTCAATGCACTGTCTCCCTTTAGAGACTGCGTTGTCCCCTTAGCCAACCAAATTCCATTTGAATTTTTCATTTCCATCATTCTCATTCATTTGTTTGTTGTGTTTTCAATTGTCTGATACCTCACAGAGACTAGTGAATTTTCCTGATTCTTCCTCCTTTGAAAAGTAATTTTGTTCAATGTCTCTTTAAGTGTTTTCTTTATCATTGACAAAGAAAATTCAAAGTGTTTTATTTCTGCATTAGATCCATTTTTTTCGTAAAGTAAATTGTCGTTAAATTCTTCATTTCCTATAGGAAAAATTGTAGTTCCATTCTTCATTTTTCCTAAAGGAGATTTTTTTGTTAAATTCCTCGTTTCTCAAAGAAGAAAACATTTGTTCTTTTTTTACATATAGTTTCCTTTTTGCATTCACATTAGGGGGGTTGAAAATAAAAACCTGCATTTACATATAGTGAATTATGTGTTTTTCATAGGAACAAGTTAGGAAACCTGCATATTAGTTTGTGCTCTTTGTTTTTTTCTCTCAAAATTGATTGCTCTTTCCATTAGCAGCTAGGATTTTCAATGAAAAAGCTAGAATTGAAAATTTTTCTTATCATTTTAGTTTGAATTTTAGGAATTTCCATCACATCATCATGGTGAACCTCAAAAGGAAAATCGATAAACAAGATCAACTTAAAATTTACATCAATTTACCTTAAAAAACATTGGAACCATAACGATAACATTTAGAAGGTATAGTCTAGAGACATGTTCTAGCGTTGTTAAACATAGAAGTTGTTGTTTATTGTCTGTGATACATTCCGAGTGTGATACCTCACTCCACATACGTAAGTATATCAGAGTTCGTCCATGTACCTTCGCGTATATCGAGCGGTGTTCTAGTACGAAAAGTATAAGAGGGTGCTCTCACTATGCGATTTCGTATTAGATAGCTCTAATACAAACTTGGGCCTCCACGTACCTTCAGGTATATTTGGGAGGAAAAATTTAGGTTTCTATCCATCCATAGTGTACCGATTCGGCAGCCTTGTAAATTGTGACACACCGAACACATCATTCGGGGAGATTGCCTACCCGTACTTCTTGGTTTGCCAGGAGGTACTCTGTAGTTCACATTTTCTTGGTAAACCTTTTGCCTAGAATTACCCTTTTATTTTGTTTATTTGTTTTTTCGTCATAAAATTAATCATTCATTGTGGAATAACAACATCTCTTTCCATGTCATTCGTGTAGAATATCATTGAAACCACCTTTACCATCGGAAGCCACTTCTAGTTGGCGAAGGCGACATCACTCTACCGAAACCAGTACTATTAGTACGTCTGGTGCAACATCATCCTCACATATAACAGGGTCATCACAAGTTGTTTCTAAAAATCATGCTTCATTTAATCTTATCAATACAGAGTCCTCACAACGACTTGTGGTCACAATCCATCAAATCAGTGAGACCATACCTCCTAAACCCGATTTTGTTCAACTGGAAGTTGATCCAAATCATGTCACTTTTTTGCCAGAACGTCTATATCCCAAAGTCGAACGACCGAAATTTGTTCCTGTATTGGTCACCCCACAATTTATTGTAGCCATTGAGTCTCCCATATTGCGCAGTCAACCTCCTGAAACATATTTTGGGCCTGACGGATAAATCCTTCCACCTGGTTTAATTTCGATTAAAGAAATACCACAAGACGAAACACCTTTAACTCCAACTCATTTTGGGGTGGAGCTTTACCTGTACGAGTCTTTTTCTCAATCACTTTCCTCTTGTTTTATTGATCCTATGTCTATTACAGTTCTCGTAGATCCAATGGGTATACATTTGGTCAAAAAAACATGCCTGAGCCAACATCTTCGGCTGCAACATTTGTTCCAATTGCGAGAGAACCTGCTCTCGCTACCCCGTCGATGTTCACGACTTCACCAAAGACATTTATATGGTGGCCCTTCCGTCCCACTTGGTTACCAATATTTATCTAGAACCTTCTTTGTTGCATCCTAAAACCCATGGACTTCACCAATATCATCGTCTAGTATTCCAACTAGTAAATCTATAGTGAGTATTGAATGTCCTGATCCTTTATACACATCATCAGGGTAATATCAAGCTGGTTCATCTGGGTATATTCCATCCAGTACAATTTCTATTGGACTCCCTACATTTGGAGAACAATATTTTCCATCTTATTATACTCCTCATGTTGGGGGGTAGCCTATGGTCACCCACTTCAACAGTACTCCATCATTATTTAGTCATCCTAATGTCAGAATGAATTTTTGTTAATAGCAGCCCAATCTACCTATCCAACCACAAACAGTTGTAAATTCATTTCAACTAGTACAACCTATTGCACCTACATCAACTCCACTTGTTAATACATCTTTACCCATGTTACAGACTCAAATTTTTGTACCTGAATTGTCTTAGGCAGGTCCTTCCACCCAATACCCCTAAGTATTTGGCCCTCATACTCCAACTCCTTCAGCTATTTTACAACAACCACCTGTATCCGGAATCATTTACTCACAAGCTAGAATACCATATTATGGGATATCATAGCCACAAACAGGTTATAACTATCCACAACCAAATCCAATCTATCCTATTTTGGGTTATAATATTGGTGGATAGACCCCTTGGCAGCCACAAATGAAAATGCCACAACCTTCATTTCAATAAGTAACGTACCCAGGTTTTGGTCAACATAATCCTCAAGTGTTTTCTTATCGAAACAACCCCTATATGGGTTACCAGCAACAGATTCCTTATGCTGGAAAAGGCCTGTTTCCCAAGCAATTCCATCATACCCTGGCTATGCTCAACCTGACTTTAATCGACAGTTTCCCTTTGTTACAACTTTAGAATTACCAAATTTAAATAGACTCACTAATGATCCAATCAACTATGCTCCTTAGTGGCCGGTAATACCTCATAAATTACCCTATGATACTCCTAAGTTTAATGGAAACCCTGTGGAAGACCCGTCGACTTATGTTATGACTTATCGTTTGTGTTTTTCATCTAACTCCCTAAATTGCAACTCTGTTCAACTACGAATTTTTCAGCATACGCTCACTGGTCCGACTGCAAAATGGTACATTGAGTTACCAAAATGGGGTCTGCCTACCTATTTCCTTTTTGACCCACTTCCAGTTAACCATATGATATGAAACTAGAACAGACCTCTTGAATAATTTTAAACATACTAACGCTACTCACAATTCTGATCATATTCATGAGTGGTGTCGTTGTCGTAGAATGGTTAAGACATTTGTTCCTGATCAACTCCTTGATTAGTGGTTCTTTACGTCCCTATTACCATCTATAAATAAGGATGTGGCTAAGGTTGGCATTGTCATTGAAGATCAGGTCATTTCTCATGCCCAATATTTAGACTTGATTTATACTCAGTCTGGCACACTCTATGAGAAAATTCCTAACCCTGAGATCTAATTTTAATGTTCCTCCTCCATCAAAGGAATCTCATGTTGGAGACGGTATGATCAGTACTGAAAGCACACATCACTCTACTACATCTGATCCTACGCCATCTTCTGAAATCCATGATATGCCATCTGACAAGGGAAAAAGTGACAAGCAACCTAGAAGTAAGGAAAAAGGAAAATCAAAGAAAAAGGAAACTTCTACCTCACAGGAAAGATCATTTGATAAATCAGTCAGAAATTTGAAACCTCGTTACCCTTGTATAATCTATAATGAGGAACACTTTGTTCGAGATTTTCCTCGCCATGCTAAAGTCTCAAAAATGGTTAAGACCGTGCATGTGTCAGTTGTGTTGACAGATCCATTTCCGAATTCGGACACAAGTTTTGTTGTTACGAATCTAGCTCTTAGTTCACAAGTGCTTATGTTTTCTATCACGAAGCCATTGAATGATTTTTTTTTTCAACACGTAATAAATATTACGGTATTTTGGCTACTGATCAACCTACTACCTCAACCACAAATCCATCTATGAAATCAATACCGCCACCTGCTATTCCTGAATTGATAATCAAGCCACCAAAGGGAGTCGTTCATAAATCGACATTTAATCCTTGAGCCAGAGCTGCTCAAAATTATAATATAGTTGAATATTTGGCTTAATCCCCTTCAGCTATGTTAGTGCTTGAGGCGCTACAAAATTTTCCCTCACAAAAACACGCTTTGTTGTCAACAATTGGTGGAATTGATCCGATCAATTCTAATCTCATAGTCTTTAATCATACGGCCTATGCACCGTAATTACCAGTAGAATTGGCATTCTCCATCCAAGTAAATGTTCTCAATCAACTTGTTCATTGTACTATTATTGATGAGGGAGCATATACGTGCATTATGTCTCTAAATTTTTGGAAGTCAATTAGCTCGTCGTGCCTATATCAATCTCCAACGATGTTGAAAGCTTTCGATGAATGTACATATAAAGCCTTGCGGTATTATTAATAACCTGCATGTTAAACTAGGGGAAAAACAGTGAATGTTGATGTTGAGGTCATTGACAGACCCCTTGATTGCAATATTTTACTCTGAATTCCATGGGTATATGCTATGACTGCGATCGTCTCTACATATTTTAAAATGACCACCTTTCCACATAAAGGTGTAATCACAGTCATCAATCAACTATCCTTCTTTGCCTCCAGGTCCTAGGTAACTGGAAGTGTTCTGTTATTTCACGCACCCCAACTCGCACTTCAGAACATTGGTGTAGGACTCTTAAAGGATTCCACTCTCATGGGAATCTTTTCATTATCGCTACCTACGACGACAGAAGAAATTGCAAGCATAGAGACCTGCTACATGATATCTTCCACTCTAACTCTTTTAAGGAAGAGTACGGGTGATTTTGAAGTTGTTATGTTGGATGAGTTTATACCACCCAGCCCAATTGAGTTAGCATAGCAATCAATCTAAATGGCTTGGGTGAAAAATCTGAAATCATCATCGTCGGTCGTTTGGGTTGTTCGTTCATTAGATTATGGTACTCCATCTGATCCTTTTTTCTCAACTTTCTTGACATATGAGAATATTCTATAAACCATGATATCAGAAGGAGAACCATGGGAATATCATCATCATCGTTCCCATCTTCAAGATTATGAAGAATATAATCTTAGCGAACTATATCACCCATCGATCAAAACATTCTTTTCGAATTCTTTTCCTATTAATGAAATCGATTCCAAGAAAAATTTATCAAATATTGAAGAACTTGCTTCTATCGATATTTCGACCAAACCCGGTGTTGTAGAAAACATTCATGTCAGCATGTCTTGTTCTCCATCAAAACTTGAAATGTATCGCTCTCTTTTTTGTGAACTTCGTGATGTATTTGCTTAGTATTACGAGGAAATGCCAAGCATAGATATTAGTATCATTGAACACATGATTAATATGTACCTTGATGTAAATCCAATACGTCAATTCCTTTGTCCTGTTCATTCAAAGAAGGTCATTTCCATTAAAACATAAGTTCAAAAAAATTTGCATTCTAGTTTCATTTACCTTGTTCCGCTAACTAAGTGGGTTTCCAACATCATTCCTATTATGAAAGAATAAGGAAACATCAGAGTGTGTGTCAATTATCAGGATGCAAATATTGCTTGTCCAAAAGACAACTATCCTACTCCCTTTATTGACCAAATTATTGACGATTGTGCTGGATGTGAAATATTCTCATTCATGGATGGATTTTCTAGCTACAATCAAATCAATATCTTCCTGAAAGACCAATATAAGACAACATTCATCCGTCCCTAGGGCACATTCACATATCGAAAACTCCCGTTTGGTTTAAGTAACATTGGGGAAAATTTTCAAAGAGAAATGGATTATGCTTTCAATGGCATCAAGCACATTTTTCAACCCTATCTAGACGATTTACCCATGCATTCACTAAATCAGACCAATCACCTGATGCATCTGAGAGCTATATTTTTACACTGTCAACACTAAAAAATACGCTTCAATCCACATAAATGTGTGTTTTGTGTTGGTTCTGGTCATTTGCTAGGATTTGTCATCTCAAAATAAGGAATTCGAATAGACCCACTAAAGGTCCAGGCCATTCTTTATTTTTCTACACCATCAAATTTTCTTCAGTTACAAAAACTTCAGGGAAAGGCTAACTTCCTAAGGAGATTCATACCCAACTACGCCCAAATGGATAAAGGATTTGCTCGACTCTTGAAAAAGGGGATTACCTTCCATTGGGACTAAGTTGTGAAAGCTTCTTTTGATGATGTCAAGGATACTCTTGTCCGAGCATCATAAATGTATCCCCCCAATTATGAGAGTGATTATTTCATATATATCATCGGAACTAATACGACCATTTCTATGGTATTGGTCCAAGTAGAAAATAGGATATAACATCTGATCTATTATTTGAGTCATAATCTCAATGATACGAAAGTGAAGTATTCGTATGTAGAAAATCTTGCCTTGGAAACTATTCAATCTGTCCAAATATTTCACCACTATATCCTGTTCCAGAAGACCATTGTCATTTTGGATTGCAACCCCATGACTTATATTTTATCACGTCAATTACTGGGGGGGAAGTACTCAAAATGGATTTTCATTTTGTGGGAGTTTGATTTGGAATTCATCAAATCCAAGTCAAATAAGTCTTTATTTTTTGCTAAGCTTCCCTTTGACCTTCCCTCTGATAGTACTGCTACTACATCTAAACCATCTATTCCTGACAAGTCTCTATTTCTAATCGGATCATCTAATCCTTGGTATGGGGATTTTATTATTTATCTCTAGACCCAAACTTTTCGACCTGATACCTCTCGCTTTGACCAACATCATATTCGATACCAAGCCAAAAATTATCTGATTGTCAGTGATACACTCTATCGTCGTCGTGTCGATATAATTTTAAGAAGGTGCCTCACTCATGAGGAGGTCCAAAAGGTTTTAAATTATTGTCATGCTGGGGCTTATGGTGGAAATTTTTCTGGATACGCTACCACGCAGAAGATACTCCACATCAGTTACTTTTGTCCTACCATATTTCGAGACTGCATCCTCGCGGTCAGAAGTTGTCATGCGTTCCAGATATTTGATCATAAAATCTACAAACCACCAATTCCAATTCATCATGTTGTTTCTGTGGGACCATTTTCAAAATGGGGCATTGACTTCATGACCTGTAACCCTCGTTCATCCGGGGGGCATGGTTATATTATTGTCGCAGTAGACTACTTTACCAAGTGGGCCGAAGTGATGCCTACATTCAACAACACGGGACAAATAGCTGCATTTTTTTTATTTAATCATGTCATTGCATAGTTTGGGGTCCCACAGGCTATAGTCATAGTTCATGGTAAGCATTTTCACAATCACATGATGACTGAATTGAATGCCAAATTAGGATTGTCACATGATAGTTCTACTCCTTATTATCCACAATCTAATGGACAAGTTGAGGCTATTAACAATATTCTTAAATGAATATTTCAATGAATGATAGGAGTTTATAAAAAAAATTGGCATTTAATCATGTACTCGGCCTTGTGGCCGTACCGAACCTTAGTGAGAAATGCAACCAAATTTACCCCCTTTCAGTTGGTGTATGGTTTGAAAGCTATCTTGTCAATCCAATGTGAAATATTTTCATTAAAACTCGTAATAAAATTGTTACATGACACCTCTATTGTCATCCATCTCGATGAAACGCATTGTGAAGCCCAATTGGCCAACAAAGTGTATAAGAGACGCCTAAAGGCGCAATACGACAATCATGTCCAGCCTTGCATTTTCTCATAGGGCGACTTGGTCCTTCTTTATGATCGGGAAGATGATGTGATAGGTACAGGGAAATTTGAGCTATTATGGCATGGCCCCTATATTTTCAAAAGAGTTCTTGGTAAGGGTGTCTATGAGTTGGTAGATTACGATAGAATTCCGTTGGTGCAGCCCCGAAATGGGTTGTATATGAAACATTACTATGCTTAATCATGAGCGTAGTAATTTTTTGTATTATATTTTATATATATGTTTTTTATTTTCATTTACTATCTTAGTTTGTTTTTTAGATTTTTCTTGACATTAGTAATCTACTTTAAATTTCATCACAGATGTATGAATCTTTGGAATCATTTGTTAGGTATGTTGATGGTGCTAGTCATAGTACATAGAATCTATCCTCTGCAGCGTGGGCTATTTTCTCTCTGAACGACGAGTTAGTGAGTTTTAAATATATTTGTATCGGTTGATCTGCAAACGATATCGTTGAGTGTAGCGCGTTGATCGAACTTCTCTCTAATTCCGTTTCATTTGGTATTAACCGCATCATCATAAGGTTAGACTCACAACTTGTGGTATTTCAAATTACTAGTGTTTATATTGTTAGAAATCCAACAATGCATTGTATGTTCCTAAGATTTCTACTTTTGGAAAGACATTTTGATTTCATTCAATATCAACACATTTCTAGAAACTTGAACACATTAACTAATTTTTTAGCGAAATATGTTATAAACAGACATTTGCAACACATTTAAAGACACATTCACATAATTGAATAGGATTGCACAATAAATATAGGAAAACACTGAAATCAAATAATAAATATAGTTATAGGTTTTTAAAAAATTTGTGCCCAAGACACACTGGTCATTTGACCTCAAAATGTATGCAACATGTCAAACGTAAACTAGTAGTGATCATGATAACATGCTACTGATCTAGCTATCCTATGCAGTAACTGCATCCAACGATTAGGAACACCAATAGTGTGGCACTGCAATCGCATGGGTAACTCTTTGATTTAGAAATATGGAATCCCAAAGGTCAACCCCTATATGTGCTTCTGAATCTTAGCAAGAGTCTCAGCCATATCTAAATCCTGAAGGATTGCTCTACCGACAGCCCTCTCTGCTGGCTCATCTGCTCCATGCTCTCGCTCTCCCACTGGTTGAACTCAACCCACATTTGCATTACATTAAAACTTTAGTTTAGTCTTGGGAAAACATTAAAATAAAAAAACATGTGTAAACCTTAGAAAAATCAAAAAACATGGTGAAAACATTCTTACCAATTGCACCCCATTGAGTGCCTTCTGGTAAAGATAAGTCACAATCTCCTCGGAAATCGATTCTTGCATATGCATAGTAATCAATGGTGATATATCTGACGCTTGAACCAGGTGAAGAATGCAGTTGAGAACATGATGGATGATTGGCCTGCATTTCTAGCCATCAGTTCTACCCATCTTTGCATCCTTGAATCTCTAGGGTTAGACACACCCAGTGTCACATGATAAGATTGCATCAGTGGAATCCACTCTAAAGCAAAAGAAATGAGGATTGAACCATAGTTGAAATTTTTCTTCCTTCCTCCCTTGGCCTTGCTCAGTTTTTCTTTCATTTGAGAGAGTACAGCTTCAACCTGGTTGAAAATTGTTGGTCCATGCACTCTAGCGCATACTACATATAATATATGTTCGCTACATGTAGTGTAGTGGTACCATCAAGCTTTGTGATCATGAATAATATGGTTCTCAATGGAAAATCACAAATGTCACAGATGTTTATCTTCCCATCCTTTCTAGGCTCTACCCCTGGATAGAAATAATACAAAACATAGTTTCTCACCGTCTCTCCTCTGAGATCAAACCCTGAGAGAGAAATGGGTAATCCTCTCCTTGACAAGCCTGTCAGAAAATAGATATCCTCCACTGAAATTGGGACCACTTTGTTCCCAATATGAAATGACTCGATTGTCGAATCCCATGCACAAATAAAGAACTCCAATAGTTCCATATGTTGCCTCATACATGATAGATGAAATTACTTCAATAACCCACAGTCCCCCAGGGATCTTACAGTACCTAGATCATTAAGGGAAATCATGTTTTTTCTTCATGCTCTCTTTCCCTCCAAGTAATTGTCATTTTAGTCAGATGAATCCCTGAAATACAACCATAAGATTCATTAAGACCCTTTTCATGAAAAAAACTAGGCTAAATTTGGGTACGCAACAAGAATAAAAAATTTGAATTGCGCCCAACACAACCTTGGACAAGAAACATTGCATATGGACCTAGCCTTCATTTTAGGTGCATTCTAATGCAAGTTTCGACATCCAAGGGTGCGTTTCCCTCCTTTGATAATATATTTACCCTAAGGAGCCCAAATCCCTAAAAAATTGCAATGAAATGAAATAAAAAGACTATTTAAATAAAGAGGAGGTTTATGGCACCAACCTAGATCAAACGGCGAGGAAAACTGTCCATAGAATCCATCGCAATCAACAATTGAAGTTCGGGGGAAAAAACAGGTTCAAAGCTCAAAAATGAAAATGGTAACTTTAAAATGGTAAAAATGAATCATTTGATTATGTGAAAATAGTATTTATTGTTGTGACTATGGTTTTATTCAATTTTTATCATGAAACAGGTATTTCTAATCCACTTGATGTTGTTCTGAATAGGTTTGCAACTGATATGGCATATTAGTCGTGCACATTTTTTTCGAGAATGATTTCACCACAAAGCAAACTTTTATCCTTATTTTTCGAGCTTTGAGAAAACGAAAAAGGACTTGAAGCACACTTTTATCTCTTTTTCGAGCTTCGATAACAGCGAAAAAGGAACCCCTGGAGTCTTCTTTAAGCTCTTTTCAGACTCCGATAATGTGAAAAGATTGTCGAGCACTTGTCTTTTCGAGCTCGTAAAAGTAAATTAATTGATATCTACTTAGTATAATTTTAACCTTTTTCCGAACTAAGATAGATTATTTACGAAAAAGGAAAACCTTAGTCGAACATGACTAGGAGGTTCTCTTAGATATCATTTTACACTCTTTCGGATCTAAGTGACAACTTTACGAAAAAATACTTATGGAGTTTTCTTTTGTCCTCTTTTTCAAATTCTTTAAATATGAAAAAGGACTGGGTCGTCACTGTCGTTAGGCTCGTTAAAATGTAAAATAGCGATGGGCTTGTCGATCATGGGAAGAATCGAGTTTCATTCATCACTAGACTCATTAAATTATTAAATAGCGATACATTATTAGCACGAAGGGTTGAATTATACATCAAGCATATGTTACCCTCCTCAAGTTTGTTAAAAAGAAAGAGGTACTAGTCGACAAATCACTAGGGAAAATTTGGGAAAGTGAACAAAAATTTTACAGTAGCAGGTCGCTCTTGAACATGACACTTCACTCCATCATCGTGATTGTTTGGGTTGGGTAATCTTCTTGACGGTTCATTCATACCTATGGTTCATCATACCTTCACTTCGGTTTTGGGTCAATGCTGCCAACTCATCTCAGTGTCGCTGATATGTTCAAGAGAAGTCATCCAGTGAATACTCATCCTTATGCAATACTCATAAACTTTCATTCTCATGATATTCATCCCTAGACATTGCTATAAAAAGTCACATTTTGTCCTTGAAATTAGTAACTATGGTTTCGTGATAAAGTGGCTTCCTGTTGAAATCAAATCATCATCCAAGAATTTTACTTAGAGACATCATCTTATAGTACCATGAGGCTTGTTACAACATCGACAAGATCCTTGCTTTCGAAATTTTGACCGCAATATTTTGTTTGGCGTTCGACCTCAAATCATTTATTCATGCCTTATGAAATGTACTGCACTACCTTGAGAGCCATTAACATCAATGGTGTTTCTCTCTCGTTTGTTAACAGCTCACATCATCGGCTGGTAATAAAATAATGTCATACCATGTGCAACTACAAATCATATATTTGCATGGCTAGACATGTACCTGAATGATCGAGTGAATGAGTTAAGAAGACGTCAAATCTAGTTTCAGCCATCTAGGCTACGATTTCTGGATTTCTATACACATCATGTGTACGATGACCTTACATATAGATCATCATCCAAACATGGCCCTATATCTATAGGCATGTCTGTATTGGGAAATATTCCAATGTAGATGAATTTTTTCACTATGTACATGTTATTAGATAGTTTATGTGTTGAGCAGGGAAACACCTCCCTCATCAATTCATAATCAATATGAAAATATAATGATGTAATGTATTGTAAGATTGATGTAGGTCGCCAATCCACTTCAGTTCCATCCCATCACATCGTAAAGCATCTCATTTAAAAAATAATGTTATTATTATGACTTCATGCTTTAGGGGGCATCTTTTATAGGTCAATTTTATCATCATCTCCCATGACCTGGTCAAAGTAGACATTATCCCCAGGACCAATTAAATAGGGTCTATCATCCCCTATCATTTCAGTGGCTACATGCCCTAAGACAAGAACAAATCATTCATGACTTCTATTTCAAGATTTCCAAGGTTTGAAGTACATGTTATATCACTTATGAGCTCACCAATGCTCCCTCCATTCAAGGGTTCACTGCAATGCACTTCTTGACATTGAAGAGTGTGTTGGTAAAATGGGAGCAAAATTCTCATTGTTCCAAAATCTCCACATGGCCAGTGCCTTCTAAAAGAGTCCATATCTGTCAAACTTCGAATCCAAGTGTCCATCTAACACTTCTAAGCTTGGGAACATGTCTTTCCTATTATTAGAAAGTCATTGATTAAGAAACTACCATCATTTGCCCTATAAATTGAGCACAGATCCGAGTGTTAGGAAAGGAATAAATTTTGGTAAATAAATTTTGTTGGATTCTCAATTGAGAGAGTGAAAGAAGTGACACACTGCTGGTGAGATGTTGATTGTGATTATGTTGGGATGAAGCTGGAGTTGGTGAGATCAAATCGATCATTGGTTGTAACCTCCCTCTTCTACTCTTTAATAAATATTGTTGTTCATTTTCCCATATATGTATCTATTTATGTTTCTATTTATCATGCAATGGACTCTTAAATGATATATATGTTTCATGTTTAATCGATTTAACTGATTAATATAAATAGGCATATGTCTATTGAAATCTCTTTGTTTTTCTTTGGTTATACTTGCAGGAATCAATCTGGCATTCTAAGTTGGATTAGAAGCTACAACAAAAGCGACAGAAGGAGAAAAGGAAGTGCTTGGATCAAAAATAGGTTCTCATATCTTTATGTGTGTCTATTTACTCTTAGCAAAAGTGATAGCAAAGTATTTAATCTGTTGTTCTAAATGCAAGGCACCACATTTAGGGAATTTTATTTATCCATAGATCATAATTTTTCATAGCAGTGTCGGGGGGGAATTTTTGCACATTGTATAAACTAACATTCCCCGTGTGTTTCGTGACATGGAATAATGGCCTCCCATGGATCATTATCTCTGGAAATGCACTTGTCTGTTATACAGAATTCTAATCTATGGATAAAATAGATTCCCTGAGTGTGGTGTTCCTTCACTCAGAACAACAGAAGAAAGACAACTATTATTTTCTATAAGACATAGATATATAGAAAGGAAAGAATCCAACTTGTGATCCCTTTCCCTCTCCCTCTCATTCTGGTGTTGTTGTCGTCGCTCTCAATCCAACTAAAGCTGCTAGATTGATTCCTACAATCAAAGACAGAGAACAACAAACAACATACAAATATACAAGTATCTACTTATCTTAACCAAATCAAACTAATTTATGAGAATACATACATAATCAAGAATACATTTCACAAGATATAAACATATGTATGAGAAAATGAACAAATATCTTTATTAAGAAAGTAGGATGAGAAGATTACAAAAATAGATAGATTTGTCGTCAACCTGCTCCAACTTCATTCCATCCTCATCACATCAAGAATAATCTCAGCAACATATCATTACTTCCAGCTCTTATCAATTGAGAATCCAACAACATAACTTTGCACAAAATTCTTCCTCTCTAGCACTTGGATGACTACTCAATTTATAAGGAAACTCAACCTACTTTCTCGTTGAATGGCTTTCCAATAATAGGTGAGACATGTTCCCAAGTTCAGAGGTGGTGGATGGACACTTTTATTCAAAGTATGCCACTTATAGACTCTTCTAGAAGGCACTTGCCATGTGGAATTTCCTGGAACAATGATGATTTCACTCCCATGAGACCAATGCACCCTTGAGTGTCGAGAAGTGCACTACAGTTGTTAAAGCATAATTTTTCACCCTTATGTGATTCATGATTGTCTCTTTGGCCTTGGGCACACATTCCCACAGACTTGAATAAAATTCATGAAAAACAATGTTTAAAATCCCATATAGAAAGTACAGAATAGATCCAAAATGTATACAAGTATAGCTGAACTGAAAGTACATAATGAATCATCTGAGCACGGCTCGAAAGTACAAGTCGGAATCGATGTCCAAGTATCACATATATAAAAACTGATCAATAATTCTGAAAATGGATGTCTGATCACAAAAGTAACTGAATCTCCAGGTACCAAATCATAAGGGGTGGAACAGATGGTACAATCACGCAACTCGGGAGCCAACATATAGGATGTTGTTATACTGACACTGCAACATATAAGGGTGGACGGCATCACTGGCAGAAACTGAAAGGACTGTCAAAAGTGAACCGAAATATGCTGATGCAACCCGAGGTCTTCACCGATCGCTATGGCACAATTCTACACAATGGAAATAAATGAGCTGAAGTCGACCATGTGAGAAATTGTTTGATTACCGGTCAATAATGTATACCGTTAACAAATGCAAGACAACCCACCAATTATGAAAATGAGTGTCAATGTGCCCCAGTACAATCTAACAAGTGCGAATGAATGAGTTGAAGTCGAACACTTGGAAGAATCTACCAATCAGGAGGCAATGATCAATCCCCACTGTCGATAGCGAAGAGTCTGCCACTGATGACTGCAAACCCTAAGGTACTGACAAAATACTCTAGACCTTATTCCCAGAGCAATGAGTCAGATTCGATGGGAAAATATCTGCTGGAAGGAAGGCATTAAGGCATCCCACATCAATCCAGCGCGAGTGTAACCCGCAGGCCAAGATTTGGAAGGAATCAAACGAAGCAGAGTGACGGAACCAAACCGAAGTATGTTTTCGACATGCACAAGATGAAGCTAGTGCACGGAAGAAACCCTCTAAACCAACCAATAATGAAATCTGACACAGAGGCGAGATATCCACCGATAGGGTCAAAAGGAGATCAAGGTACTACACAAATCCCAAGTGTGATAATGTATGCTGACGTCGAACACAAGGAAAACCACTCAGTCAAAGACCCATAATGATGATCAAATGCTGAGCACAAGGTCACCTATCAATGATGGAAATAGGGCCGGGGTGCGGCTCTAGGTTTACTCTCAGAGCAATATGTCATAGTCAATAAGAGACAAACCCACCAGCAAGAAGTCAATGGAGACCTTCTCAAACCAGCACGAGCAGAAGACCAAAACATCTGATGTGATAGAACAAGATACTGACAATACCGGGAAGGCCGACTAAATAATGAGTCAAGAGACACCACAGAATGGCTGACTCTGGTTAAACTTACCTTGAACAAAATCACGACTCGTGATGACCATGGCAGTAAAAATGACACTGTATAAGTCTGTTATGCAGGAGGCAAAAACAAACTCTCCATATGATTGGAAGAGATAACCAACCGGGGGAGGACTGACCAATGAAACAAGGGAAAAAGATGAACCTAGGTCAAAACTAAAACCATCCCAAATGAAGGAAATATATGACTGTATGTGCTTTGTTTAAGGGCGACAAACTGATACTGTACTGCCATCAAATTATGAAGTACATCCTATTCCCGCTCTTTTTGTCATTTTCAATTTTTTTGTATTTTTTCATATAATAAGCCTGAAAAATAATAAAAGAATGCTATGGTACAATGGATAGAACGAGTATCAAGAAACAGATGCACTAGTTCCTGGGATAGGAACGATCCTATGCTCAATGCAAGGTGGCGGAAACTCGTAAGCGATACTCAAAGGAATGTTCCATCCATGGGTAAAAAGGGTGTCAAGTCGCGATAGCTAAGTGCATGCAATGGTTAACTTGTACAGACAGTCAAGGTCAAAAGAGGGCTTAAACATCGAGTCCAAATGAAGCCGACTAAAGGCTAGGATAAACAAGTAGCCAATATTCAATGCAATAATACAACTCAATGACACTAGGGAGCCTCTAGGGTAATAGCCACAAAAAATGATAGTGAAGAAGAAGAGGAATGAAGCTTCAACACATAAGTCATGGCGGGACTAAAGAGGACTCCCGAGCCTACATGAAACGTAGCATGGGCAACAAGTGCTAGTGAGGAACTAACTAGGAAGCCCATGTAAAGGAAGGCTCTACCACCAAGTCATGATTAAATAATCGGCGAGTGAAATGGGTGAAATACTCATGACCTGATGGGATCGACCCTATGGCAAGTGATCAAAATGGAGGCTAGTATGCAAAATGCAACGGAAAATGGATTTCCTAACCTATATGCCAGTGAAGATCATATACCTGCCATGACAGGTTAGCAATCATGGATCAAAAAGCGGAATAATCTCAACTTCATCAAAATGTACCTGAGAATATACCAATCTTGACACTTACAAGCATCCAGGTTATGCAGCTTAAGATAGATTGAAAAAATAGGCATAACAAATTTTTGCAAAAAATTTCAATTTCTAGGCATAAATACACATGTTACCTCATATTTGGTTCATTGTTACTTGCTGATTTGGGAAAAAGAGCTCTGGAGAAAAACCCTCTTTCGTCAAAACAAGAGTAATCAGCGGTCAAACTTCGCCGAATCAGTCAGGTAAGCTCTTAATCCATCATTATTATCAATTTTGTCCATTAATAGAGTTAAAATTTGGAAATTTCACCGTAAAAAAATATTTTTTTTTATTTAGGGCTCTGCGCATACGCGGGTTCGTATGGACCAAACCACGTATGATACGCGACTGTCTACAGGGTAAGTCGCGTATGCGCAACCCATGATGTAAAAAAATGCATCTAATGAACAAATAAATGAATTTTTTTAGGATGACCATCACTTGGAGGGAACTTGAGCATAGTGCAATTGATAATGAAGTGATGCAAGATCAACAATCGCTCAATATCCTCCAAAATTGCGGATTGCTAAAATTTTTCAAAATGCCAAACATGAAAAGTAACATCCGGTTGCTTGAAATGCTGGTAAATTACTGGGAACCATAGGAATATTGCTTCGTGATAGACCAAATGTCTATACACATAGAGGTGGAAGACATCTACTTCATTACTGGACTCTCATGGAGGGGAGACCCAGTAGATTTGCACGGCAAGCCTTTGGGAGGGCTTACGGTGGATGACTATGTCCAGGTCTACTGTGTAGAGGGATCCAAAAAAGTAGGGACTTAGATTGGCATAAAATATTTGAGAGATATGCACATGAATATTCTCCTGTTTACCATCGACAGGGTAGCAGGATCTGCTTCCTTGCATTAGGCATCCAGGACCCAGATGAACATAGCTGTGGAATGCCTAGTTCACCTGTATGATTGGTGTACAGCTCTGTTAATCAACATGAAGAAACAACTAACCTCCATCCGGAAAGCTAAAACAAATAATTTCGGGTATGGAACCATTTTGATGACATTCTTCTTTGAGAAGATTCCTGGGCTTTGACCCAAAGTGATCTCTTCAATCAACAGCCCAAGAGACCCAAGAATTGCCCGATGGGCTGATCTGATGAAGAGACTGGGGGGAAGTGAAGTTCCCTGAACCACCTGGGATGACGAGTTCTTCCAATGGTGGGAGGAACAATTCATAACAGTGGAAGACTACCCCTATGCCGGGATGGATTTCCGCAGTGATCCAGACCTCGTGCTTCCACCTGGCGCGGCATGGGGTGCAATCGGTGAGATTGCAATTTTTCAATTATATGATTTTTTGATGATTTTTTCAATATATGTGAAAAAATGTGAAAACAAGACATGTTTTTTGATTGGATTCAAAATGACTTACAATATTATGATGACCATGATACAGATATTGGACCAGTCCGTCCTGAGGGCTACCCACGGCACAAGCGCCGCAGAGGTGAGGCGGATATTGAAGACCCAGGTAGGACCCTCCATGCTATTCAGAGGAACTTGAAGGGTTTGACTCGCCAAGTGCCTATGGCTACTGTGGAAGATCTACCTGAGGCTATCTAGAGATGGGTAGTGGGAGTACCACGTGACTGGCTGCGATTATTCCGCCGTGTCGCTACTGTGATCGTGTTCTATAGGAACACAAATATTGGGCAGGGAACACAGGAGTAGATAGACATGATTACTGGATGACTGTATATTTTTGATACTGAACATGATCAGGCATAAGCCCTAATTTTGTATGACTTATGGATCCAAATTTTGTATAGTTTTTTGAACACTCTGATGATATATATATACAACGATTTATGATGCGATGTGAAAAATGTATAAAAAATGCATGATGTTTTTTATGATTAAATTTTAATGTATGGAATGATTAATATGCTAATCAATTGCTTGATTAGCTAATTATTCTGCCATCCAATTGTCTGCTCGAGGAATATGAATGAATGTTAAAAACTGAAATGATCGTTGTAACAAACGTACCCTCAAAAACAACCAGAGTAAAAATGGATCTCGAACCCAATAAGTATTGTTCAACTGCGACACCACCAGCTGGGAGTCCAAGAAAACTACCAACGAATCAACACCCAAAGATATTGCCTCCGAGAGTAGATAAATAACTACAGTGTACTCTACTACATTATTGGAAGCAGTACAATGCAGACTCCTCTTGATACTAACAGCTGATCGGATGGATAATGAAGCACCCAAGCCGCAGAAGACAAGTTTTGGGTGTGTCTACTAGCACCATCGGCAAAACCATAATGACTCATGACATTCGACACAACCTGCCAAAGCAGATAAAAAACATCACCATCACATCAAAGACCAAAAAACCAGATATGTACAAAACAAAACTAACTATATAAAAAAGAAAAATGCCAGGCCGAAGCCTAGGCATAATACCTTTTCAAATAGAGCCCATTTCTGGGCTCTGCCAACTCATTTCCTTCAAAATCAACCAAGGCATATGCTCCTTTTTTAAGGACTCTTTTAACGATGAAGGGGCCATACCACATAGACTTAAACTTACCTGCGCCCAGGGCATCCTTCTCTTGGGCATAGACCAAAACGAGGTCACCTTCCGAGAAAACCCCAGGTTTGACCGCCTTATCATACTAAGCTTTGACTCGTTTCTTATGTGCCTCATTCATCGTGGTGGCATCCCGATGCTGCTCATCAAGATGTTCCAATTGAAGGAGATGTTCTTCAATACTAGAAGTGTTAGGAAGAAGCTCAACAGCTAACTTTAGAGAAGGAATCTCACATTCAATGGGAAATATCGATTCCAAACCGTAAGCTAGATGAAACGAAGTAAAGCCAGTTGCAGTTTTCACTAACGTCTGGTATGCCCAAAGTGCAGGATACAACATGATATGCTAGTTGGATCGAGCTTTATCAATTGTCCTTTGAAGAATGGTCTTCAAGGATTTGTTCACGGCTTCCACTTGCCCATTGGCCTGAGGATAATAAGGAGACGAATGCTCCTGCCGGAAACCTAATTTTAGAGCCAACTCAGCCATCATGCTATTCTGAAAATGACTGCCATGATCAGTGAAAATCTCTCTAGGAATACCAAAATGAGAAATAACCTGGTTGAAAAGAAAAAGAGCTATTGTCTCACCATCATTCCAAAAATTAGGCATAGCCTCGACCCACTTCGTAAAGTAGTCTACTGCTACAATAATGTACTTGTGACCTTTAGCCGAAGGCGAGTTACAAGTAGTATAATCAATACCCCACTTTGTAAAGGGACCGACAGTAATGACTGGAAAAAGCGGAGCTGGATGAGCGTGTATTTTTCGAGTATAGACTTGACACGGATGACACTTTTTGACCAAATCCATACAATCTTTGAAAATTGAAGGCCAAAAGTATCCAGCACGCAAGATTTTTTGGGTTGTAGCAAGCCCAGATAAATGACCACCACAAGCTCCACTGTGGCAGTCATTCAACACAACCTCAACTTCTTCGAGAGTTAAGCAACGTCTTAGGATTGAATCAACCCCTCGACGGTATAAAGCATCACCAATAATTAAGTAATTTTTAGCCAAGTGACGCAATTTACAGCGCTCATCTTTCGAAAAATTAGAGGGAAACTTCGCAGTCTGAAGATACATAATGATATCCCCATACCAAGGATCCTGTGAAGAGATGAGAAACAAATGTTCATCCGGGAAGGATTCATCATAAACTATCTCTTCTCCATAGGGAAACTGGGAGATTAATTCTGCGAAAACCAATGATTTCTTGGACTTTGCAGACATAAACTCAAGATCAAATTCCTGCAAAATCACAATCCATCTATTTTATTTTCCCCCAATCACTCGCCTACTGAGAACAAACTGAAATGGATTGGCTGCTGCCAAAACATAATTTTTTCGTAGAAGAATATAATGCCTGAGTCACTGTACATCATGAACAGCTGCTAAAGCCAGTTTCTCTATCGGAGTATACTGAAGTTCAGGTCCTACCAAGCCTTGACTAAGATAGTATATAACATGTTCTAAAAGAGCATCGTCCTCCTGAACCAGAACCATACCGATGGTAGATTCTGCTGCTGCAAGATACAAAATAAAATCCCTGCTATAATCAAGTGGACTCAATATAGGAGCAGAGGTCAATGCTTTTTTCAAAGCATCAAATGAGCGCTGAGCGAAGTCATCCCAAAAGAATGGAACTCCCTTTTTCAACAATCTCATAAATCCTTTGGTAACTTCAGCATAATTTACGATAAATATCCGAAGAAAATTAGCTTTTCCTTGTAGACTTTGAAGTTGATGAATAGACGACGGGGGAGGCAACCGAAGTATTGCCTCAACCTTGAAGGTATCTACCCTAATCCCTTCCGTAGACGCTATGAATCCCAATAACCGACCGGATGTAACCGCGAAAACACACTTGTTCGGATTCAACCTAATCTTGTAGAAACGACATCGTTCAAATACTTGACGGAGGTGAGCGGGATGATTGATTCTCTTTCGAGAACGAGCAGCTAAATCATCCAAATACGCCTCGATAATATGTTTGATGTCATGGAAGGCATATGACATGGCCCGCTGAAAAGTAGCCACAACATTTTTAATACCAAAAGGCATTTTCTTGTAAGCAAAAGTACCCCAGGGACAAATAAAGGCAGTCTTATGCTGATCTTCAGGATGGATAGTAATCTGATTATATCTGGAGAAACCGTCCATGAAGGAGAAAATCTCATTACTGGCACACTCATCGATAATCTGATCTATAAATGGTGTGGGGTAATTATCTTTTGGACATGCTTTATTAAGGTCTCTAAAATCAATGCAAACTCGAATTGTTCCTTGTTTTTAATCCACGGGAATAGGATTCAAAACCCATTCAGTCAAAGGAACAGGGAAGATAAATCCCACCTTAAGCAGCTTCTCCTCCTCGGCTTTGATAGCTGTAGCCTTCCTAGGATTGACCGGATGAAGTTTTTGCCTCACAGGCTTAGCATTTTCGTAAGTCTTGATCTCATGCTGGACAATAGATGGATCTATACCAGGAATTCCTCATAAGACCAAGCGAACACATCCCTAAACTCTTTAAAGAGATCGGTGTAAATTTGAATCTCTTCAGGGGAACATTCAGCTCCGATGAAGACATTCTCTATAACATTGGGATCCCTGGAAATGTTCACTGGGATAGTTGGAGAAATCATAGCCATGTTCCCTTCAGAATTTACCCGTGCTGGTGCTAAAGGGTTCAGGACTGGGTGAATAGGACCAGGAGACAAAGGACTTGGAAAACTTGATTCAACTTCGCTTAAATCAGGTAAAAAGTAAGACCGATGATGCAAATCATCCCACAGTCTATCTATACCAGTCATAGCTTCCAGGATGGCCTCTTCAGATGGAAGAGTGGTATTAAGGCAATCTTGGGCAGAAGAAGAACTAAGTATCCAAGCCGGAGCCACATCGCCATCCAAATCCTTTGGAGAAAGAGAAGTTGGAATGGACTCTGCAGAGTCAAAAATAGATTGATAAGCAATCTCGGCTGTAGACATTGGAAATTCCATTCCACCCACTTGTCCTTCCGTTAATGTGGAGGTAGGGGAAGGTAAGGTCCAAGGGTCCGAAAAATAATGAGTTCTGAAGAACTCTCTTTGAATAGGAGCCCTAGAGGATGAAATTTAATTTATATGAACGGTAGGAGGTGGAATATCAAAAGTACCCATCAAAGAAGAATACATTCGAACCCCTAAATTCTCAATAGGCGGCTTGGCATCATCCACCTTTGGGATAGTTGATTCATTAGATGCATTCAGGTCTACAGGAGAACAGTCTAGTTGGTCAACTGTAACAATCCTCCCTTCGTGAGGGAAACAAATAATCCGAAATAATGAGGATGCAATAGCATCCATCTCATAAATCCAGTTTCGCCCCAACAGAAGGTTGTAGTCCAAGCTTGCATCAACTATCTCAACCTCTATATTTACAGTTTTTCCCCCAACACAGATGGGAAAATATGGAATAATTCCATGTGGTCTGTGAGAATGACCATCAAACACAGTCAGAAGAGTAGCAGATGGAACAGCTGTGGGAGATCCAATTCCCTTCCAACATGCGAGAGACATCACACATGTGGAAGCACCCTCATCAATGACCGTTCGAAAGATATTAAATTTCCGAAACGAAGATTTGATATGAAAATCCATATGATGGGGGAGTCTCTTTTTAAAATTAGACATATCGAATGTAATCACAAGAGAGTTCTTTGGATCAACAGCCCCAATAGCAGTGAGCAAAGAACTGCGCTGAGCTGTGCAAGACTGGAGCACTTCAAGAGTAGACATAGCACAAGGGCTCTGCACCAAATCTTCTACAAAAAAGTAGTTCTGGGCAGCCCTAGCATTTTGATTAATCATCGTACGCTTATTATATGCTTTTGGCATCCGAGGTATAGGCTCAATAGTAGGCCTCGTAATATGAAGCGGCTCAGTACCATCGGGAGCACCCTTAGCTTTCGAAGACTCAGTTTCACCATAATCACGGGATCTCATGGTGATATCTGCATGAGCACTCATCATATATATGTTTGACAGATTTTCCCCTTCCTGGGTGCCCCCAGAGGAAGCCCAAAAATTTTGATTTGCGCCAACAACTAGCTGTTGCCCTTGGGGAAAAGGGTTTGTCAACACAGCCTGGGAACTAGTAGGACCTTGCTGAGCTAACAAGCGCTGCGCATCTTGAATTTTAGGGCAAAGGTGAGTAATATGGTCTCCAGTACATAACTTGCATGGAAACTTAACTTTCTTTTTAACCTTTGAACCCTCACCAACATGCTCGTTGGATTTATTTGCATTACCCTTCCCATATATGCCCTTTTTCTTATTATTATTCCGTCCCTTCTTCTTCCCTTCGGATTTTTGATTTCCTTTAGGGTTGGAAGTCTGGACGACATTTACCAAAAAATATTGAGAAGGCGATGACTCAGCAGGCACAGCCTGACCAGAGGAAGCAGATTGTATAGACAACTGCTGCAATTGACTAAGCAGGTTAGCTACACCGCTATCGATCAACCCAATAATTCCATCACCATGAGGACCAGGTTTATTCTTGGACAAGTCTAATTTGGAGTGGGGAGCGTCAGGCAAATATTTATGAAGGACACCAGACTGAGAATATATCAATTCAAGCTGTTGGGCCCTGAAAATAGCCTGTTCCTCTGAAAATACCCCTGACAAGGATACGTCCTTAGAAATATCTGGCTGCAAAGATTTCAAAAACCATTCCAAGAGGAATTCTCCCAGAATATAAGCTTTGATGAGCCTCTTCCTTCTCCGCCATTCCTGAATATGATCAGAAATGTGGGTTGCCTTGTCCTGCTTCAAATTGGCCAGGAGTTTTGTCCCAGCATCACAACGAACACGCAACTGGAAATGATTTAGAAATATAGTAGCCAGATCTCCAAAAGTAGCAAAACTGCCCCCAGTTAACTCAATGTACCACTTGGCAGCATTTCCAGTCAAGGTGCGTTGAAACAACCTCAACCTAATCGAATCCTCGATCAGGGAGTTAGATGAACACCAAAGATGGAAAGTGGTGATATGATTAGCCGGGTCCTCTCCATTCTTGCCTTCAAACTTTGGAATGTCTGAAGGTAGTTTGGTAGGAACCAGAGGCCACCCCGGACTATATCGGATTGGATCATTTGTCAATTTCGATAAATCTGGCAAGTTTAAAGTTTCCAGAAAAGGTAAACGAGGAGGGGCCTGACGGTTCCATATTTGGTGGGATGGATTCCCAACATTCTGAAAAGAATAACCTGGATTTGATGAGGCACCAGGTTTCCAGAAATAACTCGTATAAAATGTTGGGCCATAGGATGATCCTTATGACCCAGCATTGGAGAAGGACCCCCTCCCAACGTAGAGTTACCATAGACCGGACCAGTTCCCCCCACTAAAGTAGTGAATGAAGAGGAAACCCCCTGATAGGGGTTCCAAGCATTAGAAAAAGGGGAAAAAGCCTGATGAGTACTCGACGAAGTGAATGGACCATTCCCTTGCTGACCAGCGAAAAACTGATTCCCTGCCCCTACTACGGTAAATATAGGGTTCCAACCAGTAAAGGTAGTCGAACTCTGACCTCCGGACCAAGGGTTAAAACTCTGAATCTGGGAAGTAGAAGGAAAAGACCCTAAGGAAGTATTCAAACTAGGAATATGCCCACTTCCGAAGGGGAACCCTTCAAAAGAAGCTGACCCACTAGCAAAAGAAGACATGGGTGCAGATGCAGCTGCAGCAATGGAAAAGGAAAACGAAGGAATCCCACTAATGGGCATTCCAAAACAAAAGGGACCAGATTGAGAAGCTTGTGCTTGGGTGGAGCCAGAGCCAAACACAGCAGTACTAGAAGAAATTGAAGATATAGCAATTGTGCCTCCTCCTTCTACTAAAGCAGGAGTCTGAATGCCTGCAGCACTCACAGCCGAAGCCGCGTTCCCAGTCATGGCCATCGAAAGGTATGAATGAGATGGATAAGGACTTTCTGGTCTTGCAGACTCAGGTCCGATGTACTCAACAACAAATGGAGAATTAGGAGGAAGAGGAGATCAAAGTGACTCAGGAGGCTGAGGTACTTCCTCTACTTCTACTTCTTCTTCTGCTTCTCTTGGAAATAAGACTCTCGAGGTGAGCGGAGTGCCCCTCTCGGAACCAACTACAGAACCTTCAAGCCCTAGCGGAGGATCTCTCTTCGATGTGTCAGATACCACAGAGTGATATTCACCTGCTATATTACTCCTACGCTTTCTTGAAGAAGGCTCAGCACTCTTGGGAGATAACCCCCGAATTCTCCTCGATCGACGAGGTGCTTTATTAGCCACTTTAAAAAATTAATTAGACTCAAAAAATTATAAAACTAAGCAAGCTAAGAGCAAAGATAACTCACTACAAAAATCCCTAAGATGCAACCAAGCAAGCAACCTTCAAGTATTTCCGCTCCAGGTGATGAGGACCGGACACCAAAATATGAGAAAGCGAAAAATAGGACCTCCCGAAAGTAGGCTGGGATAATGATGGCCCAGTCCTACTAGCGAAGGTAATAGAAACAGTTACGCCGACCTCCTAACAACAGCCTTTGCCGGTGCAAGTACCCAAGCTTCACTGGGGCACCCTCCAGAAGTATTGTTGGAAGTGATACGATGTCTGCCTTAGGTACCACGGGTATTCCCCCTCGCAGTCACCTATGTGATACCTAGGAATGGCAACTAAGGGCACCAATCCTAGTCAGCAGCCGGGCGGAACGGTCTTAAGGTAAGATCTAGCAAATTAGAGAGGGGGTATCTCTCTTCTCAACCTTCACTTTCCCTCGCGCTTGACTCTCTGGAGGAGAGCTTTCCCGGTCTACCTAACAATGTTGGATTTTTCTCATTTAATAAACTTCTATGTTTTAGTTTGAGCGGCCTTGGAGAGTTAACTCTCCACTCACCTAATCCAAGGCCCTACAACCTAGCTAGTTGATGTATGACACTTAATAAAAAAACTTGCTAGTTGTTTTTAAATTATTGCGCTTATTTTAGTTGGCTATTATATTAAGTCAAGGGAATATGGAAATGAAAATCGTAATGTTTTATGACGCAGAAGAGAAATTAGTGAAAACCAGACTACATGCAGATGTAGTGATTGCCTTTCGATGAAAAGAAATTTCTACACAGGTTCCACGAGACTAATTTTTTTTACTTTTTTTAGATATCAAACCTCACACTCACAAAATTTATGAAAAAGACTACAAATGTTCAAGTGCACCTAATGCAAATTACTAAGAGCATGCCAACTCTAAGATGCAAAATCTAATAAAGCAAACAGAAATTTTCAAGAATCCCTCAGTTCTATCACTTTTCTGGCTATCCACAAAGCTAGTTCCCAAATCAAAAACTCTCATTATAAAGACGCCAAAATATGCTCGAAATAAGAGAAAGAAACCAATGAAAATTCCCTTCCCAAATCAAGTCATAAACCGAAGGTAAAAAATCTCAACAAGGCTTCAAAAGATGAAAAGAAAACAAAACAAAAATGTAAAACAAAAGCAATGGCAAAACAAAATGTTTTTGAGTTTTTGAATTTTATAAAAAGAAGACTTCAAAGAGACGAAGAAAGCTATCCAATTACCAAGCCAAACAATCTCCGAATTTCAAGCAAAATTTCAACAAAAATGCTCCAAATATTATAGTGCCACTTAGTAGCAAGATTTATACGAGCAAAAGGAAGACAAGAAACTCAGTAACTCAGCCCAGTATAATAGCACAATCTTGCAGCAAACAAAACTTCAAAGAACCAAAAATGACTCTTCAAAAAATTGCAACAAGACCTAGTCAAATGAAATCAAGAAAACCAACCAAAAATTAGGCAAACATCAAAATGAAAATCAAGACATAATGTTAGGAAAGAGCATACGAGCAGGAGCTCTTTGTCCTAATTAAGCAGAACAGCCAAGAATCTCCAAAAAGAGATCTTGGTACTCGAACCAAAAATGCAAGCAGTAAAAAAAACAAGATTTTCCAAATGAGCCAGTCTTCAACCAAACAAGAGAGAAAAAGACTAATAACCACTTTCAACATAATCCAAAGACTAAAGAGATACTGCAGAAACAGGTCACCACAGAGAGACAAGACCAAAAAGTCAAAAAACCAAAAATTTCAAAATTTTCTCAGGCATGTGCTACTTATAAGTTTTTCAACAGGCATGCATACACCACTGTGGAAAAGGAAACACGCATATACGCAACTTACTTTGACAGAACCTACATGTATACGCGACTGTGTACAGGAAAAATAGCGTATGGAAAAGTAAATAATGAAAAATAAAAATGATCAAGCTTGGTTAAAGAACCAGGTCTTTAGTCTGACTGAGAAAAAACTAACTGGACTGGAAATAATGATTAAAACTGTCGGAAACCTTTAAAACAGCTGAAACCACCCAACAGGGGAATCACAGGAATGTGATTCCCAGTGGAGTCGCCAGTTCTGTTTCGGTAAATAACTCCCTAGAGGTCGTTGGGTCAAAAACCTCCACAGATGAAGGCATGCTATTCAAGAAGGATTCACACAATCAAACTTGTACGCTAAAAACTAGATATTACAGATTGTAGAACTCACCTGTAGATCCTACGTTTTATGTAGATCCCGTGGGGTCCAAACCTCCAGCAACTCTTCTTCCTCTTCAACCTGGAAATCAAGAAGAGACATGCACGTAAATCTAGTTGTACAGCATATATCTTTCCTAAATTTCAGTGTAATCCATGTGAAACATCATATAAACAATAATAAATGTTTAATTAACAATCTTTTCACATATGCAAGCAAATATTAACATGTGAATTCGGAAAAAAAATGGTTCTTCTTCATTACGAACAGCATGTACAATGATAGAAAGCTGGAGAGATCACCTGAATCCTTCCACGATCTTCGAACAGACCGTCGTCCGAATCTGTCCCACCCTTGCCTCGTTAGGATTCTTTCAAGACTTGCGCACATGAGATGACATATAAGCTGATGAACATCTCCAGGAAACAAGGGTTTCTTGTAAAAATCCGGGAAGTGCAGGAGGCACGGGAAATCAGACTTGAATCAGGCTCTAACAGAGTATAATATCTATAATTTTCCTCTCTCCCTTTAGGCCATTCATATGAGGGGCTTTTATACTCCCTCAAAGTAGTTTCAATCAGTTGGAAACAGTTGGCCACGAGCTGGGGTGGTTGAATTACGGGAATAACCATCAACCCGCCTCGAAAATAGGGATTTTTATATATTTTTTAATGATTTTAATGGAATACACGGAAAAGTATCTCTGGACTCGCGTATACATGCGGAAAAGTCTAGGCATATTCGGGTATGGGATTTTAAACACTGTTTTTCATGAACTTTATTCAAGTCTGTGGGAATGGGTGCCCAAGGCCAAAGAGACAAACATGAATCACATAAGGGTGAAAAATGATGATATAACAACAGTTCACCCTTGAATGGATGTATTTTCACTACAACGTAGTTAGGCCCTTGCAGAGGAGCGTTGCTGAGTCAATGGGTCATATAATATATACTTAAAACCTTGGAAATCTCATAATTTAAGCAATAAAATGAATTTCTTCACTTAGGGCATATAGAAACTGAATTAAGGGGATGATAGACCCTATTCACTGGTCTTGTGGGATGATGCTCAAATTGACCTATAACATTGTGGGTTTAGTCTAAGGGAAATCTGGATTCCCAACAGAAAGCATAAGCATTGATATGGTTTTATAACCATTGGGTCACGTGAAAGTGTGGTTAGCTTGTAGCCAAAATATAGCCCTTAGGACCTTAGACAAGAATAAGGGGAACCCAAAAATTTGGTAATGGGCGAAATATTAGGGTGGTGTTTGTTGGAAATACTGAGAGGGGGGGTGAATCGGTATTTCTTTCAATAAGAGCATTAGTTAATCTTCAATTATTATTAGTGTTTGTACAATTATAGAAGCAAACAAGAGGAACACAAATGCACACAGTTTTTACGGTGGAAACCCACTCCGGGACAAAAACCACCTAATGATTTTCTAATAATTCTTTAATATTCAACTCCAATTGAAAATAAAGCTCCAACTTCCTAGAATATAGAAAATAATTCTTCTCCAGCTCCCACTGGATGGACGATCCAATGCCCAAGATTCTTCGGTAGTCAAATGAACAGATGCCCCAACACCCAATGAGATACAACTCACCCTACCACCACCCTACCACCCTATAGAAGAATAAAAGAAGAATGGACCCCCGTACCAGGGAAAATGGTCCACTTTACAATGATATAGAATGATGTAGAAGAAGAAGATACACTAGACCATAACCCCAACTATGACACAACCACCTAATGATGATCCTAGACCACCCAACACTGCCTCTTCAACTCTTGGTAGATAGACACTAGTACAATTTGTACAATAATGTATTTACAATGACTTAGTACAATGATACCTTTACAATGATTGTATGAAGTGCTGCCCACTTGAAGACTTCATGTGATGAACTTTTTGTTGTTATTATGTACATTGGTTGCTACTCTTATCATGCTACCCTCTGCTACACCTTGCTTTTCTTTGCTTCCCTAGAAAGTCTGGTCCTTTGCAGCCCTTGACAACACATGATCTAGCTTTTTCTTTGCCTTCTAGGAGCTCGATATTGAATCTGGTGTATCTCTGTTATTTCAGATCCCTAATATCTGATTTTTGGTACTGTAGTATTCCTCTAAGTTTTCTTTCCAATGCCATAGGTCTCACCCAATTTGGATTCTTCATGGGAGATTTATACCCAATCTCTCACAATGCCATAATTATGGACTGTTTCAGCAGAGCGAACTTGTACGGTGTGTCACGTGTCATTGTTTCTTCATTTGGCTCTAAAATTGATAGAGCTAAAACTACAGACTATGCACTATTGTCACATCTTATGGAATTTAAATCCAATACTCAGAGAGATATTTATGACGATTTTCCCAAGGTCACTTCTTTGAGATGAATTTCAGGAGCCCGCACAAACACTGACTTCCACAAACCATATCTCCGAAAATATTATGCACCTAGATCTGAAATTTTCACAGTAGCTTCCTCAGGATTTTGGCTTTGCCTCATAACAATTTTAGCTTCTGAACCTTCATAGAAAAAAAATTAGAGCGAAAATTCCACGATGACCTGTTTCAGATGGAAAAATCCCTTGCATGAGGAGGATATGAGGATAACTGTAATATCCCGTTTCGATGATATCTATAAAACATGGCAAACTCCAACCAGAGATGGACTCGGAGGGAATTTATCGGATATTTTTCCTCTGAAAGAGGACGAGATCTAGAGGCTACCTAGCCCTTTCCAGACTTTGTCTAAGAGTGAAAGATAAACACACCAAGTGGTATAGAAACAGAATGCTCAGAAATATAAATAAATAATAGTGCAACAGACATATAATAACAGAGAGAGAAATTACAGAAACTCATCCAGAAAACATAGAGAGGAAATGCTGATCCATTTTATTAATCTAAGAAATAGAATGAAGTACAATACGTGATCAGAATGAAGGCACCTAATCTTTCTCAAGGCATGGGAAGAAACACTCTCATAAAATACAGGAAATGGCTACTCTATGAACTGTGTCCCAGCTGCTAGAAAACTGCCCTGTAGCTGCTACTGCTGGAATGGACTGAAGACCAGGGGCTGATCCCCTTACCAGAATGAGTTGAAAATCTGCAAACCACCTCTACTCACCAACCTGGACAAAACCCAGAAACCATATCAAAAATGGCCAACCCCCGAAAATCACCAAAAAATGCCTCCTCAGGGAATTACGCTAGCCTCCAAGGCTCTGCACAGAGGCTAAATGGAAATAGCTAAAACACTGCCTCAAACTCCGCCAAAATCCTCCTGTGGGAAAAGGTTGACCCTCTGCTCAAAATCTTGGCTGAATCTCTTGCAGAAACCCTAATCCGAAGCACCTCCACAATGGACTGCGTCCTCTCTCCTAGTGTCTGCGTAGTCTCGATGAACCCCAGTTCCGCAACAAACCCAAACAACAAAACTACTCACAAAATACTGAAGAAATAACCTTTCCCAAGCAGGCACTCGAAGTCCCCTGGGGCTAAGGGCAAGATCTCCGACCGGAGACACTCAATGCACTAAACAGTGCTGCAGACAGGCTAAACAGCCAGCATGCTCAAGAAGACAAACGTCTAGCTCAAAATCATCAACTCTAGAATGAATGAAATGAGGAGGCTCCTCCATCTTTAAACAATGTTGGTTTCCCTCCAAAACCCCAACGTAGCCTCTCTCTCCTCCACGTGTTCATCCTCATCTGTGCAGAAGCTTCTAGAGTGTACATAGGCCCCCCTCCTCTACATCGTGTTTGGCCCCCTTGGCTCCCCCTTCAGTCACAACGTTGTGCTACTAGGTGGATGTCTTATTTCACTTAAGTGAGTTAGACCCTCTCCACTCACTTTTTATTTATTTATAAACCATAGACGACAAAACTAAACAAAATCGAATATTCCAATTAGCTATCGCTAATTAGGAATATTACAGTCTCCCCCGGCAGAATGTTGCTTGTCCTCAAGCAACTGAAGTGATGGATGCTACAAAATATTCTCACTCTCCCAAGTGGCATCCTCATCCGGAAAATTCTTCCACCTCACCAAGAATTCCTGGACTGTCCTGCTCCGTAACTACCTCTCCCTGGTATCAATAATGGCCTCTGGCTGCAAGACCAAGTGCCCCTCATCATCCGTAGGTGGTAGCTCCTCTGTCACTATCACCTGCTGCCCTAGCGCCTTATTCAGGCATGATACATGGAAAATGTTGTGGATCTTGCTGCCTTGGGGCAGATCCAACTCATAGGCAACCTGCGCAATCCTATGTATCACCCTGTATGGCCCGTAAAAGCGAGGCTTGAGCTTCTCAGCTCCCTTTTGCTTCAGCGATGATTATCGGTATGGCTGTAACCATAGGTAGACCAAGTCCCCTACCTCAAACTGTCTCTCCACCTGACCTGTGTCGGCATACAGCTTCTGCTGGTTCTGTGCTGTAGCCATATTGTCCTTGAGAGCTCGGAGGATGTCCTGACTCTCTTGGATCCAAATCTTGGCTCTAGGAGCCTTGCTAGCACCAAACATCACATCAGCAAAATAAAAAGGATGGTACCCATACAAAGCATAAAATGGTGACATACCAATAGACATATGATGTGTCATGTTGTAGTAGTACTCCCCCAAATGCAACCATCTCAACCATGCTCGCTGCTGCCCACTGACATAGTTACGCAAGTAGCCCTCCAGCCACTTGTTAACTATCTCCATCTGTCCATTCGTCCATGGGTGGTAACTGGTACTCGGTGTCAACTCCATCCCCACTAGTTGGAAAAGCTCCTGCCAAAATCTGCCCATGAAACGGCTGTCCCTGTCACTGATGATGGTCTTAGGAAGACCATGTAGCCATAAAACCTCTCTGAAGAATAGCTCGGCCACCTATGCTGCTGTGTAATGTGTGGATATGGCGACAAAGTGCGCATACATTGTCAGCCGATCAACGACGACAAAGATACAATCCTTGCCCTGTACCATGGACAACCCTGTGATGAAGTCCATCGATATGCTCTCCCATTTCCCCTCCGGAATGGGAAGAGGCTGCAACAATTCGATGGGATGGATCATCTCCCCCTTATTCCTCTGACAAACATCGCACTCCCTGATGTGCTGGAGTACGTCCTCCTTGAGGCCCTTCCATGAGAACCTCTCTCTAATGGCCCTGTAGGTTTTGGTAAATCCCTGATGGCCTACCAATGGAGAATCATGTGATGCCTGGAGTATCTTCTTCTTAAGTTGAGATCCCTTAGTCAAGAAGATCATGTCCCTATAGTAGATGATCTCATCAATCACCCTGTACCTGTCATCCGCCACCTGTCCATCCAACACCTCACATGCAAATCTGTCCTTGGAGTACTCCACTAAAATTTGAGCCCTCCAATCTGTATCCAAGCTCATAAGAGATAACGTGGCTGGTCTACGTGAAAGGGAATTTGCTACCAGGTTATTCTTACCCTTGACATACTCAATGTCAAATTCATATGCTTGGATCTTACTGATCCACTTATGTTGCCTCTCCTGTAGCTGCTTCTGCTCCAAAAAGAACTTGAGGCTGTTGTGATTAGTCCTCACCCTAAACCTGTTCCCTACCAAATACTGCTGGAATTTGGCCAAGGCATGCATGATGGCCAACATCTCCTTGTCGTATATAGAACACAACCTCTCGTGCGGAAGGAGCTTCCAGATCTCAAAGGCTATAGGGTGTCCTCCCTGCATTAGTATTGCGTCGATCCCCTCTCCCAACGCATCACACTCTAAGACAAATGGCTGCATAAAATCAGGCAATGCAAGCACTGGGCAGCTACTCATCCCCTCCTTGAGCCTATCAAAGGCTCATTGCGTTGTCTCTGACCAACTGAATGCCCCCTTCTTCGTCAAATCTGTAAGGGGTGTAGTAAGCTGTGAGAAACCTCTAACGAACTTCGTGTAATAGGTACATATCCCAATGAACCCTTGAAGTTCCATCACGTTCCTCGGCTCCAGCCAATCTCTAATGGCTCTAATCTTCCCCTCATGGACTCTCACTCCATCCACTCCAATAATATGACCCAAATACATCATCTCTGTCATCCCAAACTCACACTTGGAGAGCTTAGCATAGAACTGTTGCTCTTCCAAGGTGTGTAGTACTGCCTCTATATGCTAGAGATGCTCCAACCAAGTCCTACTATATATGAGTATGTCATTGAAGAAAACCAATACAAACTTCCTCAGATGACTGCAGAAGATATGGTTCATGCAAGACTGAAAGGTGGCTGGTGCATTGGTTAGCCCAAAAGGCATAACCAAGAACTCAAAGTGCCCATAATGACACCTGAAGAAGGTATTGGGAATGTCCTTTTCCCTCACACGAATATGATGGTACCCTGACCTCAAATCAATATTCAAGAAGAAATTAGCTCCTCTCAGCTCATCCATTAACTCATCAATCCTTGGTATAGGATACCTGTTCTTCAGGGTCTTCTTGTTCAGGGCCCTATAATCAATGCACATCCTCAAGGTGTTTTCCTTCTTCTTCACCAACAATATGGAAGAAGCAAATGGACTCGTGCTTGGTCTGATGTGCCCAAGAGCAAGCAACTCCTAGATGGCCCGCTCAATCTCATCCCGATAGGCTTTGGGATGCCTATAGGGGGTAGTGATCACCACCTGAATACCCTGCTCAAGCTCAATGGTGTGCTCAAACCCTCGGTCCGGTGGTCGACCTGGTGGTATATCCCCAAATACTACATCATGCCTGTCAAGAATGGCCTGTATATCTGGATGAACTCTTCGACTGGTGGTCTCTGCCTCTGATGCGTGCAACTCAACCACCCACTCTATATCTCCCTTCTGGAAGTCTGCTTCCATCCGGTGTGCCGAAACGGTCAGAGGTGGGTAGGTGTGCATACCGCGGATCTTCTCATGCTTCCCAGTCTTCTTGTCATCCCACTCCATCTCTAAGGCCTCCCAATCCATGGTGACCTTTCACAGAGTAATCAACCACTGAACACCCAATACCACATTGGTATCTAGTATGTTGACCACGAAAAAGTGATCGGTCATGGTGTAGGTACCCATCGTCACTGCCAACTCTGGAACATACCAGGCACACTGCATCGTTTGGGCTCTTGGGACCAAGACTGAAAACCTGTCAAAGCTCTTGGTCAGTATACCCCTGTCGTTGACCATCTGCGCATCAATGAAGTTGTGGGTCACCCCACTGTGAACCAAGACTGACACTCGCTGGCCACGTACTGTCCCTCGTACGCGCAGCGTCAAATACTTAGGAACTCCTTGCAAGGCTGCAAGGTCCCCTCCTGTGGGTGCAAAAGTTGCACCTCCTATCCCTGGAGGTGGGGGTGGAAACTGATCCTGGGCCATCTGTCTATCTCCTGCCTCCTCATCCTCCTCCTCATCCTCTTCCCCGCTATCATCGGAGAAGACCTCAATGAAGTGTGCTTTGCCAGCAGCACACCTATGCCCTGGTGCCCATGGCTCCTGACAAGTGAAGCACAGTAACTTCTTCCTCAACTCCCTCCTGGCATCATCATCTATCTGTGCCCATCCTGGATTCCCCTTTGGAGGAGGAACCCTCATATCCTTCCCCTTGGGCTGGAAGCCTTGTCTTTGGGGGTAATGTGTCTGCATCCTGGGAAATGCATCTTGTAAGTCCCTGGTCCTGCTGATAGCATCCTGGAGTGTAGTTGTTCTAGTATATCTGACTAGACCTCGAAGTGGCTTTGCCAATCCCTCCATAAACATATAGATCATCCGTGTCGCGGATAGATCTAGCACCATCACCGAAACCCTCAAGAAATCTGCAATGTAGGTCTCAGGGCTCCTAGTTTGCTTGAGCCTCGTCAGCTCAACAAAGTGTTGTTCTGGATCCCTCTGATCAAACCGATCCATCAACCTCCTGGTAAACTCAACATATGTCGTCATTTTGGAATGCCCGAGTGTCACCGTCCCATGGAACCACCAGTCCTGGGCCTCACCATCCAAATGTAACGTCGCCACCTTGATGGCCTCTGTCTCTGACATCTGGTTAAGCTGGAAATAGATGTCCAGCTTCTCCACCCAAGACTTTACCAAACTGTTTGATGATCCATCAAATGTAGGCAAATGAAATCTGCTAGAGGCATGATGGGAATCTCCATCATGATAATGCTGGTGCCCTCTATGATGGTCACGGGGTCTACTGTCCCGCTGGAGCTACACAAAATCTCTGAACATGAGAGAATCCCTGAACTCCTGCCCGTAGGCCTGATACTCTACAAAATACTTGTCTAAGTGTCCAGGCTCTACCTCTTGCTGGGCTCCTGCCCCTATGTCTTCTCCCAAGAAAGTGGGCATGGTAGAGCGGGTAGGTGCACGTGAAGCCATCGGCTAAGGAATATCACGCTGAACAACACCTTGCTCCGGCAAGTGGTGGGATGTACCTGATCCCTCTCCCACCTGGAAAAATCA
Source organism: Pinus albicaulis (assembly GCA_034641835.2). NCBI lineage: Eukaryota > Viridiplantae > Streptophyta > Pinopsida > Pinales > Pinaceae > Pinus > Pinus albicaulis. The sequence continues at coordinate 1,012,033,035 of CM076582.1, read as the reverse complement.
TGGAGTCTCACGCTGCCTCGCCTCTGCAGTGGTGAATCTTTGACCCATCACCTCAACCTGTCTGGCCAACTCCTGCACTGATTTGAGGAGCTGGTCTGCAAATCTCTTCCCGTCCTCGTCTTCCATCGGAATCCCCAACTCTAAATCTAACATAGGCTTCCTCTGTTCTGCATCTGTCTCAGGCTTCTCCTGCTCCACGTCTATCATAGGATCCTCTTGTTCTGTGTTCACCACTCGAACACAGTCTCCCTCTCCATAGGTGTTCTCCAACCTACGCTCACGGTCTCTATACTTCTTGCTATAAAAAATATATGGTCTTTTCCTTGGTGTCATAGACCACTAGCTCCACAGGCTGAGCCAGAACTATGCTCTGATACCACTGTAATATCCTATTTCGGGGATATCTCTAAAACACAGCAAACTCCAACCAGAGATGGACTAGGAGGGCATTTACCGGATATTTCGCCTCTGAAAGAGGACGAGATCCGGAGGCTACCTGGCCCTTTCCAGACTCTGTCTAAGAGTGAAAGATAAACACACCAAGTGTTATAGAACTAGAATGCTCAGAAATATAAATAAATAACAGTGCAGCAGACATATAATAATAGAGAGAGAAATTACGGCAACTCATCCAGAAAACATAGAGAGGAAATGTTGAGCAATTTTATTAATTTGAGAAATATAATGAAGTACAATAGGTGATCAGAGTGAAGGAACCTAATCTTGCTCAAGGCAAGGGAAGAAACACTCTCAGAAAATACAGGAAATGGCCGCTCTATGAACTACGCCCCAGCTGCTGGAAAACTGCCGTGTAGCTGCTACTGCTGGAATGGACTGAACACTAGGGGCTGATCCCCCTATCAGAATGAGCTGAAAATATGCAAACTACCTCTACTCACCAACCCGGACAAAACCCAGAAACCATATCAAAAATGGGCAACCCCCGAAAATCACCAGAAAATGCCTCCTCAGGGAATTACACTGGCCTCCAAGGCTCTGCGCAGAGGCTAAATGGAAATAGCTGAAACATTGCCTCAAACTACACCAAAATCCTCCTATGGGAAAAGGCTGACCCTCTACTCAAAATCTCGGTTGAATCTCCTGCAGAAACCCCAATCCGAAGCACCTCCACAATGGACTACGTCCTCTCTCCCAGTGACTACGTAGTCTCTATGAACCCCAGCTCCACAACATACCCAAAAAACAAAACTACTCACAAAATACTAAATAAATAACCTTTCCTGAGCAGGCACTCAAAGTCCCCCGGGGCTAAGGGCGAGATCTTCGACTGGAGACACTCAATGCACTAAACAGTGCTGCAGACAGACTAAACAACCAGTGTGCTCAAGAAGACAAACGCCTAGCTCAAAATCATCAACTCCAGAATGAATGAAATGAGGAGGCTCCTCCATATTTTATAACATTGATTTCCCTCCAAAACCCAACGTAGCCTCTCTCTCCTCCACGTGTTCATCCTCATCTACATAGAAGCTTCTAAAGTGTACATAGGCCCCCCTCCTCTATGTGGTGTTTGGCCCCCTTGGCTCCCCCTTAAGTCACAACGTTGTGCTACTAGGTGGATGTCTTATTTCACTTAAGTTAGTTAGACCCTCTCCACTCACTTTTTTATTTATTTACAAACTATAGACGGCAAAACTAAACAAAATTTAATATTCCAATTAGTTGTCGCTAATTAGGAATATTACAATCACAATTTATATAAATGATTAGGTTGAGAGGGGATTCAACAAGTGAATGTGAGAGGGATTTTAGGAGCTTAAAAAATATTAATTATGACTTTTCAATGACCCATGCCACAACCCCATGGGGTTTTAGCCCACTAACTAGGGGTATAAACTTCAAACATGAATATCTCTCAAAATGTGAAGAATAACATGGCATGCCATATATCAACGGAAACAGCTCGACAAGTAGAAACCATAAAAGGAATTATTCACCCATAATATATTAATTTGGTGGGTCAAAATTCCCATGCAATATTGGGTTAGCCCCTGGTGCTGCATGGGTTGACATCAATGACAACTGCTAATCAACAGTGTTGTATCAGCTACAACACATGGAAAACCACTGGTAGAATCTAGCATCTCTAACCAATTCCCTTTGATGGATCGAATCCTAAAAATAAGCGCAAGGAAGAATTGAATCAGACACCGTGGGTACCACTAGGGTTACTAGACCATTTATGGGTATGTTGTTCGTTAGTTCCATAGTTAGGCCATGTTAGTATTTAAACACCATAACAAGATTTCATAAATGTTAGCCTTTAATGAAAATACAAAGAATGTGACAAAGGGTGTTTAGCCAATTTAATGTCTTAAATTTCTTATCATAATCATCAACCGAGGTTAGTAATCTGACGAAGTGTGGTGCACTATATATGCTTATTTCACCTTCTTCTTACTTCATTGTGTATGTTTTTAAATTGTTATAGGGGTTTTTTTTTCTTTATGTCTAAAGGATTTAATCTTAAGAAATGAGACTATGGAATGAATCAACTAAATCTAATGAAGTTTAATGTTAGAAACTAGTTTTGAAAGAAGGAAGAAAAGGAAATGTTCTTCAACTATTCTAATTTGCATAAAAATGATTTAATATTTAAATGGTTAGAATCTGATATAAAAACGAAGTTATTTATTCTAACAAATTTTATATTTTTGGAATTTAAAGCTAATTATAATCTACCTTAGTCTAATTCTACTCCATGGATTGAAAACATAAATCCTATGATTAATAATTGAAATGACAATGCATCTTAAATGGAAATCAAATTCAAATAAACTGAAAGGCAACTACTGTATGACCAATTGCTCAACCATCCAATTTTGGAAGAATGACAAAGCCATCTTCTTGATAAGATTTAACAAGCAATTGATTATACATTTAATTTAAAGATTTAATGTAAGAAATAAATTAAAAATCATGTAAAGGGAACTCAACTACTGTATCAATAAATACTCAATCATCCAATTTTAGAAGAATGACAAAGTCATCTTCTTGATATGATTTTAACAAGCATTTAATTATACATTTAATTGAGAAATTAATCTAGGAAAGTAGTATAAAAACATGTAAATAAAACTAAGATAATTGTATGCTATAATGCTTCAAGAATAATCCAATTTTGGAAAATAGAATAAGTACTTTCTCGAGATGCTTTTGGTAAGAAAAATATTACACAGTTATTCTAAAAGTATTTCTAAGAAACATTCATAAATTTAATCTACGAAATAATAAACAATTTAATCTAAGAATCAGCTGCAAGAAATGTAAATTTAACTATGAATTTTCGAAACAGAGTTAGTGAAATGAAAGTAAAAACAACTAATGAAACCTCCTTTCCGTGCAGGGGCCCTCTGCGATAAAATGAGTTGAAATCCTAATAGACTATACGTACATCAAGAAGGAACTAGAACAAATGAACATGGTCTTCGTATTATAAAAGAACAGAGCCTCAAAGCATACACAACGTTCACAAAATTAACACTCTCTTCTGGTTTCAAAACGACCGATATTTAAAACAATTCAAACGTAATTGTCTTGAGTATTTTCGCCTACATATGGCAATTACAACTGAAATATGGAAGTAAAATCTAAGTGGTTAACTCTCAATTTTCTACGTTAGAGAAAATCGAGAGTCTTTCATTCTCGGATCACGTCCTTTGTCTGAACTTTGACCATGAGCATAGGCACATTTTCTATCGAATTCAAATAGGTGGATAGGACGATATCCATATGTGGATCATTCTAAAGGTTCCCATGTGACTCATTCCTTCATTCTTTCCTCAGAACTTGTCAAACCATTAAAGTAGTTGGGGAAACAACAATTAGTTGTAGAATAGCATGCATTCTGTAGCCGAGTTACAAAAAAATATTCAAATAACAATAACATCAAAATATAAAACAAAGACCATTCAAATTCATTATCATTGTTTGGAGTTATGGATTTATGAAAAGGTAGGGAAAAGTGATGAGAAAGGATGCCAGAGAAAGAACAATTTTGAGGTTCAACATACCCCCACTAAGAAGCCATTGCATGTCATCATGCAATCATAAAAAATGTGAACTTCCTTCTCCTATTACATGTGTTCAAAAACTTTTGCTAATACATCCAATTTTCTATTCTTTCTTTTCATTGAGGTGACTGCCATCCTCGATTTTCTCATAAGGAGTTTTTACTTGAGATTTATGATTTTCATGTTCAGATATTTGTTCTTTCTTTTTATCTTTCTGTTCTTTTTGTATGATAGTACCAAATGCAGGATGGTGTTATCAGTGATGACTTTCTCCAATTGGTTCTGCTACTTTAAAGCTTCATTTTCCTATTTAATGTGCCTATTCAGTAACTCTAGCTAATATATTTCTTGCTTGAGGGTGTTAACCAGATGTTCTTGTGGACTGATAGGATGTTCTTGAATACTTGGATTCACTGCTGCATTTATTCTATCCAATGACTCAATATAGTCATATATCTCTTGCTATATTGTGTCAATTCCTGGAGATCTTCTTCTTGGAATTCCTTCAAAATTATGTACAGGAGAATGTGTAGGATTATGTGGAGGAGAGACATTGATGGGTGATGGCACTTGAGGTTCCTCCTCTAAATTAACAAAATGTGTTTCTTGTTATGGTGTCTTCTTCATGGATCTTTGGAGTCTAGAGCTTCTCCTTGGTTGTGGAGGGTTTAAGTTTTCTTCACTTGTAACCTTGCTCTTCTTTTCTATTTTACCTCTTGTCTTAACTCCGCCCTATTTTTTTATTTTTCATCAACTCTGCAAGGGTAAGTTCCTCTTCATATTGTTGTAGTGGAGGTGAAGGTTTGTCCTCAATGCTTGTATCAATCTTCCTTCTTCTACTTTTTCTAGTCTTTTCTTCGTTATGTTGCTCTGGCTCATCTTGGAAATGGTTTCTGATTAAAAAATTATCCCAAGAGTCTCCTATACTTTTCAAAAAGAATTTAAGAAGTATTTTTACCAACCCATGATGGTGCATATTGTTGTTTATAAATTGAATTATTTTCTATACATTTGTGGACATTATTTTTAAACTATTCAATAGAAAGAAAGGGAGTTTTATTTCTCCATCCTCCAAAAATTTCATCAACAACTGAATATGATAAACAAACATGCAGCCAAATCTTCCTTCACAAGTGATAAAATTCTGTAAAATTAAAAGCATATTTCTCCATTTGTTCTTGAGTGCTGAGCTAGGAATACCCTTTTTTTAAACAGAAGTATCCATAACTGGATTCTTGAGGAAAACTCTCCATGCTTCATTGTGAAATTCTTTGTTTTTAAACCATCTCTAGCCAACTCTTGAGAGCTTTGGAGCTTCATATATGAAGGCCTTGGTCACTGAAAATTTTATGTCTCCTATTTCAACCTTTTTTCCATCGAAACACCTTGCAAAAGACTTAGTGATATCCTTATGGAATCCATCAAAATTTTCTATAAACCTAAGACACTTAACCTTCTGCAGCATCTCTTTGATCTGAGGATAACCCGCCATGTATTTAGTTCTCACTGGTTTAGTCCTAACTATCAAACCCATGTCTTTTGTCATGAAGAATCTAGCCTTCAGAATTTTTCCTCTTTGTGTGAAATGAACTGAGTTGCAGATCTGGTTAAGGACGTTAAGGGTTTGTAGGGAAATATGAGTGAAATGAATTCTTGATGTGGTTTTAAGAAATATGGATGAATAGGTTACGGAAGTAGGATATGTCCATTTAATCATAAATGGGAGAATCTGTTATGGATTGTTATGAGATATGATGCGGATGATGTGGTCAATTTATGACATCATGTGAGTCCAAATAAAATCAAATGATGACATATTGAGGCAACATGTGATCATCTACGTTATATATGCTAATTTTTTGTATCTTGTTATTTAAACAAATGTATGCAACATACCTTTAGAACTAACCTTTTGTTGCTATTTCCTTGATATTGATTCTTCACGTATCCTTCAGCATGATGATCTTCAAATGGAGTTCTCAATTTCTTGTGCTCAATATTCTTGCTTCAATAGGTTGTAAGAAAAATGTAACAGAGCTACAAAATGTGGTATTAGCTAGAGAATGGATTTTCAGTTGCATAATGGAATAACAGTTGCATAATGGAAGTAGTTATGTACTACTTTTATTTCTTTAGAAAAAGAAAGGGAACAAATATTTTTGGGATGAAATAAAAAATATAAGATGTCAGAACTCTGATTTTCATCCTATATTTTTCTGTATAAGGATTCCAATCATTGATTGGTTTTCATACTTATACAATTTTTTATTGAATTATATATATATATATATATATATATATATATAGATGAAAAATAAAAAGAAGACTAAGCTAGGGAAGAAGAAGGATTCTTCTTCACTAACTTCATCTCAGTATTATCTTGGAAAATTTTGATAAAATCCTCCTTTGTAATTGCCTTATGATATACTTTTAATCAATGTCCATTCACAAGAAGAGGTACCTTTTCTTCATCAATTTTCATTATCCTGACTGCTCCATTTTCAAATACTTTATCAATCTCATAAGGCCCAAGACAATGAGTCTAAAACTTTCCTTGAAAGACTTTGAACTTTGAATCGAATAAAAGTGCCCAATCCCCTACTTGAAACTTTTTCTCCTTTATATATTTATCATGCCATTTGGACCTTTTATGTTGGATTAGATTGGTTTTTTGAACTGCATCTTTCTTGATTTCATCAAGCTCATTAAGTTGCTCCAATCTATGCTTCTAGGCTTCTGATAAGTCAAGTCCCAATTGGACTACCATCTTGAAGGTTTGGATCTGAAATTATATAGGAAATAGGACTTGTTTCCCATAAAAAAGTTCATAGGGAGTATGTCCTATTGTATTCCTCCATGTAGTCTGGTAGGCCCATAAGGCTTCAGGAAGCCTATATGCCCAATCCTTCCTATGTAGATGTATAGTCCTATTGATAATTCCTTCAATCAACTTATTGGTAGACTCCACTTGACCATTTTCTTGTGGATGATATGAAGTGGATTTTCTATGTTTGATCTTGTAATTCTCCACAAGCTTCTGCACCAACTTGGATGTAAATTGGGTTCCCTAATCTATCACAATTTCTCTTCGGACACCAAAACGAGTCAAAATATCCCCAAAGAGAAAACCAACTACAACATTTTCATTATTTAAATGAAGTGATTTAGCCTCTACCCTTTTAGAGACATAATCAGTACATACTAGAATATATTTATTTTTATTAGATGGTGGATTGATTGGTCCAAGAAAATCCAGGGCCCATTTTTCAAATGGCTCGAGGAGTACCTGAGGTTTTAATGGCATTTCTTTTGTAGGAACATTTTTCACCATTCTTTGAAAAATTTCATGCCTTTTTACATACTCCCTGGCATCTTTAAAGATGGATAGCCAATAATATCCTAAATGAATGATTTTATAGGCAGTCCTCTTATCAACAAAGTGTCCATCATAGGGTTCATCGTGACATGCCTTGAGAATCTCAGGCATTTCATTTTCTTGAACACACCTTCTGATGATGATATCTGGACCTTTTTTTCTATCTAGGAAAAAAGTATGCAGGTAACTTTCTTGTAGCTAATTAATTAGAAATATCTGCAAACCAAGGATATTTAGTAGATATTAAAAAAATATATTCATCAGGAAAATTATCTTCTACAGGAGTATAATTTTTAACGTTTTGAATTCTAGACAAGAAATCAACAACTGTGTTTTGTTTTCTGGGTCGATCTAGAATGGTGATATTGAATTCTTACCAAAGTAATAACCGTCTTGTGATCCTGCCATTAGTAATAGATTTATTCATTAAATATCTAATTGTAGAATGATCTGTATGAATAAAGGTTTCATATCCAGTGATATAATGTCTAAATTTGTTGATAGCATGAATAACAAGTAGAATTTTTTTCAGTTATAGTGTAATTTAACTTGGCATGAGTCAAAATGTTTCTTGTGTAATAGATGGCATAAGGGATCAAATATTTTTGTCCTAATACAACTACCAGAGTTGTATCTGAAGCATCTGTTGAAATGTGAAAAATTAGTTTCCAATTTGGACCTGTTAAGACTGGTGCTTTAGAAGTTTTTGTTTTTAAATTTTTAAATTCCAATTGGAAATCAAGATTCCAACTGAATTCACAATCTTTGGTAAGCAAATCGAAGAGTGGGGATGCTATTTTAGTGAATTTTTCTATAAATCTTCTATAATACCCTGTGAATCCTATAAAACTTCTAACATCCTTTTGACATCTTGGAACTAATAATTTGGAGATGAATTCAACTTTAGATGAATCAACTTTAATTCCATCTCCTGAAATGTGATGTCCTAAAAAAAATTCCTTCAGTAAACATCATAAAAAAAAATTCACAACTTAATGAAAGATTTGCTTCTTTACATATTTTAATAACATTTTCCAAATTTTCTAAAGCTTCTTCAAACGAATTCCCATAAATTGTAAAATTTTAAAATCATCCATATATACTTCCACACAATCATGTATTAGATTAGAAAAAATTCCTAATACTGCCCTTTGGAATGTTGCAAGCGCATTGCACAAACCAAAAGGAAATAATTAGTAGGCATAGGTTCCCCATGGACAGGTGAATGTGGTTTTATATTGGTCTTCAGGTGCCACTTGAATATGATTGTAACCACTAAAACCATCCAAGAATGAGAAATACTTATTTCCTGCTAATGTATACAATACTTGCTCTATGAAAGGTAATGGAAAATAATCTTTTAGAGTAGCGTTATTCAACTCTCGATAGCCAATTCATACCCTCCACTTACCATTCTTTTTAGGTACAATCACTAAGGGAGAAGCCATTGATTGTCTGAAATTGGATAAATGAAGTTTACATTCAAAAAAAAATTCAATTCTTCTTTCACAATTTCCCTAAGATTTGGATTCATCCTTCTTTGAGGTTTTCTGATAAGCTTACAATTTTCCTCAATGTAGATATGATGTATACAAGTCTTAGGACTAATTCCTTTCATGTTAGTGTATTCCCATTCATATGCAGAAGAATGTTGTTGTAATGTTTTGATTAGCTTTTCTTGTTGTAATATTTCCAATTTTTTGTTTATGTTCAAAGATTTTCCTAGAAATATTTCAACCGTAGAGTTACCAAATTCTTCCATAGAATATAGAGACATCTGCCTAGATGATAAGTATTCAATATTGCATTGTTCTTGAAAATTATCATGTTCATATTCTGAAGATGAATCAAAGTTTTCTATTGAATTTAAGATTTTACTATCTTCACTAATATAAGAAATGGTAAAGAGAGGCTGTATATCATTGTCATCATCAATCCATTCTTCAAATTTTATTTCTATGATTGTTTTTGCTGGAGGATATAAAGTGAATTTATTTGTTTAATTTATTTCAATCCATGTCACCAAATATACAACTAATGAAAGCATCAGCTGTAGCCAACCAAGGTCTTCCTAATATTAGTAGATGTCCTCCTTGACTGTTCTTGGGGTTAAAATCATAAAATTGATCGGATACTCCCAAGAGTCTAAGGATACTGAAATGTATTCTAATACACCATCTAGATTGATTACTGATATGTTAGCTAATTGCAGTAATGTAGGTGTATAATAAACATTTGGAAGCTTGAGTTTTTCCGTGGCTTTTTTTCTCATGATGTTTATGGTTGCTCCTAAATCAATCAATGTATTTGGAATTTCAATACCATTGATATGTGTTTTTACAACTAAACTTCCTAGATCTAAATATTTTTGTATGGCAATTTTTCCCATCATAATGTCTGCAATTTTTCCTACTAATTGAATTCTTTTTATTTCTTTCGTTTTTCTTCCTGGTTTCTTCATGCTCAACTCTCTTATTGTTTTGGCTAGAATTGGAATCTCTTTAATGGCCTGTAGCAAAGGAATTTTTATATAGACATTTTTCAGTTCATCTAGAAAATCATAATTGGGCAACATTATTTTTTTCTACCCCTCTATCAACTTGTAATCTTTCAGGAAAAGGAGGGTTATAAATAGATATTGATGGTTTCTCTATGATAGCAGTTGATTTTATTGGTTTTTCTTGTTTTTCATTTTTAGAATTATGATTCTGCTGAAGATTTGTCCCTTCTTCAGAACTTTTATTTTGCTATAGAGAAATTTCTTCATCAAAATTATATTGTTCTTGAATGACAGCAGAAGGCTTTTTCCTTTCTAATATTCTACCAGATCTAAGTTGAACATCATTAAGATCTAGTGGAGTAACCATGTAAGGTGGAAATTGTTGTCCTTCTATAGTGTAAGTATTTTTAGAATTTTTATTATTTGGGTTTGGAAATGGTTGGGTAGGTAGCTGGTTTGGTCTTTATGGAAATGGTAATGAAAGTTGTGGGTTTTGGTTTTGGAGTTGGGGTTTTTTATTTTTTTGTGGAAACTATTAGGGAGGATATTTTGGATAGGATGGAGGATATTGGTAGTATTGATAATATCTACCACAAGGATTTTGCATTCATTGTGCTCAAGTTTGAGGTTGGGGCCAAGGTTGCTGCCAAGAATTCCAATTATTAGGTGGGGGCTGAGAATACATTTGGTTGTTAAAACCTTGAGTTTGTGGCCCCTACCATGGTCTTCTAGAGACAAAACAAATAGGTTCTACTATATTTGGAGTTACTTCTTCCTAAAAACCAGCCTTAAGACCTATAATTAAAGGGAAACTCTTAGTTTCATGATTTTCTGAGAAAACAACACAGGTCTCTATGAATTTTTACATTAAGAGGACATTCTCTTAAGGCATGCTTCTTTCTGCACTTATGATAAAAAATAGCTAAGACATCAGTTTCGGCTTTCTGCTTGTTTTGTAATTTAAGGGTGTCTATCTATTCACTAAGACTCCCTAAAATATATGTTTTGAATTCATCAAACATATTTCCAATTTCTACCCTACTTACTGTTTTAGTTGCAGATTTATTCAATCTAGAGAGAGAAGGATCTCTTGGATTTTCCCCAGTTTTTTATTTTCCCCTTGAGAGATGAATACATAATCCACCAATTTTAGGTAATGTGAATTGAGATATGTATCCCCTCCCCATCGTGTTGATAATGTCTATCCATTCATCTCTAATGGCTTTTAACAAGAGATCTTTTAAATTATCTTGATCTAAGTTTTCCATTTTAGCCCTTTTTTATGTTATAATTTAATCTTCCAATTAGATCCTCTAGGTTCTCATCCTCTCTTTGCATCATCTTCAATACTTCATCCTTCTGATTAATAGGTGTGCAATAATCCAAATATATTTATAAAAATGTTCTTTTCATATCATTCCACATTCTAATAGATTGTGTGACTAAACCCACGAACCATTTTAAAGTTTCTCTTTTAAGGGTTGCAAGAAATAAATTTATTTTTTGAGAGTCTTGTAATTAGTCATGAGATCTACACAAAAATTCAAATTCAAACAAAAAGGTTTCAGGATCTTCACTTTTTAATCCACGGAAATTTGGATGAATGAAAGGTGAAATATTTTTCATTGTGGCATTTGTATCCTCATCAATTATAGGAAATAAAAAATAATTATCATCTTCCCTATTTCTTTTGTTTTCTTCACCTCCTACTCTCTTCCCCCTACCTCGTCCTCCACCTCTTCCTCCTCCAAATAGTAAATTTTATCCATTTAAAATTTTTCCTTCTCCTTCTCCTTCTCCTGCCATTGTATATTCCTCGGAGCTAATATAAGGTTCTAACTGTAAACTTAATTGATCTTCCCTTGGTTCTTCTATTAATGGGATATTAAAGGAAGTTTCTTCTTCTTCTTCATCACTAGGAATTTCTAATTCTTCATCTAAAATGTGTTCTCTTGTAGAGGTGAAAAAGGTTACTCCTTATGTTGGAGATCTAGGATATTCTTCCTCTAAGACTGCCTCATTGGATGAAGTAGGAGATCCTCCTAGTTGGATTTCTGACCTTAAGACTTTAGGAAGTCTATTTTTATGGAATATGAGTTTGAGATGGTGGTGTAGCACTACGTGGTCTAGGTGGGGTGAGTGGTGTGGTTGGAATTAAACTCTTGCCTCTAGCTATGAATCTAGCCCTAGAATCTCTTTCTCTACGCATGTCATTTTTTTTTAGATGTAAGAAATAAGGTTACCTAATTACACTTCCCTGGAAATGGCGCCAAAATGTTTAGCCAATTTAATGTCTTAAATTTCTTATCATAAATCATCAACCGAGGTTAGTAATCTGATGAAGTGTGGTGCACTATATATGCTTATTCAACCTTATTCTTACTTCGTTGTGTATGTTTTTATATCGTTTTAGGGGGTTTTTTTTCTTTATGTCTAAAGGAGTTAATCTTAATAAATTATAATATGGAATGAATCAACTAAATCTAATGAAGTTTAATGTTAAAAACTAGTTTTGAAAAGTAAGAAAAGGGAATGTTCTTCAACTATTCTAATTTTCATAAAAATGAATTAATATTTAAATGGTTAGAATTTTATCTAAAAACAGTGTTATTTATTCTAATGACTTTGATCTTTTTGGAATTTAAAGCTAATTATAATCTATCTTAATCTAATTCTACTCCATGGATTGAAAACATAAATCCTATGATTAAGAATTGAAATGACAATGCTAATCTTAAATGGAAATTAAATTCAAAGAAATTTAAAGGAAACTACTGTATGACTAATTACTCAACCATCCAATTTTGGAAGAATGGAAAATTCATATTCTTGATATGATTTAACAAGCAATTGATTATACATTTAGTTTAAAGATTTAATCTAATAAAGAAATTAAAAATCATGTAAAGGCAACTCAACTACTATATGACTAAATACTCAATCATCCAATTTTGTAAGAATGACAAAGTCGTCTTCTTGATATGATTTTAACAAGCATTTAAATATACATTAATTGAGATTTTAATCTAGGAAACAACATAAAAATATGTAAAGAAAACTCAAATATTGTATGACTAAATGCTCAATCATCTAATTTTGGAAGAATGACAAAGTCATCTTCTTGATATAATTTTAACAAGCATTTAATTATATATTTAATTGAGAAATTAAATGTAAAGAAAACTAAGATAACTGTATGCTCTAATGCTTCAAGCATAATCCAATTTTGGAAAGTAGAAGAACTAATTTCTTGAGATGCTTTTGGTAAGAAAAATATTACATAGTTATTCTAAAATTAATTCTAAGAAAGCATTCATAAATTTAATCTGCGAAACAATAAACAATTTAATCTAAGAATCAGCTGCAAAGCAATGTAAATTTAACTACAAATTGAGAAAATAGAGCTAGTAAAATTAAACTAAAAACAACTAATGAAACCTCCTTTCTGTGCAGGGGCCCTCTACGACAGAATGAGTTGAAATCCTAGTAGACTATATGGGCATCAAGAAGGAACTGGAACAAACGAACATGGTCCTTGTATTATAAAAGAGCAAAGTCTCAAAGCATACACATCATTCACAAAATTAAGATTGTCTTCCGGTTTCAAAAAGACCAGTATTTAAACAAATTCAAATGTAATTGTCTTGAGGTATTTCCTCCTATAGATGAAAATTACAACTAAAATATAGAAGAAAAATATAAGTGGATAACTCTCGATTTGCTACGTCAGAGCAAATCGATAGTCTTTTGTTCTTGGAACACGTCCTTTGACCGAACTTTTATCACGAGCATAGGCACCTTTTCTGTCGAATTCAAACAAGTGGATAGGATGAGATACATGTGTGGATCATTCTAAATATGCCCATGTGACACATTCCTTCATTCACTCCTCAGAACCTGTCAAACCATTAAAGTAGCTACGAAAACAACAATTAGCTGCAGAATAGCATGCATTTCGTAGCTGAGTTATAAAAAATTATTCAAATAAAAAGAACATCAAAATATAAAATAGAGACCATTCAATGCATTCTCTAAGATGAAATATGTCATTTATCATTGATTGGAGTTATGGATTTATGAAAATATAGGTAAAAGTGAGGAGAAAGGATGTCAGAGAAAGAACAATTTTGAGGTTCAACATAGGGCTTATCATATTTAGAACCTTAAAGCAAGTTTTTGGTGTTGGTCCATTGCCAGCATGCATGTCCAATACCTTGGCGGAGGTACCCAAGAAATTTCAAACATTGCTTCACTGTCAGTAGGATTTTTCAGTACCTCGGTGAAGTTGCTTGCATCACCCCTCTGTGCAGGATTTCTTTCTCATATTTCACCCTCTATTTTATTTTTCATTGTGATTTTGGAATTTATTAGGTGTTCATTGTGCTAGGGTGGAAGAGGGATCCCGACTTATTTTACATGCAAGAGAGGTTATCCCTTGTTGACATAAACAAAAAAGATATTATGAGTTAGGTGTATCCTCATGTCATATTTCTACATCACGTCTCTGACTGAAAAGTGGACAATAAAACGCAATATGAACTATCATGACCAGATTAGGAACAAAATTCAAGTTAGAGATATAGGTCTTGTGAACTTACTAGATTTCCCCACCAATATCCAATCATATTTTCCTTATTATTAAAATAGAGCCATGCATGAACATAGGGACCAAGTTTTAAAGTCAGTATCTACAAGTGACTGCATCAACCAAACAAACCATTGGATGGGATATTAGTATTCTTGAATAGGGAAGTGGATTAGATGAAGGAAAATGAAAGGAAATATTGATAGATAGCTTATGTACAAACTTCCAAGATCTGCAAAGCCGAAGGACTTGAATGAGAAGTTGAAGCATTATGTAGTGCAATGTAAGGGGATGATAAACTAAATGTAAGGAAAAATGAAACTATGAACTATGGAATGTTTCATGCCAATAGTTTCAAAATAAATGGAAACCAATGTAGCTATACGCATGAGAAACAAAAAGACAAATTTATCATGCTAAGAAAAAAAAACTATCTTAAATCCTAATCTAACTTGGAATGAGGTTGAGAGTTAAATAAAATCAAACTTCCAGTGCAACCATAGAAGTTGCCACCAACCTACAAGTACAAATATATTAGGAATAAATTCGAGGATAAAACAATGTGAAAACGTAATTAAATTTACCTATATCGCTTGCATTGATAAATAAGGTCACGCAAAAAATTAATCTAGTGATTCCACAACTCTATTATGTCTTGTACAATTGGCATTGTCTAAATTTTTGGTGGCACTTGGTATGTTGGCATTGATGTCAATCGGACTAGCATTGAAGTCAGAGGCAATAGATGTTAGCATTAATGAGTATGTTGCTCAGAGGGAGTCCCATGGTTGCTGTAATGTTCTGTAAAGAATCACCATAGTAGTTGGCTTAGTGGAGAAGCGATAAAAATATGACTATGGTGGTTATTAGTCCCAATATTTGGAGGAGATTATACCTTAGTATACCAACTCAAATGTATATGGAAATTAATCCATTAGATTCTGATCTGAAATCCTTTTCATTGGTATGTTGAATTCCTAAAGAGGCCTTTTGGATCAGGAGTTACAAGAAGTTAAAGTTTGTACATAGAAAATTTCATTCCACGGGACTTAGGTAGATTTTGAACCAAGGTCCATCCTAGTCGGAAGTCAGGCCTAGTCGAAGGTTGGGACTGCATATAAGATTTGGAAGGAGAAAAATACCCCCTTGACCGCTGACCTATATGGGACCGACTCTTAGTCAGGACTAGTTGATAGTCAGGACCAGTCGAAGGTTTGGTCGTGAAGCAAAGTATAGCGAGATAACAAATCCCCAGTTTCTGACCCCTAACCTATAAGGCACCCAATATAGGAAAACAGATGGCAGATTTGATTACCTCATGATGATGTGTTGGCAGAAACATGGTAGATGACGTCAACATGACATGGCAGTACGGAGGGCACGTGGTAGGAAGATTCGACATTTTTGGGTAGCTAAATGGACCAAATCTAGGTAACACATTTCACAATACAAAAGGTGCCATGTGGCCCAGATGACATCAACATGACATAAGTTGATGATGTAGAAAAATATTGATTTTTTAGCCAAGCGGGTGTTTTGTGAAATCTTTCCCATTTATTTGGTTTTCAGTGTTGAATGAAGAGAATTAGCCAGAATAGTGGAAAAGGACCCAAGTTGAGCCGATAGGAAAATTGAATCTTTGAGTTAGTCAAGCCTACAAGCAATACGGGGGTTGAGGCAAAGGCAGACACATAAGCAGGAAGAGCAGGTCGTCTCATGACCTTCCGACCAGCATTGAAAGGTGTGCTCAGGAGTCAGTTTTGTGGTGTTTTTCAATGTTAAAGAATTCTAAGGCCTCCAATTCTAGTCATGAAGTCAGAGGAAAACACAGATACATAAAAGGTGAAGCAAACCAACCCATGACCTTCCAAACTCCCAAATAACATTGAATGGTGGTGCACCAAAGTTGTTGCATGTATTAATGAGGACTGTAGGGAATGAAGGCACAAGGCAGCGAGGACCATGATTACACAATTTTTTTAATGAATTCGACATGAAAATTGAGATACAAGGAAACAAGGACCTCATCCTGTCACATATTAATGGTGTATGTCCCAGTCAAACCTGAGTTCTCCTCATGTCATGAAGATATAAATGAGAGTAGTGGATATCAGACCAAGCTAAAGAAATCCATATTGTTTGTACAATAAAAATTTTATGGAGGAAATATTTGAGTATGCACATGGACTGAGAATTAATTCTCAACATAGGAGAATCACCAAGGCCCATTCTCAAATTTAATACAATTATAGTAGCCAATTTTTGGGATGTAATAGGAGAATAAAGAGCCTTTTTGTAACACCTTCTTCCCACATCAACCCAAGTAACCGACCAATCAAGGTAAACATGTGACGAGAGGTTACTAATATGAGATTCAACCTCCTAGATGACCTTAATGAAGTGGAATTGATGGAAACAAGACAAACACACCTTACACAACATGAAAAACATCCTCGGATGGTAACCCAACCTTCCAGGCCCTTGAACCCTGACTAACTTGTTTGACCAATTTTATCCTTAGATGCAGACATGCCAAGGAAAGGTAGCGACTAAAATCCTATAGTTGTAGGCATGCCAAGGCAAGGTAGCAGTCAGGGCCCAGTTTGGTCAGTTCTATGCTTGCAACTCTAGGATTTGTGCCACCTTTTTATCCCCAGAGCCCAGGTCACTACCCATAACATCATGAAACTGCAGGGGACGATGAATAACATTAAAAAAAAGGTACTAAAGCAATCACATCATCAGGAAGTCATATGGACGCTTCCTAGCCATGATAGGAATTTCATCAAACATGTTACAAACATTACATCTACAATTTTAAAAATCATATTTAAACATAGGGGTCTCGTACTTATCTGATAATCGCTAAGAGGAATTTCTACCCTACATCATAAGCTACAATATAATATATTTGACCATAGATACATTGTGTATTCATTTACAGGTAAAAACATGGATAGAGCCATACATCATCATTGATTTAATACATGCTTATAATCAGCACAATAACAATAGAAATACAATGGATATAACAACAGTAAAATTCATACATAAACTAGTACATTTGCATACCAAATACCAGAGGAATGAGCTCTTCATCACTAAATCTAAAACCCAACTAGATATGGGACTTCCACGTTCCACCTGATCATATATTGGCTGAGCCAAGTCCCACTTCAGTGAATCACCCTCGTGCCATATTTTAATCATGAATGTGGGATCTCATAAAACACATCAATCACAATCCATCCAGGGCTTCTAGAGGCCAAACCACCTCAAACCTCAACGAGTGATTCCCCCTCATGGTCAGACATCACAACCATCATGGATTGGTCTCCATCTAAGCTTCTCTGAGGATCCAGAGTGTTTGTTCCAACCAAGGGTCCAGGACTAGTAACTCAACCCTAGTTGTTTCCAGGCTCCAGGACTAGTAACTCAACCCATCTAGGGCTGCAGAGCATTTGTCCAACAAAATCTCCAGGACTAGTAACTCAACCCAATAGATGTTCATTGGACTCCAAATCATTTTTCGAACCAAATCTCCAGGAACTAATAACTCAAACCAATATATAAATAAATCATGAGAACCAACTAAAAAAAAATCAATGGAAATAAACCCAAAACACCATGGTTATCTAGGAAATGGCAAGGATATGAAAATTCACATTCATACACCATGCATGCCAAAACTAGTGAGGCAAACATACATTTAACTCAGTACCTGCACTTTGAACCTATTGTAGATGTTGATCCCGTTGTCCTCTTTCGCTTTCATGCTCTCCCTTTTCCCTCTTGCTCCAAACATTGGGGGAATTTTTAGGCCCAAAATGCGCCTCCTAAGTAAATTATAAAATAATAGAGGAAATAATAAAATAAGATTAGATTACATCATCAAATTTTAGATGGAAAAACGAAAAAACTACGTTTTGAACTCGTTTTTTCAACCTGTTTTCCTATGGGTTTACTCAAATTTCGATCAAGAACACTCATTGGATGAAAATTTTGATTCCTCATCTAAGGAGTCCCCATGTTGCATACTTTCAATGGATCTTGCTATTTGAAAAAATAAAAATACATGAAAAATGTGATTACAATCACACATTTCATGTATTTCTCTTTTTTCGTGTAGTAGGGTCAATCAAAAGTATGCATCCAATGAGTACTCTCGCTTGAAATTTGAGTAAAACCTTAGGTAGATAAGTTGAAAAAGTAGTTTTATTATTTTATTATTTTTTAATCTTTTTACTCTTTTACCCCAAAAATGGTGAATCATCCCCCATGGTTGATATAATCATATTGATTCCTATTATTTGTTATAAAGTTTATTTTGGTTGTACATTTTTCTTAGGAGGCCCATTTTAGACCTCAAAAGTTCTCTAATGTCACCAAGTATCCACACTCTCCAAGAGTGCTCCAAGAAAACTCTAAGTATCCAAGAGTGTGAGAGAGAGAGAATAATGAGAGCCCCAAAACTACACTCACCAAAGCTTGAGAGAAAACTTACCCACTGATCCTCAGAAGAATTTTTTTTGATGAGGCCTCTATTTTCTTCATTTTCCATTATTTTCCTTCATTTTCCTCCTCACGAGGAACCTATGACCTTTCACCTCCCTTTTCTCATATTTTCCATTATTTTCATAAATAAATGTCAATAAATTCCACTTTTCCTTTGTAAAGCCTTTTTCATTGTCTTTTCCATTTTACTTTAGCTATAATAACTGAAATGAACACCAACTAGGATATTTTTCCCACCATTCAGCATGAAATACATGTTCCATCGACCGTGGTTAATATATATATTTTTACATGAATTTTTACCACGGTTGTTACACTTTCAAGAGTACGCACTCGAGCATAGTGAAGCACAGAGTGTACCATGCTAAAAATAAAATATAGCATCGATGACAGCGTAGCTAAGGTTCAGTGAACTAAGCCCACCTATAGAATTGAATATCGATGTAGAGTGCAAGAAAATTGATGGAGCAAAAACATACAATGCCATGTTGCAACACACTAACAAGTACAGAAATTGTAGAGACAACATTGGACACAACGCAGCTGAGGAAAAAAATGGTTGAGTGCAGTTGAACTATTTCGAGGAATGAAAAATTGTTGAGAGTTACAGAGTGCAATGGCACGGGTGTGTGACTAAGCTAAGTGTCACTGAGCGAAGGTGCATCACAGGGTCGAGAAATGAGATGGTTGAGTCGCAAGGAGCACATTTCTAAGGATAACTGTGGAGTTGAAGGAAAGAAATTGGTATTGGAGAAGACCCAATTTGTATTCATATGTATATGCATTTTCCTCTCTTTTTAGTTTGAAAATTGTATGAAAAAGTAGAATAGTGGGTAGAGAAGGTATTTTCCTTAATTCAGAAGTGGTCAGTGCCTCTTGGCAAGTATTCGATTGCTATATTTAATGGGGTTGGTGCCTCCTGTGAGTAGGTGCTTACAAATAAATAGATGTAATTAAGTAGGTGTTTAATTTACAACATAGCAACAAACAGATTGGTGGTTTTGTCCTTCTGGGTTTCCACGTAAAAATATCTATGTCAATAAGTGTATGTTTCTCATGTGATGGATTGTGTGTACATGTTAATGTCGTATCCTGTTATTTATTTGTATTATGTATAATTTTTTCACATGTAACTCACAATAGTGAAAAGAATTAAAGAATTATATTTAAAGGCTTAAGAACCTCATTATTATTGATTCACCCCCACCCTCTCATTAATTCCTTATTCTAACAATTGGTATTAGAGCCAAGTTTCCTTCGGGAACACTGTAACCACTAGAAGGTGGATCCATAAGGAATTATGTATAGGCAATAGAGTCAAGATTATTACTCAAGAAAGATATTAGTCTTTGCTGGGATGAACTATGCCTTTTGAATATTTAGGATGGAAGATTATTTGATGTCCCTATAAGTATATGTTTGGAGCTCTGTACTAGTAGATTATGATGTCCCTAATGTTCCTCCCACTGATTCAGATGGTAAAAATTTGTATGGGAATAATTCTTAAGCCAACAATGTAATTCTCATTGGAATTAATCAATATGAACTTGTAAAGGTTATGCATTGTAATTCTACCAAGAAAGTGTGGGTGGATCTTCATCAGACTCATGAAGGAGATGATAAATTCAAGTAGGAAAAAATTCAAACCTTTATAATGATATTTGAAAGCCTTAAAATGAGTGAAGAACAATGCATAGAAGAAAACTTCCTAATATTTGATGAGGTAACAAATATGATTAGAGGACTTAGTGAAGAAGTCAAAGAATATATAATTGTTAAAAAGGTCTTAAGATCTCTACCCATGAGATTTAATGCCAAAATATCTGTCATTGAAGAGATGGTTGATTTAAACAATCTCAAGATGGATCAACTGCTTCGTATTTTCTTATCCTTTGATATGAGAGTAGGAAAAGAGAATTATAAACCCAAGGAGGTAGCGTTCAAAGTGTACAAGAAGGCCAATGAGCACCAATACCATCAAGACTTCTCCAACTGTGAATCTGATCAAGAGTTGGATCAAGTTTATAGGAAACTAAAGTGTGGCTCAGGAAAGTATAAAGGGAAGCTTCCCTTTAAATGTTGATAGTGGAAGAGTTGGATATTTTTCGTCCAAATTACCTTACAAGGAAAGGACGGAAAAGAAAGATGTCAAAAAATTGAGAGACAAATCTTAAAAACATCAGAAGAAAAAGAAGTTCCTTAAGAAAAAGGGGCTTTACTCTAAAGAGGATAGCTCAACACTAGAATCAGACAGCAGGAAATCTTCAGAGGAAAATTCAAATGAGTATTTTCTCATGGAATTTGGAGCATACTACAAGAAACAAAATATTATTGACTCTAAAGGTGAAGAAGAAGAGGTAGGAGTATTAGAATTTCAAGGGGAACTCATTAGTGCTCTTGATGAGTTAAAGAAGGCCAGGAAAAATAACAGACAGCTAAAAGAATAGTTGTAGTGTGTTGAAGAAGGTATGTACAACTCAAACAATGAGGAATTTATTTATCAAAATGAATAACTTGAATAAGTCATTAAAAGAAAATATAGTTGAGCTCTTCTACTAGAATAAAAACAAGGAACATGTGAGAATTTAGAATAAGAGAACAAGCACCTAAAGCAGGAGTTGTTCAAGGTAAAGAGGGAAACAAGAACATGCAAAGATAAAATTTTGTCCTTGAAAATCAAATTATAAGAAGCAAAATGAAAATAATAAGTTCTCAATGATTTGATCCATATATGGGAAGAAAATTTTCAGAGTCATGAGGAGGAGGTTGTCTCTTTGAGCATGGATCTTGAGAGATTGGAGAGTGAGAAGCGTATAAATGAAAAGTTTTCAGAAGGAACAAGAAAGCTATATCATATTATGAACAGTAAAAGGTATTCAGGAAATAAAATAGGCTTGGGATACTATAGACCACAGGAATCCTCTATGTGAAAGATGAACTTCAGGTTTGCATTATTTTAGGAACCTTAGAGTTATGGAAACATGCATCGAGAAAAATCAATGAAGACGAAAAGGTAGCAAGCCAGAGATGATGCATTCATTTGAATAATAACTCCAACCATCCCAAGGATCCATGAATCATTCAGATAGACAACATAGGTACTCTCCTTCAGTTTATGGTGTCACGTGTTTGGACATAAGGTTGTTGATTGTAGAAGGGTCAAAGTTGAAAGAGATGAAAATTTCAGCTACAATAAGTATCATAATTTTAGATCTCAAAAATCTCCTCCCAGAGATCTAAATCCCTTATCTTCCCTAATGAATGATGTTTAATGCTTCAAATGTAACACTTTTTTCCACAAGGCGAGTGAATGCAGAAGCATATTTCAGTACCCATCTAAATCCCAGTACACTTAGCAACCAATCTTTCACAAGGATAAGGAGGATTGGAAACGAAAATTTGGAAAGAGCATGGAATGTGGATTTTATTTTTTGGAATATAATCAAGAAAACAAATGGTATGTAGAAATTGGTTGTTCCAAGCATATGACTAGGGATAAGAGAAAATTCCTGATGCTAAAAGAAAAGGAAAGAGGAAACAATGTCACTTTCGGCAATAATTCCCTAGAAATAATTAAGGGTAAGGTCATAGTAAGTCTTGATGAAAATGCTAAATCCCAAAATGTATTGTATATAGAAGGTCTCAAGCACAACTTGCTTAGTGTAAGCTAGATGTGTCATCATGGCTATAATGTGACTTTTTTATCCAAAGATGGTGAGATTCGACATGAGAAGAATGGAAAGTTGGTGGGAAAGGCAGTCAGAACTCACAATAATTTATATGTATTTGATGACTCCAAAGTAATTTGTTACCTCAGCAAGAAAAATAAAACTCGATTATGGCACAGGAGACTTGGTCATATGAATTTTGATAGTCTAATAAGAATCAGCAAGCTTGGAGTTGTGAGAGGATTGCTAAGACTGCCAAGGCCTGATAATTCAATCTAAAAATAATGTCAATTTGGTAAATAGACTAGTACTAATTTCGAGACAAAATAATTCTCTTCATCTAGACCATTGGAGCTAATTCACATGGATATTTTCGGCCCAACCAGAAAAAAAAAATTCCCAATATAAGAGAGGTATTGTATGCTTCTTATTGATGATTTTACTGTAGAAATTTGATAACTAATATGTTATGCACCAATATTCTCCTGATCACACACTATTTTAACTTCATGCACAATGCAGAATCTCTTCTACCATTGATCATTAATTGTGGAAATAAAAACAATCGCATGCGCACATTAAAACCATAAACATTCACACATATGAACACAGTATTTATGGGAAATATTAAAGCTGAAAACCCTCAACTATTTGTATATTATATTTCATAGAGATCATGTAACAATCATTATACAAAGCTCCTCACAAAGCTCTCAGTACAATCTCCAATTGCTACACACTAATCAAGCCCGATCTAGCAAATCACATGCTCCAATCTCTGCCACCTGATAGCCTGCCTCTACTACGCAATCACTGCTGAAGAATGGATCTGAATGAACTCGAATTGGTCCAGCCTTGCTCACGCAATCCTCATTGGCATGTCCAATCACTGGTTGTTGCAAATCATGCAACAGTATAGTCACAACTGATAGTCACACTGCTCTTTCACCTACCTCTTCACTGGTCTCCACTGAAACTATCCATACACTGTAGTTAATTGATGTATTCTTTAGTTGATTAATGAGTAATAATTAGTGAATTAATTAATAATTAATTCACACCACTCTCACTAGTGTATCAATCAGTTAGACTAGATACAACTAGCTCAACTATGTTTAACTAAGTTAAACTGAACACAACTCCACCAACTACCTCAATAACTCCACCAAACTCCGTCACATGAGTTCTAACTGAAGTCTCCATGAAATAGCTCCACTTAACCCTCAAGAATAGCATAATTCCTTCTGTCAGCTCCTGTGCCACATTTTTGCACCTAACTGAAGTGCTCCAAGAGAATAAGATAATGTTTATAGTCCAAATATTATTAAGAGCTAATAATATTCGACATATCTATTTTTAGACTCGCAATCTAAAAATAGATTCCGCCCAATATGTCTAAAAATAGAAATCCATCTATTTTTCCAACTTGACCAACCATCCACAAATAGCATCCCACAACTTATAGAACATGATCCATATGTCTAAAAATAGACATAGTCTAAAAATAGACTTTGCGCCAAAAATAGCCTGCGGGCCCACTTAGTGAAGGCGACTTCTTTCCACTAAGCTCATCATCTTGTTGCAATCTCAAAACTCCCTCTCAACAAGATAAGGATTATCTGCCACCCCTATCCTGCCCCTGTGGTATTCGAATTTGCTCCTGGTGAGCGCCTTCGTCAAGATATCAACATCTTGATCCTTCGTGGGAATGTATGAAAGTAACATGATCTTCCGCTGAACACAATCTCTGATATGATGATACCAGATGTCAATGTGTTTAGATCTATCATGAAATACTGGATTAACCAAGAGTTTGATGCAACTCTGATTATCACAATATATCACAGTAGGATCTAAGTGTGAATCGAACAACCTGACCAGGATCTTCCTCATCCATATAGCCTCGCATGCAGCCAAACTCACTGCCATATACTCGGCCTCTGCTATACTGAGTGCCACAGATCTCTGCTTCCTTCTGTACCAAGAAACTTCTGTCGACCCGATACTGAAAATCCCTCCAGATGTGCTCTTTCTGTCCGTTGGGCTCCCTGCCCAATCTGCATCTGTGAAGCCACATAGCTTCACCTCATCCAACTATCTGTACCATAATCCATATCGTGATGTGCCTCTGAGATATCTCAATACATGCTTGCCTGCCTTCCATTAGAGCTTGGTAGGCTTAACCATAGCTTGTGAAAGCTGGCTAGCAACATAGCATATGTCGAGTCATGTATTGACCAGATACATAAGCGACCCCGCCAACTGTCGATAAACAGTGGAATCCACTACCTTTGCCGATGTAGCATCCTCTTTCCTCCATCGACCAAGAAGAGGAGTGTCGATAAGCTTGTAGCCATGCATGTTGAACTTCTCCAGTATCTCCCAGGCATACTTGCCTTGAGACACAAACAGTCCATCATTGTGCTGCCAAATTTCCAATCCCAGGAAATAATGAAGGAGGCCCAAGTTTTTCATCTCAAACTCTTTTGCAAGATCAGCCTTGCATGAGAGTATCAAAAATTCATCACCTGTCAAAATCAAGTCATCTACATAAAGTATAATGATCAGCAACTTACCCTCCACCACAATCTGGTATAGGTTCGGATCCGCCTCACTCTTGGAGAATCCAAGCCCAGTGAAATAACTGTCTATCCATGTGTACCAAGCACGAGGTGCTTGTTTCAACCCATACAGCGCTATCTTGAGCCTTCACACATGCGATTCATTGCTAAAGATATTGAAACCTTCGGGCTACTCTATGTACACCTCCTCCTCAATCACTCCATTGAGGAATGCAGTCTTCATATCCATCTAATGAATGTGCCACCCCATCTGCGCTGAAAGAGCAAGAATCGTCCGTATGGAAGAATACCTTGCGATAGGTGCAAAGGTTTCCTCATAATCGATCCCCTCAATCTGTGAGAAGCCTCGGGCAACAAATCTTGCCTTGTACTTCTCCACACTCCCGTCAACTGCTTTCTTCACTTTGTAGATCCATCTTGAACCTACCACTGATTTCCCTTCCGGCCTTGGGACAATCTCCCATGCACTGTTTCTAACAATCGAATCATACTCTTCCACCATGGCATCTACCCATGCGGGATCCTCCAAAGCTTCCTCGAAATAGGATGGCTCTGTCACGATACATTTTCTCATGAGAGCCATGTATCCAATATATCGGTCAGGTGACTGTCTCTGTCTGCGCTATGATGTAGGTGCTCCTACAATCTTCTCTGCATCTTGAGCCAGTCGCTCAGCTTCTGTAGTGTGCTTCTGCCCTCTGATGGTTGGCGCTGCATGAGTGGTCTCTCCTACTCCATGAACCTCCTCTTCTAGCTGATCCACATCCTGAGGCTCATCCTTAAGAACTAATAGCTCCTCATCTACATGCAAGTGTGGCTCCCTCTCAAGTGAACACTTCATGGCTTTCTCCTCATGAAATTTGATATCCCGTCGCACAACAGTCTTGCGACTTTCTGGAAAATACACACGATAGTTGTGGGGTGTATCAGTGTACCCCAAAAATATCCCAACCTCTGCAATCAGCTTCAGCTTCTTCCTGGCATCCTTTGTCACATGAATGTAAACAGGTGAACCAAAAATCCTCAAATGGGAAATATCAGGCTTCTTACTAGAAAATGCCTCCTCGGGTGTACTCACTAAAGACAACATCATATCCCTTGTCTTCTAACATCGCCACAGAGATAAGATTCTTCTTCAATCCTGGAACATGCATCACTTCCTTCAATACGAACGGTTTACTAGACTCCCTCTCAAAGGAAATGGTACCGATACTGGTCGCACTGTATCTACCATCATCACCCATCTCAATGTGCACTCCATGATCTTTCTCATCCAGATCAGTAAACAAATCTTTGTCTCTGGTCATATGAAAAGACGCACCACTGTCAAGAAACCACACTGAACCCATCATACTTGAGACCAAGCATGTGATTAGTGAAAAATCCAGCTCAAACTGCGAGGCTAAGGCATCTCCAGCTGCAGATCTAGTAGCCTGCTTATTTTTCTTCTTCTGTGGACAATTAGTGGCGTAATGTCCATGTTGGTGACAATGAAAGCACTTCACCTTGGACATGTCTTGCTTCTTGCCTTTCGCACCGGATTGAGAAGCATTCTTCTTGCTCTTCCCCTTCCTTGCTTTGGCAACCAAAGCACAATATTCTTCATCTGAGTTCTTTGATGAAGATCCATCTCTGGTACTTCGCCTTATCTCCTCTTGCACAAGATCCGACCAAAGTCACTCCCATCCTGGCAATTTCTCCCGACCATTGACAGAGTCCTGATAGGAATGCCAAATATTTGGAAGCCCAAGGAGAGACAATCTCACCAAGTCCTCGTCATCTACAGCCACCCCCACACTTCCCAGCTCATCCCTGCATTGGATGAACTTCATGAGGTACTGGGGCATACTATCACCTTTCTCCATTTTTATGTTCCTGAGATTATCCTTGAGTGCCAACTTCCTCTGGTCACTCTTGCTTTGGAATAATTCTGTCAACACTTTCCACATCAAGAATGGAGAAGCCTTACCATGAAGGCTGGACACTATGTGATCATTTACACCTTCCAACAGAATTCTTCAACACTTTGTTGTCTTCTTTTTCCATGCGTCAAGTGCAGCATCATCGCTAGAAGCAGGTTTTGGAATTTCTGCATCTATGAACTCCTTCAACCCATTGTCATCCAACACCGCCTCCATCCTGTCCTTCCATGCAATATAATTCGAGCTGACCTCAAGGGAAGACTCCAATCGCAATCCGTTGAAAGACATCTCAACTTCGACACCAAGAAAACACTGCTGCAAATTCAAATTCCACTAGCTCAAAACTTAACCGCTTCAATGTTTTGCAATTGCTCCAATGATCAATATCACTCTGATACCATGTAGAAATTTGATAACTGATATGTTATGCACTGAGATTCTCCTGATCACACACTATTTTAACTTCATGCACAATACAAAATCTCTTCTACCATTGATCATTAATTGCGGAAATAAAAACAATCGCATGCGCACATTAAAACCATAAACATTCAGACATATGAACACAGTATTTATGGGAAATCTTAAAGCTGAAAACCCATAACTATCTATATATTATATTTCATAGAGATCATGTAACAATCATTATACAAAGCTCCTCACAAAGCTCTCAGTACAATCTCCAATTGCTACACACTAATCAAGCCCGATCTAGCAAATCACATGCTCCAATCTCTGCCACCTGATAGCCTGTCTCTACTGTGAAATCATTGCTAAAGAATGGCTCTGAATGAACTCGAATTGGTCCAGCCTTGCTCACGCAATCCTCATTGGCATCTCCAATCACTGGTTGTTGCAAATCATGCAACAGTATAGTCACAACTGATAGTCACATTGCTCTTTCACCTACTTCTTCACCGGTCTCCACTGAAACTGTCCATGCACTATAGTTAACTGATGTATTATTTAGTTTATTAATGAGTTAATAATTAGTGAATTAATTAATAATTAATTCACACCACTCTCACTAGTGTATCAATCAGTTAGACTAGATACAACTAGCTCAACTATGTTTAACTCAGTTAAATTGAACACAACTCCATCAACTACCTCAATAACTCCACCAAACTCTGTCACATGAGTTCTAACTGAAGTATCCATGCAATAGCTCCACTTAACCCTTAGGAATAGCGTAATTCCTTTTGTCAGCTCTTGTGCCACATCTGTGCACTTAACTTAAGTGCTCCAAGAGAATAAGATAATGTTTATAGTCCAAATATTATTAAGAGCTAATAATACTCGACATATCTATTTTTAGACTGGCAAACTAAAAATAGATTCTGCCCAATATGTCTAAAAATATAAGTCCATCTATTTTTCCAACTTGACCAACCATCCACAAATAGCATCCTTGTAACTCATAGAACATGATCGACATGTCTAAAAATAGACATAGTCTAAAAATAGACTTGCGCCAAAAATAGCCTGTGGGCCCACTTAGTGAAGGCGACTTCTTTCCACTAAGCTCATCATCTTGTTGCAATCTCAACATTTACTAGGTCCACTTGGATTGTCCTCTTAAGAGAAAAATCAGAAGTGTTTAAATATTTTTAAAAATTTTAAAGCTCAGGTGAAAAATAAGAAATATCTAAATATCAAATGCTTAATATCAAACAAAGGAGGAGAATAAACTTCAAGAGAGTTTTAATAATTTTGTGAAGAGCATGGCATAAGGAGGTAGTATTATGTGGACATAACTCCACAAAAAAATGGAGAAGTTGAGTGAAAGAGCACAATGGTCTAGGAGATGGCTAGAGTTATTGAGGACAGCGAGATGTAGCTCATACCCTTCGGGGGAGAAGCAACACAAGCCGCAAAGGTACCCAGACAAATCGCAGCACAACTCATGCCTAATAGCGATAAAACTCCCTATGAGTTGTGTAAGGGAATACCTACATCAAGAAACACTACAAGGTGTTTGGACACAAATGATTTATCCAAAGAATGATAGAAATCCAGGAAATTTTGATTCACGTACAGATGAGGGTATATTTCTAGGGTACTCCACTCGAATTAAAGGATACAAGTGCTACAAAAAAAGGAAAAAGAGGGTTGAAGACTACATTGATGTAGTAATATATGAAATAGCACCAAAATTTGAGTCCTCCAAAGGAAACATGAACTTAGATGGAGAATAGATTTCAACCAACAAGTCATCAAACCATGAATTAAAAGAGTCACATAATGAGGACGTAAAAACAAGAAGAAGTCCAAGGCCTAAAACATTGTCCAAGTATGTACAAAAGGAGCATCCTCGGAGTCAAATTCTTGGAGATTAAAGACTTAGCATTCAGTCCAGGAGGAAATTTTTTGGCAACCCAAGTTGTGCAAATCTTGCTTTTCTATCTCAGGTTAAGCCTAAGAATCTCAATCAGGATAGTGAGAACAAGTCATGGGTGAGAGATATGAATGAATAACTTCACCAAATTGAGAAGAATGACACTTCAAAGCTTATTCAAAGACCCAAAGAGAAAAATTTCATAGGCACAAAATGGGTATTTAAAAATAAGTTAAACGAGCATGGTAAAGTAATCAGGAACAAGGCTCAATTAGTCTGCAAAGGGTGTGCCCAGATAGAGGGGATATATTTTGAGGAAACCTTTGCACTAGTAGCTATACTAGAATCTATCATAATTTTTCTTTCCTTTTCCAACTGTAAAAACATCAAGTTATATCAGATGGGTGTGAAATCAACGTTTCTCAATGGATATCTAGAAGAAGAAGTTTATATTGAGTAGCTAAGTATTCATGCTCAATGAAGATGAAGGGTTTGTGTAAAAACTGAACAAACCCTTATATGGACTCAAATAGGCCCCCAAAACCTGGCATGCAAGACTAGATCGATATCTTCAACAACAAGGCTTCAAGAATGGCATTGTAGCACCAACCTGTATATAAAATTTGAAGATTATCATCTACTAATTGTGGTAGTGTATGTGGACAACATAATCTTTGGAAACTATATAGAATGCTTGGGAAAATAATTTGAAAAATGTATGCAAACAGAGTTTGAAATTTCCATGACAGGAGAACTATCCTTTTTCTTAGCGTTGCAAATTTCTCAATCAAAATCTAGAGTATTTATCTCCCAATCCAAATACCCACGAGAAACTTTGAAGAAATTTGGACTGGAAGATTGCAAGTCGGATAGCACTCCCATGAGTATAGGTTGTAAGTTATGCAAAGAAGATGAGACATCGTTGGTAAATCAGACTATCTACATATCAATTATAGGAAGCCTGTTGTATCTCACAGCATCAAGACTAGACATCATGCAAGCAGTTGGTCTCATGGCCAAATTTCAATTTTGACCCCATGAAAGTCATGTCATTGTTGTAAAAAGGATTTTCAAATAACTGCAAGGGACAATAGACTATAGGTTGTGGTATTCTAGGATCAGAGAGTTTAAATTGAAGGCCTATAATAATATTGATTGGGCAAGAAGTATTGATGATAGGAAGAGAACCTCTAGTGCAACATTCTTTTTGGAAAACAACTTAGTGTCTTGGGACATTAAGAAATAAAACTCTATTTATTTATCAATTGCTGAAGAAGAGTATATTTGAACTTCTACTTGTTTCTCACAAATACTATGGATGAAGCAGACCTTGAAGGACATTAAGGTAGATTTTACTGATCCCATTCCAATCATGTGTGATAATTCTAGTGCCATCATTATCTCTAAGAATCTTGTCATGAATTCAAAGAATAAGAAAATCCATATCAAGTTCCATTTCTTAAGAGAGCAGGTTGTAGCTAATGTTGTTTGACTTGAATATGTGGGCACTAAAGATCAACTTGCATACATATTTACTAAGCCACTAGAAAGAGAACCATTTTAATATCTCAGGAAGAAGATAGGGGTTGTGACTCCTCCTGAATGAATAAATTATAATATGTGTTGGAAACTACTTCCGTACGTGGGATCAATTAAAGTGTAGTTGTCCATGGTTTGTGGGGGGGTGTTTAAGAGCATCCTCTACCATTGATGCCAAAGTGGGAGAAGATTACTGGTGCTCAAGAAAGAAGAACAACAATGAAGAAGGTCATGCCTAATTTCAGGGGGAACTTATGTTGTTGTCGTCAATGCCAAAGGGGGATATTATTGGACAATTAGCATAATCTAAATATTGGTGGCACTTGGTATGTTGGCATTGGAGCATTAAAGAAGTTAGAATTTTATTATACCAGTTTGAGCCTGACTGTTTGTAATAGAATTGGAGTCCTCATTATTTTTATTAATAAAAATATTTTTCTTATTCTACATCTTGTGTTATGCTTCAACAATTGATATTAACTGACATAATATAACGATTGTAAAGAAATATTGATCCACACCACTCTCTATTTCCAACTATACACTGGGATTTACGAAAGAAGTGGACATTGGTGCTACTTCAAGTTAGGAACAAAGACCATGACCAATCTATATTGAAGTTTTTACACTGATCACTTGGGCAAAGGGTACCTTATTGTAAATTGTTGTAAAAAATTTAATAATTTTGTACATTGAGTATTGGTGTTATAAAATTGTGGTGAGTATATATATATATATATATAGAGGAAACATGCATGAATAAACATGTAGTGGTATTATCAATTTGTGAAAATTCTTTTAATATTGATGTATCCATTAATAATGTTGGTAAGAATGATTCTTACATATTAATGAATAAATTGAAAAAAAAAATTATATATATATATATATATCCCAATTATGGGGTTACACTTGTGGAAGATAAATTATGCACCTAAAAAAATTAAGGTTTTTCTACCATTTCAGTGACAGTGAACATGGGGATCGTTCGAGGAGCTCCCATTCTTGCTGAAATTTGACTGTCTGGGTCCTATCCATATGAAACTGCGTAATCCAAAACCAAGAAACTTGCAAACTGGAATAGGCATAGTTGAAATATCAAAAGCAATTACATTCATCACAATATCAAGATTTTTTTTCTTTATTGACAATTATGACTTTCCCATTTAAGCCTTCCCGAGACACTAGATTTCCTCTCTGTCTTATTTTCTTTTCTTTTTTTTTCCTTTTTACGTCAAATTTGTAGTTTCAGAACCATCAGGTTTGCTCTTGGGAGGGAGTTATTTTTCACCATTTTTCTTCTTTCATGTACTCTTAGCCATTTTCTGATTTTCTTCAAATGGTGGAGTATATAAGACAAGAGCCAGAAAAGCTACGTTGACAAGTTGCATGGTTTTCTATTCTCCTACATAAATGTAGGATTTCCTGCTATATCACTTGTAAAATATTTTCATTGAACAGAGTTCCACATGAAGTGCTTCTCTGGCCATTCCAACCAAATCCCAACATTAGTCGAAAGCAGGTAATACTGCATCACGCTTAAAAATTGCATTGTTTTAGTATACATAAGTCTGATCCCTTTGAAAGATAGTAGTTTCCTTTCAACAAATGTAGTTTTCTCCATTTCGAGGATAGTTGCATCAGACTCTATTGTACAGACAAAAATTTCAATATTTAATGGTCCTTTATAAATTGGTCAAGAGTATCTCAATGTTGTATGTCCAATCTACCTTTATCATCCATGTTGAAAAGGCCCTCAAGTTCCCATTTAGTTTGGAGGCTTAATTGGTGAACTTACTTCTGAAGTTTCATAAACTCAAGGTTTACATTAGCAAATTATATCTCTGCTCTGTAGCTTTTGATTATTTCGCCAATTTTTCCAGTTCCATATCCCATCAGCACCAATGTCAACATCTATTTCAATTTACGCCAACTACAAACTAACAGACAACATTAAGATGGCCTTTACTACTAAATTTAGTAGACCTTGTTTCTACCCCATTGATCTGAAGTTAAAATTGCCCCTACATTTTATCTGGCACCGATGGTTCTAATCAAAACCTCGACCCCAATTACATTATATATCCTTTCCTAAAAAAACCTCCACCTAGACCCTCGATTTCATGATCATGTGGTCAAACCCTCAAAAGCCCTATATACTCCAACAGAGTGAATAAGGGTGCTCGAATGATGTTTGCAGTATAGAAACACATTCCATATAATTTCCAAAGCCACCATTCCTAGACCCTTCAGTGCTTGTACTAGATGATTCCATTTAAATTTAAAACTATTGTAAATAATATGTTTGTATCTTTTAATACTGAAGGTAATAGTATGGAGATTGAACGAATCACCCATTATCTTGTTGTTCCTTAATTTCGAGAAGGAATCCGGAAGGAAATTGAAATTTTTCAAGAAATTCAATTGTAGGAATGTGAATTTTTTATGGAGGAAATGGATTCAACACCATCAAAAACTTTGGGGCACCTAAAATCTTGAAGCTTGATAGTTGTATTTTCAAAAATTTGTGCCGAATCTTCCCAAAACTTCCCAAAATTTCTATTGTTTTCTGGGCAAAAAAGTGATCTATTTAAATAAAATGAATCCTTAATGGATTTTTCTAACCAAACCAAAATTTCACCATGATTTGACCAATATTGATTTGTTTGGGTTGTACAATTTATTGGTTGCAATGTAAACTACTTACATTTGACTCAATCGAAAAGGAAATCGACATTTTTGGGTTTGTCTTGCATCCCAAACTATTCTATTTGAGATTTAGCTAGATTGAGAGATGTCCCTATTTTATCTACAACTGACTCACGTGCCCTTAGTGCACTGGCGCCTGTAAATGGTGCCACATGATGAATATTCTTTCTCTTAATCTTCGTGGTATGGGGGACTGCATGAAACTATTGGGTCTTTGCCATCTGATTCGGAATATTCATCCTTTCATAATTCTCATACAAGAAACCCTTATTGAATCTTCTCGACTATTTCATATTTTTTCTCTTTATGTCCCGATTGGCACATCGTGAGTGTGATCTCTTCTGGTATGTCTGGAGGCCTTATCGCCATGTGAGATCCCTGGTGGGTAGAATTGCATGCTTACAGTCTCTTTGCGGGCATTATTTTGACTGGCCATTTTATGGGGTTACCCACTCGTGTTCATATACTTAATCTATACGCGCCATGTAGAGATCGTGCTTCCTTCCAGGACCATATAAAGCAATTTTATTTGCTCGATATTGGAGGCCTTATCATGGTGGGTGATTTTAATGCTACTTTATCGACATAGGAATCATGGGGCACTCACTGTCAATTGGGTCCTTTGGCTGATTGGTTGTATAATATTTTTGTAGATCATCACTTGATCAATATATGTCCCTTTCCACCTTCCCCCACTTAGAATAATCATAGGGCAGCGATGAACATTTTGGGAAGCATTTATTTCGTTTCCTCATCCATGATAAATTGGTAGATATTTTGGGCAATATGAAGTCTTGCATACACAGGACATATCTACCTAATCACCTTCACATAATTTTACAATAGAGGAAGGAAAATATTTACAAGGGGGTAACTTTCAAATTTAACAGGATTTGGTTGGATGATAAATATTTCAATGATCTAGTCACTTCTAAATGGGTCGCGATAGCGTGGAAACAGTAGGAAACTACCATGCATGCCCTTACTCAAAAACTAAATTTATTGAAAAGCATGACTAGAACTTCGGAGAGAATAAAAAAACAACAAATGATTTTGGAATTCCAGGAGATTACCAGGGATATATTTCATTTTGGTTGACACATGGAAATGAACAATCCTACACATCAGGATTTGGAATTTTTAAATGCCTAGAAAACAGAAAGAATGAGATTCTTAAAATTTAGGAAGCTACTTGGAGACTCAAAAGCTAGGCAATATGGTTGCGAGAGGGGGATCATAACACTCGTTTTTTCATCATTATTCTAATCACATAAATCAAATAAATGTTATCTGGCACATTGAAAATTTAGATGGGGATACTAAATATACCACTCTAGAGATCCAAAATGAGGTTGTAAAATACTTTGAGGAGTTTTATAAGACCAGACCGGGTGTTGACTATATGTATCAAATACGGGCATTGGATCTTTACCCGAACATGTTTAATGAAGCATCTAATGAATCCCTTATTCGCCTTGTTCAATTAGAATAAATTTTATAAGTTCTTAAAAATTTTGCTAAAAAAAATGCTTGGGCCCTGATGGATAGATTATGGAGATATTTATTCATTTCTTTGAATTGATGGAACAAAGTATATTCAATATTGTTGAAGAGTCGAGAATTTTGGGTAATATATCTCGTACTAGAAATTCTACCTTTATAGCTCTTATTCTGAAATCTTCTTCTGCAAAAAAATTCAGGGATTTTCGACAAATCCCCCGCTACAAAATCACTTACAAGTTGATTTCAAAGGTGATAGCAAGATGTATCACTAATGTCTTCTCTATACACATATCCCAGGAGAAATTTGGATTTTTTAACAATATTTTGATTCATGACACAATTGTTACTACATAGGAATGCTTTCATACTATTCATACAAAAAAGAAGGAAGCTCTTGTTATGAAAGTGGATTTACATAAGGCCTACGATAGTGTGGACTAGTCGAAGCTACATTCGATTCATTCGTAACAATATTGTTCTACATCCACACAATGTAAAGTGGATTATGTAATGTATATCTTATGTTTGTTATGTCGTTCTGATCAATAGTTTTCCCACTAGCTTCTTCTGGGCAGGTAGAGGACTTCGACGAGGGTGCTCTCTTTCCCCTTTACATTTCATTCTTGTCATAGATGGACTTAGCTTGAAGATCACAGATGCTCAGTCTCGGAGTCTCTTTTAGGGTTTATGCATATCTCCACATGTGAATATCAGTCAACAATATAAACTATGAAACGGGAACTGTAAACTCAAAATGGGAACTCTAGCCAAAAAATCCCAAAAAAACATGAAAACTACCTAAAAACAAAAAATGTTGATGCTCGAATAACGGCTTTTTTTGGTAAATTTTTAACACTTTTTTTAAAAATGGAATTAAAAGCCAATAAAACCAATTCTTTTTGTGCAAAAAGCACTCTCTAAACAAAAAGTGTTGATGTTGGAATAACGTCTTAAAAAATCCAACATAAAAAATGAAAAACAAAAAACAAAATTAAATTATAAAATGTAAAAAAATATACACATTAAAAAGAAACAATTAAAATAAAAATAACAATAATGTAAAAAAAAAAAAAATTAAAAAAAAAATTAAAATGAAATAAATAAAAATTTAAGAATTGTGTTCCACGGCCAGCTCAACGGACCCTGCGTCATGGAAATACGATTCCCAGACACTTATAAACCGACACACATTGAATATCATTTACTCTAGAGGAATTTTCTTTTCATATTTGAAGTCATCCAGCTATGGTAATCAGGTTGCCCAATATGGATAGAGGCAGAAGAGCTAGGACTAGAAGGACAATGTGTTGATGGCTAGAATGGTTATATTAATATCCTTCGTATGTTTGGCCTCTGTTACAACAAGCAGGGAGACCATCTCACCTATAGTGGGAGACTTCGCAAAAAATCGATAGTAGTGGAAAAATTGTATCAGTTCTACATGGCGCAAACATATGATTTGTAGACCCCATCACGCTTCTGGAAAATATGGAAATGGAACATCCCACTCAAGATTATTTTTTTTACTTGGCTGGTATGGAAGAATAAAATACTTAAACATGGGATAATCTTTTAAAACAAGGATACTCGAGATCAGGATGGTGTATTCTCTATAGTAATGATACAAAATCCTGCTTACATATTTTCATTCTATGTCCCACTACCATATTGATATGGAAGCGTATTACACATTCTTTACATATTATGGAGAAACGGGTACACAACATCGACCAGTGTATCACAGAATGGGCTTCAATAGATAGAAATTATAAAGAGATTCCTTTTTTCTTTTTCAGGGAGATCTGGAATGCTTGCAACCACTATTTATTCGAAGGTGTGTAGATAAACACAAATTGGATAGGCAATGGAGTCATAACATGGATGTCATCTCCCTCCAGTAATGATGGCTTTATCAAAGATTTATCCTATCGACATTGTCCACTTGTTCTTTGTTTCCCTGCAAGTCTATTTGATGGAGTGGCTCAAAGAGGAATATGTGGATGTGGTGCCTGGCTCAGAATAAATGAAAGGAAACATTACAAACTCTCCTAGAATGGCAGCCCAGATACCAAGGCAAGGGTGGAAATATTAGCATTATGAGAATTACTTTGGTTTGCAAAAGAAAATCAGGTAAATAATCTACATGTCTATGGAGATTTGAGATCCCTCATTGAGGAAATAAAAGGACACACAATTTTTGACCCCCCTTTCTTATCTGGATGGATCGACTGCATCAAACAACTCATGGGGACTTTCCTGGGTATATTTTCTTGCCACATATACCGTGAATCAAACACGGTGGTGGACAAACTCTCTAAGGAGGGTCTGGGTGGTGTATTTGGCGTCATGAGGTACAGGTACATAGATGACAATATCACTCAAGAGGAGGGTTTGCTCCATCTCCCATAACATATTATTGTCTCTATGTCTTATAAATTGTGTTCTTTACTCGGTAGTCTTTTTAAGAATATCTGGTGAGAAGCATGGCTCTATGTTTGGACACACACACACACACACACACATATATATATATATATATATTATATTTTTGTACTATTGGATAAGACTCTGAGTTTTGTTATGTAACTCATATATAGGTGTATATGTTCCACACAGAGACTAAATGTATTGGATCTATCTTTATTTAATATAAATCCAACATTTTTTTCTTTTATATATATATATATATGGAAAAAATAATAATTACCTATAAACTATTCTCGAGTAAAATCTAGTGCATTCGCAACTATACATTCTGACGTTTAACTTTTAGTCTAATTACATTTTCACTAAATTCCCTTAAACACTTAATTTTAGTAACAGTGTGACAAAACTCGAAACAACTGAGAGTACAACTGAGCCTTTGTTTGCATATGTGCCATCATTATTTAGCGTGTAAGACTTTTCCACTATCCAAGCACATTAACCCATCCATGTGCAATGTCATTTATTATCATACTAATAGTTTGGGATTTTTTTTTCAACATTAGTGGGTTTCATTCAATTAATAAGGTGGACTAATCCATTATAATATTCCGGATAAGAAAAATGAAGGAATTGGAATAGTTACTTCACCGTCCCTACAAACTTGTGGCTTGAAAACAAAATACAATTAAAAAGGAAACTTTCTTTCACATTTAATGTTCCAAAATTGTTAATTGAGAAAGAAACTAAAGTTCACAACGAATGTTTCAAAATTGTTTTATGGGAGAAAGGAGATACATTAACTTTATATGAAACGTTCTAAATGTTTCATGTGAGAAGGGACCCAGTAATCAACTCATTATTTTTTGAATTTAATTTTATGCTAAAGGAATTCAAATGTTTGAAAGAAGAATATGAAAGTGTTAAAGAAAAAGTAATATATAATAAAGCATAAAGAAACCTATGAAATAAAATTTAAAATTTTTATTTATCTCTTATAAAAATTTATATGTATGAACACAATTAATAAAATTTAATTTATTTATATATAATTTAAAAATGGATTACTTAAACTTATTTTTTATTAATTAATATATTATCATATAAAATAAAGTTTTACATATATATTATTTAAATTTATTGTTTTACTAAATAAATATGCTATTAATTATGTTTATATATATATATATATATATATATCATTTTTATTAGATTTTGGTTATATTAACATGATAAAATATAAAAAATAATAATAAGAATATATAATAAAAGAAAATATTTTTGTTACACTTTAAAAATTTATATATATCTTATATAATAATGTTAAAACTCAAATTTAATTATAAAAAGAAAACAAACTATTTATATAGTTGTTATTAGAATTTAATTTAGTATTTTGTTTCAAATAAAAAAAAATTGATGTGAGTTAGGAAACTTATTTTTTAAGAATGTAACATAAATAACAAGAAAAAACAAGATCATATATGCATTATGTAATGTTGGAATTTGTTTTTTTTTAAGTATTATTATGCAGTGTCTTTTATAAAATTAAAATATAATTAAACTAATTATATAAATATCAGAATCATAAGATATATGGAAACGTTACAAAATATGGAAACATTATTATTGTTATTATTGTAAAATAAAACTCCAACCAATTACATTAAAGATAAATAAATTATTTTTTATTAAAAAATAATAAATTTCAATTTATAAACTATAAAATAATTATAAATAAATTTTATCAAATCCAAATTAACTAATACAGGTTTCACCAAATAAAATAAAATGCGTTATCTACTACTTGCCCAGAAATAATTTAAAATAGAAAAATATACCTTTGTTAAAATAAAGTTGGAAATGTAAATTCACGTAAAACTATTTTGGAAAGGAATAAAAACTTATAAAAACCTTGAAAGTGTTTGAAAAGAATTCTGAAACGAAACAACGTAAACGGCAAATGGGTTGAAAAGAAACCCTCCTACAAATATTTTTAAAACTCAAAAGGCATAATTTTGAAATGATTCATAGATTGTGAGAGCCCCGATAGACTGAAAATGCATTCCCTTTATTGGCCAAAACAATTGCAGAAACGAATATTAGATATATAATTAAATAAATGTAAGAAGTTGATCATTTATGCATATGATATGAAATGATTGAGGCTAATTATTACAAACCTTAGTTTACAAATTTGATATTATATAACACTAATAATCACTAGTTAATTTAATATTTATAAATGGATATTATTTACATTGATTATTAAGTATTGCTCGTTATATTTACATAACCATCATATCATTTAAATACAAATAAAAATATAATTGCATATACTGTGAAGGGTCAAAATTTTATCCGGAATGTATTTTTTCTAGAAATAAAAGTTAATAGTGACATATCTATAGAATATGTATGTGGAGTTGTAGTCAATGAACTATTATATATGCCTTTATGTACATATGTAAACTGGTGAGGTGGAGCAGGTAATCATAATTAGAAGAAGAGTTGGAAGGAGTAGGAATGCTAGAGGGCACAACCTAGTGGCACCGCCATAGCCAATGCTCATTGCCCCACCTTCTGAGGGAGAGTACATGACAACATCGAAATAGATTCCCACTAGAGAATTGTGAACCTCATGAGATCATTTCAAAATGTTTGAGGTTTAAGTGAACCATCTGGAACAAGAGTAAGGAGGACCCACTCTAAAATCTAGCAAGGAATGATGTGCGTCTGGAACTAGAAAAGGTAATTTTTTTGGAATTTTGAGGGTCCACGAATGGACAAAATGCATAGGTGTGCCTAGAGAACATGACCATGTGCTTCAGCTTAAGGGATTACACCTCAAAATTGAAGGCTAATATGGGAATATTTCAGTCAAAATGAAGTGCATTGTTATGGTGGAAAACATTATTACCTCAATTGGGAATGTATGTTTTATAGGTGACCTGGAAATTGTTCGAAGAAAATTTCAGAGAATGTTTCATGTCAGAGGAATTCAAAGAGAATTGAATGAATTTAATGCACTGAAGCAAGTTAATCAATCATTACCTCAGTATTAGCCCTGATTCATGGAGCTACTCAAATATGCTCTACATTTAAACAATAAAAATTTGAGAGTAAACGAGTTGGTTTATGGATTGAACTTCAACATTTTGGCCAAGGTGATAATTTTGATGTGTAGTACCTTGCATGAGGCAAATCAACGAACCATAATCATTGAAGAAGAGAGCTTGAGCAAAGGACAGAGCATGCCATCGAGGTCTTCAAGGTTGGGAGCACCTAGTGGGAGTAGTATAGAACGCATGAACCTTTAGAGGGAACCAATTCATAGCCATCAAAATTGGCTAGCATGAAACCAAAAGCCATTGTATTTGTCTCCAACACAACAATAGCATTGTATACAACAGACACATTCTACTGCCCCATAGTCACATTAGACAGCACAATATATTTCTACACAATAGTACCGTGTTGCACCATAATAACATTTAGTGCAACAATCTAGCTTATATCAACAAAGTTCCAAGCCAATCTTCAGATAAGCCAGTAGTAGGAGACAAACTCCTAGGATGGAGTGTTGGACTTGTGGAGGTCCACACTTCGAAAGGGATTTCCCTCAATGACAAGGTAATTCCAACCCAACTTAATGATGAAAGAGCATCAACCTCTAATCAATCCATTTTTCCTAGACCCAAAGGAGGTCATCAAATTTCCAAAGGGAAAGAAATTTCCCTCAAATGTAATTTGTATAAATTAGAAATAGTGGGTTTTGATGTAATTACATGTGTCCTAATTCTAGGAAGAATCTGGAATTAGGCTATTAGTTTGTTTTGGTGAGATGGTATTATGGTGAAGTGGGGCTTTGTAAAAATGAAAAATTCCAGGTTGAGGTGTTAAGTAGATTCTAGGAGTTGGGATAGATGTCCAAATAACCTTTGTTTGTTAGGATATTTCCAGCCAGTAGGTAGCTACATGTATGAACATTTAAAGCTCGAGAGGCCTCGGGGCGGTTAGAGAAAAAACAAACAAGGAGGAGAGCTCAAGAAACTCAAAGAGAGAGAGGAAGCCCGAGAAAGGGGGCATGAGAGCCAACAGCAAAATACTCACGTAAATCCTTTATAAATACATATTTATGAATTATAATAAAATCTGATTTTTTGTCCAATTATTCCATGTTTTTAATGTCTTTGTTTAAACATGTGATGATTCCCTATATGAAGGAGTGAGTGTCTCTATGTTATCCCAGTTGGCATTGTATGCAACCCTTTATCATTGAGTTCCTTCATTCTTTGCAGGATATCAAGAACCAAACCATCAGATATCATTGCAGGTCAAAAGTTTGATATTTGGCAGCATATTGGGAGGATTGAGACAAGGGAAAACTCAAGGATGAATCCATGTGATTATAATTAGAATTAGAGAAGTAGAGTAAATATAGGAGTGTGGTTGAATCAGAGGAATCAAGGCACACAAACATGGGAGGTGAATGGGTTCATACAACACAAATGAAAGATGGGGTTTGACATTGAATAATGGGGAGACTTATTGAAAATTCCAAGCTAGAAGTCCCCATTAGTTTATAATTATTTTTTTGTTGGGCATCAATGTTTCAAAAGATGGCAGAATCGATATTGCGGACCCACCCCCCCCCCATCAATCAACAAGATTCATTTATTTTCTTCCACCAAAAACTAAGAGTCTGCACCCCCCTACTGCAAGCCCAATTTTGAGTCTACTTAAATCCCACAGTCCCAAATTTGTTCTCAAAATAGGCTTCCTTTAACCCTGTTTACAATATCACCTTATGGGATAATAATCCCCTTTATAAATACATCACAGTGGGAGGACTCAAAAGGATATGATACATGCATTCCCATTTAATACTTCTAGTCTATTAAACATATGCCCTAGTTTTAACTCACCCTCTTACCTTTCTTCCATGCTCACTTGCATTTCTTGTCTTTTCCCTTAAGCCCCAAATACTTCTTTACTTCATGTAGTCATCCAAACCTTTTCTTTATTATAAATAGCCATCGTAGCCAAGATTAAGGTACAACCCCAATAATACGCAATCACGGTTGTGAACAGTTCCCTACTCTCAGGTTCGGTCATTTGTTATTGTGCATGATTAAATTATTTTGGGATAAATTCCTTCTAAACAAACTCACTCGTCTACTCCTCCACCAGCTACTACATGCACCCTTTCACGTAACACATAGGCTCGCTCTATTTCTTGCACCACTTATTATTTCTTTGGCATAAATCTCTGGCTGACCCACTTCGATTTAATTTCATGTGAGCCCATTTAAATAAACTAGACGCAATAGAAAAAAAACTTACAAATCCAATCGAGTAAAGACCTTTGGGCAGGACCCACTCAATCCTATACTTTAATGCTTTCGAATCTCTCTTGTTAGCCTGATGCAATCACGATGCAATGAGGAAAGGAATTTAGGGAAGTCGTCAGGGTAACACCTCTGGGAGGGGCTCACTCTATCATCTTGGCTGCACAATCCCACTCGAAAGAGCCCAACGCAGTGGGAAATGGCATATGCGAAAATTGTTAGGTAGAAGCCTCCAGACGACACCCACTTCATCACGCTCTCGGTGCTCTAAAATAAAATTGAAGGTTTCATATAAAGTTTTTCAAGCTAGTTTATGTCTTTTAGCAATGGATTGTCATTTCAAAAGCACACAAACCAAGTTTAATTTTGTAGATTTTTAATAGTTAAAATGGAAAAAAAGTAGCATCAAAACAAAACAAATTGATGACGGAGTTCACCCATCTTGGGTTACATCTTCGGGTCCAGCTTCCAATGGTGTCCCTTTATACTATATGCTCAAATGTTCAAATACATTAACATGAAATGCTCAAATCGAAAAAATAGCACTATTGTTGCATCTAGAATGCCCAGAAACCTTTTTGTAGGCTCTTCTTGGGCATAAAAATGCTGAAAATGGCCAAGATAGGCCTCCTCCTCCAAATTGTTTGCAAAAATCTCTAGAACTTTCCCCACACCGTAAAATTGGAAACAAACAGGTTTGGTGGTGTGTTGGTATGGTGGAGAGTTTGTGACCCTTAGGTCTTTGGTTTGACCCATAAAATCGGGTGCATTGAGTGCATTTTGTCGAAACATTAAAAAAAAATTAAAGGGTCGAGCCCCCCCCACTGATTCCAGTGCTC
Organism: Pinus albicaulis; assembly: GCA_034641835.2. Lineage (NCBI taxonomy): Eukaryota > Viridiplantae > Streptophyta > Pinopsida > Pinales > Pinaceae > Pinus > Pinus albicaulis. The sequence continues at coordinate 1,011,989,150 of CM076582.1, read as the reverse complement.
CTTTATCGGTCATATGGTGAATACATGACCAAGGTACACATACCATAGGTCACATGCCTCCCTGGCCCTACTCTCGATTGTATAACGTTATATATGACTATGGTTGGGGCATGGGCATGGTACCACACGTCCCACCCCTCCATAACCTTCATCGGTGGTCATATGCTTGTAAACAAAACCATGGGCTTGTACCTAGCCATCACACCCAGCTCCTACACCCTCACCTTCATCTACACCCTGGTCATGTGTGGTTCATATAACCGAGCACCAAGCCCGACGGGTTGGCTTAGCGGGTTAGCCCATCGACCTGGCATTACCACCCAACAACAAAACCTATGTCTATAAATATAACCTTGCCACCTAACTTTAACAAGTGGCAATGGTGGCGCACTAGTAGGATGTTGGTTTGGAAAGAAATAGGTTGCATGTTTGAAACCTATGGAGGGTTTTTCAGTGCACCTAACCAATTTTTACCTCATCCATAGTCCCATGTGGTGCCCTAGGATTGGGCCACATGGCACTCTGTGATTAGACTATACTAAAACACCTTCAGCCAACAAGAGTTTTCCAATTGTCCACATACGAATAGGCCATGTGTCATCTCCTGATTGGATCCAATTGCTAATTTATCTTAGATGACATCAACAACACGTCATTGTATGGATTTCCATGTGGCATCTATACAAATCCCAATCAACCCTGCAATTTGACTTTTTTTACTATTTTCCAAAAAATTCATAACACGATAACCTCCTCATACTATGTCAGATTGAGTCGATTCAAGTGTCATTGGAATCAGAACGAAGATATATTTGATTTAGCTCTATTTTCAAAATATTTTGATCAATTTCATTTTTTAGCATATTTTTTATCGCCTAGATCATTCCTCTCCACTAGAAGCTTTTGGACCACCAAAATTTTCTTTTTTACTTAGCAAGTGAGGGTACAACTCCCTCACTTTCTTGATTTGTATCCACCTTGCTTTTCTTGGACTGGTACCATTGAACACCACTTGAAGATACTCCACATTTCCTTTATGTGAAGTCCTTATCCTCCTGTCAAGAATTGAGTCTTCCTGAAACTCATTTAAATATTCAAGAGTAAAATTTTCGATAGATGGAATCTGAACATTTTCTTCTAGATCATCAATCATAGGAGGCTCATACAATATTAATTTTTCCACATTCAAAAAAGAATAAATTTTCTTGTAAGGTGGAAAAAATAATTGGAAAGTGGTGTTACCAATATTCTCTAAGATTTTGAAAGGACCACATCTAATTGGCTTGAGTTTTTTACCTTCACCTTGTAGTATTTCCTTGCTTATGTACAACCAAACTTGATCTCCCACTTGGAAATCACAAGCAGCTCAATTCTTATCATGTCTTGCTTTGTACTTGGCTTTGCTTTTCTCCAATTGCTCTTATACCCTTTGATGCACTAGCTTAATTTGTTCAATGAAATTCTTAGCTTTGTCCACGTCAATATTTCCATCTACTACAATATCTTTACCAAATATGAAATCCAAAGGAGACTTTGGAAAATAACTAAACAAGCTTCAAATGGATATGCTTGTGTAGATGAATGCTTGGCACGATTGCAGGCATGCTATACATAATGAAAATTCTCATCCCAAATTTTAGGATGCTTACCACAATATCCTCAAAGGAGATGCAGTATTGTAGTATTCACTACTTCTATCTGGATTTCGGTTTGTGGATGAAATTTTGTGCTCCTCATCAACTTTGTTTCCATGAGTTCCCAAAAATTGACCAAAATTTCCCGATAAATCGAGAATCTCGATAAGAAATAATCAAAGTAGGTAACCCAAAATGAACCCATACATTTTGGAAGAACATACTTTCGGTCTGTTCATTTGTAACATGTTTCTTACATGGCATCAACACACACATTTTTTTGAAATGATCAACTACAACATATAGATAATCATGAACTTTCATAGACATTGGTAGTACCCCCAAAACATCCATAGAAATACTTTTCCAAGGAAAAGAAGGGATAGGAAGTGGAGTGTACAAGCCCAATATCCTATTGCTTTGTTTGTTAGTAGCGAACATGGAACATTCTTTAACATATCTTGATATAGTTTCATTCATGTGAGGCCAATAAAAATACTTATTTATTTGAGAAATCATTTTTCCTACACCAAAATGGCCAACAATAATAGAAGAGTGGGATTCCTTTTTTACATTGATTCTTTTACCTTGTGGAACACATAACTTGCCAAGGTGATACAAAAACTTGTTATGAACATGATAATCCAACTCTTCAACATGATTGCCTTGACTCAAATTTGCATAAACATCTTTAAAAATCTTCATTTTGAGCATATTTTTCAATATAAATTTCATGCATGATAGAGTTATGCTTAAGAATAACATATGAATTAACAATAGGCCTTGATAGCATATCTGCAATGTTGTTGTATATACATTTCTTATACCAAATTACCAAATGAAATTTTTGTAGAAATCTCATTCAGAAAATATTATAAGAGGGTTTGAGAGATTGAGAGCGATGGATCTCAAGAACCCTCGCGATGGTAGTCTGATATGCACACGGGACCTACTGGGCACTTTTCCTTAACCTCTGGACAGCAATAGGCCTGCCATAGCTGCACAAGTTCATCGGAGTACAGATGCCATTTGGTTTTCACGAGTCAGCATGCAGTAGGCCTCGGTTTCAGAGCCCATTTCGTACTGTAGGTTTAGGGTAACGGGAGGATGGAGATTAGGGTTTTGGATATTTCCATCTTAGCTGCCTCTTGGAGCTTTCAGCACGTACCTCCAGCATCTTAATCTGTTAAACATCACCATTTTTTCCCCTTGCATTCTATGCAAATAACCAGGGTTAATGAACAGGAAAAAATGGATCTTGATCCCGAGCCAGGTGATATTTTAACAGTTTGGGTTAGGACATTTCAAATAATAATATAGAGAGGTATATTCATCCTAGCGAGGTTGCAGGAGCTAATACTCAAGGCACGGGCGAGGTCTGGGGCAAGGGGAAGGTCATTGGAATATTGGAAGACAGATTGTACAACAACTTGAATCTTGGAGGTTGGTCAGTAGACAGAAGCCTAGGCAGACAGCTGGACCGTTTTCCCCCACTATTGTATCTAGCAACGGAGGAGCCGAAAGTTTCACAATTAAGTTCTTTCATTCCTTGTGGCTCAAAAAACACTGGGTTTTCTGGATATCTAGAGGATATTGTGGCAAGTTGTGGAATCTATAGGAATTTTGGTCTAAAGTCTTGTTTGGTTGAGTCGAAAAGACCCACAGAGTCGATTAAGGGGGAAGTTTTGGAAAATTTGGGTGCATGCTTCTTTTCACTGTGATTTCAGGATAGGGCTCTAAAGGTGGTTCCTCCCCCTCAAAGCTTGGAGGGGGGTATAGGGGTTTCATGGCAGGGGCAGGAAAAGAGAAATCGTTATGGTCTTGAGCTAAACGGGGACCCTAGAGTGTTGGAATCTGCAGTATCTATCTTTCTGTGTTTTTTCATAGAAAAGAGGAAGGATCTGGTTTCGATCGGAGAAGAGGAACCCATGACAAATATAAGGGATAGGAAGATCTTAGGTGAAAAAACCTAGATTTGTTTAGTCTCTTCAGGATTGGAGCTAGGGTGGCCTTGGTCGTCTAATCCAGAAGGGCTTGATGCACCAAAAAAAGTCCAGGGGAATGGAGAAAGAGGAGGAAACAGGGCTTCAAGAGGTCAGAGAAAGAAAATTAAGTTGATAGGAAGGAAAGAGGAGGAAACAGGGCTTCAAGAGGTCAGAGAAAGAAAATTAAGTTGATAGGAAGGAAAGAGGCATCTCTAAACCTGGTATTGGGGTGCATTTACAGATTGAAGAAGTAATGGAAGTGGTTGACACCATACTTGTCGGCAGAGCGAAGGGTAAAAAATATTCGGCCAACTACATTAAATAATGGACATCTATCGCCTAGGAAGATGGGTCGGAGATACAGGTCGAAGTTACTATCATGGTACATGGCTTGTTCATGATCAAGTTCAATAAGAAGGAATCACTGGAATGGGTCCTAAGCCAAAATTGGAGCTTCAGGAAGCGGCCTATTTTGTTCAAAAAATGGAACCCCTTATTTGATGCTCAGAGATAAATGATTGAATAAACCCCGGTGTGGGTCAAACTTCCTGGTTTTCCTTTCCCGTTCTGGATAGAATCTATGTTTAGGGCTATCGAGAACTCTTTGGATAAATTTCTCGAGGTTGATTCATCATATCAGCAACCTATGGAAAAAAGCTCGAAAAGGAAGCTTGTATATTTAAACCCTATATAACGATTGGCTGAAAAAATCAATTTGAAGTATAAGGACCTTTTGTATACACAGTTGACTGATTACGATCAATTTCCATTTAGGTGCCACCGGTGTCATGTTTATGGACATTTGGCTAAGGAATTTCCTTTTGGATACAGGCGTCGAAGAAAACAGAAAAATGAGGCTGGTGCAACAAAGGTTACTTTTGATCTAGGGAACAAACCTGATGATGGAGTGGCTACTATGAAAGGGGTGGAAGGTGAATCAGTGCAACAAACACTAGGGGGGACTCAAGATATGCAGACAGATCCATTCGTTATGATATCTTCCCCCAGTGTTGAAGGCGTGGAACTGCCTCTTGCTGGGATTACAAGAGAAGGCACCTCGACCCCTCATTATGAGGGTATGGTTCTGGACTCAATCCCCTCCTTTATTTCAGATTTAAAATCATCTTTATGTGCTCTATCAGGGCGTGGTCCCTCTAGGCTTGACCTTTTTAATGGTATTCATTTTGAGTCCGTGGCTAAAGCTTTGGAAAATATCATCACTTCCATCCTCAACCTCAACCTATCAATCCATGTCCTCTCTGACCCTCTGGATCCTCCTCTCCCTGATCCCTCCTCCAGATATATTCATTATACCTTCAGGCCTAGGGAAAGGAAACCCCCCTCCCTAGGGGGAAATGGGGGGTCTGGGCTCTCTCTCCATTGTTGTAGGTCCTTGGAAAACTAGAGGCAGGAAGTCAAACCTTTCCAAAGCCCAGTTGAGAGCTAAAATTGATATAGTTGATGGAAAAGAGATTTCCCTCTCAGGGGTGCTTAGAGCAACACAAACCCCCTCCTCTAGTTGCTAATGATTTTTCTTTCTTTCAATTGTCATGGGCTAGCTAGCAGCTCCAAAAATATAGAATTACGAGAGTTAGATGAAATCTATGCTCCTTATGTGATCATGCTCCAAGAAACTCTAGGACCTGGTAAATAAATTAAGAGATCCCTCTGCAAATTGTTCCCAGGTTGGACCTTCTATACACTGGATGAAAAAGGGCGCTTGGAGGGATTGGCTATGGGGTGAAGAGATGGGAGATTGAAGGTGTTGAACACTTTTGGAATGGATCAAGATATAGGATTAGAGGTTTACTCAATCGACCTATGCACATCCATCTCTATCCTAAACGTGTATGGGCCTTACATGGAAATAGTCCCTTTCTAGAACTCTCTTTTGTTGAAATATTTATTGAGGCAATCAAATCTAGTGATCAGAGGGGATCTAAACATCTCCTGGGACTATCAGAAGCATGGGGTCCCTCAGCCTAGGCTAACATACTGACAGAATATTTTCTATATAAGTTATCCTCGTTAGGACTTGTGGACATCAAACCAATCAAGCCTTGCCTAATTGGAGGAACAAGAGAACAGTGGATGACAAAATTGCTAAGAGAATGGACCCTTTTCTACTCAAAGAGGATCTTGTGAGAAAAATATTGATCTTCGGGCATTGGGTAGGGGAAGTGGGCGACTCGGACCATCTTCCTATTCTGTTGGAACTTATAGGGTCAAACAAGAATCCAGGTGGTCCTTTCAAATTTAATCCATCATGGCTAAAAGATGATTCCTATAATGAGCTATTCCACTCCACTTGGATGGTGGTAGAGGCCATTTTGGAAGGAAATAAAGGATCTATGTTCATGGGGAAACTCAAACTTATGAAGAAGGCTACGGTGGAGTGGGCTAAGAAGAAGAACGTGGCAGAGGATGAATCCCTCAAACAGATAGGAGAGGAATTAGACCGACTTGAAAATCCAAAGGAAGACTGATATGAAACTAATGAGAAAAGGGACAGAATCAAGTCTCTAGAGTCCACCCATAGGAAAATCCCGAAGGACAAAAAAGAACAATGGCGACTTAAGAGCAGAGCTATTTGGCTATCAGTGGGGGATGAAAACTCAAAATTATTCCAGAACTATGCAAAGGGTAGGAATAATATCAACACTATATGGGGGATGCAGATGAAGAAAGGGAGAACTGCAAAATCCTTTAGTGATCTAGCAAGACTGGGGACTAGTCACTTCAAATCCCTTTTCAAAGTGCCAATTGAAGCATATATCGCAGAAGTGATCATAGTAGCTCATTTTTTCCCTCGCTTATAATGAGAATATCATGATGCCCATTTCCAAAGCAGAGGTGGAAGGTATCCTCAAGAATATGTAGAAAGACAAAATCTTGGGGCTAGATGGATGGACGGTGGAATTATTTCAACATTTCTTTGAGTCCCTGGAGGAGGAGCTGACAGAGGTGGTAGAAGAATCGAGGATGAATGGATCAATACACCATCCCTTTAATTCAATTTTTTTGGCCCTCATATCGAAGAAGGAGGATCCAAAATCATTTGATGAGTTTAGACCAATATCTCTCTGCAACTGTATTTACAAAATTATAGCAAAGGTGATAGCAGTGCGATTAAAACCCATACTCTCAAGGAACATCTCTAAAGAGTAGTTTGGGTTCCTGGATGGCAGACAAATCTGTGAAGTAGTCGGGGTGGCTTAGGATACTCTACATAGCCTTAAGAAGAGTGGGAAGAAGGGTGTTATTGTTAAAATTGACCTTTCTAAGGCTTATGAACATATTAGCTGGCTTTATCTTTGTTTTCCCTTAACCCACCTGGGCTTTTGGATATCATTCATCAATTAGGTGATGGGGTGCATCACAAACGTCAGTTTTGTGGTACTGATTAATGGGGCAACAACCCCTTTTTTCAGAGTCAGAGAGGACTGCGTTAGGGCTTCCCCCTCTCACCCCTTATTTTTCTCTTAGCTCCGGAAGGCCTTAGTCAGATGATCGTAGATGCACGAAGGAAAGGAGATGTCAACGGGATTGAGGTTGTTTTTAATACTAGTATCACCCATCTACTTTTCATGGATGATATCCTTCTGTTTAGCTCAGGTAGTCGAATGGAAACAAGGCACCTCAACGATATACTATAAATTTTCCTCAAAGCCATGGGGCTATGCATCAAAAAAAAAATTCCTTTGTCACCATTGAAGGATTTTATGAGATGGAGACTGGTAGGATATTAGAAGAGCTCCCTTATGAAGAAAATAAATTTTTTGAATGGTTTTAAATATCTGGGGTTTTTTCTTAAACCATATAGTTATCGAACTCTAGATTGGCACTGGTTAGTGGCAAAAATTGAAAACATAATTAAACATTGGAGTTTCAAGTGGCTATCCTAGGCAGGTCATTTAGTGCTGATAAAATTAGTCATCCTAGCCATCCTTGTATACTAGACATCCCTCACATGGGTGACTAAAGGAATCCTCTAAAAAGTTAAGTGCCTGTGCAACATATTCATATGGGCAGGGTCAAAGGAGGAGTCAGTCTTTCCCTCCATGTCATGGGAAAAAGTGGCTCGACCAAAGGAATCGAGAGGTTGGGGCATTAAGGATATCAATGCTTTTGCACCTTCTCTAGCAGCCAAGCTGGGTTAGAAACTACTCACTAAGGATAATCTCTAGACATCCGTCGTCAAGAGGAAGTACATGGACCCAAATACTTTCGAATATTGGCTCAGATATCCTAAAAAACACATGCACAAGCATCGGTGGTTTGGAAAGCCACGGTAGATTATATTTACATCATTGAGAAAGGTTTGGCATGGCAAGTTGGGAATGGAAACTCAATGATAATTGGCTAGGACCCTTGGGTAGAATAAAATGGGTCCTTTTCACTTTCCAAGGGTATGATAGAGCATCTATCTTCTAAAGGGATCCATCGCCTCAGCCAGTTAGAGCTTGCAGCCCAGTACACAATTTGGGGGAAAGCCTAGAAATCAAGCGTCGATCTACAAATTGATGAGTAATGGATGGAGGAATGGGGGGGTTTTATCTCATAACTTCAAGGATAAAATTTACAATTGAACGACCGCCCTAACTCACTAAGCTGGGTTCATTCCCCCTTGGGGAAATATGCTCCTAAATTTGGCTACAATTAGCTGATGGGACAAAAAGTGTGGGACGAACCAGATTGGTGGTTTAAGGTGTTGTGGAAGCTTACGGCACCATCAAAGTCCAGGATTTTATTTTGGTGCATTCTTAGAAATAAAGTCCCAACTTGGGAATTTCTTCAGAAAAGGAGCAAGATAGGCCCGGGTTGGTGCTCTTTGTGTAAAATAAATGAAGATTCCATTCTCCATCTGTTCTTTTCCTGCCCTTACAATATACAGAAATGGAAGGAAACTCTCCATTTGTTAAAATTTAATCTTATTTCGGGTGGACCTACTTTCCATGATGCCTGGCTTACTTGGTGGAACAAAACCATGGATGACAGAGTCAGAAATATTCCGTGGATCGTGTCCTGGGGTACATAGATCACTTGGAACAAGATTATATTCTGGTATTCTTCGACCCCTCCTGAGCTCCTAGTTGTAGAAGGGGCCTCTATATTTGAAAATATCCCTCTTTCCAACCCCTCCAAAAAAGAGAGAGAATTTAGGTCGGAAGAAATTAGAGGAGACATCCCCTGGGCTTATTTTGATGGGGCCTTGGACCCACAAAATTTATGTGGAGCTGTAATTTCTAACCATTTCCCCTCTGGAAAGACCCTTATAGCATCAATAGGACTAGGATCAGGTTCCAACAACTATCCAGAACTCCAATCTCTCAAAATTCTCCTTTTTTGGCTTATTCACCTTGGGCTGAGAAAGGCCCAGATCTTTGGCAACTCTTTGAATTTCATCAAATGGTTCAATGCAGAGTTTAGATGTCAAATTTTTATGTTGTTGCCTCTTTTAGAAGAATTTTTAGCATTGAAACGTTATTTTAATGAAATACTTGTATGCCATATCTATAGGGAACGAAATATGGAAGTAGGCCTCCTTTCTAAGGAGGGCATACAATAGGCTCTGGGAGTCTGGGCCATAAAATAAGTTGAAGGGAACTTGATTTGCCACTCGGTTTAACTAAATTTTGTTCATTAATTCCTATTCTTACTTCATTTAAGCGATAGGGTCATAGAATGCCTATGGCTTTTGGTTTTTCTAGTTTTTCATCATCGATAATGTTATTCTTTTTTTAATGGCTTTTCAGCATGAGAGAAAAAGTTGTTGGTTATATACTATCACTAAAATTTTCACTGTTTATTTTCTCTATGGTTGTGCTATTTTCCATTATGATGGAGGCCCAGAGTGGTTTGATTCTCATTATCTACATACTTCCAAGGGTTATTTTGTGTTTTTGAACTTATGAAAACCTTTTATCATCTGGAGCATCTCTTTGCTCCTATTTGGATTGTTTTCCTCTTATAAAGGAGACCGAGGACAAATGAGAATTTTGGTATTTTTGTGATTTTCTCAATAGTGCAATGTGGGGTGGTAGGAAAAATTCTGCATAACATATTTTCCTCCACCACATGTCAACTCTATGTTTTTTCCCTTGTATAGGGATTACAAGAGTATATAGTTTTCTGAATGCCAATAGGCATATACTTCGTAACTTTTTATTCTCTCAATAGAAAGTTTGATTTTTTATCTAAAAAAAGGAATCTCATCCATTTGAAATGTCTAGCTTGTTGTAGCTTATTTTGTTATTGTAAATATTGCAAAGGTTGATGGTCAGTATGGATAATCATTTATTTACTCATCAAATAATGCTTCCATTTCTTCACGCTTTGTACCAAGGCATACAAATCATTACCATAAGTTGGATAGTTAATTATTGCATTGGTAAAGTTTTTAGAATGATAACATATTTTCTGACCATGTTGCAATAAAACTACTCCCATAACTTATTCTCTTGCATCAGTTTGAATTTAAAATGGTTTCTTAAGATATGGAAGTGTTAGAACTGGTCTTATACTGATTTTCTCTTTCAAAGTGTCAAAGGAATTCTATTTCTTTCCTCCCCACTGAAAACCTTGCTTCACACTTTTTAAAGCATGTAATGTTGTTGCAACGAATAAGAAGTGAGCGATTAATTTTCTCCAATATTGGGTTGCTCCCAAAAATTCCCTAACTTCTGTTACATTGTTGGGTTTAGGTCAATTCACAATAACATTAAATTTTGAGGGATCAATCTTCAATTCACCACCTCCTATCGTTATGACCCAAATAAACCAAAGAGGTTTTCCCAAATTCACATTTAGACATCTTCAAATACAAGTTTTCCTTTTTCAAGACATCTAAAACTTACTTCACATGCTTGACATGTTCATGATTCTTACTTAAAATCATAATATCATATAAGTAGACTATGAAAAAACCATCAAGGAATGGTTACAATACATCATTCATAAATCTCATGAATGTGGTGCATTGCAAAGCCCAAATGACATAAATAACCATTCAATCAAACCTTGTTTTGTCTTGAAACCAATTTTCCAAATATCATCTTCTGCAACCCTTATCTGGTGATAACCACTTCTCAAATCTAACTTAGTAAAATAAACCGCTTCCTTTATCTGATCTAGAAAATCATCAATGCAAGGAAGAGGATGGAGATTTTTTACCGCAATCTTGTTCAAATCTCGAAAAGCCACACACATGTGCCATGTACCATATTTCTTTGGAAACCAAAACAATAGGAAACCCACAAGGAAATTTACTAGGCATGATGACTGTTTTTTCAAGTAGCTCTTGAATTTTCATTTAGAATTCGAGTGTCCTGTTGCAAGTTAATCTCATGTTGGATTCCTCTTTTTGGAGGTAACACTTCATGTTCCTAAAAAATCCTGTCATAAGTGTTAAAAACTTCATTAACCAATTCCTACTTGAGTTTAGAATCACATCCCATGAAAGTTTCAAATTCAGTAGCATATTTAGCTTTAATCATCAACAACACAAAATCCTTACTACCATTTACAAGACTTTTCATCTAACGATCACTAACAAGAGATAAGTTCCTCTTCTTGTGATGTTCTCTAAAAATATACTCGACTCCATATTTAAAAATATGATATTTGTTCTCATGACCATAGAATATGGTTTTTTGGTCATACAAGTATGGACTTCCTAAAATAATACCGCAAATATCAAGTGGTACAACATCAATCTCTACCTCATCTATAAAATTAGAAGTAATGGTGAATTTAAGTTTACATTTTCTTATCACTTGTAATTTTCATCATCGCATACCCAAACCAAAGGGTAAGGTTTTGTATGAGGTGTAGTCTCTAAATTAAGTTTCTTGAAAATTGCTTCAGAGATACATTAGAGGAAATTTCAGCCTAAATGTGCCTATGAAATTTTCATGTAATTTCCATGTCATAATATGTAAACCAATCAAAATTATTTAAATTTAAAAAGAGGTACATGTAAATTTTTTGGAGGGAAAGGAAGAAAAACTACTATTTTTAATTGTATTTTTGACTTATCTCCTTATAGTTCTACTCAAATTTCAAGTGTAGACACTTGTTGGATGCAAAATTAAATTTTGCATCCAACGAGTACCCATTATGCATACTTTTGAGAAGACCCAACTTGATAAAAATTGTAGATACATTAAAAAATCATGTTTCAACACATATTTTAATGTATCTACAATTTTTATCAATGTGGGTCTTCTCAAAATTATGCGTAATGACTACTCGTTGGATGTGGAATTTAATTCTACATCTAATGAGTGTATAAACATGAAATTTGAGTAAACCTATAATGAGATAAGCCGAAAATACAATTAAAAAGTATTTTTCTTCTTTTCCCTCCAAAATTCATAACTCTTATTTTATTATTTTTACTATTGTTTTGTTATTTTTCCTTAGGAGGTCACTTTTAGGCTGAAATTTCCTCAAATGAGAACAACTTGGGATCCACTATCAAATAATGTATCAATATTTTCATTTTTGTAATGAATCTGAAATGGAAAAGCTCACTTATTTCTTTATCATTTTGATATTTTATAGGCTTACAAGAAGAAATATTACTTGAATTATAAGTTATACCTTTCATTCCCATGGTTGTGATTTTGGTTTCATCACTTGAATAAGATCCTAGATCTTGTTGAGTTATAGAATTAGTCTTGTGTTTCCCCTTATTATTGAACTTCTTTGGTCTCAATCCTGGATGTAATTTCCAACATTGATCTTCATCATGGCCATCTTTTTAACAATGTTTACAAGTAAGTTTATCTCCCTCTTTCTTGACAATAGCATTCATCTTCCCTTTTCCTTTAAACTCCCCCTTTCCTTTGTCTCCACAATTTAAAAAATTTCTTTTTGGTCTCTTGAGGAACATTCTTGCCTCTTAATTCTAAACGAGTTACCTAAACACATACTTCATCTAGATTGGTGGGATTAAACACAAGAATAGTATGTCTCAAATAACTATGTAATCCACCTATATACTTAAGGAGAGTATCTTGTGAACTCAAATAAACACCCTAGATTAAAGTTCTTCTTCTACATTATTGTGTGTAACTTTGGACATTCTAACCTTTAGCTTGTCTAAAAATTTTCCAATCCATAATTTTTATTTTCATGTCAGCTAATGGATAAATTTTCCTTCTTAATGAAGCTATAAAAGCATTCCAATAAGAGATAATTTTACCACTTTTCTTCAAATATTCTTGATTTCTAGCCTCCCACCAAATGAGATTTTCACCTTCCAAACAAAGAGAAGAAGGTTTGATCTTTGTGACATCATCATAAATCTTTTTAATCCTACAATAGACTTCAATTTTATGAACCAATTATCCAAATTTTCAACATTTACTTCCCCGTTGTACATAGGCAATTCAGACTTGACATCAAGCTTAATGAAAGGAGACTTAGCATGGATGGTGGAGGAGTAGGTATATGGGATGGAGGAGGTGAAGAAGGAGGTGAGGAGGTGTAGATGGAGGTGAAGGAGGAGGTGGAGGTGGATCCTTTCTCCAATCACCACCATTAATGCTTTCCTGATTATAACTTTCTCCTTGCAACCTTGTTGTCCTCTCATAATTGTACAACACTTTCACCATGCCAATCATATCATTGAAAGCCTTTCTAAAATCTCTCTCATCCTCGGACATCAACTCTGGTACTTTTCCTTCTTCTTGTGACATGACTTGTGGATTTTGTGGCCTCCTTGAACCAATTTAAGGGTTTTATTCTTCAAGTAATCCTTCTCCTCTTTTAAATATAGACCTTGTAATAATTCAAGAAAAACACTTGCAAATTCTATGAAACCTTCACAAAAACCATGCTCTTATACCAACTTGATATGAAATTAAAATTGAAGGTTTCATATAAATTTTTGCAAGTTAGTTTATGTATTTTAGGCAATGGATAGTGATTGAAAAATCACATAAAATAAGTTAAATTTTTCATATTTTTAACAGTTAAAATAGACAAAAATCAGCATCAAAACACAACAAATTAATGACAAAGTTCACCCCTCCCGGGCTACGTCTCTGAGTCTACATTTCAATGGTGTCCCTTTATATTATATGCTCAAATGTTCAAATACATCAAAATGAAATTCTAAAATTACAAAAATAACACTTCCATTGTGTCCAGAATTCTCAAAAACCCTTGTGTAGGCTCTTCTTGGGCTCAAAAAGGCTGAAAAATGGCCAAGATAAGCCTCATTCTCCAATGATTAGGAGTTCATAATTTTTTCTCAAAATTGAAAGTTATAGGATTGGGTTGAATCCAAGATGGTTTTGTAGATCTCGTCTTCCTGATTCTGGCACCATCAACGGTTTGAGAAACTAATGTCCTATGAGGGAGATCTCATGTTCTCATTGAAATTCCAAACAAGTAAATTTTGTGACAGGGTTTACTAGGATGCCTAGTCAGCATGGTGGATGTATAGTCAACAAAAAGGAATATTTCGAAGAATATTCCTTTTCTCCAGGCCAATCAATGGAGGACAAGTAGCACCATTTTATTTGTTGGATTGGTTTTATGTTCTTTTTTTGGGCCAATCATAGGGTGACACGTGGCCAACCCTGAGGCCACCACATGTCCCCTTAGTGGTGTATTAAAAATTTTGTTGAGGCTGCCGGATTTGAACCCTGGATCTCCGGTAGAATACGCCCATGCCATATTGCCCGAGCCACATGTGTTACTTAACCTGTATAGCCATCAGATTATTGATAAATTTTAACATATCGGCATTTGGGGGTTGGGGACCGCCAGTGGTCCCAACCTGCTAGTGGTACCACGATATATGGTCACATGTTACAACATAAATCGCAGACTTTGAGGTTAATCGTAACCTCCAACCGCAACCATTTCTGCAAGTTTTATGTTATATGTTTATCACATGTAATGGTTAGCCTCCACATGGTCAACATTAACATCATTCAACCCGTGACTTTAACTCCAGTTTAAAACCTTATCCCATGGTTTAAGCCGAGTTCCACTCCACCGTTAATGGTAACCGTGGGTTTTGGGGGTTGGCATGTGGCCACCCCCAACTGCAACTTTAAATGCAACAGTTAAGACTGGAAGACTTTTAGCCAGCACCTAAAATTTGTGCGGAATCAACTATTTTGACTCTAGTTAAGTGGAGTCCTCCACATTTAGTGGAGTCCTCCACATTTAGTGGAGCTTTTCTAGGTGTAACTGGGAAAATGATTAGGAGACTCCATTTTCGCCCATTCATAGTGAATAAAGAGTCATTATAGACTAATTGGAGCATTTTGGAGCCATTGGTGCAGAGAAAACAACCATTAGAGGCATGTAACTATATGTATTTGCAAAATTTTGAGCATATGAATGATGGGCATGCCATTGGGAGCTAGACCAATAGATGTAGCCCAGGAGGGGTGCACTGATTCATCATGCCTGTTGTGTAAATTATATGTGGTGCCTTATTTCTTTGTTTTACATTGTTTTTTAGTGTTATTTGTACTTATTTCATGATTCTAATTCACTAAAATCATCTAAAATTCATGGTTAAAATCCTCAAGCCTTAAGAAAACTAATGAGACAAGTATGCACATGTTTATAAATTGAAAAGACACTTAGCACAGAAAAAATAATACATTCCTTTCAGATTAGATTGGTATCAAAGCTAGAGTTTATTCTCTAGTGTCATTTTGTGCAAAGAATTGTTTAATTGTTTGCAAGTTTTTAGATGCTAACTGGGTTCAAGCTCAAAAGAGGAGAAGGAAAATTGGTGGGAGAAGAAGGGTATTAAGAATAGCCAAAGCAAAGAAGAGCAAGGTTTCCACAATCTCCACCATCTAGTTCACCTCCTAAGGAAGTAGAATATGCATTAAGCATGTCTCATAGAGAAGGAGAAATCCATGAAGAAGTTGATCCCAAAGAGGAAGAAAGAGTATTCAGGAAAGGATTCCTTGACATGACTGAGATGGTTAGAATCCTTTATCAAGAATGGAATGAGAGACTAGAAGGATAAGGATCCAAACTTCGTAAGGAAGGACATGGACCTTCAGGAGGTCACAATAATGAAGATATTTCAAAGAAGGGAAATGGAGGAAATGGAGGCAATGGACAACCATCATCCTCACACTCATCATCATCATCCTCCACTTCATCTTTAGTACATCAGCCACACAAGTCAAAGAACACTGGTCAAAGTCATTTTTTAAAACTTGATGTTAAGTTTGAATTTCCAATGTTTAATGGCGAAGTCAATGCAAAAAATCTTGATAATTGGATTAGGTAGTTGGAGGTCTATTTGAGGATCCAGAACCTTCAAGATGATGATACCAGAATCCAACTAGCTTCATTGAGAATGGAAGGTGCAACACTTGTTTGGTGGGAAGCCAAGGCAAAGGAGGAGATCAAAAAACATGGTAATATTATTCTATCATGGTCAAATTTCATTACTACTATAAAATAATAGTTTTATCCATTAGCTCATATGCAGAAAGCCATAATGAACTGGCAAAACTTTAGGCAATTGAAGGGACAGAATGTGCACGAATACACCCGATAATTTAGGTGAATAAATCTATTATTAGTGGTAGATTTGCAGAGCCAAGATACTTTTCTGAAGTACATAGGAGGCATACATAGCTACCTAAAACATACTATTCTCATGTTTAACCCTACAAGTCTATATGAAGTATGTGTTCAGGCCACACATCTAGAAGCTAGAGGGAAGAACATTTCTGAAGAGGGTAGAAAGAAACCTTTTAAGGGTAAATAAAAAAGAGAAGACCTAAAAAGGTAAAAGCAAGAAGAATTCATCTATTAAAAAAGAGGGAGAAAAAGTGGTTTGTAAACATTTTTCAAAAGAAGGCCATGATTAAACTCATCATTGGAAATTACATCCTAAAATGAGGCCCAAGAAATACAATAACAAAGGGAAACATAAAACTGCAGCTACAACTCAACATGATTTAGGAGAGGATTCAGGTGATGAATATAAGACTACAACCATGGGATTGAAGAACATGAAGGGAAAAGAAATTGAAACTATACCCAAAACTAGTACATCAAACTATCACATACATGCTCCAAATGAAGAAGAAAGAATTGAGCTGTTTCATGTGAGGGACATATCCAAACATACCAAGATTGACACATTGTTTGACAATGGGTCACAAGAAAACTTAATCTCTGAATACTTGGTCAAGAAACTTAACCTTGAGACCATACCACATACAAAACCATATCCACTTGGTTATATTTGTAAGGATGCAAATTTACAGGTTTGAAAGAAGTGCATATTGCGGTTTGCAATCACTACACATTTTGTTGACACAGTTGAATTAGATGTGATTCCGCTTGACAAACAGGCATTGTGTTGGGTAGTCCTTACTTGTATGAAAGGAAATATATCTTCCATCACCATGGGAACAAACATAATTTATTCAAATATGGCAAGGATTACATTGTTAGAGCACATCGCAAGAAGACAAACATTGCTATGGTAAATGCTGGACAAGTAAAGAGGCTGGTAAATTCAAGTAAGAATTTTTCTTCTTCTTATGATTAATCCTAAAGTTGATGTTAATCATGAATAATTTGAGGGATGTGATCATAAGTTGAAATCAGATTTATATGATGTACTTAATGCACATCATGAGATGTTTTAGGAGCCAATAGGATTGCCTCCAAAAAGAGAGATTCAGCATGAGATTCAGTTGCAGCAAGATTTTCCTCTTCCAAACATCGGTAAGTATTGCATGTCAATAATGGAGAATGCTGAAATAAAGAGGCAAATCAAAGAGATGCTGGACAAAGTAATCATAAGTCCAAGCACTTCACCATGCGGTTCACCTGTAGTCTTGACTCAAAAGAAAGATGGGACTTGGTGCATGTGTGTAGACTTCAGAGCTTTGAACAAGATTACGGTAAAGAATCGTTACCCACTCCCAAGGATAGATGATTTACTTGATCAGCTGAAAGAAGAAATTTTTTTCACTAGTTTAGATTTATGAAGTGGATATCATCAAGTAATAACTGCAAAAAGTGATATATGGAAAACTACATTCAAAACCAAACAAGGACTCTTTGAGTGGTTAGTTATGCCATTTGGTTCATGTAATGCACCGAAAACTTTCATGAGTGTTATGGATAGTGTTTTGTGTCCATTCCTTTATGACTTTTTATTGTGTATTAGATGACATATTGATTTTCAGCAAAACAAGAGAATAACATGTCTTACATGTGAATAGAGTGCTTGATGTTTTGATGAAAGAGAATTTTTTTCTTAAGATGTCAAAGTGTGAGTTTGGAAAGACTTATTTGGTTTATTTGGGACATATTGTAGGAGGAGGAGAGTTGAGAATTGATCCTTATAAAGTGGAATCCATTGCGAATTGGCCCACACCCAAAACATTAACCGAGGTAAGAATTTTCTTAGGTGCAGCTCAGTTTTGGAGAAAGTTTATTGCTATCTTTTCTTCCATCACAGCTCCTATGCATGCAGTGAAAACTGTGAAGAAAGGCTTCCATTGGGGAGAAAAAAAACAACAATATTTTGAAACTTTGAAAGACAAGATCAATTCATCTCCAGTATTTTCATTACCAAATTTGAGATAGCCACTCGAGATCTAAACCGATGCTAGTGATTATGCCATGGGTGTAGTAATTTTACAGCATGGTAAGCTTATCTCTTTTCATTATGAAACATGTAATGGTGTTGTGACAAATTATCCTACATATGACAAAGAACTATATGCATTGGTACAAAGTGTCAAGAAGTTGAAACACTACTTCATGGGTAAAGAGATGATTGTGCATATTGATCACCAACCATTATGGTACTTGCAGTTACAAACATAATTGGAGCAATCAAAAAATTTCATGTGGATGGGATTTCTTCAACAGTTTCACTTGCTTATAAGGTACAAGAAAGGTATTTTCAATAAATTTGTTGATATGCTTTCATGACCAATAATTAGTGCATCTACTTTACTAAAAAATGATTCTATTGTACATGAGAGTTACATAGAACAATATGCAGTGGATGTTGATTTTCAAGATGTGTATGCTAGTTTGAGTGAAGGGAATCAAGTTGAAAAAAAATATTATCACATGCATAAAAATTTGTTGTTTCATTTGGGTAATTTGTGTAAACCACAAGGAGAGAGGCTAAGTGTCATGAGAGAAGCTCATTCATCTCTTATTATTGGACACTTTGGGGTAAGAAAAACAATGGTGCATCTAGAGAGGTATTTCTATTCACCTCACATGGTAGATAGTGTGTCAAGTTTCATAAGAGGTTGTTCTATGTTTGCAAAAAGCAAGCCTTGTAATAGGAAGCTTGGGTTGTACACACCACTACCGGTACCATCAAGGCCATGGGAGAGTGTTTCCACGGAATTTGTTGGAGGTCTACCTATGCCAAGAAAACATCATGATTATCTTTATGTAGTTCTGGATAGATTTAGTAAAATGTGTATACTTATGCCATGTAAGAAAACCATTATTGTTGAACAAACTGTTGAAATTTATTTTCAACATGTATGGGTTCATTTTGGATTGCCAAATTCTATTGTTAGTGACAGGGATTCCAGGTTCATTGGAAATTTTTGGTCCAATCTATGGAGTATGATGGACACAGAGTTGAAAAAGAGTAATGCTTTTCATCTGCAAACCGATGGATAAACCAAGGTGGTGAACAAAACCATTGTGCATCTATTGAGAGGATATCGCAGCAAGCATCCTAAGTTATGGGATGAGCAACTGCATTATATTCAACACACTTACAACAGGGAAAAGAAATCTTATAGACAAACATCACCTTTTTAGGTATGCTTTGGGTATTTGCCAAAATCGCCATTAGACTTCATCTTTGGGAAGGACGTTGTAATTGATGGCCATAGTGATATTGACAAGGCTCGAAAGTTCATTGAGAAAATTCAAATTATACATCAAAAAGTTCAAGAAAAACTTGAGAAAAGTCAAATAAAATACAAAGAGAGGCATGACAAACATGGATTTGATCACAAGTTTCAAGAGAGAGATGAGGTATGGTTTCACATTAGCAAAGAAAGGATGCAAGGGGAAGGTAAAAATCTCAAACCCATTCACTATGGTCCATTCAAGATCATAAAGCAAGTTAGTAATAATGCATTTCAACTTGACTTGCCTTCATATATGCAAATGTATTCAGTTTTTAATGTTGAAACAACATTAACAAGGAAGTGATGATCAAGGAAGTGATGTTCATCTACCTTCTGTTGAAGATTTCTCGCCAAAATTTCTGGATGAGCTCAAGGAAGATACAATTCTTGACAAAAGGACAAGAGCATCCAAGAGGGGAAGTGTTGACTACCTTCGAGTTGGGCTCAAAGGCACTAAACCAATAAAGGAAAAGTGGATGGAGGTTGCAAAGGTGAGGGATCTGTACCCTCATCTACTAAATAGGTAATCAAGTATTTTGGGGTCCAAAAGCTTCCCAATGGGGAGGAGTGATCAAGAGTTCATAAATTTTTCTCAAAATTGAAAGTTACAAGATTTGGATGAAACTAGGATGGTTGCGTAGATCTCATCTTCTTGATTCTGGCATCGTGAACGGTTCAAAAAACCGATGTCGTATGAGGGATATATCGCATTTTGATCAAAATCCCAAACAGGTAAATTATGCGACAAGGTTCTCTGGGATGCCCATTTAGCATGGTGGATGTACAATCAGCAAAAAGGAATATTCCAAATAATATTCCTTTTCTTTGAACCAATCAATGGAGCACAAGTGGCACCGTTTTATTTGTTGGATGGGTTGTAGGTTTTTATTTTGGGCCAATCAAAGGGTGACACGTGGCCAGCCCTAAGGCCGCCACGTGTCCCCTTAGTGGTGTATTAAAATTTTTGTTGAGGCTGCAGGAGTCAAACCTTGGACCTCTAGAAGAACATGTCCACACCATACCACCTGAGCCACATGTGTTACTTAGCCTGTATAAGCATTGGCTTATTGATAAAGCTTGACATGTCGACGTTTGGGGGTTGGGGACCACCAATGGTCCCAACCCGCCAGTGGTCTCGCAATATATGGTCACATGTTACAACATAAATCACAAACTTCAACGGTTAATCATAACCTCCAACCACAACCATTTCTGTAATTTTTATGTTATATGTTTATCACATGTAACAGTTAGCCTCTACGTGGTTAGCACTAACGTCGTTCAACCCACGACTTAACTCTAGTTTAAAACTTTATCCCATGGTTTAAGCCGAGTTTCGCTCCACCGTTAACAGTAACCACGGGTTTTGGGGGTTAGCATGTGGCCACCCCCAACCGTAACTTTAAATGCGATGGTTAATACTGGCGGACTTTTAGCCAACACCTAAAATTTGTGCAGAATCAACTATTTTGACTCTAGTTAAGTGTAGTCCTCCACATTTAGTGGATATTTTCTAAGTGTAATTGGGAAAATGAGTAGGAGACTCAATTTTCGTCCATTCATAGTGAGTGAATAGTCATTCTAGACTAATTGGAGCATTATGGATCCATTGGTGCAGAGAAAACAACCATTAGAGGCCTGTAACTACATTTATTTGCATAATTTTGAGCATAATGAAAGGTTGACATGCCATTGTGTTGGAAATGTTGTCATTGATGGCAAAGTAGATGACAAAGGAGGAGCACCTGAAACATCAGCCAAGGAGCAGAGGAAGAAAAAAGACAGGTAGCAGAGACATCAAAAAGATAAGTAAGGAGAAGCATCAGTCAAAGAAGTAGCAGAGGCAGCAGAGAGAGCATAAGACAAGTAGCAGAGGCAGTAAAGAGAGTAGTAGAGATAGAAAAGAAGCAGATAGGTAGCAAGGCAGCATAGAAGGAACAAAGGCAGTAGGAGACAGATGAGGTGGTGCTGCAGAGCAGTGAGGATATTAGTATCAAATGAAGGTAATTGAATTTCTTGGGGATGAGTTGGAGCATTGCCTAAATGGTAAGGAAACCATGAAGTGGTAAAAAAAACTAATAATGAGAAAAGGCACAGTGAAGAACATAGGCAGAGGCTGCAAATATAGAGGCAGAGCCATTATCATGGCAATGGAGGCAGAAAAGACAGAGACAGGCAAAGGAGGCAGCAAATAAGAAGACTGTTGAAATGTAACAGTCAAAACAACAGAAGCAGCGAAAGAAGCAACGATAGAGACAGAGAAAGAAGCACAGTGAAGGCAGAGGCAGAGGCAGCGAACATAGACGCATTTTTTTTATGGAATGGAACCATGTGCAAACATACATAATATTCCGAGAATCGTACAACCCAAGCGACAAGTATATATACTTATACAAACAAATTCTGAGAATCGCCTAACCCCACTGGAAGATACACTAAAGATTAGAGAAGCAAAGGATACATATTTATAATTTCGGGAATCATTACCCAGTCGGGCATTATATATATAAAAAAATAAATTTCGAGAATTGCCTACCCCGCTGGAGGATACTCTAAAGCTGGAACATAAAAGCATATATATATATATATATATATATATATATATATATATATATATATATATATATATATGCAGCGCATTACATATTTCACAAAGGTCCAAAGCTTATATATATTATTTATATGGAGCGCTTTATGATCAAAGAATCAAAGTATCATAAGGTGGGACCCTTTCCCAATCGCATCGGAGATTATAAGGGCAACGGAACATATAAATAGAAAATTTCGATTGCGATGAAGTCTGGACCCGATGGGTATATAAACTACAATCTATATATACCTTGAGTTCCGGTGAACATTGACTGATCGCATCGGAAAAAGGTGGAATATTGGAACATGCTACAAAGGGTTGCGATTGCGATTGAAGCCCAGACCCGATGGGCTTATAAACCATGAGTAACAAGTATTTGAAGTCCAGCATGATCGCATCGAAACAGTCTAATCGCATCGGAGAATATAAAGGGATCGAAATGTCCATACAGGAACTTGCGATTGCGATTAATTTCCGGACCCGATGGGTCTATAAATCAGGTTTCATATATGGTTGAGTTCCGGGTTAAAGACTCAATCGCATCGGAGGATTCGAGTCAGGATTGCGATCAATCGCAATCGGAGCAGGAGTGATCAATCGCAATCGGAGCAGGAGCGATAAATCGCAATCGGAGCAGGAGCGATCAATCACAATCAGAGCAGGAGTGATCAATCGCAATCAGAGCAGGAGTGGTCAATCGCATCAGACAGATAATACAACAATCACATCGGGAGTATTCGAGTTGCGATTGTGATCAATCGCAATCGGAGGACAATGCAAGCTGGAATGGTGGGCCTGAAAGGGCATTTTATGTATTAAACAGATTTTTTTTCTATTACACCGAGAGTGTGTTAAGTTGTATTAAAAGGGCAGATTATAGATTAAAACTCTTATAATTAAGCCAAGAGTTGAAGTTGTGCTTGCGGTTGTATTAAATTATGTCGCGTGGGCTGTGGACCCATGGGCCTCGGCCCAAGGTGGAGGGCGATTGTGAACATAAAAAAATTGTGGTGTATGTATGTTTCGCTTGTGGAACTCGCCACATCAACAAGATACTTGCTATGTACAGAGTCTTGGAATTTTTTTAGAGTTACAGTTAGCAGTTTCATATATATATATATATAAAGCGCTGATATAAAAATTTAAAAAAAAAAAATGTAGTTCATAAATTCAGGAGCTACGCAGCAGCCATAAACAGAAAGGCATACAGAGGAGAGAAAGGGACAAACACAGTCGAAGAAAAGACAAATGCGCAGCAATCCAAAAGGCTGTATGAGTGAGCTGGAGCTCTCATTGTAATTAAATGTAATATTTTAATTGGTTTATATTGTTTGTGATGCATTGGCAAGACTCTGGAACAGAGCAAATATCCCACTGTAACATTAAAATAAGCACCTACAGTTACATTTTTCTGAGTAAGCTGAAAAGAGATGAGAAGGCAGAAGGCAAAGAGACATGACTGTCCATTTTGAATTCCCAGTAGAATACAAACATCCATGAAGATATTTTTATATAAAACAGGGTAATATCCAAGGGGAGAAGGTTACAAAAATAAAGTGAGAGAAGAAGAGAGTTGAAGAAAATAAGAAAGGTGCAAGAGGTTAGAGAGAGTGAGTATAGAGAATGCAGAGTATGGAATTAAGGCAGAAAAGATAAGAAGAAGGAAGAGCATAACGAGATGCATAGAAGTTAGAGAATGCAGAAATAAGTAGTGAGGCAGAGAAGAAAGAGCTGAGCAGAGAAGAAGTTAGAGCTGACATAGAATCCAAGAAGATGAAGAGATAATATAAGACAGATATGAAGACTGATGCATAGCAGTGAGGATGGTATAGAACAGAGCTGATATCAAAGGTAAATCAGCAACTGTTTTCTTTTGAAAGAGTAAGGAAGTTGGAGCTTCCCTATCAAGTTGTAGCTTGATAGATGTTAGTTGTAGCTGACTCAGGTAGGAGCCTCCTGTAGGTTGGTGCCTGCAGAAAATAGATGGGAGTTGGTGCTTCCACATCAAGTTGTAGCTTGATAAAATGTCAGTTGTAGCTGACTAAGGTTGGAGCCTCCTTTAGGTTGGTGCCTGTAGAAAATTGATGGGATTCAGAGCTTCCTTGCAAGTTGTAGCTTGCAGAATTGAGGTAGGAGCCTCCTGTAGGTTGGTTCCTACAGAAAATCAGTGGTGAGAGGGAGTTGGATCTTGCCTTTGCATCACAACAATAATAAGATGTGGTTTTCTCCCTTTATGGGTTTCCACTTATGTCTGGTGTCTCTGTGCATGATTTTTTGTGTTGATCTAGTTTATATCATCTACTTAATACTTTGAGTTCTCATATTAAGTCTACTGTTACATTATATTAATACTTGTTGCTCACATTCTAAGATTACTCACATATTAAGTTGAACATGAAATGAAGGTGTGAAAAAGTGTTAAAGAAAAAGTTTTAAAAGTTCGTGAATGTGTTAAACTGATTCACCCCCCCCCCCTCTCAGTTTAACTAAGGGTTAAAAAATTGGTATCAGAGTAGGTTCCTTTGGTGTAAGCTTAATAGCTTGAAGGAGATCTGGTTGAGTCATGGACTATAAAAATGCACCTGTGTTAAATACAAAAAACTTTCCTGAATGGAGAGATAAGGTTAAAACAAGTTTAATGGCCTATGAACCTGAGGTATGGAAGCTTGTATGTGATGGTTACTACAAAGACTCACCCACGGTGAAAGAACAATAGAGGAATGCCAAGGCAAAATGTGTGATATATAACAATCTTCATAACAAGTATCTTGAGTTAATAATGGATTTAACTTCGGCAAAAGAAATCTGGGACAGACTGCATTTCATGCATGGAGTAGACACTGAGGATTGCATTTTCAAGAAGGAGAAGAGAATTAAGAAAAAGAGAAATTTATTTAAAAAAGAAGATGTTCAATCAAATGAGGTACCTGCTAGTGCGAATGGTAGTAAGAGCCATGAAGAAATTGCAGATGAAGAAAAAGCCAAACTTGACACAGCTCTGACTGAAATAGAAAGATTGAAGAATAAAAACAAATACCTTAAGAGATTGGTAAAAATATGTGATGAGAGAGAATATGAAGATAGGAAAGAAATTATTGGCCTGAAGACACGGCTTGAAGAGGAAAAGAAAGTAGAAGACACTCTGCTGCAAAAAATGAGAGAGAAAAATCCGGAATGTGAAAAATTGGAAGAAGAAGTAGTGAGCCTAAGAAAGAATTTAGAAAAATCCCAAAGAGAACTATTAATGAATACACCTCTAATGAAATTCTCTGGACAGTTGGACCAGATTCTAAAGGCTCAAAGGTCACCTCTCATAAAGGCTGGGTTAGGATATGAAGGTGAAACTAGCAAGTCCAAGGTTGAAGATAATAGGAAAATCATTTTTGTAAAAGTTGTAAAGAACAGTGAAGCAGCTCAGCAAATTTCTCCAGAAGCAGAAACCAGCAGGAACATGATTTGCAGAGAAACAAACAAAAACAAGCAGCAACATGAGATGATAGAGAATGAAGGGATGAAACAGTCAGCAGAAAAAGGCTCATACACTTATGAGGATGAAATGAATAAATTTGGAAGATGTCAAAGAAGGTTATTTCCTTCTATGAAAAATAGCACAAGTTTCTCTTGTCATAAACCAGGACATAATGCAACATATTGTAAGACAAAGCCAATCCAGTCCAACCAGCAAAGGATGCAGCAAAAGAGTAGAATCCCTCAAGTAAGCAAATGGAAAAGACAATCCTTCACCAGGTACACAAATTACTTCCATGGCTACTGTTATGCATGCAATAATTTTGGACATAAATCTGTTGAATGTAAAATGTATTCAAGAAGGGGAACAAAGTATTATACATCAACTCAAATGTACTATGATAAAATAAGATGTTATGTATGCCTCAAACTTGGTCACAAAGCAAAGGACTGTAATCTGCCATATACATTAAAGAAATCTAGACAGATGATGGAATCTAATCAAATCAAACAAAGCTATGAATTTAAAAGAAGTTCAGACATTATGATGAACCCCAATAGAGTATGGAAATAAAAGATATCTCAATAACATAATGAATCCTCCATAGTCTTAGGGGGAGCTGCTCTAGAAAGCAAAGCAAAAATCCATCCTGTAATATATATGAAGCAACATCCCAGGGGGAGAGCAGTTCATAAATAGACCCCATGAAAGCAGTCTGAGAAGAGCTCCATGAAATAAGAACAGCTATGAGATCAAGAAGATTATTTGAAGTATTCAATAGCTGATAGATTGATAGAAGGAGAAAAAGTTACAAGAAACCATGATGATAGAGGAAACTTCAGTAATGAACATGTAAGCTAAGAAGATATCAGTACATTAAAGGATGATCACATAATGCCCTATACTGCTAGAATTAACAATGTATCACATTATGAAGGATGAGTAAGAAATGCACCTATCATCAGTTCATTACATCTTTCAAAAGGTCCACTTGGAGAAATGCAGTTAAGTGAGTAATAAATCTTTGAGTAATCAACCCATGAAGATTCATAGAAAAGAAATTGAAGATGTCTTCCTGAAAATCTTTCTGTTAGAACAATTGAATTGAATATAAAGCAACAATGACTCTAGAGCAGTCCTAGAAAGGAACATGCAATGGCTTTCTTTGGAACAGAAGGATAGAAAAAGAAGAGTGGTAAATAATTCCAAGATCAGATTCAATATATTGATGATTGTTGGTATGAATAGTGGAAAGATAAATAATAGAATTTATGAAGGATGCATCAATTATGGGCTAATGTGCAAGCTGAATTGAAATCCCTGCAGGGTTTATCAAAGCAATATCAATTGATGTTTAGGTACAAGCAGCATGCCTATCAACAAAATATCAAGTGTTGTCATAGAACAGTAGTATGATACAGGTCCTCAGGATCAAAGGACTATGGCAAGAATGCATCAAGGTAAAATTTCCAGGGTTATCTGCATTCAGCATGAAAAGGGCAGTAGTAGTGCTAAAAGATCAGTATCTGATTTACACTTGAAGTAGTATATTGAGCACCAAAGCCATATCTTTTTCCATATATAATTTCATGCCTTCCTGAAGTTAGTACATGTATATCTTCAAGGCCTCTTTTTAAAGATCAGTTACAAAACTGTGTGAAGTTTGTTTGTTGATATTTCAATTAAACATCTTGAATATGTTATTGTGGAAGATCATCCTGATAGAACAATCAAAGTATCTGAAGAATAAAAGGACTAGCTATGATTATCATCTAAAGCTCAAAAGTTTTTTTTTAAATCCTACTTCAGCACAAAGGATTTGCAGGTATTTCACCATTGAAAAGAGGTTGATCACTGACATACATACCCCCTTATGTCATAAAGAAAAGTGCTTGGTTGATAAGTAAGACTAAACAATAAATTGAATGTATCTAGTCTCAAGGGTTGTTTTTGAATGTACATTGTCCAAGCAAGTAAAGGCATTTGATCTCTTAGATCAAATTTTGGTTAAATTCATTGATCACATATGTAACAAGGACCTGCAACTATTTAGTGTAATATTATTATCAGCATCCTAGCTCAAATCATCACCAACAAGCAAGAAAGGTGTACCACAGCAATAAAAGATATATTGGCATCATTATCATAATTGAACAATTTATATTCAAGTTCAAATAATCCCCAAAAGTGTCCTCTCAACAACTCTTTTACACCAGTTTGGAGCAGCAGGGTACAAATTCAGAAGAAGAAGATCTAAACACAAATCAAAGAGAAGAAATGCAAACACAGAATCTACACTGAGAAATGTGCAATCCTTTGCCATTGATGTCAAAGGGGGAGGAAAAGCAGGTAATAGAAGAAAGGGTCTTCTAAAAGAAGCTAGACAAAGGAAGACTTGGAAAAAGCATTGGATTATCGGTGGATGTGTTGCCATCAATGCCAAAGGGGGAGAAGGTTGTAAATGTTGTCATTGATGGCAAAGTAGATGACAAAGGAGGAGCACCTGAAACATCAGCCAAGGAGCAGAGGAAGAAAAAAGAGAGGTAGAAGAGACATGAAAAAGATAAGTAAGGAGAAGCATCAGTCAAAGAAGTAGCAGAGGCAGCAGAGAGAGCATAAGACAAGTAGCAGAGGCAGTAAAGAGAGCAGCAGAGATAGAAAAGAAGCAGAGAGGTTGCAAGGCAACATAGAAGGAACAAAGGCAGCAAGAGACATATGAGATGGTGCTGCAGAGCAGTGAGGATATTAGTATCAAATGAAGGTAATTGAATTGCTTGGGGATGAGTTGGAGCATTGCCTAAATGGTAAGGAAACCATGAAGTGGTCGAAGAAACTAATAATGATAAAAGGCACAGTGAAGAACAGAGGCAGAGGCTGTGAATATAGAGGCAGAGTCGTTATCATGGAAATGGAGGCAGAAAATACAAAGACAGACAAAGGAGGCAGCAAAGAAGAAGACTATTGAAATGTAATAGTCAAAATAGTAGAAGTAGTGAAAGAAGCAACGATAGAGACAGAGAAAGAAGCACAGCGAAGGCAGAGGCAGTGAACATAGACCCGTTTTTTTATGGAATGGAACCATGTGAAAACATACATAATATTCTGGGAATCGTACAACCCAAGCGGCAAGTATATATACTTATACAAACAAATTCCGAGAATTGCCTAACCCCACTGGAAGATACACTAAAGATTAGAGCAGCAAAGGATACATATATATAATTCCGGGAATCATTACCCAGCCGGGTGTTATATATATATAAAAATAAATTCTGAGAATTGCCTACCCCGCTGGAGGATACTCTAAAGCTGGAACATAAAAGCATATATATATATATGCAGCACAATACATATATATGCGGCGCATTACATATTTCACAAAGGTCCAAAGTTTATATATATTATTCATATGGAGCGCTTTATGATCAAAGAATCAAAGTATCATAAGGTGGGACCCTTTCCCAATCGCATTGAAGATTATAAGGGCAGCAGAACATATAAACAAAAAATTGCGATTGCAATGAAGTCTAGAACCGATGGGTATATAAACTACAATCTATATATACCTTGAGTTCTGGTGAACAGTGACTGATCACATTGGAAAAAGGTGGAATATCGAAACATGCTACAAAGGGTTGCGATTGCGATTGAAGCCCGGACCCGATGGGCTTATAAACCATGAGTAACAAGTATTTGAAGTCCAGCATGATTGCATTGGAACAATCTAATTGCATCGGAGAATATAAAGGGATCGAAACGTCCATACAGGAACTTGCGATTGCGATTAAGTTCCGGACCCGATGGATCTATAAATCAGGTTTCATATATGGTTGAGTTCCGGGTTAAAGACTCAATCGCATCGGAGGATTCAAGTCGGGATTGCGATCAATCGCAATTGGAGCAGGAGTGATCAATCACAATCGGAGAAGGAGCGATCAATCGCAATCGGAGCAGGAGCGATCAATCGCAATTGGAGGAGAATGCAAGCTCGGATGTTGGGCCCGAAAGGGCATTTTATGTATTAAACAATTTTTTTTTTCTATTACACCAAGAGTGTGTTAAGTTGTATTAAAAGGGCATATTATATGATTAAAACTCTTATAATTAAGCCAAGAGCTGAAGTTGTGTTTGCAGTTGTATTAAATTATGCCGCGTGGGCTGTGGACCCACGGACCTC
The DNA here is from genome assembly GCA_034641835.2 of Pinus albicaulis. Taxonomy (NCBI): domain Eukaryota; kingdom Viridiplantae; phylum Streptophyta; class Pinopsida; order Pinales; family Pinaceae; genus Pinus; species Pinus albicaulis. Next base: position 1,011,959,381 of record CM076582.1, on the reverse strand, counting down.
GGCCCAAGGTGGAGGGCGATTGTGAACATAAAACAATTGTGGTGTATGTATGTTCCGGTTGCGGAACTCGCCACATCAACAAGATACTTGCTATGTACAGAGCGTTGGAATTTGTTCAGAGTTACAGTCAGTAGTTTCATATATATATATATAAAGCATTGATATAAAAATTTTAAAAAAAAATGCAGTTCATAAATTCAGGAGTTACGCAGCAGCCATAAACAAAAAGGCATACAGAGGAGAGAAAGGGACAAACATAGTCAAAGAAAAGAAAAATGCGCAGCGATCCAAAAGGCTGTATGAGTGAGCTGGAGCTCTCATTGTAATTAAATGTAATATTTTAATTGGTTTATATTGTTTGTGATGCATTGGCAAGACTCCGGAAGAGAGCAAATATCCCACTGTAACATTAAAATAAGCACCTACAGTTACATTTTTCTGATTAAGCTGAAAAGAGATGAGAAGGCAGAAGGCAAAGAGATATGGCTGTCCATTTCGAATTCCCAGTAGAATACAAATAGCCATGAAGATATTTTTGTATAAAACAGGGTAATATCCAAGGGGAGAAGGTTATGAAAATAAAGTGAGAGAAGAAGAGAGTTGAAGAAAATAAGAAAGGTGCAAGAGGTTAGAGAGAGTGAGTATAGAGAATGCAAAGTATGGAATTGAAGCAGAAAATATAAGAAGAAGGAGGAGCAGAACGAGATGCAGAGAAGTTAGAGAATGCAGAAATAAGCAGTGAGGCAGAGAAGAAGGAGCTGAGCAGAGAAGAAGGTAGAGCTGACATAGAATCCAAGAAGATGCAGAGATAATATAAGACAGATATGAAGACTGATGCATAGCAGTGAGGATGGTATAGAACATAGCTGATATCCAAGGTAAATCAGCAAGTGTTTTCTTTTGAAAGAGTAAGGAAGTTGGAGCTTCCCTATCAAGTCTTGATAGATGTCAGTTGTAGCTGACTGAGGTAGGAGCCTCCTGTAGGTTGGTGCCTACAGAAAATAGATGGGAGTTGGCGCTTACACATCAAGTTGTAGCTTGATAAAATGTCAGTTGCAGCTGACTTAGGTTGGAACCTCCTTTAGGTTGGTGCCTATAGAAAAATGATGGGAGTTGGAGCTTCCTTGCAAGTTGTAGCTTGCAGAATTGAGGTAGGAGCCTCCTGTAGGTTGGTGCCTACAGAAAATCAATGGTGAGAGGGAGTTGGAGCTTGCCTTTGCATCACAATAATAATAAGATGTGGTTTTCTCCCTTTATGGGTTTCCACTTATATCTGGTGTCTCTGTGCATGATGTTTATGTGTTGATCTGGTTTGTATCATCTTCTTAATACTTGCTGCTCTCATATTAAGTCTATTGTTACATTATATTAGTACTTGCTGCTCACATTCTAAGATTACTCACATATTAAGTTGAACATGAAATGAATGTGTAAACAAGTGTTAAAGAAAAAGTTTTAAAAGTCCATGAATGTGTTAAACTGATTCACCCCCCCCCCCTCTCAGTTTAACTAAGGGTTCAACACATTGGTAACTGGACCAGCAGATGTAGCCCAGGAGGGGTGAACTGCTTCATCATGCCTACTGTGTAGATTATATTTGGTGACTTATTTTTCTCTTTTACACTAATGTTCAATGTTATTTGTGCTTATTTCATGCTTCTAATTCACTAAAATTATCTACAATTCATGTTTAAAATCCTCAATCCTTAAGAAAACTAATGAGACAAGTATGCACATGTTTATAAACTGAAAAGACACTTAGAAAAACAAAACTAATACAGTCCTTTCAAACCATCCAAAGTGTATGCAAAACTATCTACAAATTGTTTTGCATTGCAAGATTGGAAACAAACAGGTTTGATGGTGTGTTGGTATGGTGGAGAGTTTGTGACCCGTAGGTCTCGGGTTCGACATGCACATTAGGGGAATTTTGAGATCTAAAACAGGCCTTCTAAAAAAATTGTACAACCAAAATAAAATTTATAAGAACCAATATGATTCAAGATGATAATGTCAACCATGGGGGATAATTCGCCATTTTTGGAGTAAAAAAGTAAAAAAAATAATAAAATAATAAAATAATAAAACTACTTTTTCAACCTGTATTTTCAACTTATCTTCCTATGTTTTTGTTCAAATTTCGAGCAAGAGTACTTGTTGGATGCATAATTTAATTCCTCATCCAAGGAGTACCCATGTTGCATACTTCCGATCGACTCTAGTACACGAAAAATGAGAAATACATGAAAAATGAGATTTCAATCATGTTTTTCATGTATTTCTCATTTTTCACATACTAGGGTCCATCGAAATTATGCAACATGGGTACTCCTTGGATGAGGAATTAAATTATGCAGCCAATGAGTGTTTCCAATCGAAATTTGAGTAAAAACGTAGGGGGATAAGTTGAAAATATGAGTTGAAAAAGTAGTTTTATTATTTTATTATTAGTTTATTCATTTTTCCCTCTAAAATTTGATGATGTAATCTAATATTGTTTTAGTATTTCCACTATTATTTTATTGTTTCCTTATGAGGCCCATTATAGACATCAAAACTCACCTAATGAAATCAAGTGTGTTGGGTTCATTTTTTTGAAACATTAAAAACAAATTAAAGGGTCGAGCCCCCTCCACCGATTCCACTGCTCCATTGTCGATCATATGACACATATGTGACCGAGGGGCACAAGCCATAGTCCACGCAACTCTATGGCCCAAATATTGGTCGTATAATGGCTAATATGACTATGGTTAGGGCTCAAGCAGGGTGCCACACATCGCGCCACTTTGTAACCTTTGATGGTGGTCATGTGCTTGTCAACAAAACCATTGGCATGTACCTAACCATCACACCCTCCTCCTATGCCCTTGGCTTAGTCTTCGTCATGGTCAAGTGGTTCATATAACCAAGAATCGATCTCGGCGAGTTGGCCCACCGACTCGATGTTACTGCCCAACAACAAAACCACATGTCTATAAATATAACCCTGCCACCTATGTTTAAAAAACGGCAATGGTGGCGCACTAGTAGGACGTCGATTTCGCAAGCGAGAGGTTGTATGTTAAAAAGCTTCGAAGGATTGGTCAGTCAACCTAACCAATTTTGGCTCCATAGGATTGGGCCACGTGTCACTCTGTGATTAGCCCATACCAAAACACCTTCAACCAATAATAGCATGCCAATTGTCCACGTACGATTGGGCCACCTATCAAATCCTAATTGGATCCATAGCGGCTCAAGCATCCTGCTGATTTCAGCAACACCTCAGCGTATGGACTACCACATGGCATCCATGCGCTCCCAATTCAACCCTATAAGTTGAATTTCTTTACTATTTTCCAAAAACTTCAGAATGTGATAAATTCCTCATACGATCTCAGATTGAGGTGATTCAAAAATTGTGAAATCATAACGACAAGATAATATGTGATTTAGCACTGATTTCAGGATATTTTGAGCACTTTCATTTTTTATCATATTTTGTATCCCATGGATCACCCAGTCAATTATGTTGCCTCCACATCTTCCTGGTGCCCCATCATCTCGTAACTTCTTTTCTCTCTCTCTCTCTTCAATTCTCCAGGGAAAACCCTTCATCTCGATGCTATTAATTGATGGCTTCTTCTTGACAGAACTCAGATTTTGTCTCTCGGCACTGTCAAGTGACATACTCTCACTAGTGCTTCAAAAATAAGTATTGTTTGAATGTTTGCAAATTCCTATTCTTTCTTTGCAATTCTCAGCTCTGGTTTCTCTGTACACTAACACTCCCGATGCTCAATCAGATCCTTCTTCCACTATGCCACTTGTTACCTTTGCTTCTAACCGAGCCCGGGAAAAATCAAAGGATTATCTCCTTCTCACTTATATTGTGCACTCTAATCCTACAAGAATGTGAATCCATCCTAAGCTTTCTCATTTATGTGAACGCTAGTTTCAAGGATTGTGATATTTGCTACAACATTTTCCCTCGTGAGCTTCATGAATATACTTTCTATCACTTGTATAGGAAGGTAAATTTATTGTAAAAAAAAAGAATATGAAAATCAACAAAATCCCAACTTCAAAACTTGCAAACTCAAATATAATTTGAATAACAATAGAGCAACACAATTACATAAATTTTCCTTTCCTAGATATATTTTCAATATAGCTCTCTTTAGGCATTTTGCCCTAAATTGGCCTCTGGCCATTCACTCAACTATCACACTTTCTCTCCAACTCTACTACTTCTTACATTAAATAATTCAAATAAAAATTATAAAGAAAGGGGATTTTGAACCAATTTGGTTTTAGATCCACTAATCACTCAACAAATTTCCAAATCTTCTAGATCCATGATCTTCTCAAAAGATCTAACTACTCCTAAGATTTCTCTACTCTCCCAAAGCTCTTGAATCTTCTTCTAAATAAAATATTTTCTAATCTTCAAACCTATTTACATAACTCATCTCTAAAACATATAAACAATTAAATCATTACATATTTTAGGGAACCAACTCCCTTAGTAAAAAAAAATACCCCTATTCTAGTCAAAAAGCATTTTGACTTGGAAGTAGAATGCTCTTGCATCAGACTCCCAAGGTGAAACAAATTCATGGTATCTTTCCCATGTGCTTCCATAAAATGATAAAATCCTCCAGGATCCCATACTTTGACTTGTATTAACTCATCAAATTTTTCATGTTGTTGTTGTCCTACTATTATTTCCTTCTTCCTCCCAGGTTTATAGATCTTGTGTTATAGTTTTCCCCCTTCCATGTTGATGTAGGTTTGCTCAATTAACTGCAACACCCACTCATGTTTCCTTATATTTGTGAAATAACTCCTTTCAATCACCATAAACTCTCTCATCTTCTGAATCTCTTTATGCAATCGATCCTCTTGCTGAATCTTGTTGTCATTTGTTGTTTGTTGAATTTTATAAGGAACTGACATTTCTTGTTCATTATGCCTTTGTTCATTTTCTATGAAGTTTTGCATCCAATAATGTTGCAATTTCAAGTTAGATAACTTCTCCAACATATTTATATCCTGAATTATGTTGAGATGAACAAATTGCAATAAATAATTCAAGCTCTTATATAATGCTTCCTTTATGGGTTTTCCCCAATTACCTCCTGTTGCGAGTTTTTCCTTTGTTGTCTTGTAATTTTGTATTACTTCTTCTAAGGTTCCTCGTGCTTCTTTTGGTGAATTTTCTCCTAGCCAACTTCTTTCTCCTTGCACATCCTCCACTCCTTGACAAGTTGTATCTATCATGCCATCACTTTCTACAAATTTTATATTCTTCATGATAGAATTATAAATATACTTGTTCTTGCATTCATCATTTCTTGCAAACATAAAGCATTCATCAAATTTAAAAACATGAGAATTTAAAGACTTTTTGGATGCTTCCAGCATCTCCTCCTCACACATTATTGGGAACATGAAACCATTTATCAAGTTCTCATCTACATCCTTTACTGTAACAAATTCTTCCTCTTTATGTTTGATGTCAGAATATTAAAACTCAACCAAAGCTTCACCATCCTTATCAATTTCATTACAAAAGTTAAATATTTCCATCGCATGCATCTCAACCAAAAATAAAAATCTCTCTACCTCAAGATCTTCTCCCATAATTACCTTTATCTTCTTCTTATTTTGATTGTTTTTACAAGAAAATTATTCTTTTCCTCCTTCTCCTATAACATCCTTGACTTCCTGCTCTCCATCTTCACCTGCAATCATGCATCAATCATTAAATTTAAAAACACAAGTTTCTATTATCATAATTTTATCCTCAAAAGACTTCTCCTCAACATCTTCTTCATCCACACTTTTTACAGAAATTGATCCCTACTCTAGTTTAAAAATGAGCTTTCTCATCTCCTGTTGAACTACTCTAAGTTCTTCCTTAAATTTGGCACACATTCCCTATCTCAATTTATTTTGTAACAAAGACCATCTTACCTTATTTTTCTTCATTAACAAGCCACACCTATGGTTTTCTTGTAGCAATTGTTTCGAATTAATGAATTCTTATTTCAACTCAACCATATCCCTCTCGAAATCTTCATCACTCATCCTCCTTATGCCAGTTGCTTTGGAATTATTCTTCTCATTGTGACTTCCTCTTGAACCTTGCACGTAACTATCAGTATCCATTCCTGTTTCTTCTGTGAACACTCTTTGTCCACTTTGTGAGATGCAAAAATCCCTCTCTCTCTCTCTCTCTCTCTCTCTCTCTCTCTCTAGGGAATTCTACCCACAATCCTTATGGAACTTCCTGCAACAAATTCTACCTAACTTCTATTTTTTGGAAGTTCTCCTCTCTTGGTCCTTTGTAGTAGAACCTCTTCCTCTTATTTCTTTGAGAACTTATTCTCCTCAGCTTTCAAAAGTTGTGATGTTGTTGCATCTTAAACTTCTCACTTCCTTATTTGAGAACTTATATTGTCCTCATCTTAGAAATCCATCTTGTTGTTGGGTCTTGTCACAATTCTTCCTTAAAATATTTTTCTTTATGGGTGCTCCCTCTCTTCGGTCTTCTACCTACAAACAAACTCATAAAAATATCATACATGTGCCAATATCTTCTTCAATCAATTCTTCAAATTTTTTCTTCTTGCTTCTCTGTCTCCTGCTTTTAACCTCTACTGTGAAATTTTCAGAGCATTATTGCTCTGATACCAAAATATGCAAGCCCAATTCTGAGCCTGCTTAAATCCCATGGTCCCAAATATGTTATCAAAAGGCGCTTCCTTCAACCATATTTACAATATCACCTTATGGGATAATAATCCTTTTTAAAAATACATCACAGTGGGAGGAGTCCAAAGGGTATGATACATTCATCCCCATTTTATACTCGTAGTCTATTAAAAATATGCCCTAATATTATAAATCCCCTCTTACCTTTCATCCATGCACACTTGCATTACTTGGATTTTCCCTAAAGCCATGAAGGCTTCTTTACTTCCTATGTTCATTCAAACCTTTTTTTTTCTAAATAGCAATCGAAGCCAAGAATAAGGTACAACCCTAATAACATGTGACCAACACTATGACAAATTCCTTATGCTCAGGCTCGATCCTTTATTATTGTGCACACTTACAATTCTTTTGGGCTAAAGCCCTTGCGACCTAACTCCCTTGTATACTCTGCCACCAAAAGCTACACGCACCCTGTCACGTAACAAGTAAGCTTGCTCTATTTCTTGCACCACTTATTATTTATTTGGCATAAACCTCTAGTTGACGCACTTTGATTTAATTCCACATGAGCTTGGTTAAATAAATTGGCCGCAATGGCAAAAGCGACTTACAAATCATGTCGAGGAAATACCTCCAAGAGGCACCCACTCGATCCTCCTCTTTAATGCTTTCTCTCGCTCTTGTTATCTTGACACAACAAGGAAAAGAATTTACAAAATTTGTCAGGGTAACACCTCTGAGAGGGGCCTACTCTATCATCTTATCCATGCAATCCCACTCAAAAGAGCCCGAAAAAATAGGAAATGGTATTTACAAAAACTAACAGGTAGAAGCCTCTAGGCGAGGTTCACTTTGCCATGCTCTTGGTCAATTGTGCTTTCTCCACATCTTCCTAGTGACTCGCCATCCTGGTGCTTCTCTGTACTCTCTCTCTCTTCAATTCTCTATGTAAAACCCTTCAGACCGACATTTTTAATTAACGAATTCTTCTTGATGGAACTCGGGTTCTATCTCCCGACACTTTCAAGTGACAAAATCTCGCCATTACTTAAAAACTCATTTTTGTTCGCTTCTTCAGAAATTACTCGACTTGATTTACAAATCTCAGCCCTAGTTTCTCTAAACACTAATGCTTATTTTTCTCGCTCTTATCCTTCTTTTGAACTGCCACTTATGATCTTTCATTGCAACAGGATCATTGATCACTCCATTGATCAATGATCTCTTCTTCCAACCGACTCTAGACTCTGGGAAAAATCAAAGGATTCTCACCATCTCCCTTTTTTTTTGCACTTTGATCCTACAAGAATGTGAATCACTCCTAAACTTTCTCATTTATTCGAATGCTAGTTTCCTGGGTTGTGGTAGTTGTTGCAACATTGTCCCTCTTGAGCTGCACAAATATAATTTATATCGATCGTACAACAAGATAAATTTATCATAAAACAATAGCATATGAATTTTTTTTTTTAAATCCAAACTTCAAAACACGCAAACTAAAAGAGAATTTCAATTAACAACAAAGCAAAGAAATTGCATAAATTTTCCCTTCCTGACTAGATTTGTAGTATAGCTCTCTTTAGGTTTTTTGTCCTAAATAGGCCTCTAGCCACTCACTCAGCTATCACAATTTCTCTCCATATCTTCTACTTCTTGTTACATTACATACTTCAATTAAAAACTATAGAGAAAGGGGATCTACACCCAATTTGGTTTCAGGTCCACTAATCACTCAAAAATTTTCCAAATCTATATATTCTAGATCCATGATCTTCTCAAAATGTCTAACTACTCCTAAGATTTATATACTCTCCCAAAATTCATGAGTCTTCTTCTAAATACAATATTTTCTCATCGTCAAACCTATTTACATAATTCCTCTCTAAAACATCAAAACAGTTAAATAATTACATATTTTAGGGAACCAACTTCCTTAGTAAATAAAAATACCCCTATTATAGTCAAAATCCATTTTGACTTGCAAGTGGAATGCTCCTGCATCACCCCCTCCACTAACATCACAGAAGGAGGCCCCCCTACAATTCACCAAATTTCTCAATCCATTACGTTGATCATGGCCATTGATTTCAAGACCCACATGCCTATGAGAGAGCTTGGTCACCAATGACTTGTGTGACCATGGTTCAAATATTTGAGACTAAACCTTAGTTTGGAGCACCCAGTCCTAATCCCATAGTCATGTGCATTAAGGCCTTGCAAGGGGTTGGAGAGTTCCTAAGTCCAGCGCATCTTGCGGGGTTACACCATATGTCTAGGAAAAATCTCAAAAACTGACTCGTGAGTGGTGATTCTGTGTGGATTGAGTTCGAAGACGAGAACAATTCGCCTTCGCACTAAGAAACCTAGATTAGTTGTGGTGGTATTAGAGTGAATATTCTAGCTAAGGACCGAAATACTAGACTGGCTACATAAAAGTGTTATCAAAGTGGTAATTGCGCTCCTTGGGTATTGAGTAGTGACTAGAAGAGAAAATTCTATCCATCATGAGAGGAGATTAAAAAAATTTCTCATGAAAGAGAAGAGACAAAAAGAGAGAATACCTTGGATAGCCAGTTATAAAGGAATAGCAGAGAGTTAGTGATAGAGAATCATACGAAGAATTTCGGGCAAGGCGACTTTAGGAAGAATACAAGAGGATATCGAGATATTGCATCTTAGAACAGAGCGAGAAGATTCAGAGCCAAATTGAAGAAATACCAGCCAAGATGTTGTTGAGGCCTCGGAATTCTATGGCAAAAACATGGGGGAAAACCACCCAGTCCGGACCTTAGAGTAGGTCCTTTTCTTTTTGGTGTGGTGGCTCCGACTGGGGATAAAGGGACCAATTTCCCAATAAGGATGATTTTGGGGTGTGTTTTGTTTATATAACACGAAAATGGGAAATGATTTAATCTATCATATGAATTTATCTAGAACTATCTATTTTATTATATACCCAGTGTGTTCCTTCCTTTATGCAATCTAAAAAGGTATCTTCCAAATATTAGTAATGAAGATTATTTAACAGTTGAAAGAGATGAAAATTATGTAAAGATAATTCTTTTAACAAAATATTTTTATTAAATGAATTGTGAAATGTATATCACATTTATATGTGTGATTATATATAGAAAAAGATATCATAAACAAATATCAGTATAGAAGTGAATTTAACATTCATTTATGATAAAAATTCAAATATATAATGCAAATAAAAAGATAATTGTCAATCTAGAAAGAAAAACTTAATATAACATGTAGAAGTACCATATATACGAAGTCCTACTCATATAAACTGACAGTATTTTTCTGCTCCTCTTCACTTTCAAGCAATTTAAAGAGTACAATAGTGCAACATCAATTAAACTGCTTCAAATGTCAAAAGATAACAGATTTCGTTCCATTAATCCATCAAAGCATTTGCAAACTTACAGAAATGCATTATTTGCAAATGTTTTTGAAAAAAAATTGGACCCTTCTCTAAATGCATGAGAAGGGTTTAAATGCTAAACTACATGCATGCGAAGGGTTTAAATGCTAAACTACAATATGTTTAAAAATATATTATTACATAAAAATAGAGGACGTTTCAAACAACCATCCTCATAAAGAGAAAGCTTAAACTAAAATCTAGGAAAATTAAGTAACAACATAATTATGAGTGTTGATCCTCCTTGTGTATTTGACCTTGAAGCTGACAAATATCCACCATTGGTTTTAGCTGAGCTAGTTGAAAAATTCTTGATCTGATTTGGCCCTTGAATACTGCATTTGAAAGTGTTGGCTATGACTTCTTTGTTGAATCAGTTAATGATTGTAGGGTTAGGCATTGATGATAAGGTTTGATTAGAAAATTCCAATAATTTTCTTGATCAAACTTATTTATATTTTTAATCATTTCCTCCTGTATCTTTGTACTGTGTTTCCACTGTGCTTCTAATGGCTTGAGTTCTGCAAGAACTTCAGTTTTGGACTCTTTGATAAGCTCAAATTTCAAAAAAAATTCATTAAAAGATTTAGTATTTTCATTTGTTAACATTGATACATTTCCTGCTGCCTTTTCCTCTTGTCGCAACTGTACTTCCCAATCCTTAAATAAAATTTCCTTGTGAAATTTGTCTATCTGAGGTAGGTCAGATTTCTTTCCTGAGTCAGATCCTTTCCACTGAATGAACTCATTAATATTCTTATCAATTTTCTCCCACTCAATTCTCCTGTTGGCCAATTTCTAGATAAGGATTTTTCTTATGTTACAGTAAGAGCTGGTAATTGAAGTTTGTTGAAAAAATATTTCTTGTTGTTGCTTTAGCTTGGCATTCATTTCGAGTGCTTATCTTATAAACAACTCTACTTTACCCTGGATTTTTAAATGGTTCATTGTGGCTTAAAGTTGTGTTTATTTCTCTATAATCTGCACCTGGTGTTGTAAACTCATTATTTCAAAATCCTTTTGAAATGGAGACATCTTCAATTCCATTTTCCTGTTGGATTTAAACTTTTCCTGCTCTATCAAACTCTCTAAGTCTTGTACTTTGTCCTCTTTTTGCTTGAGTAGAAGTTGTATTTCGGTGGTTTTATCAATGGTGGGAGTAGAATATGCTCATGTGTATTGTGATAACTTAGTTAGATGTTCTGTAGGATCAGCCATGGGGTATTTACATAGAATTCCAATAGATTCATTCAGAATATTAGAAACTGTTTCATCCATTCCTCTCCTTTTTCTTCTCTTTAAATACATCCTTATGGCTAGGGATGTAGAAGACATCAAGCGAGGGTATTTCTTCAATCTCTAAAACAATCTGCTCTATAGGGTATGCCAAAATTATCTCTTGATCATGAAATTCAAGTACATGCTGTAGCGGAATTGCAGTTTACACTAATTTTTGAGAATACTCTGGAGTTTGAAAACTTGGGGATTCTCCAATATTAGACTTTGGCTGTGTTGTTTGTAGTGCCTTGGAAAAATTTTCCCATTCATTATTCAAATATTTTGGCTGAGACTTCTCTGCCTGATCGGGTGTATTCTTGATATGTTGAATCTCTTGAGAATATGATCCAGCTCCATTAATTCCTCCTTCTATTTGAATTTCAATCCCTTTGATTAGTTTATCAAGTATTTTATCAAGGCTCTCATTCCTGTTTTCCAATTCATTATCATAGTCTGAATTATGAGAATTATGTTGTGATTTCCCTAAGTCATGATTAGGTTTCTCTTGGGATTCATCTTTAGACATGTATTTGGCTTCATTATCCAGGCTAATTCTTAGAGTCGGTCTATTGATATCTTCAATAAATAATAAATCCAAAGGAATTATTTCCAGCCTTTTATTTATATATGTTTGGAAATCTTTAAAATGATTTTGACTAAGTTGACTCGATGAATTTTTTAGTGCATCTGTGAACTTCTCCATGCCTTGAAATAAATAATAACATATATCTATCTCATTTGAGAAAAGTTTAAATTTAAGCTCAGTGGTGAAATTATTAATCACATCATTGGGTTCGTATGGCCTCTTTGGCATTACATCCAAATCTAATAAAGTAACATTTGAAACTTCCTTGAATGTATGACCAATATCAAAAAGTGCAAAAGTACTGCACTACAAAGGGAAATTAGGCCAAATGGCCTTCTTGGCATCTTTGAGTTGTTTAGAAATACCACTTACTACAAGTTGGTAAGTGATTTCTCTAGCTAGTAGCTTATCAGGAACATAATAGGGAAAAACGTGGGGAGAAGAATGACTCTCAAAAACTCTGATATAGGTGAAATTCTCTTTGGAAAACCACCTGGAAGTGGGAAAATGTTTGTACTAGCCTCTTTAGAATCCTAGGGACTTTCTCATTAAAGATAATTTGATGCATAGGTAACATGACTCCATTAAAAATTTTATAAAATTGTAAATGAAAATCTGACTCCCAAAGGGCTCTATGGTAAATATGTATTGGAGTGGGGTCTTGGGTTGTCCATTTCCATACCATCATAGGAACACTTGAACAAAAGAAAATTGCATCCATAAAATAAGAACTCATGTAAAAGGGGGGTATTTCCCTAGAGGAAACACTTATTTTACTTCTATAATCCATGATATTTCTAGCCATATTATCAGACAAGATATTCACCCAATTCATAATTGAAGAACTGATGATTGTGTCAATTAACGGGATCCAGTCTATGGAAAACCTAGTAGTATCTGGCTTTGCAAACAATCTACATAACATTCCACCAGCATAGCAATAAGGGGAGGGGGGGTGCAATTTTGCTATCGAGTACATACCGAGTTTGTATCGTTTCAGCTTTCCTTTGTCATCCTTCCATTCTTTTATAACCTTCATCAGTTTTGTATGTTTCTTTGTAATGCTTTGGACAAAAGCTTTGTCATAATTCTGCTGCGGCATGGGTAAGTGGTACATTTTCCTCAAATATTCTGTAGTGAATGAAGCAATATTTTCCAACTTTGAATTCTTAAATGTCCTATCTTCTATGTTAAGGTGGTCAATTACCCACTTCACTATATCTGTGTAGGGGATAATCTTCAGCCTCATTGCTACTTTGTTAAGAAATGAGAATGCAATGTCGAAGTAGAATGGGTCCGAGGAAACTGATGCATCCGTTATAGTTATTTTGACTATTACCCTTGGATGTTTAACCTCAAAGGATTGGTACATTGCTTCCCATGAGGAAATCTCACAATCCTTGTTTCAGTTTGTATCTAAGAACAATGGAGACATGTCTGAGTGCTCAACAACTGATGTTTGGGAAATTTCCTTGCCTTTCTTTGTCATTCCAGTTATCCTCACTCTGTTAAGCAATTTGCTGAATTCAAGTGAATAGAGAAAAATTGGATCTAAGATGAATGGAGAGAAAGATAGATTTAAAACAATATAATAAAAAATTCAGCGTTCAATTATTCAAAACATGCTCGAAGTAGATATCAATCTTTCGAACCTTACTCCCATTAAATGTCGTTAATCACCCATAATTCTTCCTATAAAATCTCTGACACACCTTTACGTAATATGTCTAATCTATCAATTTAAGACATTAGATCTTATATCTAGTTGATTAGATATGAATCATCTAGTGCACTTGAGTAATAAGTATCATTATTGCATATCGTAAATCTAAACCATTACCATTAGTTATGTTTTTCATCACCGATGAATTTCGAGAAATGTGATCTATGCAAATCACAAATCGCAATTTTCATGTGGTAATAAACTTTACATTTTGTTACTCACCGCGAAATGTGAAGTTTACTAAGGAATCATGTTGATGCGCTTTATAGGATCTTTGAGGTTTTTTTTTATATTACAACAATTGGAAATTCACTTGGGAGAACCAATTATCTCTGATTAGTTTTTTGAAATTTCTAAAAAAAAAATCAAAATAAAAATAGTTGTAGGAATGAATTTCAATAAATAAAAATTCACTAAGCAAGAAAATCTCTCTTAATTATAATTCATAAGAATTCCTCTTTAAAAAATAAAAGTATGAATATCTATATCAGTCTTTACTAAGTTCAAAAAGATGAAGCATGTGGTTCTTTTAGATTAGCTTTACAAATATATACTCGTTTATAACAAGTAGAGCCTCTAATCCAATAGGAAATTTAAGATTTTGGTAGGGTTACCTTTTACCCAGCAATGGTTCATTGTCCCATCCAGTCTTTCATACAATATTAAAAAATAAATTGAATTTTATATGCTTAATCTCTTTTCGAACTTATTTTATTTTCTGTAGATAATTTTTTTGTATTTTTTAATTACTTAAAAGCCATTATCTTGGCTTGGTAACCAAATGTTAACAATGCCATTCACTGGTTGTAACTGAACTGATCAAGTTGGCTCTTGATGAGACCCCTTATCCTTTTGATATAATCTCAAGTCATTACCCTATTTTGGAGGCAATATTGGTAATGTCAATTCAACTATCTCCCTATGAACATGCTAAACAAACTCTTGATGAGACTTACTTTCTTCTAATTTTTTTAGCATAATTTTGAATTTCTTTCTAAAAATTGATAATTTTCCTGGATGGGGGTGAATAATTGGTCCTTTTGAGGATTCTGGATGATAATTTTTATATTTTTAAGATTTCTTATCTGTAAAAGAGTCTTTACAATGTTAAATATTATTTTCTTGACTGATAACAGAGTAACCATGCTTTATAAATATGAGAGTTCATCAAAAAATAAATAATTTCAGTGAAATTTCATATTTCAGTAAAATAGAATCTATTTGATATTCAAATATTTCGTTTTCTTCCTTAACAATTCTTATTTCTATAAGCGATAAATAAAAAAGGTTTTCTGAGATGTTTACTTGAAAAGCCAAAAATAAATACTATGTAACTTTTATTTTCCTAAGGAAAATAAAATATAGTAATATACAGGGAATAGGAGGGGTTATCTCCTATGAAAATTATTTCCTTAAAATCTGCCCATTAATGGACCTAGCCACAATCTTTGAAATTTGTTGTGTTTAAATTTTTCCTCATGTGCTTTGTCCCATTTCAATACCAAATCACCAATTTGAATTTTTTTTGGAATGACATAAGTTGTATCAAATGAAGCTTTAATTATCTTCTGAAGATGTGCATGTGTAGCTTTAGCTTTTTCTCTTTCTTCTTCAAGCTTAAGAATTTGAAATTGTCTTACATGCAAGGAAGAAGGGGATTCATCAATAAATTGAACTAAGGAAAGAGAAGGAATAACTACATTGGTAGGAAGAACAACTCCATTTCCATAAACAAGATTGAATGGAGAAGTACCAATGGAGGCCTTCTGCGTTATTCGGCCTGCCCAAAGAGAAAATGTTAATTTCGTTGGTTTTGATCAACAATTTTTTTGATGATTCTAATAAGGTTTTTATTTGTGGATTCTGCTAAACCATTTCCTTGCATATAATAATCAACAGAATACTTAAGTTAAAACCTCCTTTTATTGCAAATTCTATCATATATACTCCTGAGAAATAAGATGCATTATCGAACATTTAAGCAGTGGGTAAACCAAACCTAGTTATGATAAATTGATCAATGAATTCAATAATATTCTCAGAGTTGGCTATGTTTAGTGGAATTGCCTCCACCCATTTATTAAAATAATTTGTAGATGTGAGAATTTATATTTATGTTGTTTGGAACAGTTAGGAACGATCTCACCGATTATATCTAATCCTCATTGTTCAAATGGTTGTTCTATATTAACTGGCTGTAATGGGAAATATGGTTTCCTTTGTCTTCCAAATGCACTTTGACAAAATTTTCATTTTCTTGCATATTCATGAGCATATTTGAAAAGTGTAGGCCAATAGTTACCTGCATGCATGATTTTATGTGCTGTTGTATTTCCTCCAAAATTTTCTCTAGCTAGTCCATCATGGAGTTCTTGCAAATTTATTTGCTTCAATTTTCTCTAAGCATTTTAATAACACATAATAAAAGTTTCTTCTAAACAATATGTCATTTATTATTTCATATTGCTTGGCCTTTAATCTCAAATCGTGCTTTTTTTTTATAACTGAGTAGAGTTGGGGCATATCCATTTTTTAAATAAAACTTGAGATCAGCGTATTTAGACTGCACATCGTTGGGGCTTACCTCTAATATTTTCACATTATTACCTGAATCTGCCTCTGATGATAAATGGTACACTACTGTTAGCATTCTACAAAAACCTTAACCTATAACAATTTTATAAGGTCTAAATTCTACATCATATTCTTGTAAAGAAGTAACCTAGTTATCCCTTTTCTCTCCTAATTCTCTTTACATCAATAGTTGTCTCACTACAAAGAATGGAACTATTATTTTGGTGTGATTTTTGAGGATAAATGGCCTTAAATTATTTATAGCTTTTAAAGACAAAAAATTCTTGTTTCTCAACAGATGAATAATTTGGTTCTGTGCTTTGTAAATTGGAACTGAAAAATGATATCGGTGCTTCAATTTGTTGGTCATTAAGCTGTGTCAGAACAACATCATAAGATGTATCTAATGAAAAGGTATATAATGTAAAAGGATTAAGAAAATTGGGGGTAGTGAGAAATGGAGCATTGATAATGGATTTTTGATTAAATCAAATGCTTCTCTTTCGTTATGTCCCCACTTAGAGACTGATTTTTTCTTAATCGTGGTTTGCAAAGGTAAAAATATTTGCGAAAAGTCAGGGACAAATATTTTTACAAAATTTATCTATCCAAGAAATGAATACATAGTTTTCTTATTATGAGGGAAAGAAATTCTTTTAATCTCTTCAATTCTTTCAAGATCAATATAGATACCTCTCTTAGACACGATGAATCATAAAAGTTTTCTTTCATCTAAAGAAAAATATGATTTCTTTGGGTTTAATGAAATTCCATAATTTTTACATCACTCAAATACTTTCTTTAGCTCATTCACATGATTGGTTGTTTGTCTATAAAATACTATAATTTCATCTAGATAAATAACCACTGATTTGTTGATGAGTCCTCTAAAAGTTGTGTCCATGGCTCTTTGAAAAGTGGCACCTACATTGATTAATCCAAATGGAATATTTTGATAGGCATAAGTTCCCCACTAAGTCCTAAATGTGGTTTTTAATCTGCCCTCTAGATGTATGAGGATTTGGTTATATCCTAAAAATCCATCTAGAAAAGACACAAGTTCAGAACTAGCTACTATTTGCAGTATTTGTTCCATGGTTGGCAATGGAAAATTGTCATTCTGACATGCTTTGTTCAAATTTCTAAAATCGATATCACCATTTTTCTTCCTCACAGGAACCAAATTTGAAACCCATTTAGAATTTCTAACTGGAAAGATGATATTTTCTTTGAGGAGTTTATTCAACTTTGTTTTGATTTGATTTTCAATAATCGGGTGAATTTTCCTCAACCTTTGTTGTATTGGTTTCTCATCTAAAATCATAGGAATAGTGTGTTGAATGAAAGAAGTGTCATATGTTTTAAGATCAGTGTAATCCCAAGAAAAAACTCCTTAGTAACTTGAAAAATTATAATCTTTCATCAGAAGATATACCAAGACCTAAATTGACATTTTGTCGTTTATCATAAGTTCTGAGATTTACTAACTCAAATCTTAAGGTTGAACTTTGAGTTTTAGAATTAGTAACTCTTTTAAACCTATCTTTTAGATCATAAATCTATTCTAATTTTACAACTGACTTAGAAAATGGATTTTCATCCTTTATCTGAGTGTCATGTTCATTTTTATCTAGAATTTTATTATCATAAGATCCTTTAGAAGTAAGGAAATATATGATATGAGAATCATTATTAAATACTCTCGAATTAGTAATATTGTCAGGAAAATATGATCTAAAAATAAATTCAATGGAAAATCTATCGTAACTAAATTCTTGAGATGGTATTAATTTCAATGCTACATTAGCCAATAAATCTGCACTAGCATTTTGTATCCTGGGTATAAAAGAAATATTGAATCTAAGAAATAAGTAGTCAATTCCTAGAATAATGATTGATAATTCTTTAGATATCCATAATTAAAATGGCTAGTATTTCTTACTTGTTTGACAATTATTTCTGAATCTCCTAGGAATTTCAGATATTTGATGTCGAGATCAATTTCTTTGTACAAACCTTGGATTAATGCTTCGTATTCTGCCATATTGTTTGTGCAATCGAATTAAAGTGTGCAAGCTAATATTTTTTTTCTCCTTCTGGGCTTATTAAAATACAACAAACTATTGCACCATCTTTTGATTTAGAGCCATCAAAATAAAGAATTAACTATTGGTTTATCTACAAAAAAATTACACTTAGAAGAGTCTGTGCGGGAAAATTTGTCAATTTGAGAGATAATTGCATTATTGAAAAAAGGGTGATGGTTGAGTGTTAAAAATTTCAAGAAATTATTCTTCCGAGTAATTTCCAATAATATTGTTATTGAATGCTACTGGATCATTTATCCCTTCAATATCGGTGACCGCATGCTTCATGAATTTATCACGGTCTACCCGGATTTGATTTGGATTTCCATTGTGTGGTAGCCACATATGTGACCAGTCTGTTGCAAAATATCCATGAAGCTTTTTAGACCAGTCCCTAATTAACACTAAACAGTAAAACTCAGGAATATCAACCACCAATATATCAATTATCTGAGCAAATTTAGGGTTTGATGACAATCTGATAGAGACAGAATTTATTTCTCCTACAACCTCTACTTTAGTTCTATCATGTTGTACTATATGAACAAGAGAACTCTGAGGAGTTATGTTCAACTTAGCACATACCGATTTTGGCATGATAGTAGAGGAAGCCCTTGAGTCTATTAAACAATTATGGTCATTTTTATTATAGATCTCATAGGTTAGAAGAAATGGAGAAGTATGAGAGATGGATCGATCACCTATCATAATCAAATCTGCATAATCTATTTTAGTTGAAGGAGAAGGAAGTTTACCCATTTGATTAGCAGCTTGGACAACTACTGGAGCAGGTAAGGCTAAAGCGGGAACTGCATTTAAATCTCTGAGTAATATTTTCTGCTACTGTTTTAACTTAGTAAGTTCATGAATTGAAATGTTGGCCCTAGTATTTTTCATATCCTTAACTACATAATACTCAATGGTGTCAGAGACTACCATTGTTTTTTATGTAGGTGGAACATCTGAAGTAGTAGGGTTTGTTTGTGTAGCCTTAGATGTACACTTTTTACTTATTGTTTTATCTTTAGCAGGTGTTTAATTCTTCTGTTTCTAATTTGGCTGCATTGCTTCAGTGGTATTCTTTCTCCTTGTACTTACAGGTAAATCTTCTTGTTGTTCCTCATTTTTTAGGATAAAATCCCACATTCCATTTAGTTCAATTTCTTCTTCTTTTGTTTTCTCTTCATCTGTATCTTGATCAGACTCAGCATTAGATATGATATTTGGTAGGTAAGAATTAGAAGACTGATTTTTATTGAATGTTCTAAAAGTTTTTTTTGAATTACAACTTTCAGCAACTTGTTTTTTGATATCTGCCATTTCATTTGTCATAGTCTTTAAAACTTTCTAAAGACCTTCTAAATCGAAAGGGTCTTTGGATGGCTTCTTGTTTGAATCATCTTTAAAAGATACTTTCTTTGATTTCCTATCTTCTTGGGAATTTTTCTTTTCAAGAGCGATTATGTGTTTCTCTATGGATATATATTCCTTCATAATATCTGTCAATGTAGGCAATTTTTCTCTCTCAAAAAAATGGCTATATTAGATGGGAGAGATGAAATATACCACTCAATTTGAACTTCTTCACCAGGAACTGATGTAGCAAGAATTTTATTGAGTAACTTATTAAATATTGAATTAAAATATTTTATTTCATCCCCTGTTTTAGCCTTTAGATTTGATAAATCATTGATAAGCGATGCAGTGGTTCTGTCATCTCCAAAATTAGCTAAAAATTGTTCTTCGAACATATTACAGCTAGTTATAGAGTGGGTAGGTAATGAAAAATACCAGGATCCTGCAAATCTTGTGAGAGCATATGGAAATAATCTTACAGCACAATCTTCTTTAACCACCTCCTTTAAATTAATGGCTAACATTTAATTATGAATGTGTTCTTCAGCTGGAAGACCATCATTAGGATAAAATTTAGGTAACCATCTTTCAGGGTATTTTGGGAGAGGATGAAGAGGAGTATGAATTTGTACAACCCCTCGATTATTCCATGGTTTTACATTTGGTGGAGGTACTTGGCCCACCATTGGACCTTGCATGGAGGTGATGGATTGAGTTTGATTTGAAGAAGAGGCAGGTTGAGTGCTAGAACTAGTCGAAGGAGTAGTAGTTTGAGTACTGGAACTAGTTAAAGTAACACTAATTGTTGGAATAGAAGTTGTGGAGGTGAGTGGAGGTAATGGAGGTGAATGGGGTGGATTATTAGATAATACCTTACTGGTGATTGAATCTAATTTAGTCTTTTTTTCTTCCTTCGAGAAGTATCGATGGGAAATTCAAAAGGAGGAATTCATGTCTTTTGAGTTTCTAATCAAGTTAATATTTTTCTGGGTTGTAAAGAGGATGAAACACTAATCTCGGATGATTGAGAAGTTTCAAAATTTTCAATAGAAATGTATACTCTCTCTAAATTTTCTATAAAAGACTGAAATTCTAGGGAATTTTTATGAAAATCCAGAGACAATATGGGTTGAGTTTCACCAAGAGACTTAGGATAAGGATGTTTAACTTCAGATCTTAAAGACTTAGGTCTAGCTAATGTTTTGGAAGTTGAAGGGGATCTAGAGGGAGAGAAACTCTTAGATTGACTTTTAGATTGATCATATCTTCTTTCCATTCACAATTTTCCATCCTTCTAGCGCCAAAATGTTGAGGCCTCAGAATTCCATGGCAAGAAAATGGGGGAAAACCACCCAGTCCAGAATTTAGAGCAGGTCCTTTTCCGTTTGGTGTGGTGGCTCTGACTGGGGATAAAGGGACCAATTTCCCAATAAGGATGATTTTTGGGTATGCTTTGTTTATATAACATGCAAATGGGAAATTATTTTAATCTATCATATGCATTTATCTAAAACTATCTATTTTATTATATACCCGGGGTGTTTCTTCCTTTATGTGATCTAAAAAGGTATTTTCCAACTATTAGTAATTTAGATTATTTAACAGTTGAAAGAGATGAAAATTATGTAAAGATAATTATTTTAACAAAATAGTTTGATTAAAATAATTGTGAAATTTATATCGCATTTATATGTGTGATTATATATAGAATAAGAGATCATAAAAAAATATCAGTACAGAAGTGCATTTAACATTCATTTATGATAACAGTTCAAATATATAATGCAAATAAAAATATAATGGTCAATTTAGAAAGAAAAACTTAATACAACATGTAGAAGTACCATATATACGAAGCCTCTACTAATATAAACTGGCAGTAGTTTTCTGCTACTCTTCACTTTTAAGCATTTTAAAGAGTACAATAGTGCAACATTAGTTAAACAACTTCAAATGTCAAAAGATAACATATTTTGTTCCATTAATCCATCAAAGCATTTAAAAACTTATAGAAATGCATTCTTTGCAAAAAAATTTGACAAAGTTTTGGATCCTTCTCTAAATGCATGAGAAGGGTTTAAATACTAAACTACAATATGTTTAAAAATAGATTATTACATAAAAATAGATGAGGTTTCAGAAAACCATCCTCGTAAAGAGAAAAATTAAACTACAATCTAGGAAAATAACGTAACAACATAACTATGAGTGTTGATCCTCCTTGCGTATTTGATTCGATCACGGGTCGAGTAGTACTCTAACCATCGTGTACGGTATTAAGATATTTTAATTGGCTATGTCTTATACAGACTTAAATGAGCATGTTAGTCCACATAAACATAATTAAATGAACTTCACATAATCAATAAGCACAAAACACATAAGAGAGAGACAACCAATTGGTAATGGAGTTCACCCCTCCATCTCTCTAGGGATACATCTCTGGATCTGCTTCAATTGGAATGTAGATCCTCTATTTTCCATCGAAAAAATAAGATTTCTTAAATTCAAGCTCTCTGGCTGAGCATTAGCCAAGCACTATGGCTCTCAATGGCTAAGTGTCCGCTCCTTTCTTCTCCCCTTTCTCATGGCTTACACAAGGAATATATATAGTTTTCCTCACCCACTTTCCAACAAAGAGCATTAATTACAAGACCCAAAATTGTAGGGCATAACTACAAGGAGGGAAAATAAATTCCATGAAAGTAAGACCTCCAACTATCTCAGGCCCATAATTGGGAAAAGTCTCAAAAACACCTAAAGATTTTCCAACCACACCCTTGATTCTATCAACCTATAATTGAGAAAAAATAGAGAATTGGTGTGAGGTGGTTTCTCATATAAAACTAATTTCCCTAATTACATTAATGAATAATGTGAGACAAATTTATATCACAATTATTAATTTATATCAATAATGCATCTGAGTTTATTGGATACCTAGGGTTTGCTCTGCGCATGGCGGATGCCTAAGCTCATGCAGGCGAAGGCTGCCTCAGGCCACGAGGGACTAGGGATGTGACGGGCGTACCCTCGATGTCAGGTACCTACATACACCTAGATCTTTCTGGGCTGGCCACGATCTGCGCGCTCCGAGGTTGGAAGAGCCCCAGATTTTAACCGGTGACAGAATGAAGGTAAAACTTTTTTTAGCCCTTCTTACCTCACGGCAGGGTTTCATTTCTGAACAGTTGTGGGTTTCTAGTTGTAGCGGTGTTGGGCGAGGGTTTTGTGTAAGCCGTAGCAATGGGGTTTGAGCGTGATTACGTGGACATCGAGCCAGCACCGGAAGACATTCTTACTGTTTGGGGTCAAGAAGTTTCAACTCAGAACTTAGACCAGTTTTTTCCAAAATCGGCTGTGAAAGTTGTCTTTCTGAGCAAGAAGGAAGGAGCTGGGTCCTTTTCCTTTAGATCTGCTCCATTTGGTGCTTCAAAGCTCAAAAACGCTGCTCTTTCGGGTCGTGGTGGTCTTCATGGTGGCGGAGAGGCTGGTAGTGGCCAGGTTCGTGCTTTCAGCTCATTTACTCCCTCTTCGGGGTCAGGTAACCTGATTTTACCTTCTCTTATGGGAAGCTTAGAAGATGTAGTGGCTAGCTATGGCATGCATGTGCAGAAAGGGCCTAAATTTAAAATGGAAACTAGTTTTAAAAGGCTGATTTTGGTGGGGTGGTTTCTGCAGGCGAAGGCTGTGACAAGAGGTTTTCGGCCCCGAGACAAAGGTTGGTCTCAGAATCATCTCCTCCTAATAAAATCTAATCTCAGGTGGGTTTGAATCAGCCACAAAAGGATACTTGGCTTTGGGGTGTTGCTCTAGGATCAGGACCAAAGAGTCACTTGAACTCCTCTGAGGAAGTTGAAGGGAAAAGCCAATCGGTGGAAGCTAATACTAGGCTTGAATCGGTACCAGAGAAGAGAAAACTGACAGGGAGCCTTTGGATGAGGGGTTGGCAGGTTGAGACTCCCGAGCCTTGAAGCAAAGGCGATAGGATTCACCTGAAGTCATGGTTGCAGATTCCCGGATGACTTAGGAGTTGGGAGAGAGTGAAACGCAGACGGAGGCAGTGGGAGGAAAACGCAAGAAACAGATCCCAATTAAGAAAAAGGAGACCTGTCCTAGCTGTGTCCTTGGTGTGGAAATCCTCATAGAAGAAGTGATGGCAGCCTCAGAAACTAGGTTAGTCGGCAGAGTGCGTGGAAGAAAATATACAGTTGATTACATCCGAGACTGGGTTCAGACAGAATGGGGAAATGCCCCTAGGAAGCCAGTGGAGATAAAATTCCTGGACATAGGGTGGTTTACTTTGAGTTTCGATCATAAGGACCATGTTGATTGGGTGCTCGAATAGAATTGGTGTTTTGAAAAACGACCAATACTCTTCTGCAGATGGACCCCTATGTTCGATGCCCAAACTGAAAAAATGAATGAATCCCCTGTCTGGGTAAAATTTCCAGGGCTACCTCTTCAGTTTTGGACAGACTCAGTTTTCACTTCTATATGGAATATGCTAGGCAAATACTTGGAAGTTGACAGGTCCTATATTCAATCAAATGATCTCATTGAGGCAAGGATTCTCATAAGCCTTAATCCCAGAGAAGGGCTTGCGGATGCCATGACCCTAAAATACCGAGAATTGGAATTTCTTCAAAAGCTGGACTATGAGAATTTGTTGTTTTAATGCCACAGATGTCAAAAATATGGTCATCTGGCTAAATAATTTCCATTGGGTCATCGGCGTAGAAGAAGCCTCTACAAAGTTGCAAGGAAACCGATGGTTTATCCAACTCCAGAACCCGTCAAGGAGACCTCGCAGACTACTATGGAGGACGACACAGAGGCCAACATAGGAAATGTAAGTCCTTGCGCCCTGGCTCAGCAGGCAGTCTCAGCCCCTATCCCTGAGAAATCGCTCGTGCTGTCAGCCTCTCTGGCTCCCTCTGCAGCTGAGACAGGAGAGGCTTCACAGGTGGGTATGCCTTTCTCTTCCCCTTCTTCCCTTTGTTTTTCTACTTCTGTTTCTGATTTGGTTATCTCTGAGCCTGGTCCTTCTAGGTAGTTATAGATGGAATTCTCTTCCTTAAATAGAAACACTCCTCCTATCGACAGTTTGGTTGTTTCGATGCCTCTGCCCTCTGAAAACCTTTCCACTCCTTCTGTTGTTCCCCTGGATCCCTGTTGCCCTTTGGTGCCTTCTCCCACCCCTGTTTCCCCCAACTATAACCTGAGATCACTGGTAAACCACCCTAGGAAAGGCATTTCTCTTGGAGGTTTAGAGCCGGATCCTGTGCCTATTGGGCCCAGAAAAACGAGAGGCAGGAAATCTGATATCTCAAAGGCACAGCTTAAAGAAAAGATTGATATTGTATACGGGAAAAAAAAATCCTTGATTGGGGTGCTTAGAGCAACAAAGCCACCCCCTGGTGTTTTGAGATGATCCTTCTTTCCTACAACTGTAGGGGGTTAGCTAGTCAACCCAAAAAACTAGCCCTGAGGTAGTTGGTTAGAGTTTATAGTCCGGATGTTCTTATGCTTCAAGAGACCCTTGGTAAAGGTGAGGAAATCATAGGACTTCTCACGAAAATGTTTCCAAGATGGCTCTTTCAGGCTCTAGATGCCAATGGCCGCTCTGGTGGGATGGTCACTAGATATAAAGTAGGTAATCTTAGAGAAATTTCTTCTTGGGGGACGGAAAATTCTCTAGTGATGGAGTTATATTCAAAAGAGTTACTTCTTCCTCTACTCCTTCTTAATATGTATGGGCCTTGTCAGGAGAGGAAGCTGTTCTGGACTTCTTTTTTTCAAAAATCTTACCTTGCCCACCCCAATCTAATCATTGGAGGAGACCTCAACTTCTCCCTGGGGGTCTCGAAATCTTGGGGGGCCAATGCCTGAGCCGATCCCTTGACCGAGTTCTTTCTCTCTAAGATTTCCTCCTCTCACCTGGTAGATGTCTCGTTGCTTAAACCTAGACTTACCTGGAGAAACAAAAGAGTGGGGGAGGACTGGGTGGGAAAGAAACTGGATCGATTTCTTATGGGTAAAGAGCTATTAGAGAAACTGTCTATTTTTAGGCATTGGGTGGGTGAAGGGGGTTTGTCCGACCATTTTCTGATCTTTTTGGAGGCAAAAGGGGCCCTCAAAAAACCGGGGTCTCCCTTCAAGTTTAACTCCTCTTGGCTATCTGATGACTCTTTCATAGCTCTTTTCCACTCTATTTGGAGAAGGGACGAGCCAGGAGATGGAGATGGTCTGAGTCGAAGAAAGGCGTTCATGAATAACCTCAAAAGGCTGAAGGCTGCAACCAAAGAATGGGTTCTCCAAAAATATTTAAAGGAAGATGAAGAGATGAGGGTTATTAATATAGAACTAGATCTTCTGGAAGATCTTGAAGGGGGCGGATATGCCACCTTAGAATCTCGGTATAGAATACGGGAATTGGAAGCGGCTAGAAGGAAAATTCTCCAGGTTAAGGAGGAAAGCTGGCGATTAAAGAGTAGGGCTATCTGGCTCCAAGCTAGGGACGAAAATACTAGGTTTTTCTAGAATTATGCCAAAGGAAGGAAGAATCTAAACACAATCTGGGAAATGCGTTTAGGAAATGGGGAAAATGCACAGTCTTTTGAAGAGTTAGCTTCCCTTAGGGTAGCCCATTTCAAAGATCTTTTCAGAGCTCCGGAGGAAGCCACCATTGCAGAAGTTATAAGAGTAGCACAATTATTTCCAAGTTTCATTGATGAGGAAGGGAATGAAAGCCTGATGTCTCCGGTATCAAAAGATGAAGTGGAATCTATTATTAAGTCGATGCAGAAAGAGAAAAGCCCAGGGCCGGACGGTTGGACTGTGGAAATTTTCCTCCACTTCTTCGACTCTCTTGGTGACGACCTGGCTGCGGTTGTGGAAGAGTCCAGAATCTAAGGCTCAGTATATCAACCTTTTAATGCCACCTTCTTGACCCTCATTCCCAAGTCTGACCACCCTTCCTCCTTCAACGATTTTTGCCCCATCTCCCTGTGTACTTGCTTATACAAAATCATAGCCAAGGTCATTGCCTCCAGATTGAAACCTTTTCTCTCCAAGAATATCTCTGCAGAACAATTTGGTTTCTTGGATGGTCAGCAAATTCATGAAGCAATGGGGGTAGCCCAAGAAACTCTTCATAGCCTCAAGAAGAGTTGGAAAAAAGGGACTATCATTAAAATTGATCTCTCCAAAGCTTTCGATAGAATCATTTGGATGTATCTGAGGCTTCTCCTGACGCATCTTGGTTTCAGATGTGATTTTGTAATATGGATTATGGGGTGCGTCACTTCCACTTTGATCGTGGTTATAATCAACGGTGAAACTTCTGATTTCTTCAATCCCCAAAGAGGCCTACGCCAAGGGTGCCCTCTCTCTCCCCTATTGTTTCTCCTTTCAGCTGAGGGCATTATTTTAATGATAAAAGAGGCTAAGAGGCAAGGGGAGCTGAAAGGGATCAATTACGCTCAATCTATGGGTGACTCACCTTCTCTTTGTAGATGACATCCTCCTATTTTGTGACGAGAGTTCGGAAGATTTCCAGTGCCTAAAAAGGATTATATATCTCTTTCTAAAAGCCACTGGCTTGAGCATAAATGAACAAAAATCTACCTTAACAACTGCAGGGATCTCAAATGTGGAAGTGGACAGAGTAAAAGAGCTTCTCCCTTTTGAAGCCAAATCATTACAGGACCTTTTTAAGTACCTTGGTTTCTCTCTCAAGCCTGAAAATTACAAGGTACAAGATTGGTCCTGGATTTTGGCAAAAATAGAGAACAGGATGAATAATTGGAGCTTCAAATGGCTGTCAAGGGCAGGTCGTTTAGTTCTAATAAAATCTATGATTATGGCCATTCCGGTCTACTAGGTCAGCCTCATCTGGGTGCCGAAGAGTATACTACTGAAGATAAACAAAATTTGTAGCAAATTTATATGGACTGGCCAGAAGAAGGACCACATTACCCCATGAGTGGCATGGGAAAAAATAGTTAGACCAAAAAGTTTGGGAGGATGGGGCATAAAGGACTTGTATCCTTTCTCTAGGTCCTTAGCTGCCAAATTAGCTTGGAGAATAATCTACTCGAAAAACCTTTGGACCACAGTAACAAGGAGAAAGTATATAGATCCAATGCCGACTCTGGAATGGATTAGATTGCCTCATAAATCATCAAAAAACTCCTCAATGGTTTGGAAAGCCTTGGTGGCAGCTGTTCAAATCATAGAACAAGGGTTGGCATGGAACGTCAGAGATGGCAGATCAGTTAGGCTAGGTAGAGATCCTTGGGTGGGCTACTCGGATTCATTTTCCCTGTCTAGAGATCTGATCGAGTATCTAAATAACAGAGGGCTTTTTTTCCTTAACCAAATTGCTGACAATGGCAACTCCTCGATCTGGCGACAAGAGTGGCTTGTTGGGGATTCTCTCTTATTGGAAGAAAGATGGCAAGAGGAATGGAGGAATTACCGAGCAGGCCTGTTGAATTCTCACATTCTCATCTCTAACAGGCCTGATGAATTGAGATGGGTGCACTCTCAGACTGGTATCTATTCTCCAAAGATTGGATATGACTGGCTAATGGAACAAAAATGATGGGAGGAGCCAAGTTGGTGGGTCAAACCTCTGTGGAAACTTAAAGGACCACCCAAAACCCACCTGTTCTTCTGGTACATCCTTCAAAAGAAAGTTCCTACATGGGAATTCCTCCAGAAAAGAGGGAGAATTGGACCTGGGTGGTGTTATCTGTGCAAAGAGAGCAAGGAAACTATTCAACATGTTTTTCTCTCCTGTCCCTTTTTGAAAATCCTTTGGAATGAAATGCTGAGGATGACCAATATCCCCCAAAGGTGGGAAGGAGAGGACCTTTCTAAAGCTTGGCACAGATGGTGGCAGGATGCTCCTAATGAAAAATTCAGATCAATGCCTTTGTTGGTTGCTTGGGGTACTTGGCTTGCCAGAAATCATTTGATATTTAAAGACACTTCTTTCCCTATTGTCAGCTTAGCAGCCGAAGGGGTGGCCATTTACAAAAATATCCCTTCTCCATCTAACTCTCAACACTCCAGACCAGCCCAGAGGGAAGAAATCAAGGGCTCCATTCCCTGGGCTTACTTCGATGGGGCCTCGGATCAAAACAGGAGGTGTGGAGCTGGCCTGGTTATTTTCTTTCCCTCTGGGAAAATCCTAAAAACTTCCATTGGCCTTGGCATCGGAACAAACAATTTTTCCAAGCTTAAAGCCTTACATCTACTTCTTTGCTGGCTCTCCTTGTGCAACGAGCGTGAGGCACAGATTTTTGGTGACTCTTTGAACATAGTAAAGTGGACCAATGCAACGCAACAATGTAGGAACTATCTCTTAATTCATTTTCTTAATGAGATCATCATTCTTAAGAGTTTTTTTTCTGAGCTCATTATTTGCCATATTTTCAGGGAACGAAACACAGAAGCAAACAACCTTTCTAAAAAAGGCACTGATCAGGCTCTGGGCGCATGGACAGTAGAAGAGGTGGTTGATGGGGTGGCAAGGTCACTTGCTCCTCCAGCTTTTGCTTAAATTTTGAGCTGTTTACAACTCCCCTTTACTTTCTCTATTACTATGTCTTTATGTATTCATCTATTTTGATCATGTATAACTCTATGACAGGACTCAAAGTTTTTTTCTTTTCAAAGGAGGCCTGAGCCCCTGTCCATTTTTTAACTCCATAATTTTGGGTTAATCTACCAGGACAGTGTCTACTAACTGGCACTTTTTGATGTTGTGGTTTTATCCAATCTTTGTTTCAGCTGTTTTCCTTATAGGAAGCCGGGAGGTTGGAAAACAACAGGAACTTTTTCATCCCTTGAGGATAGTTTTGACTAGACTATTTTGGGGAACATTTGGAAATTCCTACAAATAGTTGATTTTGGTTTCTCTGCCTACAAAGAGAGAAACGGAAATGCTTTGCATATGCTATGTAACCCTCATATTTTAATAGATGGTTCCAGGGAAAATTTTAAGGATGGAAAATTATTTTTAAGTTTAAAAAATTGGCGAATCTCACTAGTCCCTAATATGAAAAATTTAAAATTTTTATTGATGTATTTGTAAAATTCTTCAAATTTATAATGATATTATATATATTGTCTATATATTTTTGGCTATTTTTAAGGTAAAATAATTTTATATTGTAAAATTTGGGCAAATCACTTTTATAAAAAATGGAAATTGGCGAATCTTTTTTTTGGAAAAACCATGGAAAATTAGCCCACCTACGAATATTAGCCCCTAAAATTTTCCATGGATGGTTCAATTTTTTCTGCGGAAAAAAAAAAATCAATAATGTATGGGTTTAATAAAGTGCATAAATAAATGGATGAGAATAATTTCACCCACTTAAATACTTGTCACCAACTTCAAATCATCATGGTGCCAAGCTCTTTTCATGTGCGAAAGTCCTTCCAGATCACACCTCCCCACAAAGAAACTTTTGGTCTCCAAAAGTATCTGCTTCAATCAACTCAAGTGTATGCAAATGTCTCTAAAAGGCAGACTCCATCATGAATCCTTCACCTGACGTGCTTCAGAATCAGAATATAATTCCAACAGCTGCAACTATTGCAGTGAAAATTCCTAAAAAGGCACATCCATTCAATATTACTTCACCGCGGTCCTTTAGAATCAAAATTCAAAAGCCCACATCTACCGAAAGCTGCAACCTGTAGCTGATAAAACCTGTTTACATCTTTTGGAACACTTTCCAAGAGTTCATTGATCAATTTTACATGCCAAAATGGCTTAGGAAATTTCCTCATTCAACCTGATTACAAAGAAGCCAACAAGGCTTAATGCATATAAATACGCCCCTCACTCTCCCTCACATAAGAATGGCTAAACAAGCCTTTTACAATGCTTTATAATCATCTTTACACCATGACTTTCATGGTGGTCACTATGGAATTTTACATGGCATTCAAAAATTTACATGACAAATTCCCAATGCCAAAATGTGATGGAAACTATGGCCTTTTACATGGCAATTACAAGGTAATTTGATGTGCCCAATATGTGCACAAAGGGGGAAAAAATACAAATTTTTGAAAATCCATTCTAACATGTGTATGCACCAAAACATTCAAATGCACTAATGGTGAAAATAAATCAAATCCCCCCCATTACAAAAATGTGCATTATGAAAGACTATGGGTCTTTATTAACACCACTAATACCAAGGAGAAGAAGTGTAGTTGTTGCTAGAGTTGAGCTACTCTCACATGTTGAGAGTAGCCTGATCAAACCTATGTAAATTGGAGTGTTGAGATATTCTTGAGCTCCAGCTGAACTACTGCAATAGTGCTTGGCTTTGTCGATTGAAGATCAAGCATTTGAATAAGAATGAATTTTATGTTTACATATGATATGGCAAAGTAATCGCTAAAATGGTTTTGGATGTCTAGGAAAAGAAAAGAAATTTCTCCAAGGATACAAGGCCACCTCTGAAATCAATATAAGGGTCTCTTCCTTTCCATCTTATTTACATCCAATGCCCAAAGATCAAACTATGAAGTTCTCTTCCTGGGAAAGTAGCATGACAAAGATCCTTCAAAGCCTCCTTATGATTTGGTCTAGGGTCGTCAAAATAAGCTTCTATGAAAATGCATTATGCATGCATGTAATCACTCTTCATATAGGAAACACCACCATAAGAATGGATAAAATATTTCCAAACACAAAAATAAAAGGTGAATATACTAACATAGTTGAGGATCTTAAAATTTCTCTGCCATTCTTGTGTTGAAAATATTAAAGTCACCTGCTAACCTTTGAGCAGGAAGAAAAGAGTACAGTGGTAGCAGCAGCAGAGTTTGAGTGCACAGCGCTGTGTATTAAAGAAGAATGGGAAGAATCGTAAGGATGAAATCAATGTTGATGGGCTGCAGCCACTATTGCAGAGGAGAATTAATTTTTGTTATGGGCGTAGCCATTTTGCAAAGGGATGAAGAATTTCGTCGTTCTGAACTACGAAAGAACAGAGTTTATTTAAAATCAGTCCTTTCGGGCTTTTATTACCTCAACAACCAGAAATGAAGAAATTTTTTTAAACGGCGAAGTTCTTTAATTTTTGAAAAGGCACGACAAGTGGTCCCCACCACTTAAGCGCTAATCGCAATTGCAAGTTTAACTTGCAGTGTCTTGTTGATGTGAATATTTTTGCTACGATGCGATCACAGTCGCAATCGCATATCGCAGTTGATAGGTTTCAAAACTGAAGTGTCTTGTTGATGAGGTAGAGTTCCGCAAGCGGAATGTTTTCATATATTACACAACAACTATTATAATCGCCCTCCACTTTGTGCCAGGGTCCGCGGGTGGTCCCACATACCACGCGGCATTACATTATACGATCGCAAGTCTTTGAATTGCAACTCTTTTGAGCATGGCCTCGATTTCATTGACCAATGGCGGACCCGATCCAGTTTATGTAGCGGAATTAAAAGGGGCAATCGCATCCAGTTCCCAATCGGAGATCGCAATGTTTATTTTTTGGCCTGATCGCACAAGTGTTTTATCCAAACCTGATCTATTATATAGGGCGGAGTTTATTTTCCCATCGCATCCACTTTCCAATCGCAATCGGAACTCTTTTGAGTATGGCCCGATTGCATTTTGATGTGACGGACCCGATCCAGAATTGTGGTGTAGTTTATTTGTTCGATCGCGTCCAATCCCAATCGGAGTTTGTGTATTGATGAGCCCGGACCAGATGATCTTATAAAGCAGATTTGATCAGAGCTCATCGCATCCGGTTTGTAATCGCAATCGGAGATTTTATTTTGTTGTTTGTTTTGTGGTTAAGTCGCGGACCCGATGAATGTTTTAAATAGATTTAAACTGCGTGTTCAAAGCGCAATTGTTAAGTGGGCCCAACAGTCTTTTAAAACAGACTTTAGTTTTAATTTTAATATGTTTTGTAATGTTTTTTTTGTTATACGCGGCATATAAAAGCCAAAAAGGCCTGAGAGCCTGTGTAATTGAAATTTTTTTTGTTTTTTTTTGCACAACAGTGCGGGAAATGAAAAACACAACAGTGTTGTCTTTTGAGATATAGTTTCTTTCGTGAGAAACAGTGAAGTCTTGGGTGTGCACTATGTTGTAGCAACAGTCACTATTTCGAATCCCTCTGTTAGAGGAAGAATTTGTAACAGTTTTTGAAGATATAGAAGTTTTTTTCAGAGTTGAAACTCTGTCTCCTGTCAAGAAACTTTAAATATTTTCTCTCTGTTGAAGAGGGGAGTTTTATTCTCCATTTTTTGTTTTGGAATTCTCAGAAATTCCAACATGGTATCAGAGCTATTTCAGGCTCTTTGAAGGTCAAAGAAGCTGAAAGAAGAAGAAGACTTGTTGTATTTTTTCTCCAGCAACGTGAAAGCTCAACAGAAGATAAAGTTTAGGTATTTCTCAAAGAAAACAAAGTTGTTGATTTTTTGTTTAAAATAGTTTGTTCTTTCAGAAAAGGAAAGACAGGTTGTCTAAGTTCAGAGTTTAGTTTAAAAGTAATGGTTGTACCAAGCAATGTTATGAGTATTGGAAATGCTCAGCTTCCACAATTTAATGGAAAGAATTATGATTATTGGGCCATTACCATGAGAGCCCTGTTTGTCTCACAAGACTTATGGGAATTTGTAGAAGATGGTTTTGATGAACCAGCTGATGAGCAGGCTTTTAATGCCTTAACTCAAGCAGAGAAGGATATATTGAAGAGCAATAGAAAGAAGGACTCTAAAGCCCTCTACTATTTGTATCAAGCAGTAAATGAGAGTGTGTTTCCAAGGATAGCAGCAGCTAAGAGATCCAAGGATGCATGGGAAACTCTGAAAGTAGCCTATCAAGGTATGGAGAAAGTGAAAATAGAAAAACTTTAGTTGTTGAGGAGAGATTTTTAGACTCTCTACATGAAAGAGTCAGATAATATAGACACATTTTTTACACATGTTATTGGGATGGTAAATCAGATAAGGTCCCATGGAGAAACTCTTTAAGAAAGAAGGATTGTGGAGAAACTTTTGAGAAGCTTACCCTCAAAGTTTGATGCTATAGTTACCACCATAGAAGAGACCAAAGATCTCTCAAAGTTCACGATAGATGAACTTCATGCCTCACTGATAACTCATGAACAAAGATTGAGCAGAAATGAAAACTCAACTCTAGAGCATGCCTTCAAGACCCAGATGCCTTCAGGAAGAGGAAAAGGTCAAGGCAGAGGAAGAGGAAGAGGCAGAAGTCAAAACAGAGGTGGAAGGAACATCCCTTCACATTCACATGGAAGGAGCAACAGTCAAAATCAGAGCCATGGTCATTGCAACAGCCAACAAGGTGGACACCAACACCAACATGCTCAAGGACAAAGGTATGACAAATCCAATGTCCAATGTCATTATTGCAAGAAATATGGGCACTATGCCAATGAATGTAGAAAGAAGCAAAATGACATAAAAAATAGGCAGAATGCTAATGTAGCAAAAGAAGAAAATAACCCAAGTAATGTGTTGTTAACATGTAATGTAGCACAAGAGAGAGAAGATGATGTTTGGTTCTTAGATTCAGGATGTAGTAATCATATGACTGGAAATAGAGCAATGTTTGCTAATCTAGATGAAGAAGTTAAATCAGAAGTAACCACAGGAACAGATAATAAGATCTCTATAAAAGGAAAAGGCAGAGTTAGTATTCAAGCAAGAAATGGTGAGAAAAAATTTATTCCAGATGTGTATTATGTTCCTGGTTTGAAGTGTAATATTTTGAGCGTTGGGAAGCTCATAAACAAAGGTTACAATGTAATTTTCAAGGATGATGTGTGCACAATAAAAGATATACCTCCAAGCAAGAAAATCATTGCTGAAATACAAATGACCAGCAATATAATGTTTCCGCTCAAGCTCAACACTGACTTGAAGGGAAAAGGAAAGAGCATAGTAGCTGTAACACAAGAAGCCTTTCAGAAGGAAGCAAAAGATGAAAATTGGTTATGGCACCTGAGATTTTGACATCTAAATTTCAGAGGATTAAATTTTTTTCAGAGAAAAGGAATGGTAAGAGGTTTGCCATTGATTGAGAAGCCTGACAACCTATGTGAAGGTTGCATCTTGGGAAAGCAACACAGAGAAAATTTTCCATTAGGGAAAAGCATAAGGGCGAAAGCACCCTTAGAGATCATTCACTCAGATTTATGTGGGCCGATGCAAACAGCATCAGTTTCAGGCAGCAATTACATGCTGACCTTCATAGATGATTTCACAAGGAAAGTGTGGGTTTATTTTTTGAAATATAAGAGTAAAGTCTTTCAGAAATTTTGTTATTTTAAAGCTCTTGTAGAGAAACAGAGTGGGCTGCATATTAAAATTCTCAGAACTGATAGAGGAGGAGAATATATATCAAAGGAATTTTTGCGTTTTTGCAAAGAGAACGGCATACATAAGCATTTTACCACAAGGTACACATCGCAACAAAATGGAGTTGCAAAAAGAAAGAATCGAACCATAATGGAAATGGTGAGAAGTATGCTAAAGGAAAAACACTTTCCGAATGAGTATTGGGCAGAAGCAACAAATTGTGTTGTGTATATTTTGAATAGATGCCCTACAAAAGCTGTGATGAAAAAAGCTCCAGAAGAAGCGTGGAGTGTCAGAAAATAGGGAGTCACCCACATGAGAGTTTTTGGATGTGTGGCATATGCACACATTCCTGACAAGTTGAGGAAGAAGTTGGATAGTAAGGGGGAGAAGTGCATCTTCCTTGGATATTGTGAAGATTCCAAAGGATACAGATTTTATAACCCATCCACAAAGAAGTTTTTGATAAGCAGAGATGTGCAGTTTATTGAAGAGGAAGCATGGGATGGAAGCATTGAGAAAACAATCAATGTTAAAAGTTGTTTATCTCATGATGAAGATGAGGAAGATGTGATTGAAATTAACAACTCATCGGTAGCACAACCTCCACCAACACTAGGACAGCAAGGGACACCTCAAGCAGCAATGAGAACACCCTTGAGAAGAAACGAGAGTGCATCGCCAAGCATACCACATGGAGCAGATTCAAGTGCTTCTTCAAGCACGAATACACCAAATGAAAGAGGAACAAAGTTCAGAAATATTAATGAAATTTATGCACAGGAAGCGACAAATGAAGGTATGAATTCCTTATTTTCTTTGTATTTTCAAGTTGATGATCCTATTCATTTTGAAGATGCTATTAAAGATAGAAAATGGATAGAAGCTATGGATGATGAAATTAATGCCATAGAGAAGAAAAAAACATGGGAGTTGGTTGATCTCCCAGAAGGTAAAGAAGTCATTGGAGTTAAATGGGTCTATAAGACCAAGAGCAATGCTGAAGGTAAAATAGAAAGACACAAGGCCAGACTTGTTGTCAAGGGATATAAGTAGAAGCATGGGATATATTATGAGGAAAATTTCGCACCGGTTGCAAAAATGGAAACCGTGAGAGCAATGTTGTCCATAGCAGCACAAAAAAAGTGGAAAGTTTACCAAATGGACGTGAAGTCAGCATTCCTAAATGGAGTGTTAATGGAAGAGGTTTACATTGAAAAACCTCTCGGCTATGAAAAGAAAGGTCAAGAGCACAAAGTGTGCAAGTTGAAGAAAGCTCTTTATGGGCTGAAGCAAGCGCTAAGAGCGTGGTACAGTAGAATAGACTCCTATCTACTGGAAAATGGATTTGAAAAGTGTGAGGGAGAACCCACCCTCTACATCAAAGAAAAGGATGGTAAAATTTTGATTGTAGTTTTATATGTTGATGATGTAATATTCACTGGAAATGATGATTATCTTAGTGAAAATTTTAAACATTCATGAAAGAGGAATTTGAAATGACTAATATGGGTTTGTTGAGATACTTCTTAGGAATAGAAGTAGAGCAAAATAAAAAAGGGATTTTTATCTCACAAGCAAAGTATGTGAATCAAGTTTTAGAAAGATTTAATATGCAGGATTGCAAAGCTGCAATTACTCCCACAGTAATGGGATTGAAGTTGAGTAAAAATGACAGCAGCAAGGATTTTGATCCAAGTTTGTCTAAAAGAATAGTTGGCAGCCTCATGTATTTGACTGCAACTAGGCCAGATATTATGCATGCTGTTAGTTTTATTTCCAGATTCATGAAGAAGCCAAAGGATGCACATTGGCAGGTAGCAAAGAGAATTCTGAGGTATTTTAAAGGAACTAAAAGATTTGGTAATTTATACATTGCTTCAGAAAATTTAGAGTTAGTTGGATACACTGAGAGTGATTGGGCTGGAAGTGTAGACGATCGGAAGAGCACTTCCGATTATGTTTTTCATATGGTTTCAGGAGCCATTTCATGGGCTTCTAAGAAACAGCCAATTGTAGCGTTATCTACAGCAGAGGCAGAGTATGTGGCAGCTACAGCAGGAGCGTGTCAAGCAGTTTGGATGAGAAGGATGTTGAGAAGTTTATGCCAAGAACAGATAAAAGGGACAGTAATTTATTGTGACAATATCTCAGCTATTGCATTGTCAAAGAATTCAGTGTTTCATAAGAGAAAAAAACACATAGATACAAAGTTTCACTATATCAGAGAATTGGTGAACAATGGAGAAATTGTTTTACAACATTGTAAAACAGAGGAGCAATATGTAGATATTTTGACAAAACCATTGGGGCAGAAGACATTTGAATTTTTAAGAAAATGCTTGGGTATGATTGATAACCCAGCAGCTGACTTTAAGGAGGAGTGTTAAAAATATTAAAGTCACCTGCTAACCTTTGAGCAGGAAGAAAAGAGTACAGAGGTAGCAGCAGCAGAGTTTGAGTGCACAACACTATGTATTAAAGAAGAATGGAAAGAACCGTAAGGATGAAATCAATGTTGATGGGCCGCATCCACTATTGCAGAGGAGAATTAATTTTTGTTATGGGCATAGCCATTTTGCAGAGGGGTGAAGAATTTCATGGTTCTGAACTACGGAATAACATAGTTTATTTAAAATCAGTCCTTTTGGGCTTTTAAGCCCTTAACAACCAGAAATGAAGAAAATTGTTTAAATGGCGAAGTTCTTTAATTTTTGAAAAGGCATGACAAGTGGTCCCCACCACTTAAGCGTTAATCGCAATCGCAAGTTTAACTTGCAGTGTCTTGTTGATGTGAATATTTGTGAT
Organism: Pinus albicaulis; assembly: GCA_034641835.2. NCBI lineage: Eukaryota > Viridiplantae > Streptophyta > Pinopsida > Pinales > Pinaceae > Pinus > Pinus albicaulis. The sequence goes on along the minus strand of CM076582.1, from coordinate 1,011,921,450 downwards.
GCGATGCGATCACAGCCGCAATCGCATATCGCAGTTGATATGTTTCAAAACTGAAGTGTCTTTTTGATGAGGTAGAGTTCCGCAAGCGGAACGTTTTCATATATTACAAAACAGCTATTATAATCGCCCTCCGCTTTGTGCCAAGGTCCACAGGTGGTCCCACAGACCATGCGGCATTACATTATATGATTGTAAGTCTTTGAATTGCAACTCTTTTGAGCATGGCCCTGACTGCATTGACCAATGGTGGACCTGATCCAGTTTATGCAGCAGAATTAAAAGGGGAAATCACATTCAGTTCCCAATCGGAGATCACAATGTTTATGTTTTGGCCCGATCACACAAGTGTTTTATCCGGACCCGATCTATTATATAGGTCGGAGTTTATTTTCCCATCGCATCCGCTTTCCAATCGCAATCGGAACTCTTTTGAGTATGGCCCGATTGCATTTTGATGTGATGGACCCGATCCAGAATTGTGGTGTAGTTTATTTGTTCGATTGTGTCCGATCCCAATCGGAGTTTGTATATTGATGAGCCCAGACCCGATGATCTTATAAAGCATATTTGATAAGAGCTCATCGCATTTGGTTTGCAATCACAATCAGAGATTTTATTTTGTTGTTTGTTTTGTGGTTAATTCACGGACCCGATGAATGTTTTAAAGAGATTTAAATCACGCGTTCAAAGCGCAATTGTTAAGTGGGCCCGACAGTCTTTTAAAACAGACTTTAGTTTTAATTTTAATATGTTTTGTAATTTTTTTTTTGTTATACGTGGCATATGAAAGCCAAAAAGGCCTGAGAGCCTCTGTAATTGAAATGTTTTTTGTTTTGTTTTGCACAGCAATGCGGGAAATGAAAAACACAACAGCGTTGTCTTTTGAGATATAGTTTCTTTCATGAGAGAGATTGAAGTCTTGGGTGTGCACTGTGTTGTAGCAACAGTCACTATTTTGAATCCCTCTGTTAGAGGAAGAATTTGTAATAGTTTTTGAAGAAATAGAAGTTTTTTTTCTGAGTTGAAACTCTGTCTCCTGTCAATAAACTTTAAATATTTTCTCTTTGTTGAAGAGGGGAGTTTTATTCTCCATTTTTTGTTTTGGAATTCTCAGAAATTCCAACATCTTGCAGTCACCAATATCAGTTTTGAATAGACCTTGCCTACAGGAGATCCTAAATAAGGCTACATAAAACATCGCTAGAAACTTTAATATTCAAGAAAGATCCCAATATGCGAATCTTTGTGTCAACAATAACAATTCTTGTTCACGTTGAATTCTCAAGTGAAAATATTTTTCTATCCACCTTTTCCACTCAACTTTCCAATAGCTCGAGAAAGATGCTCTCCTTGGAGAGTTTTCACATTCTTGATCTCAAATGTCTCCACATACAGATCATCCAACCTCAAAAGTGCAATGGAATTAGGTACATCAAACCAAGCATAAAAGTGTGAACAAAATCAACACATTTTTGGAGGTTACCAATTTCTAGGGTGTCGAACCGTGACTTCAATTCAACTTTACTGGTCTTCAAATTCATTTGAATGTCAATCTTCATCTGCTCATAAACATGGGTATAAATTTCCATCCAATATTTCTTCAGACACGTATATCTATGAGCTGGAACAAATACCTTCTGAAACTCAAGCCGGCCACCAGACATTTCATAAGTTGTCAATGGTTCAAATTTTGGCTTCATGGGGGCAATATTTGATGTTCCATGCTCCATGTTAGCCTCCCCAACAGTAGATTGTAAACTTGATTTTTCAACTGCCATAGGCTGAGGTTTCTCCACCAATTTTGTGTCCATCTTATCCACTGTCGTCTGAATCTCCTCTTCCTCTCTTCCCGGTGCCTGCAAACGCTTATCGTGTATCTTGCCTTCAGAGCTACATATTGGTCTCTGATAATTGCACCAGAGCTTACACCAAAAAGTACACATATGGGAGGATCACCATGAGCTGCAAGCCATGGCTCCACCATGGGACCTTCAAAGGAATCCACCAATCAATCCACGTAGAGGTAGCACCGACTTAGACCAGGATTTGCAAATCCATCCACCAAATCAGTCGCGCAAATCTTCTTCCAGGTGGGCCAAGCCGTAGGTCGCTCCAAGTCAGAAAAAAAAAAAATATCAGAGCTGCATCGTATCTCTGTACTGCTCTCCTCGCCCGATGAATCAATCCAAGGAATCTTCACTTCTCTTTCTGGCACCATGAAAAAATATATGTTCTGCATGATAAAAAATCTCAGCAATTTCAATTTTGGTTGATCTCATCTCGGTAATCAAACGTCTCGCAGAGCCTCCCTCACTCCATAAATTTTGACTCTCTGATCTCTATAAATATAGATCTCCTTCTTTACAAATCCTCTTCGAATCCGGTAATGGAGATGCGATGGGGCCTCATCTGCACAAGGCTTGATCATGGTAGCACACTTCTGTCAACCCTACAGTGTAGGCCCCAACATAGACCTCCATCAATCTACAACCACCCGTGTTCTATAATCCAATAATCATATATAAATTTTATTGCAATTCCTGTTGTAACATGGCCAATCCATCCATGCAACTAACTCTGCCAACTTATATGTTAATATATCCATGCAGATATCGATAGCACCCAGCAGCAATTTGATGGAGCGTCATACTGAACAATCAATGCCGATTTGGATGCAACATCTACGCACCGATCAAAGAAATCCTACCAATCCTCCAACATTAATGGGTATTTAAGCTTTATGTTGAATCAATGAACACACAATCAGAATGCACTGTCACCATGTTGACAAAAGTGGTAGAGATGCCCGAAAATTGCGGCTAGATGCTTGAGCCCTTTCTTTCTGTGGTTTCTGGGAGGTACTCCATGGCCTCAAGCATATTTATGCCCACAATATCGTGCACCCAATCTTAGATTGTTTAAGAAGGCCCGTAGCTCCACGATTGTGAGCTTCCCATCGCCAATTTTCATCCCTCCTCAGGAGGTTTCAAGGTTGGAGAACTTTCTGGAATGAGCTCCATAAGTTGTGGGGGGTACCTTCAAATGGATCATCCAAAATATATGTGTGTGCTTAATTATGGATGTTTTCTGCTAGCCTAGTGATACTGAATCCACAGTCTAGCCACACTTCTACATGTATTCTTTGATCATCAATCAACACATTATCTGATGTGTGGGCACAGAAGCCATCCCGGCGGTAGAGGCTTGAGCCAGAAGGAGATATCTGCAATAATGTATGCAACTTCTAGTGCACATGCAAATGGAATGTTATTGTTGTGTGAAGGAAAAAATATTTCTGGTCCCAATCAGATGTGTATGGCTTGCTGGAACATAGATATGGACGTTGGGAGTGGACTCTTGCTCCTGGAGTGTCTCCATCAACTCAGAATCAACACACAACAATATTTGTGGGTGCAAGGTTGCATGTTTCAAGAGGTGCTCTCAATGGAGGAAGGATGGTAGAGGGGCTTCCTTCAATGTCAGTATTTGATACAACTGCTAGATTTTGAGTTCATTGAAATGGAATTGTTTCATTTCCTCGGACAAATAAATATTACAAAGAATTTGAATCATCTTTGGATCTTCTAAAATGTTGTTGTTAACCTAGCTATTTGTTGCGACCTAGTTGGTGGATATTTTTTTCAACCTTCCCAATATTTTTATCATCAATGGCTGAATCTGCATTGATTTCCAGGGGTTGACCAACAACCTTTTTATTTCCTTGTTTTGACAAAAATTCAGGTCGCAATAACTTTTCCATCCAGAGGTCGTTTGAGGCAATTCAAGCAGCATTGGATTCCTCTCACTGAGATCTTCACAATGTTTCCATTATTTTTTGTTTCTGAGTCAAATTTTTTTTGAGAATTTTCCATCAAAAAAGGGGTACCTACCCCCATAAAACTCGAAATTTTGCAAAAAAATAGAAATATAACTTGTAGAAACATCATGAATTTCTTACCAAACTAGCACTAAGCACTTGCTTCTCATAATTGTGCTTTTTAAATGGATGGAGCCTTTTTCACGAGCTGTTTCACCATATGTCTTCTTGACTTGTGGCAAATTTTGGGGTGCAACTTCCAACACTTATTCTCCCAATGGCCACTGATTTTACATAAACTGCAGAAATTATGTCGTTTCCCATTCAACTATGTCTTCATTATAGGGGGCTCCAGAAGGTTCTCATTCTTCTTGATCTCCCTCCTTGTGGGCACATTTGTCTTGTTAACCCACTCTTTATTTGTATGATGCTTTAACACATCACGGTTAGAATATCTATGGAAGCGATCACTTCTATTATATGTAAAAGAAGAATTTGAATTATTTTCATACCTTCTTGACTTGTCCTTGAACTAATTAGGACTTGGTGGTGTGATTCCCTTCTTGGAATCATGTGATGAAGAGATGGTTTTTGCTTCAGCTACCTCCGAGCATTCTCCTTCCTCTTCCTGCCCATAACCCAAACCTGCAAATGGCTATCTTCATACAACCTCCAATAGCTGGGTGATTCCTTGGCCATTTATTCCAAGTCCACCTCCACTATATCCCATCTTCATGAGTATTTTCATGCCAACATTAGTTTCATATTGAGAGAGAAAAAAACATGAAGTGACATCATATAGCTCAGTTTGATATGCAGCCTCCGTCGTCTCAACCTTCTCCAATTTAGATAATATATCCTCTTTGGCTCGTAGCATCTCCTGAAGCGCCTGCTTATCGAGCAATAATATTTGCAATTATTCATTTTAGGCTTGAAGGCTTTCATTTATCACTTGCAACTCTTGCAGTCTTTCAACATGCTTCTCTCCTTTTCCCATCCAGAAAAGTAGTCAGTTGCTCTAATACCACTTGATCCAATCACGGGTCGAGTACTACTCTAACCATTGTGTACGGTATTAATATCTTTTAATTGACTATGGCTTATACAAGCTTAAATGAGCATGTTAGTCAACATAAAAATAATTGAAGGAACTGCACATAATCAAGAAGCATAAAACAAATAAGAGAGAGACAAAAAATTGGTAATGGAGTTCACCCCTCCATCTCTTTGGGCTACATCTCCAGATATGCTTCAATTGAAATGTAGACTCTCTATATTCCCTCGTCAAAGTAATATTTCTTACATTCAAGCTCTCTGGATGAGCATTAGCCAAGAACTATGGCTCTCAATGGCTAAGTGTCCTCTCCTTTCTTCTCCCCCTTCTCATGGCTTACACAAAGAATATATAGTTTTCCTCACCCACTTTCCAACAGAGAGCATTAATTACAAGACCCACAATTGTAGGGCATAACTACAAGGAGGGAAAAAAAAAGTCCATGAAAGTAGGACCTCCAACTATCTCAGGCCCATAATTGGGAAAAGTCTCAAAACCACCTAAAGACTTTCCAACCATGCCCTTGATTCTCTCAACCTATAATTGAGAAAAAATAGAGAATTGGTGTGAGGTGGTTTCTCACATAAAACCAATTTCTCTAATTACATTAATGAACAATCTAAGACAAATTTCTCTCACAATTATTAATTTATATCAATAATGCATGGGTTTAATAAAATGCATAAATAAATGCATAAACATAATTTCACCCACTTAAATACTTGTCATCAACTTCATATCATCATGGCGCCAAGCTCTTTTCATGTGCGAAAGTCCGTACGGATCAGTATTTGATCTCGAACCCAACAAATATCCACCATTGGTTTTAGCTAAGCTAGCTGTGAAATTCTGGATCTAATATGGCCTTTGAATACTGCATTTGAAATTTTTTTCTGCAATTTCTTTGTTGAATCAGTTAGTGATTGCAAGGTTAGGCACTGATGATAAGTTTTGATCATAAATTTCCAGTAATTTTCTTGAACAAATTTATTTGTCTTTTCAATCATTTCCTCCTGTATATCTATCCTTTGTTTCCACTATGCTTCTAATGGCTTGAGTTCTGAGAGCACTTTAGTTGTGGACTCTTTGATAATATCAGTGTTCAAAATTTTTTCATCAATAGATTATGTAGTTTCATTTGTTAACCTTGATGCCTTTGCCCTTTTTCTTCTCTCAGTTGTACTTCCCAATCCTTAAATAAAATTTCCTTGTGAAATTTGTCTATATGAGGTAGGTCAACATTCTTTCCTGAGACAGATCCTTGCCACTAAATGAACTCATTAATCTTCTTATAAATTTTCCAACACTCAAGTCTGTTGTTGGCCACTTGTTGGATCAGGAGTAATTGAAGCTTGTTGAAAAAATATTTCTTGTTGCTGCTTTAGCTTGGCCTTCATTTCGAGTGCTTCTCTTATAAACAACTCTACTTGAGGCTGGATTTTTAATTGGTTCATTGTGGCTTCAAGTTCTGTTTCTTTCTCTCTAATCTTCACCTAGTGTTGTAAACTCATTCTTTCAAAATCCTTTTGAAATCGAGATATCTTCAATTCCATCTACCCGTTGGAGTTAAAATTTTCCTACTATAACAGTCTCTCTAACTCTTGTAATTTGTCTTATTTTTGCTTCAATAGAAGTTGTACTTCGGTGGATTTATCAATGGTGGTAGTAGCATATGCTCCTACATGTTGTGATAAATTAGTTAGATGCTCTATAGGATCATCCATATGGTCTTTCCATAGAACGTCAACAGATTCATTCATAAGATTAGAAATTGTTTCATCCATTCTTCTCCTTTTTCTTCTCTTAATTATAGCCTTATGAATAGGACTGTAGAAGACATCAAGTGAGGGTATTTCTTCAATTTGTAAAACAATATTCTCTGTAGGTTATGCTGAAATGATCTCTTAATCATGAAATTCAGGTACTTGCTATAGCAGAATTGCAGTTTACACTAATTTCTGAGAATTCTCTGGAGTTTGAAAACTTGTGGATTCACCAATATTAGGCTTTGATTGTGGTGTTTGCAGTGCCTTGGATTACTTTTCCCATTCATTCTTCAAATATTTTGGCTGAGACTTCTCTGCCTGATCGGGTGTATTCTGGATATGTTGAATTTCTTGAGAAGATGATTCAGCGCCTTTAATTCCTCCTTTTGTTTGAATTTCAATCCCTTTGATTACTTTATCAATTATTTTATCGGGGCTCTCATTTCTGTTTACAGATTCATTATCAGAGTGGTCCGAATTATGAGAATTATGTTGTGATTGCCCTGACTCATGATTATATTTCTCTTGGGATTCAGCTTCAGACATGTCTTTGGCTTCATTATCCAAGCTAATTCTTGGAGTCAGTCTATTGACATCTTCAATAAAAAATAAATCCAAAGGAATTCTTTCTAGCCTCTTATTTCTATGTTTGGAAAGCTTCAAAATCATTTTGACTAAGCTGACTGGATGCATCTTTTAGTACACCTCTAAACTTCTCCATGCCTTGAAATAAATCATCAAATATATCTATCTCATTTGAGAAAGGCTTCAATTCAAGCTCAGTGGTGAAATTATTAATCACATCATTGGGGTTGTATATCCTCTTTGGATATACAACCAAATTTAATAAAGTAACATTTGAAACTTCCTTCAATGTATTACCAATATCAAAAAGTGAAAAAGTACTGCACTACAAAGGGAAATTAGGCCAAATGGCCTTCTTGGAGTCTTTGAGTTGTTTAGAAATACCACTTACTACAAGTTGGTAAGTGATTTCTCTAGCTAGTAGCTTAATAGGAACATAATACAGCAAAACGTGGGGAGAAGAATGACTCTCAAAGACTCTGATATAGGTGAAATTCTCTTAGGAAATCCATCTGGCAATGGGAAAAATGTCTGTACTAGCCTCTTTAGAAATCCTAGGGGATTTCTCATTAAAGATAATTTGATGCATAGGTAACATGAACCCATTACAAATTTTATAAAAGTGTAAATGAAAATTTGACTCCCAAAGGGCTCTATGGTAAATATGTATTAGAGTGGGGTCTTGGGTTTTCCATTTCCATCCCATGGTAGGAAAAATTGAACAAAAGAAAATTGCGTCCATAACATAATAACTCATGTAAAAGGGGGGTATTTCCCTAGAGGAAACACTTTTTTTATTTCTATAATCCATGATGTTACTGGCCATATTATTAGACAAGATATTCACCCAATTCATAATTTAATAATTGACGATTTCATCAATTAACGGGACCCAGTCTACAGAAAAGCTAGTAGTATCAGGCTTTGCAAACAATCTACATAACATTCCAGCAGCATAGTAATAAGGGGTTGGGGGGGGGGGGGGTGTAATTGTGCTATCGGGTACATACCAAGTTTGTCACATTTCAGCTTTCCTTGGTCATCCTTCCATCCCTTTATAACTTTCATCAGGACTATATGTTTCTTTGTAAAGCTTTGGACAAAAGCTTTGTCATAATTCTGTTGTGGTATGGGTAAGTGGTACATTTTCCTCAAATCTTCTAGAGTGAATGAACCAATGTTTTCCAACTTTGAATTTTTAAATGTCCTTTTTTTTATGTTAAGGTGGTAAATTACCCACTTCACCATATCTATGTAGGGGAGAATCTTCAGCCTTATTGCTACTTTGTGAAGAAATGAGCATGCAACATCGAAGAAGGATGGGTCTGAGGAAATTGATGTATCTGCTATAGATATTTTGAATATTACCCTTGGTTTTTCATCCTCAAAGAGTTGGTACATTGCTTCCCATTAGGAACTATTGTAATCCTTGTTGCAGGTCATATATGAGAACAATGGAGACATGTCTGAGTGCTCAAAAATGGATTTTTGGGAAATTTCCTTGCCTTTCTTTGTCATTCTAGTTATCCTCACTCTGTTAGGGGGTTTCCCTAATTTAAGTGAACAGAGAAAAATTACATATAAGATGAATGGAAATAAGGATAGAGTTAAAAAAATATAATCAAAAATCCAACGCTCTATTATTCAAAACACACTCGAAGTAGATATCAATCTTTCGAACCTTACTCCCATTAAATGTCATTAATCACCCATAATTCTTCCTATCAAATATCTTACACACCTTTACGTAATATTTCTAATCTATCAATTTAAGACATTAGATATTATATTCGGTTGATTATATATGAATCATTTCACGCACTTGAGTAATAAGTATCAGTATCGCATATTGAAACTCTAAACCGTTACCATTAGTTATGTTTTTCATCACCGATGAATTTCGTGAAATGCAATCTGCACAAATCGTAGATCGCAATTTTCATGCGGTAATAAACTTTACATTTGGTTATTCACTGTGAAATATGAAGTGTACTAAGGAATCATGATGATGTGCTTTATCAGATCTTTAAATTTTTATAATTATTTCTTTTATTGATTCGTCAAACCTGGGCCATCGCAATTTTTACCGAATTTCCATAAGTTGATTGTTTTAAAAGGCATGATGCGATTTCTTTTAAAGGGGAGTTTAAATCAATTGAAATAGAAATTCTATATGACTTAATAAAGGTTGTAGTAAGTATCGCAGTTTGCAACACTTATATATGTTTTAACTTATTTTTCTTGTAAGCTATTCGATTTGTGATGAACACTTTTAAAATCAAAGCGAAAAGGGAAAAAGCTTTATTTCCTAAATTTTTAGACTTGACCTAAGATAAAATCAAGCTCATAAATTTATATTTATGTTTAAAGGGTCCCCATTTCTTGAAAGTAAATGGGGTGTGTTGTATAGTAGAACAATTGACTATTCACTTGGGAGAACCAGTTATCTCTGAATAGTTTTTTGTAATTTCTAAAAAATTTCGAAATAAAATTGTTTATAGGAATGAATTTCAATAAATAAAATTTCACTAAGCAATAAAATATCTCTTAATTATAATTCATAAGAATTCCTCTTTAAAAAATAAAAGTATGAATATCTATATTATTCTTTACTAAGTTCAAAAATATGAAGCTTGTGGCTCTTTCAAATTAGATTTATAAATATATATACCCTTTTATCACACGTAGAGCCTCTAATCCAATAGGAAATTTAAGATTTTGGTAGGGTTACCTTTTACCCAACAATGATTCACTGTCCCATCCAGTATTTCTTACAATCTTCAAAAATAAATTCATCTTTATATACTTGATCTCTTTTGGAACTTATTTTATTTTCTGTAGATATTTTTTGTTGTTGTGTTTTTTAATTACTTAAAAGCCATTGTCTTGGCTTGGTAACAAAATATTGACAATGCCATTCACTAGATGTAATTAAACTAATCAAGCTAGCTCTTGATGAGACACCTTATCCATTTGATATAATCTGAGGTCATTACCCTGTTTTGGTAGGTAGTATTGGTAATGTCGGTTCAACTATTTCCCTATGAACATGCTAAACAAGCTCTTAATGATGTTAGATGATCCAAATATAATAATGTAAAGTTAGGAGAAAAATATTTATTAAATTATAATATTTAATAAATATTAGAGACACTTAGAAATAGAATATTGTTAGCAAAAATAGGACTCTAGAATTGAGTCGTATCTTAGGCTCTAAAAAAGGAATAAAGTTAGTAGATTGGATAGAAGATCATTTATTGTAAATGGACACTTGTTATTTTTTCAAGTGATCCATAACTAAATTAAGTTAGGACATATAGCTTATAAATAGGTTAGTCTCCTAATTGCAAATTGAGTATAAGTTTACGTTTGTAAACTCTTGCAACTTTTTATGTAATTTCTTTTCCAATATCAATAAAATTACGTGTTTGAGGACACTTCTACCATTAATGTGGCATCAGAGCCACTGGTAATGCAGATGACGTGAAATTGAATATTTCAGCTTTGCAGACTATTGGAAAAATTTGCTAAAAGATGAATTGGCATGCAATCTTGTCAATGCTTTAAGGAAAATAAATTATTGGTTATAATCTGAAAATCAATTTTTTTATTTAAGATTCAGTTTGTTTTTAAAATTCAATTTTATACGACCTTCTTGTCGAGATCTTCCTACAATTTTTCTTCCCATTGAATAAGCTTGTTCGGATCGAAGTCCAAAGCTAAAAACTTATTGAAGGCATTATCATTAGCACTGAAGCTAACCAACGCAGAGATTTTGAAGTGGAGTAAAACAAATTTTTAAATCCCATTGAGAGAATTGCCACCAACATTGAAGCAAGCCACTTCTCTTGCATATGGATAGCAAAGTGGACAACGAATTTAAATAATTTGAAGCAACGTTGAAGAACATTGAACACAGAAGCAGTTTCAAGAGTAGTTGTAAGCAGTTGCTTAGATCCAACACAGGACCTGATCACCGGATGGAAAGTCATAGGTATACAAAAAGGTGTGGAATGCCGAACTGTGAAGCTTCAGGCATGTGGGCTTGAGTTGATACACTTGTAGAGCCGAAGTAAATTAAAACAAGTCATATGAAAACTGTTCATTTTTGTTCAAATGCAAAACCGTGGGTAAGTGGACTTGATTGATCCGCGTGTAGAATATTTTTGGTGAGCTATGGTCAAATATAACAGTTTGGAATCCATCACAGCAGTTGCAATCGAACGAGGGTCGAACCACAGCGTGAAGCCAATGCAGTTGTGTTATATCATACCTTGTCAGCTATAGCAGCTTTGAAGACCATTGCAGCGATTGCAAGGGATCACACCAGTGCCAATCATAACGCAGCATTTTCAGGTGTGTGCATAAGTTAAATGGTAATTGTTTGCCAATGGTGGTGGATTATATTGTATAATGTGAAATTTTGTGTAACTCAAAGTAAAAAAATTACTGCCAATGACATTTCCCACAAACATGACAGTTGTGATATGTTCTGCTTCTAAATTACGAGACCTTGAATTGTCAAAGACAACATTGGGGCATTAGTTAATCCTCACTCCACATCCATATTGATAGTAGAAGAAAGCCACCAACACTTCCAATCTTGAAACTTATTTTCTAGGGCTAAAAACAACAGAGCTTTTGGAGTGATAAGGGATATATTTCATGTTATTTTTTTTAGAGCATTGTAAGTTTTATAATTGGAGTTATAAGGAAGAAAATTGAAATTTTTTTACTTTGGAGTAACAAGGATTTTTTAATTATTGGAGTAATCAGGAGATTCTATTTGTAATTTTTTATATGGTGTGACAAGAGTGATATTGTAACTCAAAGTACCTTTTTACTTTGAGGGGGGGTAGAATTTTTTTTAAGAAGAAATTTGTAAAGGCATTGTCAAATTTTGCAAAGATTTCATTGTAAACACTCAATGAGAAATTGACTAGAGCCAAATGCAAAGCTCAGTCAATTTTCTCCTTTTTTGAATGACTATACGAGGGTCAAGGCCAAGCCCCGATAGATCAATTTTATTTTTATTTTGTGTGGCGTGTGTCGTTTTTGTGTGGCGCGTTTCGTGTGACGAGTTGCTCAATTTTTTGTGCTTGATTCTTTTGGTGCACTACTTCAACACTACAATGTCGAAGTTAATTAATCTATTCTTTGAATCTAATAAGCTAGAAGGAGTAAAATCTTATAAGACATGGAAACGTATAATTGAAAGCACTCTCATATATAATGAATTGTGGCATGAAATTTTTGATGGTAACATTAAGACAAATAAAACAATAGATGCAGCTTCACTTGCAAAATGGGAAGTAAAAAATGCCAAGGCATTAGCTCTTATAAAAGCTTCAGTTAGTAATGAAATATATATACACATTGAAAATTCCTCAGATGCATGGATTGTTTTACATACATTCAAATATCTCTTTGATACACAGCCTGAATCAAAGAAAGTTGATCTTCAATTAAAATTGCTTCAACAAAAATTAAATGAAGGTTGTGATGTCCTTGAGTATGTTTCACGGCTTAAAAACATCAAGCAAGAAATCATAAATGTTGGTTTTCAAGTTTTCGATGAAATTTTCTTAACTACGATTTTAATTTGGATTTCCATAATCATATAAACATTTTTTGGAAACTTTGCAAGTCACTGGAAATTTAGAGAAGATAAATTTTGATGAATTGAGGGACATGTTAGCGCAACATAATAAAACATTTAGGAAGAAGAAACAGATTGGAGAAGATGTCTTCTTCACCGAAGCCAGCTTAAGTAATTCCTCAATTGATAGTTAAAAAAATAGAGGAAGAAGAAATTTCAATCAAAATCAAGCAGCCCAAGGTAGTGGATGCAGTCAAAGCAAAGGAAACAATTTCAAAAGAGGCTACAATTCAAGTAGGAACTATTTTCAAGGAAGAGGCAACAATCAAAGCAGAGGATATCATCAAGGTAGAGGACAAAGTCTAGGCAGAGGACAAACTCAAAATAGAGATCAAAGCAGAGGCCGACGACAGTATCAAGGTAGAGGACAGTCTCTAGGCAGAGGCAGCAATTTCAGTCAAATTGTTTGCAGGAGATGTAACAAAGTTGGCCATTATGCGGCAGATTGTAGAACTTATATTGAGAAGATTCCAAAGTTTCATCCAAACTATGCACAATTTGCAAATGATGAAGATGATCCTGATAGTTCCAAATATGTCTTCACCAACATAGAAGCAACAACTTTACAAGTTTCAAGCATTTTTAGAAGTGATTATGAAGATGCACGGATTCTGGATACAGGTGCAAATCAACACATGACATTTCGACGTGATTTCTTTTGAAATTTCAAAGAATGCAATATAAATTCAATCTATCTTGCTGATAAAAAAAAACATACTCCTTCTGGAAAAGGCGTAGTTAAATTTTTTTTACCAAGAATTGGAGAAAGAATGATTTCAAATGTATGGTATGTCCCAACATTCAAGCAAAATTTGTTATCTTTCGTCACGATTCGACAAGCAGGACATATGGTGATTATGGAAGATGGCTTAGTTAAAATCAACTCAGTCAAATAAAACATGAAAACAGTAATGACAGGTTATGAAGATGGAAAACAGTTAAGGATGAAAGGGACAATTATTCCAAGAAATTTTGACTTTGCAGGAGCACCAAGTACAGATATTTCACCGATCAGATTGTGGCATGTGAGATATGACCATATCAACTTTGAAAGTCTCTCTCAGTTTCAAAAACAAGGAATGGTGAAAGGAATTCCAACCTTCAAAAGGGAAAATGCAAAGTGTGAATCTTGCATTTTTTTTAAACAACATCGAGAGACTTTTCCTACAAGTTCATGGCGCGTAAACAGGCATTTGCAGTTGGTTCACAGTGATATTTGTGGACCCTCTCCAACTTCGCTCGGAAGTTGCAGATATTTCTTACTCTTTGTTGATGATTTTAGTAGGATGAATTGGGTTTATTTCTTGAAGAAAAAGGCAGAAGCATTTGAAAAGTTTAAAATTTTTCGTCAGCTTATTGAAAATAAAGTAAAGGAGAAGATTGGCACTCTTAGAATTGACAATGGCGGAGAATTCACTTCGAATGAATTCAAAAATTATTGCATGGATAATGGAATAAAACGACATCTTACCAATGTCTACACTCTGCAGCAAAATGGAGTAGTAGAAAGAATGAATCATACCTTGTTAGGAATGGCGTGACCTATGTTAACTTTCAAAAAGTTAAGTCCTTTATATTGGGCTGAAGCAATTCATACCACTGTCTACTTGAGAAACAGATCTCCCACAGCTTCTTTAGAAAAAATCACACTTTATGAAGCATGGTTTGGCTTCAAAACTCGGGTAAAACATCTTAGAGTTTTCGAATCAGTCTGTTATGCCTTAGTTTTGAAGGAAAAATGAACTAAGCTTGATGCACGAAGCTTGAAATTCACAATGATTGGGTATTCTGATGAGAAGAAAGGGTACCGACTTTTGTCGAATGGGAAATTTATTGTAAGTAGAGATGTGATTTTTGATGAAAATGAGAGTAAGAGTATTGAAGAAGTTGAAATTATTCTTCAAAAGTTAGAAACAAAAAGTGATAAAAGAAACATAAATTTACAAAGTCAACCAAATTCACAAAATTGTTATGAACTTGAGTTTCCTTCATCTGAAAATGTTTCATCTAGTCCGTCTTCTTCATCAACGCCATCTGGGTCTTCTAGCAGTTCATCCAAATCTCCTAGTAGCAGCAATTCTTATGACAATGACTCTCTGCACCCAAAACCTGCAGTTGATCAACAAACATCAATTTACATCAACCCTCTTTTCAATCATGGTGATTTTTCACAATCTCAAACCAGTGAACATCAATTTCCAAAATAGGCAGTTGGACTTTTGAAAGATGTAAGGCCTAATGAACATAATAAAACAAGAACAAGGGGATCACAAAGAAACGAAGGCAATTTTGCCTTGATAGAAAATGATTTTACTGAACCTTCTACTTATCAAGAAGTAGTAAAACATAAAGAATGGAAACATGCTATGGTAGATGAATATCAGGCAGTTCCAGAAAATAACACTTGGAAACTTGTTGATTGTCCTCAGAATGTTAAACCCATCGGATGAAAATGGGTTTACTAAATTAAGTACAAAAAAAATGGTGAAATTGACAAGTATAAAGCAAGACTTGTTGCTAAGGGTTTTGCGCAGCAGGAAGGGATAGATTATGAGGAAACATTTGCTTCTACAGCTAAATGGAACACCATCCAACTCACACTTGCCTTAGCAGCTCAACAAGGACCGAAATTTCATCAAATGGAGGTAAAAAGTGCTTTCCTCAATGGTGATTTACATGAAGAAGTGTACATGATACAACCGCCAGGTTTTGAAATTGAAGAACATGAACATAAAGTCTACAAACTAATAAAGGTTTTATATGGGTTAAAACAAGCTCCTCGATCTTGGTATGCGAAAATGGATGGATACCTTCGGAAAGTTTGTTTTCAATGAAGTGAATCTGATGATACCTTGTATGTATGTCAACAATGTAAAAATCTGGTGATTTTGGTTATGTATGTAGATGATTTGATTATCACAGGCAACAATGATGATCACATTTCACAGGTGAAAAAGGAGTTACATGCAGGTTTTAAGATGACAGATTTGGGACTAATTAATTACTATCTTGGAGTTGAAGTATTCCAATGTCCACATCATATCTTCATTTCTCAGAGTAAGTATGCAGCAGAAATTCTTCAGCGATTTGGAATGCAGGATTTCAAGCCCATTCTCACCCCTATGGAAAAAAGCTTGAAACTTTCAAAATTTGAAGGTGGGGAAATGGTGGATAGCACTACTTATAGACAATTGATTGGTAGCTTGATTTATCTAACAACTACTCGACCAGATATTTCTTATGCCATCAGTATTCTTTCCCACTTTATGCAGGAACCATGAGACAGCCATTGGAATGTAGTTAAAAGAGCTCTTTGTTATATCCAAGGAACAAAATATTTTGGTCTCAGCCGTTACAGCTAACTATCAATCGAAAATCTCAAAATCATAGTCTCAATCGGCCGAAACATCCTTTATACCCTATATATACGTCCTTCACCCAGCAAGCACAAGTAAGAGATTCCTTTTGAACCAGACTTACTCATTAGAGGATCCTCCCTAGCACTCGAAGGCGCATAGCTCTTTTTGTTTTTTGAAGTTCCCAGGTTTTTCGCCTCACTCAAATCCTCTCCTTTAAGTCTCGTTCCCACCCACAGCATATTACGTATATAATATAACGACTCAATCCCTGTGATTTTGGTCTTCTTTACAAAAAGACTAAAAATTTTGTACTCGATGGTTTTTCAGATGCCGACTTTGTTGCAATATTGATGATAGGGCATCAACCTCAGGTTATTTAATGAACATGGGGTCAGCTGCAGTTTCCTGGAGTTGCAAGAAGCAAGCTACAGTGGCCACTTCTTCAGCGGAAGCAAAGTACATTTCAGCTTGGGAAGCAGCATGTGAGATTGTTTGGTTACGTTGAGTTTTATAGGACTTGGGAATTCCTCCGGCAAAAGCTACTTCATTATTCATCGACAACCAGTCAGCAATAAAGCTTGCCAAGAATCCAGTTTTTCATTCAAAGACAAAGCATGTGGACACAAAGTATCATCATATCAGATCACTCATTGCAAAGGATGTCATCAAGCCAATTTATTGTCCTTCAGAAGATCAGACCTCCGATATCTTCACCAAACCTCTTGGCAGAATAAAATTTACTAAGTTTAGAGATGAACTTGGTATATGTTGTAATGTATCTTTGGATCATAGGGGGTAATGTTAGATGATCCAAATGTAATATTGTAAAGTTAGGATAAATATATTTAATAAATATTAGAGACACTTAGAAATAGAATATTGTTAGCAAAGATAGGACTCTAGAATTGAGTCGTATCTTAGGCTCTAAAATTGGAATAAAGTTAGTATATTGGATAGAAGATCATTTATTGTAAATGGACACTTGTTATTTTTTCAAGTGATCCATAACTAAATTAAGTTAAGACATATAGCTTATAAATAGGTTAGTCTCCTAATTGCAAATTGAGTAGAAGTTTATGTTTGTAAACTACTGCAACTTTTTATGTAATTTCTTTTCCAATATCAATAAAATTACATGTCTGAGGACACTTCTGCCATTAAATGAGACTTATTGTCTTCTAATTTTTTTAACATTATTTTGAATTTCTTTCTAAAAATTGATAAGTTTCCTGAATGGGGTGAATCACTGGTCCTTTTGAGGATTATGGATGATAATTTTTAGAGTTTTAAGATTGCTTATCTGCAAAAGAGTCTTTACAATGTTAAAGATTCATTTCTTGACTAATAACAGAGTAACCATGCTTTATAAAGATGACATTTCATTAGAGAATAAATAATTTTAGTGAAATTTCAACTTTCAGTAAAATAGAATCTATTTGATATTCAAATATTTTGATTGTTTCCTTAACAATTATTATTTCTATAAGTGATAAATCAAAAAGGTTTTCTTAGATGTTTACTTCAAAATCCAAAAGTCAATACTATGCAACTTTTATTTTCCTAAGGAAAAGAAAAGACAGTAATGTACACGGAATAGGAGGGGTTACCTCCTATGAAAATAATATCTTTAAAATCTTCCCATTAATAGGAAAATAATCTCTTTTCCTGATAGATCTTGCAATAAAAATGTTGATGGGCCTATTTCCTCAATGATTTTAAATGGAACTAGCCACAATCTTTGAAATTTGGTGTGTTTACATTTTTCCTCATGTGCTTTGTCCCATTTCAATACCAGATCACCAATTTGAAAGTTTTTTGGAGTGACAGAAGTTGTATCAAATGAAGCTTTAACTATCTGTTGATGATGTGCATGTGTAGCTTTAGCTTTTTCTCTTTCTTCTTCAAGCTTAAGAATTCGAAATTGTCTTACTTGCAAGGAAGAAGAAGGGTATTCATCAATAATTTGAACTAAGGAGAGAGAAGGAATAACTACATTGGTAGGAATAACAACTTTGTTTCCATAAACAAGATTGAATGGAGAAGTGCCAAAGGAGGCCTTCTGAGTTATTCGGTCTTCCCAAAGAGAAAATGTTAATGACTTGGGCCAATTTCGTTGGTTTTGATCAACAATTCATTTGATGATTCTAATAAGGTTTTTATTTGTGGATTCTTCTAAACCATTTCCTTTCGGATAATAACTATAAAAATACTTAAGTTTAAAACCTCTTTTGATTTCAAATTCTATCATAGAATCTCCTGAGAATAAGATGCATTATCAAACATTAAAGCAGTGGGTAAACCAAACCTAGTTATGATCAATTGATCAATGAATTCAATGTTATTCTCAGAGTTGGCTACCTTTAGTGGAATTGCCTCAACCCATTTAGTAAAATAATCTATAAATGTGAGAATATATTTATGATGTTTGGAAGAATTAGGAATGATCTCACCGATTATATCTAATCCTTATTATTCAAATGGTTGTTCTATACTAACTGGTTGTAATGGGAAATATGGTTTCCTTTCTCTTACGGATTCACTTTGAAAAAAATTTCATTTTCTTCCATATTCATGATCATCTTTGAAAATTCTAGGCCAATAGTAACCTACATGCATGATTTTATGTGCTGTTGTATTTCCTCCAAAATGTCCTCCAGCTGGTCCATCATGGAGTTCCTGCCAAACTTTATTTGCTTCAGTTTTCTCTAAGCCTTTTAATAACACAAAATCAAAGTTTCTTATAAATAATACATCATTTATTATTTCATATTTCTTGGCCTTTAATATCAAACCATGTTTTTTTTTATCACTGAGTTGAGTTGGGTCATATCCATTTTTCAAATAAAACTTGAGATCAACGTATTCAAACTGTACATCATTGAGGATTACCTCTGATATTTGCACATTATTACCTGAATCTACCTCTGATGATAAATGGTACGCTCATGTTCGAATTTTGCAAAGAACTTGACCTCTAACAATTTTAGAAGGTTTAATTTCTACAACATATTCTTGTAAAGAAGTAACCCAGTTAGCACTTTTCTCTCCTAATTCTCTTTGCATCAATAGCTTTCTCACTGTAGAAATTGGAGCTATATTTTGGTATGAGTTTTGAGAAGAAATGGCCTAAATTACTTTATAGCTTTTAAAGAAAACAAATTCTTGTTTCTCAACAGATGAATAGTTTAGTTCCGCGCTTTGCAAATTGGAACTAAAAAATGATATCGGTGCTTCAATTTCTTGGTCTTTAGGTTGTGTAAAAACAACAACATAAGATGTATCTAACAAAAATGTATATAAAGTAAAAGGACTAAGAAAATTGGGGGTAGTGAGAAATGGAGCATTGAAAATGGATTGTTTGATTATATAAAATGCTTCTCTTTTGTTATGTCCCCAATTAAAGACTGATTTTTTCTTAATCATGTTTTGCAAAGGTAAAAATATTTGCGAAAAGTCAGGGACAAATATTTTTAAAAAATTTATCTATCCAAGAGACGATTGCATAGTTTTCTTATTATGAGGGAAATAAATTCTTTTAATCTCTTTGATTATTTCAGGATCAATATAGCTACCTCTCTTAGACACAATGAATCCTAAAAGTTTTCCTTCATCTAAAGAAAAATATGACTCCTTTGGGTTTAATGAAATTCCATACTTTTTACATCGCTTAAATACTTGCTTTAGGTCATTCGCATGATTGGTTGCTTGTCTAGAAAAGACTGTAATTTCATCTAGATAAATAACCACTGATTTGTTGATGAGTCCTCTAAAAGTTGTGTCCATGGCTCTTTGAAAAGTGGCACCTGCATTGATTAATCCAAATGGCATATTTTGATAGGCATAAGTTCTCCACTAAGTCTTGAATGTGGTTTTTCATCCGCCCTATGAATGTACAAGGATTTGGTTATATCCTGAAAATCCATCTAGAAAAGACATAAGTTTAGAACCAGCTACTGTTTGCAGTACTTGTTCCATGGTTGGTAATGGAAAATTTTCTTTTTGACATGCTTTGTTCAAATTTATAAAATCGATACAAATCCTAATACCACCATTTTTCTTCCTTACAGGAACCAAATTCAACCCATTTAGAATGTCTAACTGGAAAGATGATATTTTATTTGAGGAGTTTATTCAACGCTGTTTTCATTTGATTTTCAAGATACTGACTTAGGAATTGGATTTCATCTTGTTCATCCTTTATCTGAGTGTCATGTTCATTTTCATCTAGAATTTTATTATCATAAGATCCTTCAGATGTAAGGAAATCTATGATATTAGAATCATTATTAAATACTCTCCAATTAGTAATATTGTTAATAATATATGGTCTAAAAATCAATTCAATGGAAAATTTATCGAGACTAAATCCTTGAGATGGTATTAATTTAGATGCTACATTAGCCAATAAATTTGCACTAGCATTTTGTATTCTGGGTATAGAAGAAATATTGAAATCTCAGAAATAAGTAGTCAATTCTTGGACTAATGATTGATAATGCTTTAGATGTCCAAAATGACAATGGATGGTATTTCTTACTTGTTTGACAATTACTTACGAATCTCCTAGGACTTTTAGATATTTCATGTCGAGATCAATTTCTTTGTACAAACCTTGGATTAATATTTCGTATTCTACTATATTGTTTGTGAAATCAAATTCAAGCTACAGGATAACATGGTTTTTTTCTCCTTCTGAGCATCTTAAAATATGGCCAGCTCCTGCACCATCTTCTGATTTAGAGCTATCAAAATAAAGAATCCAAAATAAAGAGTTAACTATTGGTTTATCTGCAAAATTTTTACACCTAAAAATGTTTGTCTACAAAAAATTCTCAATTTGAGAGATAACTGCATTATCGAAAAAGGGTGATGTTTGAGTGTTAAAATTTCCAAGAGATGATTCTGTTGAGTAATTTCCAATCATATTGTTATTGAATGCTACTAGATCATTTATCCCTTCAAGATCGGTGACCGCATGCTTCATGAATTTCTCACGGTCTACCTGCATTTGATTTGGCTTTCCATTGTGTGGTAGCCACATATGTGACCAGTCTGTTGCAAAATATCCATGAATATTTTCATACCAGTCCCTACTTAACACTAAACCGTAAAACTCGGGAATATAACTGACAAATATATCAATTATGTGATGCAACTTTAGGGTTTGATGACAATCTGATAGAGACAAAATTTATTTCTCCTACACCTCTACTTTAGTTCTATCTAGTTGTATTATATGAACAGGAGAACTCTGAGGATTTATGTTCAACTTAACACATACTGATTTTGGCATGATATTAGAGTAAGCCCCTGAGTCTATTAAACAATTATGGGCATTTTTATTATAGATCTCATAGGTTAGAAGAAATGGAGGAGTATGAGAGATGGATCGATCACCTATCATAATTAAATCTGTAGAATCTATTTTAGGTGAAGGAGAAGGAATTTTACTCATTTGATTAGCAGCTTGGACAACTACTGGAGTAGGTAAGGCTAAAGCTAGAACTACATTTAAATCTCTGAGTAATATTTTTTGTTGTTGTTATAACTTAGTAAGTTCATGAATTGAAATGTTGGCCCTAGTATTTTTCATATCCTTAACTACATAATACTCAATGGTGTTAGAGACTACCATTGTTTTTTATGTAGGTGGAACATCTAAAGTATGAGGGTTTGTTTGTGTAGCCTCAGATGTACATTTTTTACTTATTGTTTTGTCTTTAGTAGGTGTTGAATTCTTTTGTTTCTAATTTGGCTGAATTGCTTCAGTGGTATTCCTTCTCCTTGTACTTATAGGTGAAGTTTTTTGTTGTTCCTCATTTGGTAGGATAAAATCCCACATTCCATTTAGTTCAACTTCTTCTTCTAATTCAGTTTCTTCTTATTCTTTTTTCTCTTCATTTGTATCTTGATCAAACTTAGCATTATATATGATATTTGTCCATTGATAATTAAAAGATTTATTTTTCTTGAAGGGTCTAAAAGTGTTTTTTGAATTGCAACTTTCAGCAACTTGTTTTTTGATATCTACCATTTAATTTGTCATAGTCTTTAAAAGTTTCTGAAGACCTTCTAAATCGAAAGGGTCTTTGGATGGCTTATTTTTTGAATCATCTTTAAAGGATACTTTCTTTAATTTCCTATCTTCTTGGGAAATTTTCTTTTCAAGAGCTATTATGTGTTTCTATACAGATAAAGATTCCTTCATATTTCTTGCCAATGTAGGTAATTTTTCTCTATCAACAAAAATGGATATATTAAATGGGAGAGATGAAATATACCACTCAACTTGAACATTTTCACCAGGAACTGATGTAGCAGGAATTTTATTAAGTAACTTATTAAATCTAGAGTTAAAACCTTTTATTTTATCCCATATTTTAGCCTTTAGATTTGATAAATCATTGATGAGCGATGCAGTGGTTCTATCATCTCCAAAATTAGCTAAAAATTGTTCTTCGAACATATTATAGCTAGTTATAGAGTGGGTAGGTAATGAAAAATACCAGGATCCTGCAGATCCTGTGAGAGCATATAGAAATAATATTACGAAAAAAACTTCTTCAACCACCTCCTTTAAATTAATGGCTAACATGTAATTATGAATGTGTTCTTTAGCTGGAAGTCCATCACCAGGATTAAATTTAGGTAACCATCTTTTTAGGGTATTTTGGGAGAGGATGAAGAGGAACAGAAATTTTTACAACCCTTGGATTATTCCATGGTTATACATTTGGTGGAGGTACTTGGTATACCATTGGACCTTGGATGGAGGTGATGGATTAAGTTTGAGTTGAAAAATAGGCAGGCTTAGTGCTAAAACTAGTCGAAGGAGTAGCAGTTTGAGTACTGGAACTAGTTAAAGTAACACTGATTGTTGGAATAGGAGTTGTGGAGGTTAGTGGAGGTAAGGGAGGTGAATGGGGTGGATTATTAGATAATAACTCACTAGTGATTGACTCTGAGTTAGTCTTCTTTGTCTTCCTTCGAGAAGTATCAATGGGAAATTCAAAAGGAGGAATTCTTGTCTTTTGAGTTTCTAATCGAGTCAATATTCTTCTGGGTTGTAAAGAGGATGAAACACTAATCTCAGATGATTGAGAAGTTTCATACTTTTTAGTATAAATGGATACTCTCTCTAAATTTTCTATCAAAGACTGAACTTCTGGGGAATTTTAATGAAAATCTAGAGATAGTATGGGTTGAGTTTCACTTGGAGACTTAATATAAGGATGTTCAACTTCAGAGCTTAAAGACTTAGATATAGCTAATTTTCTAGAAGTTGAAGGGGATATAGAGGGAGAGAGACTCTTAGATTTACTTTTATATTGATCAGATATTATTTCCATTCACAATTTTCCCTCCTTCTAACGCCAAAATGTTAAGGCCTCAGAATTCTGCAGCAAAAACATGGGGGAAAACCACCTGGTCCAGACATTAGAGTAGGTTCTTTTCCGTTTGGTGTGGTGACTCCGCCTTGGGATAAAGGGACTAGTTTCCCAATAAGGATGATTTTTGGATGTGGTTTTTTTATATAACATGAAAATGGGAAATTATTTTAATCTATCATATGCATTTATCTAAAACTGTCTATTTTATTATATACCCGGGGTGTTTCTTCCTTTATGCGATCTAAAAAGGTATTCCAACTATTAGTAATGAATATTATTTAACAGTTGAAGGAGATGAAAATTATGTAAAGATAATTATTTTAACAAAATAGTTTGATTAAAAGAACTGTGAAATGTATATCACATTTATATGTGTGATTATATATAGAATAAGAGACATAAAAAAATATCAGTACAGAAGTGCATTTAACATTCATTTATGATAACAGTTCAAATATATAATGCAAATAAAAAGATAATTTTCAATATAGAAATCAAAACTTAATATAACATGTAGAAGTACCATATATAAGAAGCCTCTACTAATATAAACTGACAGTAGTTTTCTGCCCCTCTTCACTTTCAAGCAATTTAAAGAGTAGAATAGTGCAACATCAGTTAAACAACTTCAAATGTCAAAAGATAATAGATTTCGTTCCATTAATCCATCAAATAATTTACAAGCTTACAGAAATGCATTGTTTGCAAATGTTTTTGATAAATTTTTGGACCCTTCTCTAAATGCATGAGAAGGGTTTAAATACTAAAATACAATATGTTTAATAATAGATTATTACATAAAAATAGAGGAGGTTTCAAACAACCATCCTCGTAAAGAGAAAACTTAAACTACAAGCTAGAAAAATAAAGTAACAACATAACTATGAGTGTTGATCCTCCTTGTGTATTTGATCTCAAAGCTGAAAAATATCCACTATTAGTTTTAGCTAAGCCGGCTATGAAATTCCTGATCTGATCTGGCCCTAGAAAATTGCACTTGAAAGTGTTGGTTTTGACTTCTTTGTTGAATTATTTAATGATTGTAGGCTTAGGCACTGATGATAAGTTTTGATCAGAAAATTACAGTAATTTTCTTGAAAAAATTTATTTATCTTTTTAATCATTTCCTCCTGTATCTCTATCATTTGTTTCCACTGTGATTCTAATGGATTGAGTTCTGATAGAACTTCATTTGTGGACTCTTTGATAATCTCATCTTTCAAAAAAAATTTGTAAAAATATTCAGTTGTTTCATTTCTTAACCTTTATTCCTTTTTCATTGCCTTTTCTGCTCATCTCAGTTGTACTTCACAATCCTTAAATAAAATTTCCTTGTGAAATTTGTCTATCTGAGGTAGCTCAGATTTCTTTCCTGAGTTAGATCCTTGCCACTAAATGAACTCATTAATATTCTTATCAATTTTCTCACACTCAAGTCTCCTGTTGGCCACTTGCTAGATCAGGATTTTTCTTGTGTTACAGTAAGAGCTAGTAATTGAAGCTTGTTGACAAAATATTTCTTGTTGCTACTTTAGCTTGGTATTCATTTCGAGTGCTCTTATAAACAACTCTACTTGATGTTGTATTTTTAATTCGTTCATTATGTCTTCAAGCTGTGTTTCTTTCCCTGTAATTTGAACCTGGTCTTGTAAACTCATTCTTTCAAAATCCTTTTGAAAATGAGACATCTTCAATTCCATCTACCTGTTGGAGTTAAAATTTTCCTGCTCTAACAGTCTCTCTAACTCTTGTACTTTGTATTCTTTTTTCTTCAATAGAAGTTGTACTAGAAGAGTTAAAAATATAGTGGCATTGACTACAGCTAAAAGAGTTGTACCAAAGAACAAGTGATGTTCTTAAGGATCGTGACAAGGAACCCTTGAAGCAAAGAGGCTTATGAAACAGAGAGAATTTTTTCTAGCTAAGGTTGGACAAGTGAAGAGGACAGAGGAAGTCCTTGAGAGAGGTGAATATAACAAATTAAGTTCTTGAGAGGTGAGTAGAGTGCAACAATCAGAGGATCAGAGGAGGCTCAAGAGGTTACAGATAAGTTGAACCTGTGATACCAAAAGTCCAAGGTAGGGGAGAGAATATTTGTGAGGTGTCCCATGGAGTCTTGTTTGCAAGTCATAGCGAGCATGGATAAGCTCAAAGAGAACGAGAGATGGGTATTTATGGTCATGTTAGGTTTCAGACAAAATCCATAAGGGAATGGAGAAATATTCCAAAATGGATGGCATCAGGAGAAGAAATATAAGTCAAGAGAATTTTGATAGAGATATGGTTGAGTTGAAAGAGAGGCTCGGTGTAATAATCATGTTGCTATAATAAAGTAATAATTAAGACTGAAGATGTGGATAGGATCTAAAGAAAAATATCCAATGTCCTGTTAGATAATTATATATGAGGAAGTTGAGAACGAATTTGAGGCACCTGTTGAGTGCTCAACTCAGAGTAGCTGAGTATGGAGAGGAGGAAGTTCACTATTTTGAAATAGAGAAAGGAACAATCCTTAGAGAATATGATGAGGAAATTGTTGAGGATATATTCTCTAAGAGTTGCATGGACTGTGTGAAGATTCCAGACTAGCAGAAGGAGATGTTGATAAAATGTGTGGTGGTAGAGGCACCAAATGGCCAAGAAATCATTATTATTTTAATATTGATATTTTTTTGTATGGTTGTAGGTCATAAGGATGAAAAAAAAGGATATACATCTATAGTTGTCATGATAATATTGGGGAATGGAGGAATTACTAGAATAGGAAATAATTTAAAATCTATCATACTCAAAGATTAGGCAACATTGTCCCATCAAGGAAACTAAAAGAAGGACCATACAAAACAAGAGGAATTACTGATGAAGGCAGCAGAAGAGGCTATATGGCCTCATGTTTTTTGAACTAATACAATGCATGTGAATGTGGGATTTGTAGGTAAAGAGCATAAAAATATTTTCCAAAATAAAGGAGAAGGTGCAGGAATTGCTTCTCAGAAGCAGAGGAAAGCATAAATAAGTTTGAGAACTAAAACTTGCAAAGAACTGGCAAATATTGTTGTCATGGCAAACTAGAACAAGTTGGATTGTAGAAATGTTATAAATGAAGGACATCCATTGAAATTTTTTATAAATAAAGAGGATAAGGAAAATTTTCTTCTAAGAGATAAAGACAAGGAGAATTTAGCAAATGAGAGAAAGGGCAGTAAACCTATGACAGAAAAAGGATATATGGATATCTATGAACATGCGAAGAAGTTGCATATGCTAAGGAAATTTTCCTTTAGAAGATGAAATTTTTTTGAATGGTTGTGAATATGTCCTGACAGGTCAGTGACATGGCCACATTGTACAAAAGGGAGAAGAGAAGCCATATTTGATCCAAGAATACTAGAAGAAAATTAACTCAGTGAAAAACTCATGTAGAGGGAACATGAAGGAATAAGAAGGCATAATATTTGCTTCTCATATGTTGAAGGAGGGAGAAACAAGTTTTTTTCCTAAGAGAAATCAAAGGAATCCTTGCAAATAATTGACAAGGGAAACCATGATGGAAAACAAGAGCAGCCATGTCGAAGGTGAAGAAAAACTCCCAATAGTTTTTTTAAAAGGGAGATAAGATGAGGAGGACACCCTCATAAAAGGAAACGGATAGCATTCCACTTCAATGATGTATCTATATGAAAATGAATTGAAATTCATAGAGGATTGGTAGGATAGTCCCATGATTGAAGAGAACTACAAAGAGAATGCATCCAAGAAGCAAGAAGAGGTTGAGATGCTTCAAGAATCTGAGTGTTTTGATGATGAATTTCATGGTATGAAGACTACTAATGATATTGTAGTCAAAGGATAATAATTTTTGTTATAAGAACATGAGAAGAGAGTGCTTGAGGTAAATATGTCTCATGAAACTAGAGTTTTGCTCCATTTTCATCCAATGAGTATGGAGCAAAAAAATATTTTGGAAGGTAACCAATAGCCTACAAATAATTATTTTGCGTATTTTTTTAAGGAAACAATGGAAGAGAATCATAATTAATAAATATAAGGATTGTTTTAATAAGTTCAATTTTTTTTCAAAAGTTGGGATTACATCTTTCATGAAGCAGTTATGGGAAAAACTGCCAAACTCTTTTGAAATATATCTAATGATGGAGAGTGGAAGCAACAAGGTTATGGAAGAGAAGAGGTGGTAATTGAAGTCATGAAAATTTTGAAAATACTACTAAATTTAGGAAGTTTGGTTCAGCAATGAGATGTGTTGGAAATCGATATTGAGGAATTGAGTATGTTGATGAAAAAGGTATCTAAGCAATGGTATTGTGGAGAAAAGGAAGCACTTAGCTACAACACATGGTTGATTGCAAGAGGTTGCATCAGTATAGAAATTCAGAAATAGCAGAATAAGATCTAGAAACCTGAAATATTTGAACCAATAGTAGTAGTCGGGAAACAATCTCAATGGACGAATGGATAGTTTCAAAACAAAGTAGGGGATCCTAGAGAATTGAGCAACAATAGGAAAACCAAGAAAAAAACCAAATAAAAATCAACAAAATCAATTTAGACCCTCAAGGATTTAGCAATCAGCAACACACGACCAATAGGCCATGAAAAGTTTCAACCTTGGCAATTTTATGCAGGAGCATCAACCCCTAATCGATCCATTTTTCCTAGGCCCAAAGGGGATCATGAAATTTCCCTCAAATGTAATTTTTATAAATTAGAAAATGTTGGCTTTTGATGTAATTACATGTGTCCTGATTCTAGAAATAATTTGAGTTGCTATGTTGTTAGTTTTCTTTGGTGAGATGGTATTATGGCCAAGAGGGCCTTTGTAAAACTGACAAATGTCAAGGTGAGGTGGTAGGAAGTTTTAGGCATTGGGATAAAAATATGAATAACCTTTGTTCTGTTATGATATTTCCAGCCTGTAGGAAGCTACACATATGTATAATTAGAGCTCAATAGGCCTCGGGGGGATTAGAGCAATAAAATCTAATGAGTATATCTCAAGGAGCTCAGAGAGAGAGAGAAGAAACCTGAGAAAGGGGATATTAGAGTTGGCAGCAAAATAGTCGTGTAAATCCTTTGTAAATACATCTTTATGAATTATAATAGAATCTAATTTTTTGTCTAATGATTCCTTGTGTTTAATGTCTCTGTCTGAACATGTGATGATGTCCTATCTAAAGGGGTGTGTATCTCTATGTTAGCCTAACTACCATTACATGTAGCCCTTCTGTGTTGATTTAGCTTATTCCAACAAGAGATTGAGAAACAAACCCTCTAATATTGTTGCAAGTCATAAGTTCAAGATTAGGAGGTGTATAGGAGGACTAGAGACAAGGGAAAACTCAAGGTCGAAGCCTTGCAATTATAAGCAGGATTAGAGTCACAGAGTGAATATAGGAAGGTAGCCAAATTAGAGAAATTAGGCCACACATATGTGACAGGTGAATCTGTTACACCATGTTTTGGTCATCTAACCTGTTACTATTAGATGGACCTAAGTACACCATGTAAGACCAATTTTACCATAAGTAAAATTGCTTTCACTATGTAAAATAACTTAGTAAACCACCTGATGTAAAATAAACAATTCAAGAGACAAGCACCTATCCATCTAAATCAGTAATTCCACGAATATATTTTCATTCCACTTGATTTTTCAAGAATCCCGAGTGGCGAGAAAGGATGGCTTCCACTAGGGTTTTGCTGAGCCTGGCTGCCGACACTGAGCTTTCCACTAACGCTGACCCATTCGGCTCTGTCGCCACCACCGTCACCATCGCAGATCCAGGTGATCCTAATATTTCAACCACTGTGGTTCCATGCGGCTCTGCATTCTCGAATCAACTCAGGCTCTAGGCTCCTCCCCTCTAGGCGGTCGCTGGCACCGTCTAGGATGATGATATCGAGCTCACTCCAGTCGACGCCGATGGAGATCTAATAGCAATGGAGACTGCACAAGCTATGGCCTCCTTCTGCGGCAAAGAAGGGATCAAAGATTCCATTCCTGCACAAGTCAACAATGCCCGCCAGACAAAGGAAGAAGGCTCAAGAAAACTTGCAGCCTCGACCACTGCCGCTTCCCAGCAGACGCTCAATCTCACCGATGGGAAGGCCAGGTTGAAGGGGATGCCGCTGTCGATTGAAATCTCCCAGATACAGGAGGGCTATGATCTTCATCCAGCCTCAATCAATGACAAAGGCCTTGTAGTTTTGGGGATACAAGGATTATGCACAGTTTGACCACAAATTTGAAGCAGAGAGTAGAAGTTTTTAGATCACGCACCCTCAGACTATCAGATCTAGATCTCTCTTCTCTTTGGCAGAACAATGATGATCTGGGTGCGTGCTACAGATCTGGTGCAAGAAATTCTGTGAGATATTGAACTCAGGTTGGGGATCCCATTAGCTCTCCAGAGATTGATCTACGAAGGTAAATAGCTCGAGTACCCTCTACCCCTGTCCTATTACAATATTGAAAGAGATGCTTCAGTCAGGCTCACCCTACGTCTAAGAGGAGGAGCATCTGGGCAGACCTCCGTGGCTCCTACTTTCTCCTATAAGGATGTGGTCCATGCACAACCTCCCAAGAAATCAGCCCAACCAGTTGAGGCTCCCAAGCCTTTCCTGGTGGACAAAATGGAGGAAACTCCCTCCATTGAAATCACTCATCCGTCACTAGAGGATCAATATCAAATGTTTGCAGAAACGACCATTATCTTCAGATTTAATGGACTATGGCCTCGAACTTCAGAGTCTATACCAATGGATCCACTCTAACTGGACCAACAACAAAAATGTATTTTTATGCTCAAAAGGCTTCTTCATCGTGGCATTTTCCTTCAACAAAGACTATTAGAAAGCCTTAACGGGAGGCCCTTGCTTCTGGGGATCATCCGGGCTCTTCCTTACCCCCTATTTTCCATACTTTGACCCCTATATAGCCATCATCACCAAGCTTCGCATCCAGGTCAGGATTCAAAACCTCCCAGTGCACTTATGGCACTTCTCAGTTTTCTAAGGAATTGGGGACACCTTAGGCCGTTTCCTGGCTATGGACACCTCAAGGGGGGAGAAAGGAATATACATCTTCAACATAATTTGTGTGGAAATATACATTACCAAAGGGCTACTTGATTATATCAACCTCAAAATTGGGGATTTCCATTGGACACAAACCTTGGACTATGAGAACACAGCCTTCCGGTGCCGCCATTGCCATCAAACGAGACATCTCCAGAACACTTGTGCCACATTCCTCGACAAGAAGAATATTACCACTCGCAAATCCAAATCCAAGAGTTGGAAACCATGTGATCCACCCCCATGGATGACATAGAGTCCTTTAGCTCGAATGAGGAGGAAATTGAAGCAAAAAGGGAGAATGTTGAGCAGCCGAAGGACACGCCCTTGACCAACCCTGAGGTTCCCTCTACACCTCCGATCTCACAGAAACGCACTCATGAGTCTTTTTCCTCCGATTCAGATAAGGAGACTCCTCCTTCAAAGAAGAATAATCTACAATTGGTTCTTGCCCAGCCAAGTCACGACGGCTGCGTCCAAGTCAATAAGAAGAAAGGGAAAAAATGTCGATTGGAAGCCTCTACCCATTCTAGGTAGATTCCTTTGTCTCGTTCTCTAATTTCTGTTATTCTTGTTATCTTTTGCTTATTCCATGCTGCTTTTTGGGACTGTGGATTGATAGTCTATCATTTTCGGCTTCCTTGCTCTCCAACTTCACTTATTTGCAAGCTTAGATTGTACTATATGCTTTTTCTTCATAGATTTAGTATTATTTAGAAAAAAAAAACTTAGTAAACCATCTTTATTAAGTTGTTTATGGTCTAAATAGGAAACCCCATGAGGAAATATTAAATAAATCTACATTTGTTTGATTTTCCTCAAGGAATAATTAGTTAAACATCAGTTTAATTAATATTCCTGGTCATATTTAACCCAAAACAAGAAAATCAATTAGATAAATCACTATTTATCTTATTATTTTCTAGGAATAATTATTTAAACCTTATTTAAATAATATTCCTTGTTAAATTTGACTAAATCGTTCATAATAATTAAATAAATCATTATTTATTTAATTATTACTCAACCACATCCTTAAAATAATAAATAAATCATTTATTTTTTTATTATTTACAAATAAAGGGATTTGACCCAAGTCAAATTTTTTTTCCCTCCAACAAATATAATCAAATATTACATAAAATTTGGATCTTGATTTGGTTAATAATATTTTAATTATGCACCAATATCTAGACTAACTCAATATTTTGTTATAAATAGAAGGGTTTCCCATTTATTCACTGCCTTTTTTTGCCTAAACATCACTCTAGATCTATACCTTTGGTCTGACTTTGATCCGCCATCATTGTCATATTTTTCTATCATTTTTCTTGTAAACTCCCTTTGAGTTCCATTTTTGTCTGGGTTTTCTACACCATCAAGAGAGAGGGATTTTAGATCTGAAGTGGTGAGGACTTACAAGAACCCATCCCATTGAGGAGGAATGGTAACATCCTTCTATTTTCTCCTCCCAGGTGCCATTAATACAAAATTATTTAAACATATTCTTGTCTTTTCTATTGGATGCATGGAGCAACTCTTGTTTTTATTTGCTGTTTAATGTATTTTAATGCATAGATCTAGATTTTTGCAGCATTTATCTTGGTCACCTAATTTCAGATCTAAAGATATTGGCAGCCATATTTGTTGTTAGGTTTGTTTGTTATGCATGGCTAAAGTAAGCCTTTTTTGTACACTTGCGATTAAGATTCATGCTAACAACTGGCGACCCCACACGGGTTTATGATTACGACTGTTATCGTTTTTTAGATCCCTACATATCCATCTACTTCAAACCCTAGAATTTCTCTTCAGATTCCTGTTTTGTTTTTCTTGATGTTTTTTTTAACCTATAAAACCCTAAAACATTAAAAATTATAGCTTTTGTGTGCTTTCGGACTTATTGCACAGGTGATTGGCATCAACCGCAGCTAAGACGACACATTCTTTTGAAACCTGCTTCTGAGAGTGCTGCAAGTGCAAGTCACACTTTTTGGGCCAAAACCTGTGACCTGAACCTCCAGGGTGCAGAAAACAGGCCAGAACCTGTGACCTCAGCAGAAATCAGGTCAGAATCTATGACCTAAACTTTTTGCAGGAGTTTTTCTAAAAGTTTTCTAGTTTTTTCTGGGCCTCTGTTCAGGGTTGTTTGACCTTCGTCTCCACCAGTTTTGGACATGTACTTGTTATGTTTTACTCAGAAAAGAGGAAACCTAGCCCACTAGGGCTTCAGTACCCTCCACCTTTTGTGGAAGAGTTTTAGCTGCCACAGGTTGTTTGAAATTTTAGTGTGTTCAGCCATTTTTTTAGATCTGATCCCTTACCTTTAGATCCACTTTAGATTGGTTATTTATCCATCCAAAGCACCTCTTTTGGGTCTGTATGGGTTTTCCTCTAGGGTCCCCTCTGATAGCATTTTGCCACCTTATTTACAACAATTTTTCCTCTGATTTTTTGTTGTTTTTCTACACCTATTTCCAGCAGATCTGACCTTTAGATCCCTATCCCTCCCGACCTTAGATATATTGGCTATTGCAATGTGTTTTGAATAGATTTTTTCCCACCTGTAGACTAGTTGTTAAGAGGTCCGCTTCCTTGGGTTTAGATTAATGCATAATTAGTTGTTTATTTTCTGTTATTTTAGTTCCATATACTGTTATTTTCAAGTTTATTTACAGTTATACAACACACTTTTTATTTTTCTCTACAAACATCTGGGTTTAAAAATTAAAATTAACACACTTATCACACACACCCTAAGTGAAGAAGAGCTTGGTTAACACCACCAAGCAAAGACTTTAAACATTGTAATCAATTGATCCTACACCTCTCTGCCCTTCTTTTGACATTGTAATCAGTTGATGTTGTGCCTCCTTGCCCTTGTTGGTCTCTCTTCCCTTTGTGTCGTGTTTGTGTCATCATCATTGCGCCACCAAGGCGTTTATCCCAGAGACTTCTTGGCCTTCATCCTTAGTTTCCAGTAGGAAGAATTACTCCTCCACGTAGAATTTGAGTTATTCCTCCATCGAGTTCGCATTCTGAATCCTCTTATAGTTCATTTGGTTCCCCTTCTGGTTCTGCTCCTGGTTCGCCCACTGTCACCTTCACCATGTTTGGTTCAGGACCTAACGTTGGCGGTAGCCCCAACCCTAATGTTGGGAATACTATTAGTGGGACCGCAATAGGAACTACCCTGACTTCTCCCTTTCTCCCCTATATGGCAAGCCTCAGTCTTCCTTATTTTAACCAGTTGATCAATGACCCTATATACCATGATGCTAGTTGGCCTGATATGCCGACCAAGATCCCTTCCGATATCCCCAAGTTTGAAGGTATTGCTGGAGAAGATCCTAAGAATCATGTTTGATCTTTCCACATGTGGTGTTCATCTAACTCCATTACCGATGACTTTGTCCATCTTCAGTTGTTCCAACGTACACTTACTAGCGAAACTTTTAAGTGGTATGTTGATCAGACCTCATCCTCTCATACCACCTTTGCGACTCTTTCCTGGGATTTTTTGTCTTATTTCAAGCTTCCTCTTATGACACTAGTACCAAACTTTGACTTCTTTCCGTTAATCGTCTGCGACCCTCATATCCGATCATGTCCAGGAATGGCAGAGAAGAAAGAGCCTATGTCAAGCCCCTACCTTAGAAGACCATGACTACATGGACTGGTTCCTTAGATCTCTCTTGCCTGCTATCCCCAAATATGTTGCATCACATTTTCCTCAAACAGAAGAAGCCGCTCTCCAGATTGCCTTAAAATATGACCTGATATATGCTCAGTCAAGTTATGTTTATACCGTTCTACCTGATCTTCCTAGACCCGGTGGTGCCAATGCACCAAGGACATCTCATGCCGCCGACGGTACCGTTGGAGCTCTTTCTCATCTATACGCTTAGCCTCCCATGGGCTATAGTTTTCCTCAGGGAGGGGCCAACACCTACAACACTTTTCCCCCTCCCGGTAGCATGTATCCAGGATACGACATTCCTCCTCATTTTTCCCAACCTCCTATTTACCACAATGTTACTCAACCTCTTTATTATTCGTATCCGTAGCCTAGTGCTCCATCTCCTCCAGCATTAGCACCTCCACCTCCCTTGCCTTCTCAACCCCCGTAACAGCAGCCACAGCCCCCTCAAGGGCAGGTGTATGCACAGCAGGGTGCGACTAATCCTCCTCCTTCCAAAAAGAAGAGGAAAGGCATTCAATATCAATCTACCCTTGGTAATCCAAGACCTAATCCTCAAAATAATTCTCCTAACACTTCTAACCAGCAACAGGATAGTCAGCCCAAGCAATACAAGCATGTTCGCACGAACAAGCCTTGTTCTTGTTGTGGTGTTAATGGTCATTACACACACGATTGTCCTATTTTACCACAGATGAAGAAGATATGGGAGTCTCAAGCAGCATTGCGAGGACATCAAGCCCCCCCTTCTGTCCCTCCAAATCCTGCCCTAGTCAGCCGAGTGTGTTTACTAATCCTTTCCCTCAAAAAGGATTTGTGGCTACCTAACCACCTAAAGTTCAGGTGGCCACTCAACCTCCTCCGTCTGGTACCTTTGATTACCATATTCTCATGATGAACTCTGACCAACCTTTAACCATTGACCTCAACCTTCAGACTCAGTCCTGTCAGTACAACAAGCCTCCCGCTACGTTTTTCCCCGAGTCCCCTTCTTCAGGGTCTACAGAGCCTCTTTCGACAACTAATGGTCCTTTGTAGACCCCTCATCCTAAGGTAGAGGTTCATACCAAGATCCCTAAGGGACCACTACGCAGAAATTTTGCTTCTAGCAAAGCTCCCCATTCATATAGTATAGTAGATGATTTTGTGCAATCTCCTGATTCCATCTTAATGTTGGAACTCCTCCAATCATGCCCTTCACAACAAAAAGCTCTACTATCTACCATGGGCACTGTAGATCCTTCGGATGATCATTTAATCATCTTAGATTTTGACCGGTTAGAACATCCTCCTCTTCTTGCTTCTCTCACCTTCCAAATCCCAGTCATGATCTGGAATGCCAATGTTTCCCGGTGCATCATCGATGAGGGGGCATCCACCTATGTGATGTCCACTTCGGTTTGGAAGAAACTCGGATCACTTGAGTTGGCTCCTTCCACAATCACTCTGTGAGCGTGGATGGCCACGCCTCCCAACCCATTGGCCTATTTTGTAATTGTCCCATTACTCTTGTGGGCAAGACTGTTTTCATAGATGTAGAAGTTATTGATGCCCCCTTAGATTACAACATTCTATTAGGTCATAGCTACACCTATGCAATGTTTTCTGTCCCATCTACAGTTCACCGCAAGATGTAATTCCCTAATAATGGAAAGATAGTCACCATCGACCAATTGAAATATTATGAACCAAAGTCTCAGACCTCCCCTAAGTCCATCATCTCTTCGGTGGCCAATAAGAAAACCATTGATCCTTTTATTAGTGTCCCACTCGGAGTCTACCAAGACTCCTCTTTTCTTGGTACATTCCCTAGTGTTCCTCCTCTTGTCTCTAATCCCAACTCATCGAATGTTTGCATGATGTAATTTTCTCGGCCTTCCCTCAAGTGGTCTGCTTCGGCTAGTCAGTAGCCTCGCCCTCCACAGCCTACTCCTGGCCCTTTGATTCAGTCTTCTGGACCCCCTCCTCCTGGCCCTTCACCTCCCACTAGTATCCATGAGCCTCTCTACCCTCCTGGAACAGTTCCTCCAAGCCTTAACCATCTTCGAGCTGTCCTGCCTAACCATTTCCCCTCCAGTAAGATACCGTTCCTAGTGTTGGACATTGGGTTCAACACTCCCCATGTGTTTCGTGACATGGACTAACCGCCTCTCGTGGATCCTAACTATGGCGATTGTAGTGGAGACTAATGCCTACGAGTTTTGGTCTAACGGCAATCGTGAGTCCAACAAGTGGTATCAAAGCAACAGGTCTCGAGTTCAAAACTCACCCAACTTGCATTGGAGGGGACATTGTTGGAAATTGGGTTCAATGCTCCCCATGTGTCTCGTGACATGGACTAACCACCTCTCTTAGATCCAAACTCTGGTGATTGTAGCGAATACTATTTCCTACGGGTTTTGGTCTAACGGCAATCGTGAGTCCAACACCTAGCTCCCCCTCCTGGAGTGTACTCGGTACCTATCATGGCCACCCTATCACTTCCTAACCTGACCCTAGGGATTCCTGTCTGGTACCTTGATCCCCCAGCCGCTACCCCACCTGTTCAACCCAAACCTTATCTTGCTTTGACCCCAGTTCAACTGGTCCCTATGACTTCTCTCACTGCTACAGTTCCTCAGCCACCTCAACAGGAACCTCCTCCTATTGTGACAACTTCGGGTAATGGGGGAAAAGCCAACAAGAAGGCAACCAAAGACAAGGCTACCCGGACAAACCCTACCCCTCCTTAGCCACCGAAGCGTACTATCCAGTGTGCTTTGTGTGATGTTGTCGTTCATGCCACCCATACTTTTCCAGAGTTGCCTCACCTCAAGCCCATGGTCAATGAGACGTTTTCGGAGCCTAATATCCCTGAGGTCTACGTCACTATACTCGATTCAGTCCCAAAAATCAAATCCTTGCGCACAAATCACCCTTATTCTTTGTGTGATTTCCATATCCACTACAATCATCTCTGTCCCCACCTTGAAGAGTATCTTTCCTCTTCGGAATCATTCCGCCAATTCAAGGCCAAGCATAACAAGTTCACCTCCCCCTTGTTTGCGAGTTTTTCTTCAGTAGAACCAGAGGAACTGCCTTCTCCCATTGAAATTCCCCCTGCTGATGTTGAAATGATAGAGCCTTCAGCCACCATTTTATACCTATCATCATCCATGCGACCCTTGATGGAAACCCCCATGGAGACTTCCCCTTATGTTTCCCCTGACCTCCCTTCAGTGATCACCCTGGGCTCAACATCGGTAGATCCTTTATCTTCTTACTCTTCGGTCATCCCCCATGATGTTGTGCATTTGAGCCTTTCTTCACATGATGATGAGTCAAATAGCTTTACCGCATCATGTGGTCTCCCTTCCTCCAGTCACCCCATCTTTCATTCTGATGAAAACATTATGGAAGCAATGACCGACCCTGACTTTTCATGGGATGATATGCACCACCGTGCGTACTTCCTCCCACAGCAGTCCCATGACCAATATGCTATGGAAACTAAAGAATTCATTCCTAATAAATTCAATTGGTTTAGAAATCCCATCCCTGCACCAGATGATTTCAAAGAAGGAAATATGGCCAATATCTCTCCTACCATTAAAATTGACATTTCTAACAAACCATGGGTAGAAGAAAATATCACCTTAGGCTCCCAATGCACCCCGAAAGAAATTGAGGCTTACACCAAGCTCTTCAAGAATTCCGTGATGTTTTCACTTGGTCCTATTAAAAAATTCCTAGACATGATCCCACCATTTTCAAACACCATATCGATACATGGCCCGATGCCAATCCTATCCGTCAAAATTTGGGACCCATTAATCCTTCCAGACGAGAATTTGTCAAAGTTGAAATCAATAAGCTCAAGCAGGCTGGTTTTATCTATCCTATCGAATACACCACTTGGGCATCCAACCTGATTCCCGTTCTCAAGAAACAAGGCACCATCTGTGTCTGCACTGACTTCCACGACCTGAAAAAAGCTTGTCCTGAAAACAACTTCCCCACACCATTCATTAACTAAATCATTGATGAGTGTGTGGGACACGAGGTTCTATCTTTCATGGCTGGTTTCTTCGAGTACAACCAAATTGTTATCCGTCATGCGAATTAGCTTAAGACTGCATCTATTACTCCATGGGAAACCTTTGCTTATTGGGGCATGATGTTCGGCCTTAAAAATGTCGGAGCCACTTTTCAGCAGGCCATGTCTTACTATTTCCATGACCTGGATCATATTATCCTTTCTTAATTAGATGACCTCACTGCATGTTCTAAGCATCAAGTGCAACACCTTCACGATCTGTGTATTGTCTTTCTCTGATGTCGCCATTATTATATCTACCTCAACTCATTGAAGTGTGTCTTTTGTGTTCCTACTGGCCATCTTCTAGGCTTCATTATGTCTAAATATGGTATAACACTTGACCCATTGAAAGTTCAAGCCATCCTTGAGCTTCCTATCCCTCGTACTTAATGCCAATTACAAAGCCTTCAAGGCAAAACAAATTTCCTTTGCCGGTTCATGCCTGACTATGCCACCACCACGCACGAGTTCCTTAGACTCCTTTGATCCAACATTTCATTTGTATGGGATTCCTATGCTTAAGATTCTTTTGATGCCCTAAAACATTCTCTCACATCAGCTCCCTTGATCTGTCCCCCTGACTTTGATAGGGATTTCATCCTGTACATCTCCACTTCCACCTATTCGGTTACTGGAGTCCTTATTCAGGAAGATGACAATGGAATCGAGCATGTTATCTATTATGTCAGTAAGAACCTTGTAGCTCCTCCTGTATCCTACTCACATGAAGAGAAATTATCACTAACTATCGTGTTCTCGGTCCAAAAACTTTGTCATTACATCCTCATGCGTTCCACCAAGGTCATGACTAATTCCAACCCTATGGCCTTCCTATTGAGTTGTTGAATCATCAATGGGAAGTACGCCCATTGGATTGTTATCCTCCTGGAATTTGATCTTGAATTTTTCACACCCAAATGTAAGAAAGGTTTAGCCCTTACTGAACTCATTTTTGAATTACCTACCGATACGCAAGATCCTCCAGTTAATGATGATTTCCCCGATGAACATTTGTTTTCCATTACCATAGATGATCCTTAGTATGCTGACATCCTTACCTATTTGCGAACCCAAAAATTTTCCCTACATATTAACCATGATGCTCGACGACGTATCTGACACTAGGTGATGCAGGAGCATCAGCTCCGAAAAACACATTGTATTTTATCTAAGCTAGGGGGTTTCATGTTTTGAAGAAATATTAAATTCCATGTAAATATTAATATTATTTTGAGTGATTAATTATATTTTAATTAATCATTTGTGAGAATTTGTAAATGTGAGAGAAATTAGATTCTAGATTATTTAGAATTAATGATGGAGCCTAAGTTGGAATTAGTTTCTAAGCTTTAGGGATAAAAATCTATCTTTTAGGGATGTTGAGAGATTTAGGGATTTGTTGAGATTTTAAAGGGATAGAATTAAATTTAGTGGATTTTTAA
Source organism: Pinus albicaulis (assembly GCA_034641835.2). NCBI lineage: Eukaryota > Viridiplantae > Streptophyta > Pinopsida > Pinales > Pinaceae > Pinus > Pinus albicaulis. The sequence goes on along the minus strand of CM076582.1, from coordinate 1,011,881,504 downwards.
TTTGTATAAATTAGAGGTAGACTTGAATAGGGAGTGTGTGATTGAGAGCAAGCTTTAACAGCCAAGGCTGTAAGCCTCTGGAAAATTGTAAGGGCCATGAACGTTGGATATCCTGCCAAAGAAAAGGCTGTAAGTGATCTCCTTTTTTTATATGAAAAAAATGTTTCAGATTTATATATAAATCGTTGATTGATTGAAAGTATATATATGGATTGATGTATCGGTCGATTGAATGAAGTGCCAACATGAGAGAACTTGTAAGTGTAAGTTGGAAGGATTAAATTTAATATGGCAATGTAAATCCATATCTGTGTATATCGACCTGTAGTTTGATTGATGGAATTGGAAAGAAAAGAGCGCCAGCAATGTGAAAATCGTTATGCATAATCCTTGAGTATGAAAGGCGTTAAAAATCTGCATAAAAGGAGTATTTTAATATATTTTGAATCTGCAGATTTGTGTGAAATTCTATAGGAAAAATTATATTCTGTCAGGCTTGAGGAAAACTTGTGTAATTTAGTGAAATCGATAGTGTATGGATTTCACTATTGCATAGTGTGATAACTGTATTGTAAATCATTGAAGCACTATAAAAGTGTAAGGGATTCGATATCAAGGGGCGAATGTTAGTAAAAATCCCTATTTGCAAACTAATAGAATTGAAAGGGCACAGGTTTGAAATGAAAGAGTGACAGCGTTTGCAATATTGATGAAATTCGAATTCAATATATCAAATGTCCAGGAGAGATCGATGACATGCACTGTATAAATAGTAAAGGATGTTTTGGGGCTATTGATCATATTCACAAACATGGAAGTGCTCACACGGACTGTATAATAACTGAAGATCGTGTTGTTGCGGAGGTTTTCTTATGTAGGTAGACAGTGCTGTTGTATTTCATAATGTGAGTACACACTTATGTGATGGAGCCCGTTTTGGTCTTGGAACTGCGGATGACTGAATTCTGATGATTGGAATGTTCAAGCATCCATTTCTGTTTTGAATAAGAGTCGATTTCTATGTACTAACGTAATGCAGGTAAAGGGCGCAGGTCAAATTTCTGACTGTTCGTGTGAGGTTTCATATCATGGTATTATTATGAATTTGTGGATGCAAAAAGCCACGGTTCTGTAGTCACGTGGAGCTGGAGCCTACACTAGGTTAGTTTCTGCGTTAAGTTGAAGCACACTCAAAGCAGAACTGTGCGTGAATTCGACCCATATGTTATCCATAAAGAACAGAAGCTGCGGGTTAACTGAAGATTGTGTTAACAAGGTCGTATCAGTGTTGAATGGCGCTAAATCCAGCGTTAAGCAGTGGCCAATTTGTCAGAAGTTACGCGCTTGAAGATAAAATTTGTTCAAAATCTGTGATTGATGTTGTTTAATTTGTGAGTCGAGTTGAATCAGAAGTAATCGATTAAAATTGCCATCGATTGTTACTGTGAGGTCGATGTAAATGTACAGTTTTCAAATTCTGCTGTGATATGGTTAATATGAACGTGGATTGGGTGCTGTGTTCGGTATATATAGTTATCAGTTTTCCTGAGATAATGGATCGAAGTTTGCAATAATCGAGTGGAGTTGGGTTCTACTGCTGGGACAATCGATTTGAATATCAATTTGTTTTGCATAAATGGTTGATACAAATCTTGAGTGTTGCTGTGGTGATTGATTGTTATTGCCAGAAATATTTAAATTCCAATGAATGTATATACCATTGCTCTCTTTTAAAATAAGAAGAACATTCAAGTTGTTTTAGAAGTTCAGATTGTATTGAGTTTGGGAAGGGCATGAAGGTTGTTGAATTGAGCACATGATTAAATGAGAAGCATTGGGGGTTTTAAAATAAAACAATGAAACTGACGGTTGTTAAAAGTCTTTATAAGACTTGTATAAGGGGTTTTTAATTCTATTGAAACCTTCAGAAAGAAGATGGTTGGGTTGTGAGTTTTCCACTGAAGGTTGAAAGATAATTTTCTGCATATTAGTTGAGATTGCGAGTGGGTGAAAATTGTCGTGTATTGAAGTTTGAATTGGGTAATTTTTTGAGGCGCATGTTTTACTATATGCATGAGTGATGGAGATCCTGGTTATTGCAGGCCCTGCCTGCATCATTTTTGGTATCAAAGCTTGGCTCTGTTGAGATTGAAGAATGTTTGTTTTCTGAATGAAGACAGAATATTTTGTTGAAGAACTGAAATGTGTTTGTTGAATGTATGATGAATGATTGAAAAGAAGATCAGAGTTTTAAATTTGATATGCAAGCTACACAAATGCTATGAACAGGATGGCAAAAGTGAAAGGAGAACAAGATCCTGCAAGATCTTAAGAGGTGAGATAGTTTTCTGATTTGAAATTTATGATTGAAGTTTATGGTTGCAGATAAGATGATGGCAGTGAACCTGACATTCAGTGAAAGACTGGATAGGGAGGACAATTGCAGTGTCCTGAAGAAGAAGGTGAGTTGAAGAGATAGCCTAGAGAGAGAGCAGAGGAGAGTGCTCAAAGGGTTCCAGAGGCAGTGAACCAAGTACTTACCAAAAGACTGAGTGAGGAGAGCTTGGTGAGGTAAGTGGCGGCAAGGCAGGAGAGCTTGTTGCTGAGGCTAGTGCAACTCATGGAGAATATGATCATGGAGGATCAGATAAGAGGTTCAGAGGAATGCCACAGAGATGAGATGACTGCAGAAGTCAGAGAAAGAGAGATTGCAGTAATAAAGTTACAATTGCAGGTACTAGAGGAATGGCTGCAAGAGCAGGAAAATCAGAATAGAGGTTGGATCTTTCCACTGAAGGGAAAGAGAGTGATTTGGCGACAATTGTAGAGGAGGTTGAGGCAAATTGTAATTGCCTTGTTGAAAAATGAACTTAGAGTTCTTGAGCCAGAGATGGAATTTGAAGATTTCACACGCAGATTTGTTCAGAAGGATGTGTTGGAGGAAGCAGTGAAGACTGAAAAGTCTTGCAGTTTTAAAACTAATAAGTTGTGTATGTTTGCAGGTATGATACAGGGAGATGAGCAAGCTTTAGAGATTTTTCAAGAAGAATTGAATATGAATACTGTTCAGATCGATGATGAGATGGTAAGATCTTAGGAAGAAATGAAGACGAAGGAGTCTAATCAGAGTATTGGTGCAGAGAGAGAAGGACCAACTGATGATTGGTCAAGAGCTGGTGAAGGTATGGAAAATTGTGTGAAGTTTCCGAGTTCTACTCCTAATGAAATTATTGAGTTTTATAGGAAACTAGATCTTCAAAGAAGATAATTGGAGAAACAGAGGACTTATGTGCAGGATAATTTGCTGAGGAAGCAAGGCAGGAAAGTTTTCATGAATGACAGTAATGAAGCAGATGATGGTAAGAAGGTGAGACTAGATGACAGTCTCATGGTGAATGTAAATCAGCATACTGATGTGCTGACATAGGAGTTGGAAAGGAACTCAGAGCAACATACTGAAGTGTTGCCAGAGAAAGTTGGGGAAAAAGCCAGTGAATATTTTCTGAGTCCTGAAGAAGACTTGGAGCTGCAGAGAGAAAACTTGGTGACTGAATCGACAAGTGAGACCAGTGGGTCTTGTGATTTTGATGCTGACAATTTGATTGTGTTTACAGGTGATGTAGAAGACAGTCCATCATTTGGAATTTTCTTGGAAGGAGGTGAACAGTTGCAGAAAGAATATGAGACAATTATGTCTCATAAGCAGAGGCTTGTTACCATGGGTGATAAGGAAAATTTGGCTTGTCTGTATAGCCAAGAGAAGACTGGGGTACGAAATTTTGGAGCTGCTACAGTGATAGAGGATGAGGCTACAGTGTTTGCAAAACTTGATTGGATTGCCAGAATCAATCAAGATGATGATGGAAAATTACTGAAGATTGTCGAAAGGGAAGATGGAGATTATGCTGGAGTTAATTTGTAGCATGTTGATGAAATGATGAATTGTTTGATGGAGACATTTGGGCTGGGAAAGATGCAAAGCATTGAAATGGTGCAAATGGGTATGAAAGGTAGATGAGGTAGGGTGGCACTCAAAAGTAGTTGTAGAGGGCAGGAAGTTTGGGAAGGCGACAGCATCTGAACAACATCCATAACACATAGTGACTGAAACAACATGTTTTATTGAAGATCTTGGCTGATAAATGTAGTTTAGGATATCTTCGAATGAGAGGAGTGGAGTTGATAGGTTAATGATGGAAACATCCAAGAGAAAGACAGCAGCAAGAAAGAAAAGGAAAGACAACAAGAGAAAGACCGTAGCAGACTTGGAAGGTAGAGCAAATGGAGCATTACAACACAAAATATGGAAACCTGGAGGACAACAGCAGATAATAACAACAGTAAAGCAATTGACAAGCAAGGAAAGATTACAAAATAAAATTCGGGATCCAGGAGGAAATAATTATCCAGACTTATGACCAGGTGGTCATGAATTTTCTTACATGGGGAGTCTGATGCAAGAGCATCAGCTCCGAAAAACACATTGTATTTTATCTAAGCTAGGGGGTTTCATGTTTTGAAGAAATATTAAATTCCATGTAAATATTAATATTATTTTGAGTGATTAATTATATTTTAATTAATCATTTGTGAGAATTTGTAAATGTGAGAGAAATTAGATTCTAGATTATTTAGAATTAATGATGGAGCCTAAGTTGGAATTAGTTTCTAAGCTTTAGGGATAAAAATCTATCTTTTAGGGATGTTGAGAGATTTAGGGATTTGTTGAGATTTTAAAGGGATAGAATTAAATTTAGTGGATTTTTAATTTGTATAAATTAGAGGTAGACTTGAATAGGGAGTGTGTGATTGAGAGAAAGCTTTAACAACCAAGGCTATAAGCCTCTGGAAAATTGTAAGGGCCATGAACGTTGAATATCCGGCCAAAGAAAAGGCTGTAAGTGATCTCCTTTTTTTTATATGAAAACAATGTTTCAGATTTATATATAAATCGTTGATTGATTGAAAGTATATATATGGATTGATGTATCGGTCGATTGAATGAAGTGCCAACATGAGATAACTTGTAAGTGTAAGTTGGAAGGATTAAATTTAATATGGCAATGTAAATCCATATCTGTGTATATCGACCTGTAGTTTGATTGATGGAATTGGAAATAAAAGAGCGCCAGCAATGTGAAAATCATTATGCATAATCCTTGAGTATGAAAGGCGTTAAAAATCTGCATAAAAGGAGTATTTTAATATATTTTGAATCTGCAGATTTGTGTGAAATTCTATAGGAAAAATTCTGTTCTGTCAGGCTTGAGGAAAACTTGTGTAATTTAGTGAAATCGATAGTGTATGGATTTCACTATTGCATAGTGTGATAATTGTATTGTAAATCATTGAAGCGCTATAAAAGTGTAAGAGATTCGATATCAAGGGGTGAATGTTAGTTAAAATCCCTGTTTGCAAACTAATAGAATTGAAAGGGCGCGGGTTTGAAATGAAAGAGCGACAGCGTTTGCAATATTGATGAAATTCGAATTCAATATATCAAATGCGCAGGAGAGATCGATGACATGCACTGTATAAATAGTAAAGGATGTTTTGGGGCTATTGATCATATTCACAAACATGGAAGTGCTCACACGGACTGTATAATAACTGAAGATCGTGTTGTTGCGGAGGTTTTCTTACGCAGGTAGACATTGCTGTTGTATTTCATAATGTGAGTACACACTTATGTGATGGAGCCCATTTTGGTCTTGGAACTGCGGATGACTGAATTCTGATGATTGGAATGTTCAAGCATCCATTTCTGTTTTGAATAAGAGTCGATTTCTGTGTACTAACGTAATGCAGGTAAAGGGCGCAGATCAAATTTCTGACTGTTCGTGTGAGATTTCATATCATGGTATTATTATGAATTTGTGGACGCAAAAAGCCATGGTTCTGTAGTCACGTGGAGCTGGAGCCTACACTGGGTTAGTTTCTGCGTTAAGTTGAAGCATACTCAAAGTAGAACTGTGTGTGAATTCGACCCATATGTTATCCATAAAGAACAGAAGCTGCGGGTTAACTGAAGATTGTGTTAGCAAGGTCGTATCAGTGTTGAATGGCACTAAATCCAGCGTTAAGCAGTGGCCAATTTGTCATAAGCTGCACACTTGAAGGTAAAATTTGTTCAAAATCTGTGATCGATGTTGTTTAATTTGTGAGTCCAGTTGAATCAGAAGTAATCGATTAAAATTGCCATCGATTGTTACCGTGAGGTCGATGTAAATGTACAGTTTTCAAATTCTGCTGTGATATGGTTAATATGAACGTGGATTGGGTGCTGTGTTCGGTATATATAGTTATCAGTTTTCCTGAGATAATGGATCGAAGTTTGCAATAATCGAGTGGAGTTGGGTTCTACTGCTGGGACAATCGATTTGAATATCGATTTGTTTTGCATAAATGGTTGATACAAATCTTGAGTGTTGCTGTGGTGATTGATTTTTATTGCCAGAAATCTTTAAATTCCAATGAATGTATATACCATTGCTCTCTTTTAAAATAAGAAGAACATTCAAGCTGTTTTAGAAGTTCAAATTGTATTGAGTTTGGGAAGAGCATGAAGGTTGTGGAATTGAGCACATGATTAAATGAGAAGCATTGGGGGTTTTAAAATAAAACAATGAAACTGACGGTTGTTAAAAGTATTTATAAGACTTGTATAAGGGATTTTTAATGCTATTGAAACCTTTAGAAAGAAGATGGTTGGGTTGTGAGTTTTCCACTGAAGGTTGAAAGATAAGTTTCTGCATATTAGTTGAGATTGCGAGTGGGTGAAAATTGCTGTATATTGAAGTTTGAATTAGGTAATTGTTTGAGGCGCATGTTTTACTATATGCATGAGTGATGGAGATCCTGGTTATTGCAGGCCCTGCCTGAATCACTAGTCCCCCTGCATTCTTCTTATCGATGATGACCTTTATCATCACGGTGTAGATTATGTCCTTTGTCGTTGTCTCACGCATGCTGAAGATGAGCAAGTCCTCAATGCCTGTCATAGCAGCGCTTGTGGTGGCCACCTCTCTGGTTTTCCCACTGCCCATAAAATGATGTGTGTTGGGTATTTTTGGCCTTCTCTCTTCGTTGATTGAATTGAAGCAGTCAAACACTATTCCAATTGCCAACATTTCTCCCCTAAGGCGCGAGCTCCTCCGACTGCCCTCCATCCTGTCATCTCACCTAGTCCCTTATGTAAGTAGGCCATAGACTTTATGGAGTATTGACCCTCAACTGCTGGTAACCACAAGTATATTATCGTGGCGGTTGAATATTTCACAAAATGGGTTGAGGCCATGCCAACGTTTAACAACATGGCAATTACCGCAACCCTCTTTTTCTTTAACCATGTTATTTCTCGATTCAGAGTTCTGAAAAAATTGGTCTCTGACCATGGCCGACATTTTGAAGATGAGATATGGTATGAACTATCCTCATTGTTGGGTTTTGAGCAAAAATATTCCTCCTCCTATTACCCCCAAGGTAATGGCCAAGTTGAAGCAGTCAATAAAATCCTTAAAACTATGCTTCAACGGATGGTGGATAAGCACAAAACCAACTAGCACCTTATGCTCTTCCCTACTTTGTGGGCCTATATAACTTCTATTAAAACCGCCACCGGGTTTACACCTTTCCACCTTGTTTTTGGAGAGGAGGCAGTTTTACCGATCGAGTGTGAAATCCCCTCCCTTCATGTAGCCGTCGAACTTCTCCCTGACACCCAACCTTTAGAACAATGAATTATCATGCTTGAGTGCACTTCCAAAGACAGTCGTGTTGCATTGCAAACCATCAAAGCGGCTAAGAAATGCACCAAAGCTCAGTATAACCAAAAATTCGACCCTCGTACTTTTCACAAAGGTGATCTTGTTCTAGTGTATGACCAGCCCATGATGTCCTTGGTCATGGGAATTTTGTCTCATTATAGCTAGGTCCTTACATCATCAGTAAGGATTTAGGTAAGGGGGCATACCTCTTAGAGTATTTTGAAGGACACCCCTTTCCTAATCCTCGCAATGCACTCTATCTTAAGAAATATTACCCTTATCATTTCCCTCTAAAAATGCATGTTCTATTTCTTATAGGTATCCAGCTCATGATTTCTTGTGATGTGATACTTCACCATGATACACTTTGTCCAAGAAGGGTCACTTCACCACTCCTAAAAATCAATTTTCTTCACTTGCAACACTTGTACTTGGGGCACCTCTTTGCCTCCATACTTGTCCATGCTTGTGTCAATTTTCATCATGAGTAACCATCTCTACTCATCTCTTTATGGTCCCCATTGGACCTTTACTGTGTGGTAGCATAATTGAGTCACCCTTGTTTAGAGCATCCGAGTTGAGTCATCATCACATTCATGGAGTCTATCCCGAGTCCCTTTGTATCCCATTATAGTCCTCCATCCTTCATTGCTTAATTCCTCTCTCGTGTCGCACATTATGACCTTTAGTCCCACTGTCCCCTATCCCTCATGATATTGTGTCAATCATTGCTAGATCATCCATGCCCTTTATTCTCTAACAAGGGAAGTCATATGTCCGCTACTCAGTACCCCCCATTTCATCATCATCCCTAGTGTCAATCTATTAGTCGCTCTACTATTTTTTCTCGTGCCTTAGTTGAGGACCCCTTATTGCCTCACCCATGGCGGACCTCCTTCTGTCGACATCAGATCATTCATTCTAGAAGATAGATCTAGAGGACGATGTACTTTGGTTCTAGCTTCCACTCTTGTTCAATGCCTCGGATCAGGCAAAGGGACTCCTCATTACACTTTGACTTTATTTTTTCTCAGCTCCAGCTCCTTTCAGCATGATCGAGATCCGTATACTTGATGGTTCAGTGATGCAGAAGCTGATACTGGTGATTCCTGGGTGTGTGTGAGATGTTTCAGCCCCTCATGAGGGGGTGGCCCTACTGGTAGCCCCCCATATACCCTGATGGCCTCTTCATTACATCCTTTGATGCAACTCCATATATTTGATGATGTCGGCCTTAGCCACTTGCAGTGCCTTTTTGTTTGCATGTATCAATCAGATTTTCAGATCCCTTTCCTATTTACAGGGGCGTTTGGGTTGTATTTGTATCTCATGTACTCAAATATTATTGTATAAGTCCTGGCTGTTATCCCACGCATAGTATGTATGTGGGATTCATTATCATATTTTTATCTGGCTCATGTTTATGCCAGCATGTACTATATAGTTCAGTCCCTTGTTTACTGGATGCATGATTCTTTTTACTTTGTCTCAGTGGGAATAGGTATGCCTCCCTCGCCACCTATAGCACAGGTGCTCACTCATAATAGAGACTTGTCGCACCTATAAGTCTTGCCTCCTCAGGGTCCAGTCCTTTAGCACTTTTGTCTACCTTATATTTCTCTCTCTCTGACTTCCCCTTCAGTATCTAGTGATTGAGTTCTTACAACGTACTTCGGTCATACGATTAGCTCCTAACGCTCGCACGCTGGGGGGAAATCTGTTACACCATTTTTTGGTCATCTAACTTGTTACTTTTAGATGGACCTAAGAACACCATGTAAGACCAATTTTACCCTAATTAAAATTTCTTTCACTATGAAAAATAACTTAGTAACCCACCTTTATTAAGTTGTTTATGGTCTAAACAGGAAACCCCATGAGGAAATATTAAATAAATCTACATTTGTTTTATTTTCCTCAAGGAATAATTAGTTAAACATCAGTTTAATTAATATTCCTGGTCATATTTAACCCAAAACAGGAAAATTGATTATATAAATCACTATTTATCTTATTATTTTCTAGGAATGATTATTTAAACCTTATTTAAATAATATTCTTTGTTAAATTTGACTAAATCATTCATAAATAATTAAATAAATCATTATTTATTTGATTATTACCCAACCACATCCTTAAAATAATAAATAAATCATTTATTTTTTTATTATTTACAAATAAAGAGATTTGACCGAAGTCAAATTCTTTTTCCCTCCATCAAATATAATCAAATATTCCATAAAAGTTGGATCTTGATTTGGTTAATAATATTTTAATTATGCACCAATATCAAGACTAACTCAATATTTTGTTATAAATAGAAGGGTTTTTCCATTCATTCACTACCTTTTTTTGCCTAAATATCACTCTGGATCTATACTTTTGGTCTGACTTTGATCCACCATCATTGTCATATTTTTCTATCATTTTTCTTGTGAACTCCCTTTGAGTTCCATTTTTGTCTGGGTTTTATACACCATCAAGAGAGAGGGATTTTAAATCTGAAGTGGTGAGGACTTACAAGAATCCATAGCATTGAGGAGGACTGGTAACATCCTTCTATATTCTCCTCCCAGGTGCCATTAATACAAAATTCTTTAAACATATTCTTGTCTTGTATATGGATGCATGGAGCAACTCTTGTTTTTATTTATTGCTTAATGTCTTTTAATGCATAGATCTAGATTTTTGCATCATTTATCTTGGTCACCTAATTGCAGATCTAAAGATATTGGCAGTCATATTTGCTGTTAGGGCTATTTGTTATGCACGGCTAAAGTGAGCCTTTTTCTTACACTTGCGATTAAGATTCATACTAACATAATGTCTTCTTATAACAAAAACAAAAAATGAGGTTTGAAATTGAATAATGAGGAAAATTATTGAAAATTCCAAGGTAGAAGTCCCCGTCATTTTACAGAAATTTTGTTGTCTGGGGTCAAAGTTCTGGAAGAGTGAGGAACTGCAATTGAGGACCCTCACCACACCACAAAATCAATGAAAGTCATTGATTTTATTTTGCCAAATCCACGTTATCCAATTGAAACAGTGGAAATTCCACCTTTAACCAACAGTGCAGACACCCCCACCCCCGCCCCCCGGCTAATTTATGGGATGCACTCCAACAAGAATTTTTTGGGATACCCCCCAAAAGTAAGATCAACTTCAATATCAATCTTCCACTTGACATGGATCCTATCGTAAAGATGGCATATCAGATGTCAACTCCCAAATTAAAGGAGTTTTAGATTTAGTTAAAGGAGTTATTGGACTTGGGGTTAATATGATCTAGTGTATCTTCGTGGGGAACACCTATATGTTTTGTTGAAAAAAATGGATGAATTAGAAAAATTGTGCACTGACTATCATTAGTTAAACAAGGTGACAATAAAAAATTAATATCCCCAGTCGAGGATACATGATTTTTTCAACCAATTGGAGGGGAAAATTGTGTTTTCTAAGATAGATTTCAGGTCAACATATCATCAATTGAGAATCAAAGAAGATGATATCCCAAACACAACCTTTAAGAAAATATTTCGGCATTTTGAGTTTGAAATACTACCTTTTGGATTGAAAAAATCCCTAGGTGTTTTCATGATCCTAATGAACAATATATTCCAAGAGTACTTAGATAAGTTCATGTAGGTCTTTATAGATGACATATTGAGCATAATGAACACTTAAGACTAATTTTGCAGTGTCTTAGAGATAACTAATTGTATGAGATGTTGTTTAAGTGCTCATTTTACCAATCCAAGACCATTATCTCCAACACAATATCTTTGGGGAAGGTATTGCAATAGATCCTACAAATATCGAGACCATCATGGAATGGTCAACGCCAACCAAAGTTCATGAAGTACATAGTTTTATGAGCATGGATGAATATTATCAATAATATTTCAAATGGTTTTCAGATATAGCAGTTCCAATTCAACTACTTGAGAGAATGGTGACGAGATGTGTCATCGTTTTCCTTTCTTGTTTTGAGAATTTGAGAAATTTAAAAGGGGGTATATGTAGTGTTTCTCTAGTTGACAATATATTTACATTATCTTGGCTTTGAAACATCATTTGACTTACATTATTCTTTGAAGAAATCACTATCATGGTCTAAATATTTTGAGTATTCTGATGAGACATGTATTTCATAATATTTGATATTTTACTTTCATGATGATGATGATGATGATGATGATGAAATTTATATATGATCATTTATGATTTTTAATAAATGATAGTTATATCATTTTTATTAGCTTTTACTTACTATTTCCTGAGTGTGACAAGAAAATAGGATTGTGAACACAAGCCATACTATAACGATTTCAGACATAATTTCATTTATGTTTATGTTATAATATTTTTTATTGATGCAGATAGTGAATATGCTTATATGGATTACATTGGTGAATGTTCTCACAATTTTTCAAACACTTATAAGTCCTGATAGTTGATGCACATACATGTAGTGGGGTTGTAGGTGAATGAGATTGAACATCTTTGGAGGAGTATGATCAGTGTCCCTAGTCATATCTACTAGCACTCCAGTCGTGGCTCTAGATTAAGTATAAGGGATACTTGTCCTTAGAGTTGCATGATTCCATAAGAATTATACAATGTATATGGTCACTCATTGTTGGAGCAAGGTCCCCTAACTGCATTTTTGGTCCATTTTTGTAATATTTTGTAATATTCAGTGCAACATAGGGGCTTTGGGGTGGGTCAAAGCCCCCATTGAATTGTAATAGGTTAAAGGGTAGACCAAGAGTCCGCAAACCATGGTTTGCGAAACATAGAGTAGAACAAGCTAATATGTTATAAATAGATGGATAAATCAAGTCTAGAGGTAGGTGTTGGCTTGAGGGGTCTTGACCCAGGTTCGCTGTGCAAGGTTTTCCAAAAAACCCCTATACTACTGGCCCTTTCGGTAGTGACCTGCTTCTGCAGGTCACAGTCTCCCCCGAAGTAGTATGGGTGGGTGCTGGAATCAGGTTTCCACACCCTGAGAAAGGAAGGGTAAGGCAAGCAGAGCTGCGCTCTGTTCAGATTACCTTGTTTCTTCGTAGGTTTAAGTATGTATCTATTTGCATCCACATGCACTAGATCTACAATTATACGCTTTTCATAACAACACAACATTATATAAACAGAGCGGAATAGATCTAGATCCAAGCATTCAATACACAAGCTTTCGCAGCAAAAATACAAAAAATACATAACAAAGTAATTATCAGCAGTTCATATAATAGTACTCATGGATTCAGATCTCTAATAATCCTTCACATTCATTCATTCATCAACCTTTCCTTACAATTCCCTTCCCAACCTACGCACACAGCAGCAGGGTTCGCACATAGCTGGACTAGGATCTCCGTGCACACAACCAGTAGGAGTCTGTTCCCCCAAAACCCAAACAGATAGCTTAAACAACAAATCGCATCAATAGCTCATCCAATCCTATTTCTTATAATCCAAATTTCATCTCTATTTATAACAATCTAGCCTCAACATTTTTATGGTCCGCAACCCATGATTTTTGGACCCCTAGTTTACCCTTTGACCCATTACAACACGTTCAGGGCTTTGACCCACCCCAAAATCCCTGTGCTATATTAAATATAATAAAAAACAATCAAAATGGACCAGTTCTGCAGCTTGTTAGGATACCTCATTCCAACAGTCCCCCAACACAATCTTGTGACTCATCCCGAGTCACTGAACTAGTGCGGTGTCTATTTGCGCACGCAAGGTAGCCAAACTTCGAACGAGTGGAGGGAGTATGTCCTAACTTTCGGTCGCAACATGTTGCGCAATGTTGACCAGTGCCAAAGAAGCAGGCCCATCTACATCTGCAGTAACCCGTTCTAACAGCTGGTGGAGACGTGCGATGGTAGACTGAGCATCGTGCACAAGCTGGAGTGCAGTAGCAAACTAGGGCTTCAATCATTTTTGAACAAATTTCTTGGAGTGGTGAAGGTCCTCAATCCTGTCCATGGCGGTTGAGTGCTGTGCGGAGATGGGGGAAGGTGTGGAGGCCCGAACTTGCTCCAGAGCAACTTCCACCTGCTATAATTTCTGTTGGATATGCTTAAGCATGGGATGCTGCTATAATGCCATCCATAGCTGCGTAGCCATTTTGGCCAATTGGACTGCCTGCACCAGCTGCTCCTGAATAATACGCATAGCATCAGTGATCACGGCAATCCGCTGGGCTCGTTCTTCTAGCGGCATGTCATATTGCTGTCGCCTGTCTTGGTCACGACGGCGAACCTTTCGCAACACTCTAGAGGATAATCCTTGTAACTTTGTACTAGATAGCTACGCTAAGTCTACTTTAAAATCCCCAGTAATTGGGTTGGGAGAGCGAACTATGCCCACGTGAGGGAGTAAGCATGCATTGCTTCTAGCAGGCAGTGTTTGAAAACGACAGAGGAGTCGCAGCAGGCCCTAGTACCACAATGTTCCTGCTTGGCGTGGTTCATAGATAATCCCTTCTATCAAGAGCCCATGTGTACTCCTATTACTACACTCGACATCCCCTGGTCCTCTTAGCAGTTCCTTTGGCGGGTTTGGGTCCATCCTTTTGACAGAGAGACGGGCATTACAGAGAGTATGGATGAGCATAAAAATCCAGAACGTGGATAGCCAAAGCCTATGGAAGAGTGAATAAATAGCCCGACCCAAAGTTTCCCAGCCATCTGCACCCCAACCAAAGCTATTTAATGGCGAGGTAGCTCGCACGTGGTACATACCCTCAATCTGTCAGACCGTGCTTATCATAAATGGCGAAATTGATAATCCGCCACCTGTTTTTCGTGCTTGCAAGTGTCTTTTCTTATTAACTCAAGATGTGTGGACGGTCATTCTTTGTGCCCAAGGCCGTGTCCATGATTTTTCAGACCAGAGATGACGCTTGTAGGTCATTTGTGTACCTTGAGTGAGGGTCGAGGCGGGGTGTATCTGCAAGTTGGTTAGTAGTCATATCGAGGCCTTCACTTCACTCGCGAGGAGGACTTCCCTACTTGAGATGGCTGTGTCATATGCTTTGATGTCATTTATTACTTAAGATTTTCGCTAATTTTCAGACAAGTATGTAATCCTACGCGTGTTGAGGGTTGTGGTACCCCGATAATTCTAACCGGGCAAGGTTCAATCGTACTTTTGAGTGTTGCTCTACAGCAGGTACCCGCGTAGTTCAATTGACCTTAGAGCCCATCTGGTCACAAGGGTCCTTATGCGCAGGATCACCCTACTCTAGTAATTCCCTTGAGTGAAGAATATTGGTCCTTTCGTAGGTGTTTTGCATAGCGTTAGTAGTAATGCTTCTGGCCTACGATCCATAGTACTCTTTGGTTCATCAAGCTATTGATCTTCACTTGCGTCCCCTTGGCAGGGCGAGGTTCTTTCTATGGTAGATATGTGACAGAAACTTCTGATATTCTAAAGGCTTCGCAGCACTGAAACCTCATGCAACCAACCTTGCCAATTCTCCATCTCTTCATCTAAGTCGGAAAAACATTCATTGTCATTTTCCCACCTGAGAATTCCTTCATATGTGGGGTTAACCCAATCTTTGTCCTGTGCAATTATCTTATAAATGTGATCCAACTCCTCCTTTTCATAGGCTGGATTTGTGTACTACACACCTTTTGCTGGGTCTAGTGGTACTATGACACGCGTACCTTTGTTTTCGAATACCATGCTTCGTTTCTTGAGATTGATGACACCTCCCATGTCTATTGCCTAATCCAATCCCAAGAGCGTAGGGTAGGGGTCCGCATCTTCTACTATTTCTATTACTTCAAAATCAGCTAGGGTCTGTACCCCTGTAATGTCCACCGTGACCTTTGATAACCTACCCAGAGGGATGATCTTTTGTTGATTCGCCATTCGTAGCTGGATAGTAGACCATTCTAACTTAGGCTCTCCCATTCGTTTCCATGTTTGTTTTGGTAAGACGTTGGCATCTGATCTAAGATCTAAGATAACCTGATCCATTTCATAGTCTCCGATCTGCGCAGTTAACTGCATTTCTCTCCCGATGCATTTCTTATAGCTATACAATTTGTGTACATCCATGGTCTCAGGGATCAAGGTGGGCTGAGCTGCATAGGTATTCAGTAATGCTAGGATATTTCCTACAGCCTGCGGATTTCTTAGCAACTTCAGACATGCCTTTAGAAAGGGCTCAACTCCTTCTTTGATCTGAGGCTATGGGGGGGCTGCCAATGGTGCTTGTTCCTTGCAAGGAACTCCTTTCTGAAAGGAAATCCCTTCTTTGTTTCCCTGGGTGTCCAACCCACTATGTGTCATGACTTTTACACTTGGATTTGCCTCCCATAGCTCAGTTTTAACCCTCTGTACATTCTGCGTAGGGGTAGGCTGCTTTTCCTGCATCTTGGCTATTAAATTTGGGCAGTCTTCCACCTCATGGTCAAGTTTTCTACAATATTTACACGTCGGCCTGGTGGGATTACGGAATTCTTTGGAAAAGTGCCCTATTTCTCCATAGTTATAATAGGTTAGCTAGCCTTGTCCTTGGCCTACGCTGCCTCCCCGACCTCCTCTGCCTCGGGTCGGTGATCCTCCAAAGTGCGCATCCAGTCTAGGTGATGCAGGGTCTGATTGCATCTGATATAAGTTCCCATGATCCATCATTAAGTAATACATTCAACAGTTCTACTCATCATGTCCCACTGATCGGCGACACCATTGTTGTTTTAGTTCTGGGACGTATGCAACCAGCCAAGGGCAATGGTTCATATCATGTAGGCATGCTACCTGACAATCATCACACCACAGTGTAGATATGCTTGGTCCTGGTCGCAATAGGATAGGTTCCCTACTTACTCAGGGTCGTATCGGACTAGACCCTCCTTCTTGCATATAGTTGGCCAATAGATGGCACTGATCCTTCATATGGCCAGATGCCTGGGAACGTATGCACCAAATATCTGCGCAGATGTCCTTTCCTCGCTCTTTTCGCAGGTTCTGTATCTCCATATGCATAGCCCCAAGTTGTTCCTATATTTTTTTTACCCCTGTGGATGTATCCTCCCCAGGTGCAGCCTCTAATTTCATAGCGACTTCCACAACTTTCTCTTGTGATTCAAAGGTCTACTATCCCATTGGTGTACGCAGGTGAGGCAGCAACATGGCGATGAACCACTCTGTATGTTTTCTATCATCATACTCAAACCCTTCGTCCCTAATTGCTTTCTTCAGTAGCTGATCAACCTCCCATACTGACTCAGACGCACCTTGTTTGAAGTCCTTTACCTCCGCTACCAGCTGGGAATAATATTTCAGCTTCTGGAATTGTTGCTTCAGAGCATCTTTGATATCTTGAATAGGAGAGGTCACATTCTGGGAAATGTATCGCATATACCAGTCCAGAGCTCTATCTTTGAATGCTAAATATAGCTGCGCCCTCTTGATTGTGTCACTTGCTATGTTCTGCGTAGTCTAGACAGGGTCTGCCACAAACAAATAT
Source organism: Pinus albicaulis (assembly GCA_034641835.2). Classification (NCBI taxonomy): domain Eukaryota; kingdom Viridiplantae; phylum Streptophyta; class Pinopsida; order Pinales; family Pinaceae; genus Pinus; species Pinus albicaulis. Next base: position 1,011,864,239 of record CM076582.1, on the reverse strand, counting down.
TGGTCCACATTCTCTTCTCCCACCCCCTTTAAGATAGGTAGTTTCAAATGCACAGCCATATCACTGTCGAGGAAGGGTGGTGGTTCATAATAATTCTTACCTTTACGTGTCCGAGGTGGCGATACAGCCGAGGGGTCATTTGTAGCGGGTTCTTGAAACGGATTGTAGGCGGATCTCCCTCCTTCAAGGTTGGTTCGATAGTATTTACCATTGCGGGTTGCGCTTTCGTCTAGATTTGAGGTCATTGAGTCTGTATGACTACACAAAATGCTCTTTCCACACAGTAATTTCTTGATCAGCAATGGTAATGTCCTCAAGAATTTTCCTCGGAATCCTTTGAAAAATCGTCGTTCAGCTTCAGAGTATAATACAAACTAATCAATGGAAAATTATGTTACAAATCCTCCCAGCACACTATCCACCCAATGATCCACCATGCGTGTGATAGTATTATCAGTTTTTTCAATCTTTTCGAGCAACTTTGGGGTCCAGAAAGTGACCTGCTCATCCTTCCAGCACTTCTGGAATTCCACCAGTCTGGCCAGCCACTCTTGGATTTCAATTGCAAAAGGCACAAAGAATATTTCATAGCTTTCAGTAAGGATGTACCTATTTTTCCACCTTTTAGTCGTTAACTTCTCACTGTGATTTTCTTTCACTACGAACTCCTCGATCTGTCTTTCGAACCAATCCTAGATCTCTTTTCTTTCAGGCTTCCAGTATTCTCTTTTCATTACCCGATTCCTCTCTTAGACCTCTTCCGGTCCTAGCAACAGAACCATTTGTTGGATTGAGGGGTCATGACCCAGGTTTGGTGTGAAAGGTTCGCTAACAAACCCCTATACTATTGGCCCTTTCGGCAGTGACCTGCTTCTGCAGGTCACAATCTCACCCGAAGTAGTATAGGTGGGTGCTAGAACTAGGTTTCCGCACCCTAAGAAAGGAAGGGTAAGGCAAGTAGAGTTGCGTTCTGTTTAGATTACCTTGTTTCTTCGTAGGGTTAAGTATGTATCTATTTGCATCCACGTGCACTAGATATACAATTATACGCTTTTTATAACATCAACACAGCATTATATAAACAGAGCAGAATAGATCTAGATCCAAACATTCATTACACAAACTTTCGTAGTAGAAAGATAGAAAATACATAACACAGTAATTATCAGTAGTTCATATAACAGTACTCATGGATTCATATCTCTAATAATCCTTCGCATTCATTCATTCATCAACCTTTCCATACAATTCCCTTCCCAACCTGCGCACACAGTAGCAGGGTCTACACACAGCTGGACTAGGATCTTCGCGCACACAGCCAGTAGGAGTCTGTTCCCCCAAAACCCAAACAGATAGCTTAAACAACAGATCGCATCAATAGCTCATCCAATCCTATTTCTTACAATCCAAAATGCATCTCTATTTATAACAATCTAACCTCAACGTTCCTATGGTCGGCAACCCATGGTTTTCGGACCCCTAGTTTACCCTTTGACCCATTACAACGTGTTCAGGGCTTTGACCCACCCCAAAACCCCTGCGCTATATTAAATATAATAAAAAATAATCAAAATGGACCAGTTTCGCAGCTTGTTAGGAGACCTTGTTCCAACAGTAGGCTAAGTGTTGGATTAAGCATGGATATGAACTTGTGAATATTTAGTGTCAATTTTCTAGGTAAGGGCTCATGTTGCCCATGTGCACGGAGACCCTAAGTCCTGCTATGTGTGGACTCTGCTAGCTGTGTGCGGAGGCTAGTCGATAGAGTCTGTACGTTGGACCTGGATATGAATGAATGAGAAGATTTTTTGTGATATCTAAGTGTTTTTGTGTTATGATTATTGGCTATGATTTATGTTATTTCTAAGATTCTACCTGCTCATTGAATACTGATGATATATAGATGCACATGTGGATGAGATGGAATGAATGCATAGATCTAGTTATGATTGGTTCCCTTGCTTTAGTTAGCATGTTATATGATGGTTTATGATCTTTTCTTAATTTATTCTACTGATATATTGTTAAGGGTTTATGTGTTAAGACTTCTCCTGCGCGTGTCTGTTAGAACTGAAGGGACCCACTTTATTTAAGTTTCTCTCTCTTAGGGTGCAGAAACCTAGTTCCAACACCTTCCCATACTACTTTGGGTGAGACCTTGACCTGCCTAAGTAGACCATTGCTGGAAGGGACAGTAGTACAGGGGTTTGTTGGCAAACCTTAAAACTGGACCTGGGTCAAGACCGCTGAAGCCAACAAATGGTTCCATTGCTGGGAGCTGAAGCATTTTGAGAGAGAGATCAGGTAATTCCACGAGGTCATTGGCAGCCACTGAAGCCTGAACTTGAGGACTGGTTTGAAAGACAGATCCATGATTTTTCCCTAAAAGAGAATAGAAGTAAGAAGCTATATTCCAAAGAGTGGAAGAACAATTACATATTTACAGAAATGCACGAAATCTTCTTCATATCCTTTGCACAATAATTACAAGAGTGGCTGACATTATTGGCAGAGTTCCAGACCTTCTGGAAAGACGACTAGTTCACACAGTGGACCCCTGAATTGATCCAACAATTGGAAAAGAATGATAACAAGATCACTAGGACTGTAGATCATTGGGTTGATAGTATTTTTGGGGGATTTGTAACAGAATTTGTAGTTGATCAGTTTTAATCATATTCGGAAGCAAAATGAAGATTCTTCAAAGGATTTAGGGGTAAGTTCTTGTAAACCCTACCATTGTTGATTAAGATGCTATTGTGTGAAAAGGGTGTTCTATGTGGCGAAACCGAGTGAATGACCTATGACCAGAGTGGAAGCACGACACGAAGTGGTAAATACTACCAGGTTAATCAAGAAGGAGATATATCGGTATACAGTCCCTCAAGGGAATCGCCTGATCTTAACCAGGGCAGGTCTACGCACATTGAAAATAGTCCCCCAACTACATCGTCATCAAACCCAAGCAAGGGTAACAATTCTCCTACCCCACCTCCACCACCACCTGTAGACGATATGGCTACACACATGAAACTCCCTACCTTTAAGGGTGCAGGGGATGAGGATATGGATTGATTCTAGTTTGTAGCAGAGTCTATATGGACTGCACGGAACATTAACAATGATGTTGTCAAAAGAGCCCAACTATCCACAGCCTTTGAAGGAAGGGCCTTGGACTATTTTATGGGATACATTGGGTAGCACGCGAACACGTCGATACAAAATATTAAGGGCGCCTTGAAACATCAGTTCTGAAAGCCTAAATCATACTCTCAATTTGTAGTTGAATTGAAGGACTTCAAACAGGGGCCTATAGAGTCTGTCTGGCAAGCTCACCAATGACTGAAGAAGGTCATCAATGATGGGAAATTTGTCTATGAGGAAAAATAGTACCAGGAATGGTTTATAACCATGCTATTACCACATATGTGTGGGCCTATTAGACAATAGAATATCGACTCCTTGGAAGAAGTTTTGGAGATTTCCATGAAGTTAGAAGTTGCACCAAGAGATGATACTCAATTTCCAGCACTACAGATCCAAATCCAGCTAGAGGTGCTGCACTCGAAAATTTATAACTTACGAAGGGATTGAGGTAAGGAAGCTAGCCCGAATGTCTAGTGCATACGATGTAGGGTGTCATATCACACTGACGATCAGTGCCCATTATTATTAGATTATATGCAGGTTGGGGGGCCAAGCCCTCTACGCCCTAGAGAAATGGTTGGACCCAGTACCCCCATGCTGCGGTGCGTTGACTGTCCGGTAACAGGAATACATGATACAGATCACTACCCACGATTAGGTTCCTATCTTCTAGAAAAAAAGCAATAATCGTGCATATTCTTCTAGTTTATAGGTCACGACGAACAAAACTAACAAATGCTCGACCTGATGGTACATAGGGGAAACCTATACAGGGTACAGGTTGACCCTTCAACACTGCTATCTCCCTCTAGGCGGGGAGGGTCCCCCACAAGAGGAAGGGGAGGAGGGAGAGGTGGAAGTGCATGTTGAGGATGAGGGAAATTGATCTGCTACAATTGTGGGGACATGGGACATTATGCAAGAGAATGCCCAAACCCTGCGCACCAATCCTGCACATATTTCCAGAAGTTCAACCATGTCATTGAGAAATGCCTGGTGCTAATAGAAAAAATGCAAGAGAAACAACAGACACCCATGCATAATGTGCAACGGGTTAAGGCAGAACCATGGGATGATGGGACAAGTATCAATGTGATAACACGCAGCAGCATTGCTACCGGAGAGGCTAAGGAAAAGGCTATGGTTGAACCACTAATCAGGAGGGCTATTGAGAAAAAGGAAAGCTTAGATTTGACACAAGAGAAAGAAACCTTCATGGAAGCTCGGAAGGAGATGGCCAAAGATGAAGCGTTCACCTCGAAGAATGCAGTAGATCCAAAACCAGACGAAGCAGTTAAGCCATTCCCTCAGGCATGTATGAAGTTGATGTGCAACCAGAATATAGTATAGAATCTCGAAGCATTAATAGATAGATTCACATAAAAGGTTGCCTCACAACCAGAGGTTAAAACTGTGAACAAGCTGTATAAGAACAAAAAAAGGACCAGATGGGAGCTACGTATGACTGCACAGATTGGAGACTATGAAATGGACCAAATCATCCTTGACTTTGGATCGGACACAAATGTCCTGCCCAATAAAACCTGGAAAATGATGGGAGAACCTAAGTTGGAGTGATCCACTATTCAGTTACGAATGGATAATCAAAAAAATATCATCCTAATAGGGAGACTGACGAAGGTTGTGGTAGAAATCGCAGGTGTTAAAGTTTATGTTGATTTTGAGGTAATCCAGATATGGATGGCGCAGAACCTTACCCTGCGCTCTTAGGTATAGATTGGGATATTGACATGGGAGGTATCATTAATTTGAAAAAGGATGAGTATTATCTTTGAAAGTGAAGGTACATGGGTGATATTCCCTTTGGACCTAGCGAAAGGTGAGTGATATATTGAACCAGTATGTGGGGGGGAGGATGTTGATCACCTCTACAAAGTGACCTCCTGGGACGATGATTGGATCAACCCCACGGCTAATGGCATGTTATGCTAGGAAAATTATAGCGAATGCTTATCAGACTCAGATGGAGAGAGATCAAATTGGAAAAATTGGTTGCATGATGTATCTGCGTTGTGGTGCCTTAAGATCACAAAGAGCTTCTGAAGCATCTCCTCAGAGGTAAGAGAAATACCCTATTTTGATGGTTTTGGTAGTGTTAAGGACTTTCTTAAAACAATGTCTTAAAACAATGGAAGAATATGTCCCGGAAGAACAAAGGTTTTGGGCCCTTGACTTGGCTATGCGTGTGACCCTCGTACGATGCTGGGAAACCCATAAGGAATATTTTTAGGACTGGGGGGAATGTCACGAGATGATGATCCTACGATTTGACCCTCCGGTCAACCCGCCTATGGAACTCTTCTCAGTTCAAGGGGATCCGCGCAAGCACTTAGCTCTCTGAATCGAAGTATGTAATGAAAACACATGGAATGAATGGGTTCATATGTTTATTCATGCTTTAGGAAAAATCCCCACCACCTGGTATTTGGATGCAGAACTATGCCAACGCACTCGTCACTAGGGTACAATGACTGAGGATTTTATGGTGACGTTTGGTATAGTGGGCGAAACTAAGAAACTTGATGAAGCCCTGCAAGATATATATGCTCTGGTATTTAATGAGTCCCTCTCTAAGAAGGAATGTCCTGCACTAGCCTGGTATGCATAGATGCAGGATATGATCAACTATAGAAATTTGTCAATAAAACACTATTATGAGGACCCCCGGAATATCATTATCCCAAAAGCAGAAGCAGCACGTGCCATTGGAGGACCTTTGCTATAGGTATTTTATGTTACCAAACCATTGAAACTAAAGGAAGTCAACATTGGCACAGAAGTGCAGCCGAAGGTGGCCAAGACTGGGGATTATTGGGATAATGACACAATGGGAAACATCATAGAGCTGCTGACTGAATATCAGGATCTGTTCCCCAAAAAGTTCTCGGAACTCAAAGGGATCGTGGGGGATATGGGTGTTATGAGGATTACCTTGAAATCGGATGCATGCCTAGTAAAACAACAACCCTATCGCCTGAACCCCAAATACAAACACAATGTCAAGGAGGAAATAGAAGATGGTGGCCGCAGGTAATATTGAACTAGTAGAATAGTCAGATTGGGTAATCCTTATGGTGGTCTACGAAAATAAGACTAAAGGAGAGATAAGGATCTACATAGACCTACACAAGTTGAATGATGCCTGCGTACATGATCCTTTCCCTATGCAATTCTCCAATGAAATTCTAGATAATGTGGGAGGTCAGGAAGCATACTCGTTCACTGATGGGTTATCAGGGTACCATCAAATCTGCATAGCACCTGAAGACTGTATCAAGACAACCTTCACAACTGAGTGGGGATCGTTCCAGTACACTATCATGTCGTTTGGGTTGAAGAACACTCCTACCATCTTTTCATGCGTAGTTGTAGTAGTATTCAAGGAATTAATTCATAATTTTATGGAAGTCTGTTTTTACGATTGGACAATTTTTTTATTAGTGAATAATCACGTGTCAAACCTGTGCATGTTGTTGGATGCCTACAGGAAACACCAAATTTCGCTAAACATCAAGAAATGCATATTCTATGTCCCATTTGGTATTCTATTGGGGCATGTGGTGTGTCAGCAAGGATTGATGGTTGAACCAACCAAGGTCATGGTTATCATCAATTTAGCAGTCCCCACCACTAAGAAAAAATTGTACTCCATCTTAGGTCACACTGGTTACTATAAGAAGTTTATTCAAGGACACGCTTTGATCACCACACCAATGGAAAAGATGCTAAAGAAGGATGTATCTTTTTTTTGGGATTATGAGTGTCAGAAGATATTTGAGTTATTAAAGGAAAATATGGTAACTACACCTATTCTTATATTTCCCTATTGGGAAAAGGTATTTCATGTGCATGTGGATGCACCAGGGATAGCATTAGGAGTTGTCTTAGCACAACCTGGAGAAGGGGACATCGATCATCTGGTTGCCTTTGCTAGCAGAAAACTCTCTAGTGCAGAGTGTAACTATTCTACCACGGAGCGTGAAGGGTTGGAAATGGTGTATACCCTATAGAAATACATGCATTATTTATTACGTGGACACTTCAAGATGTTCACAGATCATTCAAATTTAAAGTACCTGGTCAATAAGCCTGTGTTGGGGGGAATATTTGTAGGTGGTTACTATTGTTTTAGGAGTATGATTTTGAAGTAATTATGAAACCAAGGAGATTGAAAATCAGGCTTGATCACTTGTCTCGAATCAAGAATGGTGAAGATCCAACTAATCTAGAAGAAGGATTACCTAACGCGCAACTTTTTTCTATCAAGGTGGTTGACGAGATATTTGTAGACGTTGTTCATTTCTTGACCACAGGTATGGAACCCAATGGCTACTCAGTACCACATAAGAAGGAATTGGTCACCCACACACCTAATTTTACCATAATCACGGACAACTCTACAAGCTAGGTGTGGATGAGGTGCTGTGGAGGTATGTATTAGAACATCAAATACAAGCTATCTTGGTTGAGGCCCATGGAGGAGTTGTAGGAGGGAACTATGCTGAGAAATCCACTGCACAAAAAGTATTGAGGGCTAGGTTGTGGTGGCCCACATTGCATAACGATGCCCATGTGTACTGTCGGGATTGTGATGCATGCCAACGGACTGGGAAGCCATTGCGTCGAGATGATATTCACCTACAACCATAGATGGCTCTGTAGGCATTCGAAAATTGGTCCATAGAATTTGTGGGACTCATCAATCCCCTATGAAATAAGATGGGTTCCTGATACATCATCACTAGCACTGATTATGTAACCAGGTGGATGGAAGCAAATTTTTTTAAGGATTGTACTGCGGATACTACTGTGCACTTCATTTTTTAACATATTCTGATCAGGTTTGGTTGCCTGAAGATCCTAATGAGTGATAGAGGTACGCATTTTGTTAATGAAACTATTTCAGCTTTGACTAAGGAATTCCAGATCCACCATGGGAAGAGTACCCCATATCACTCACAGGCGAACGAGGCAGTAGAAGCCTTCAATAAAATTCTGGAACATGCACTCACTAAGGTCTATAATGCTGACCGGAGCAATTGGGATGTGTGCATCCCCTTAGTACTTTGGGCCTGTAGGACCACATGTAAGAAAATCATAGGAAAATTTCCCTTCAGAATGGTCTATGGGAAGGAGGCTTGGCATGATCGACATATTCAGCAGAATATCTTTAAGGAGGATGAATTGGTATTACTTTATGACAGCTAGTTTCCGCAACACCCAGGAAAGTTACGTAAGCACTGGTTCGGCCCATACATAGGGAAGGAGATTACCGATGGAGATGCTGTCTGATTGGCTACACTGCATGGAGATTACTTGCCAGGGTACATTAATGGAAGTCGCCTGAAACCCTATAGGGACAGCCCGATGCCAACCAAATGACTATATGGCTGCAGTAGCTATGTAAAGGATGTGGCACGCACCAGGGTAGAAAATCAAAGGCAGGTTCGACAGCTACACGAGGATAGTGCGTAGGCCAGGAGGTGAAAAAAGGTGTGATGCAGGCATAGGGGTGGTACGTGGCGGAAAAATCTATCCATTGGAACAAGGCTTCTGGGTGAAAAAGAAATTTTACCATTAAACAGAACGGAAAATTGGAAATTAATGCAACTATCTGAGAGAGTTTTTAACCGCTTCCGTAATAATAGATTTCACTTAAGGCTAATCCAACCATTTTTCCCCATCAAGAGCTATAAGAAGAAGGGCGTCAGTCACAAAAGGTTCATTTTCTTTCCAAAACTCTTGCGCCTTGTGCCCCACGATGAATTTTGGCTATTATGTGCAATTGCCATCCATATTTCGGGACCAACTACCCCTTCTGATAGTAGCAACCCTTAATTCGTCTTCCAAGTAAGAATGACCGATATTAACCCCACTGAGTCATTTTCTGTCACGGCTTTCGTGGAAGTTGGATCTAAAGAGGTGTTAGAAGTAACCCCTAATATGGAGAAGGTCATGTATACACCAGCCAAAAGGAAGCACAAAGGGAAGGTGAAGGGAGTAGAGAAAGGAAAATAAAAAGATACATAGTGGGTTGGGGTAAAACCACGCACGTCCCCTCAGATTGTGTATTCCCCCTGAAAGGTGCCTAAGGGTCGCTCGCCTGATTCATCGAAGCACCCTATGATGGATTGGGAGGAAGCTCTACATGTGACTCCACTTTCCTGACTGCCTCCATATGTTAAGCCAAGCAAGACAAAGGAGTGCATCCCCAAGAATGTTGATGTTTTCCGCGCCTACCTACAGATGCCTTTGGTCCTAGCGGAGGTGCCCCTGGTTGGTGATATCTTTGGAGGCCACCCCTCCTTAAGTTTGATGATCATGATCTAGCCAATCTGGAAGCCTTCCCAACACTAGCTCCAAAATTATATCTTGAAAGAGTGATGTGTCGAAGGTAGAGCCAATGTTGTGGGCATGTGGATTAGCAGGTTTAGGGATATTAAAACTATTGTGCATCCCCCATTTTGGCCACTACAACATCAACATCTTGTTTGTTCAACAGTTGTTGGTGCTAGTCCATTATGGGTGTTTTTGGATCCAGAGTCGCATCCTGATTGATGCTGCCTTAATTCACCGAATCATCATCTTCCCCATGCATAGGCCAAATCCTAAGGAGGGCATCGGTAAGAAGTATGAGCAGTGGATTGATGACGAAGTTTGAGAGAAATATCATGTTGGTCACAACCAAAGAGGGTTCCCGGTAGACACAATAAATGATCTAGGATCACACATGGGTACCCTACTGCTTGCATGAAAAATTATGTGCAAGTTTCAGGCATTGACCATCCCTGCCTATGTAATTCAACTCGCAGAAAATGTGAAAAAGGGGTCTGGTACAACTGGTCACAGTACCTCGTTTACAAATTTCTAGACAATGTGTGTGAGGCATAGGAACACGAAAAATCATTCTAATACTCATGGTTGATGATGTTAATTCCCTTTGTTGCGTGGGAGGCTCTTGACAAGGCAATTCTCCCCGAACTTGAGCCAGATTTGTGTGAGGGTGTGTGGTTTTCAAACCTTTGGCATTCAAAGGATCCCAATAAAATCGAGGAGCATAAGGTATTATGGGTATTATTTGATCGTGCCCTGGCAATAGCAATTCATTCATAGTCGTGCTTGTCACCTGCGGTCTACGAAAAGTACAAGGATATTGCGGAATTTCAGGTTACTATACACGATGTGCAGATTCGGGCCCATGGAGATCTAGCCTGGTATACCCTCCCTTATATGGCCACAAAAGTAGAGATTGAATAAGCGATTTCCACTTGGCCACCAACATAGAGGCTTGGCTTCAAGTCGTCCGGCCTAGGTACGGCAGGCACATCTAGCCAAAGCGCAACCCCAAAGGATATTATTCTGCGAGAAACAGTGAAGGAATCTGAGGTACCTTCTATGAAGAAAATTATGACCCCAGCAACCCCTAAGGACGCTACCATGAGGACAGATTCGGAGTCGCAGTAGGATCAAGGACTCAATGGGCTTGGTGGTGAATGTGCAACGTCCCCGCATGGTACCAAACACACCAGTGAACCTCCCAATGGGCCTAGGAAGAAGAACAAGGCTATTAAGCCTGGCGCTAACATAGAGGTCACGTTGACGGAAGATGAGTTAGAGAAAATTGTGGACGCCATCACCATCATGTCATAAGACTGATGGGCTGCGTTGGAAGAACAGCAGAAAGCCACGATAAATGCCTTGCAGTCTGAACTACAGGCCCTTCATCTAAAGGCAGACACACTTCAGATGAGTGTGGATCAAGCTAGGCAGAATCAAGCGAACCAACCAGCTACAGTTACATCCTTCACTACTGTGACGAAAAATCGAATTTTCCCCCTCCTGGGCACAACTTTTGCTATGGTGCCCTCAGTATTTTGCAAACAAGTCAGTGCATGCTCTTCCATCAACCTTGATGTTGCACGACTGATGGGGGTGCATCTACACGACCAGTTTATCTCCATCACCAGTGAAATTTAGCACAGAGAGCTACGAGCATAGCAACAACTCAGTGAGGCCAAGAAAACTATGGTGACCAAAGCTGCCGAAAATTCCCAAGCCCAGGTAGCACACATCATCACCATTGCGCAATAGGCTAAATTAGAGTAGTTGATAGACCAGATCTATGAGGATATGACAGAAGAAATTCCTGCCTCCACTACATTGCAGGCCAAGGTAGAAGGCTTGGTCACTACTTTGAAAGCTTCACAAACCGAAGCGCGGGTTGTTAAGGCTAATTTGGAACTATATATTGCATTGCTGCAAGCCAAGCTATAGCCTAGGACCCCTTCGGAGGTGCGTACCCAATGATCCGCGCTCGTCACAGAAGATACAAACAATATTACCCTGTAGATCACTCAGGGAACCGAATTGTTTGAGACTGATATCGATTTATGGTCCAAGGTGCAGCGTAATCCCCTCCTTCGGCAAATCAATCAGGAGTTGTACCAAAAGGAGCAATATTTTGAGTAAATGGAAGCCACCATGCCCACCCTCATCCTAGCCCAATGACTAGCATGCCTTCGAACCAGACACGCGCTCAAAAATGAAATTGAGGGGCTTTGATGCAAGGAGGTACTCAATGACCACTTATTTCCATGGGCTAACGAAGCTCTAAATCTTGCACAAGAATTAGATGGAGTCGTGAAGTAGTTGAATGGAGAGTGTCACCACAGCTACTAAAGGCCCAACTTCACAAAATTTGGTTGATATTGCATAGAATTTGGTTCGCAGAGCATAGGTGTCCTACCCCCATTGGTTGCCGCTATTGAACAGCTCCAAGAGACAATGAAGACCTCGCCGACGTTGTGACTCGAGACGAGTCAGAAGATTGTGTTGGGGGTTTGTTGGAGCAAGGTCCCCTAATCACATTTTTGTTCCAGTTTTGTAATATTTTGTAATATTTAGTGCAGTGCAGGGGCTTTGGGGTGGGTCAAATCCCACAATGAATTGTAATAGGTCAAAGGGTAGAAAAAGGGTATGCAAACCACGGTTTATGGACCATAGAGTAGCACAGGCTAATATGTTATAAATAGATGGATAAATCGAGTCTAGAGGTAGGCTAAGTTTTGGATTAAGTGTGGATACGAACTTGTGAATATTTTGTGTCGATTGTCTAGGTAAGGGCTTATGTTGGTTGTGTGCACGAAGACCCTGAGTCCTGTTGTGTGTGGACCCCACTGGATGTGTGCGTGGGCTAGTAGATAGAGTCTATAATTTGGATTTGGATATGAATGAATGGGAAGACTTTTTGTGATATCTAAGTTTTTCTGTGTTATGATTACTGGCTATGCTATATGTTATTTTCGAGATTCTACCTATTCGCTGAATACTGATGATCTATAGACACGCACATGGATGTGATGGAATGAATGCCTAGATTTGGTTATGATTAGTTCCCTTACTTCAGTTAGCATGTTATCTGATGGTTTATGATCTTTGCTTAATTTATTCTTCCAATATATTGTTAAGGGTTTCTATGTTAAGACTTCTCCTGCATAGGTCTATTAGAAATAAATGAACCCACTTTAATTAACTTTGTCTCTCTCAGTGTGTAGAAACCTGGTTCCAACACTCTCCCATACTACTTCGGGTGAGACTTTGACCTACGCGAGAAGACCATTTCCGTAAGGGCTAGTAGTACAGGGGTGTTTTTGAAAACCTTAAAAATGAACCTGGGTCAAGACCCCTTAAGCCAACACTCATGAAGCACTAACCAGGGGCATGTGGAAAGGAAAACCTTAATCCTCAATCACCACAAAACTATAAACAAAGACGATGAAGTATAAAGGCTAGTTATCCTTGGAGTGGAATGATTCCATAAGGGTTGGACCATGGATATGGTCACTCGCAAAGCGATATTCAGGGGCACCCATCAAGAGAAACCTTGATCCTCAATCAACAAAAAAATATCAACAAGGACGACAAGGAAACTATTGAATTTCCATTTTGCAAATATTTATCTCCCCTACTTGGATCTAAGTTTGAAAGGCAACTTTTGGCACCCTTGAATCATGAGATTATTGAAAGGAACAAGAGTTAGGATCCTTGGCACTAGATGGAGGATAGAAAAATCTATGACTCTAGTTAATTCTTAAGTCCTTAAAGATTGACATGCTAAGTATCATTAAAGAGAAAAAATTAGCACCCTTGGAAACAAGTGGAGGATAGGGAAATCTATGATTCTAGTTAATTCTGAAGCCCTTAAAGATTGATATGTTATGGATGATTAAAGAGAAAAACTTAAAAATATATTGAGTATCAAGGTAATATAAAATTTAATTAGCACTAACTTTGAAAAAAAGAGTTTTGTATAAGTTAGAGGTAAGCATGTATGTCTGTGAGAGAGAGAATTATAATTATCGTGTTTTAAAAAAAAAAAATTAAATGGATTTAAGCTTATGTGAAAAAAAATATATAGAAAGAGTTGAATTATTCAAATATTTAAATAAATTATTAAAATCAAGAGAACCTCCCCTCGATCGGGGTCTGAGATGGATGGAAGTATCATTATGGGTGATTAATGGGGGTCTTTTCGAGGCACCTCCACACCAACCTCCACATGCTGGAGGCATATGGAGCTATGGCTTCATGCATGCGAGGAGTAAATACTATTGTCGAAGGTGGCAAAGGAAGTTCTGTTTGGAAGTTTTTCACATTTTCCAAGTGTGAGGTTGGTAGTATGATGGTTAATGAGAGTTTCCTGTCGTGGTGTCTTGGTGCTTGGCTTTGTGGGTTAGCATTGGTATAGCTTAGAAAGAGGCTCAAGAAGTGGCTCTGGTCTCGGATTCTCCTCACGTTGGTAAACGGGTATGTGGTTTTCTCTTTTTACAGTCCCCCCATGCATCGATCGTATCATTTGCTTATCTCAGGCATGTCTGGTTTTGAATCATAGAGGTCTTGGAAGAGGATGGGCTCTGCACATTTGCAGGTGTCTGTATGGGATTCCTAACATCTTTTGGTTTATCCATGTCTGTAATTTTGGAATTTTTATTTCCATAATGGGGTTATTCTGTTGGGAGTTTGTTATTGGGTTATGTCTCTATGGGATTGCTTTGTCCCAAACTTGTTCCCGAATGGGTTAGTCTGTTAAGAGTATGTGATTGGGTTATGTCTTTGTGGTTTTGCTCAGCCCTGATTGTGGGGTTTTTTATTGTTTCTAAGGGTTTGTGAACCAATTACCACACCCTTGGGGTTTAACCAAGAGGATTTGATAGTAGATAGTAAAGTTTTTCGAATCCTAGTGAGGATGGGGGGAACTAATGGGTTAATAGGGGTCTTGTTTCTATTTTGGTCTATCTATAATGGAAGTCAGCAATGGATAAAGCATGAGAAGATTCCTTGGATTTCATTCCGGCAATCTCTAGATCATGTATCTTCTCTGGTAGGTGTGTGGTTCGGTAGTGCTTCCTAGAAGTTGGGTGCTTCTGGGCTCGTACTACTACTTGCGTCGATTATAATTTTGGTTTCAGTTTATCTTGGAAATTGTAGGTAAAGGAAGATGGCTCATTCAGTTGTTGCGAGGGAGAAATTCAAACCAAGCTCGAGGGGCCATGGAAAATGGACCACAGGGTCTCTGACACCCTGTCAGCCCAGCGCCTTTGGGGTCCCCAAGTCGAGGTCGAAATCTGGTATTAAGCATCATAAATTATGTGGCCATGGCATATCATGAGTGAACTTCAAATGAAATTCTATAGTTAATGGAAGAATGTGAAGAGGACCTTAATAGATAGGAAAGCATGATGGACATATACGTGGAGGATTACCAAGTTCTAGTGTCGGATCCAGGGCACACCCACAGTCGAACCACGCATTTTAAGAAAACTTTGTTCTTGTACTAGTCAATGAAAAGTATTTTAGTGAAAGCCTTAGAGAAAAACTCAGTGAGTATGGCAGAAGCAATGCATGAATTTATTAATTATAAAAGTGAGTTTCAGAAGCTCCAGTTCCAACTGCAAAAGCAGGATGGCCAGCTGCATCACATTGAAGATAATATCCCTTGTATTCCACAGATAAATCTTTCGGGTTCCACAGGTAAGTACCCAGCTCCAGTGGAGTCTGCTGATAAGGATGACTAGTTCAATAGTTTTGTCCTTAGTTTTTCATTTTATGTATGCAGAAAACTTTAAATTTCAGCATGTTGATAGTTATTTTTTCAAGTATCTAGCGTATAGGCATTTTAAATACAATCTGACTTATCTAGCTTGGTTGGATAGATTCATTATTTTTTGTTACTAGATGGTTTATCACACTATTTGGTGGCCAACAGACATGGTTTCCCTCTGGGCAGGTTGAGGCCACCTTACTACTTGCATGTAGATGTAACTTGCTTCTATAAATTAATGAAAAAAAATGACCTACCAAGCTTACATATAAAAATAAAAATAAAAATAAATAAATAAACAAACAAACAAAAATCAAGAGAACCTCACCTAGTTAAGAAAAAAATCCTAAAAAAATAATTAAATTTTAAAATGGAAAAATTTAAGTAACTAAAACTAATTTGGACTCATAGTGAATAACTATGAGTTAAACAAATTGCAAAAATTAATAAAGGGAAAAAAACATAAAGGAACAAGTAAGAGAAATTTTAAGAACGTGTAACTCATGAAAAAATCATTTTTTAAATAAAATAATAAAAATTACATTAAAGCCAATTTGTGGATAAAACATATTCCTTGGCGAATAATCAAATTTACAAAAATAATTAATTAAGTTTGCATGAAAAACAAGTTTCACATAATCCTCACCTAAAAGACTCTAAAGAAAAAACATTCTTATGTATGGTGGATTCCTTTTAGCTCAAGTGCTTGATGGGTGTCAAAATGACATTCCATGTATTCTTGTGAAAACTTATGATATTGTGATCTTGTAATTAGGAATTTTTCATCTTGAGTACTTGTTAAATAGTGTAATGGATAAAAACTTGATGATCAAGAGAGTTCAAGGTGGTGTCTCAATTCCTATTAGCTTGTTTGGATCTCCTCCTAAATAAATCTCCACTATAGCTCGAGGAACCAAAGGGAAGAAGAATATGTTGGCATTGGTAGAGTGAACAACTGTGTGGGTCATCAATTTTGATCTAGTACGTTGGAATTTATGAAAGAAGTAGTCATTGGAGGTACTTCATGTTAGGAATGAGGATCCTAACCAATCTACATCAAATTTTATACTCTAACTTGGGCATATGGTATGCTATTGCAAATTGTTGTAGAAAATTTTAGTGATTTTGTACAAAGTATGGATGTTGGCATTAAACTAATAGACAAAATGGATTTTTGGCCTAAATTAAACAATACAATTTCTAGCGAGTTTGTGATTTCTTGTTATTTTAAATACACCTTTGAATGCATAAATAGATTCAGCACCCTGAAAAACCTCATGCATTCAATATTTGTAAATTAAACACCTTAAACTCATGATTTTTAAAAATCTGCACCACATTTTGAATAAAATTATCCAAAAAATGCTAAAAAAAAGGTCATTTCATCTATTAGTTAAACTTAATAGAATTGTCAAAATTACATTTTATAAATATATGTATATAGCATGTATAGCAATATGTAGTTGAGGGAACATGCATAGATAAACATGCTTTCGTGTTTTCAATTATTGTAAGAATGCTCTTGATATTGATGTAACTATTAACAACACTAATAGGAATGGTTTATATTTATAGATGAATATATTGAAAAAGAATAAAATTAATCTGTTGTATTTTTTTTTAATTATATGTCAACTATTTAGTCTAAATTTACGTATATATTGACTATTTCATCTAAATTTATTATTATTATTATTATATATATATATATATAGTTGTGAATATTAAAAATAGAATTAACTAAACTAATGTTATATTATCAAAACTAGTGGATATATATATATATATATATATATATATATATATATATATATATATAACCAAAATTAAGACCATCATGCATGTAACAATCTAGGTAAGTCTATTATTTTGGTGGTGTTTTCTATCTTAGGAGGTTTTTCGTCTTATAGATTCATTTGTCTCTAGACACAAATGATTGGCAGAGATTTTCCTTCCAACCTCACCCCAAATCTAGGGTGGATTTTGTCGTCAAGGTATTAGGTGAGTCCTAGTGTTTTTATTGAGTCTTTGTAAAATTAATTTGGGAATAATCCTAGCAAATTGGCTAGATTATTTTATTACAAGTTTATTGGTCTACTAGATCATATTTTGAGTCACATAATTGAGGGTCTATAACGAATGAGTGTTCCCCCTTCATGGGTTTAATGTATTTATCTTATGTAAATAGGGTTGGAAAAAATTATAATCCCCTCATGTGTCAATTAATTAAATTTTATCGCAAAAATAAACTAAAAATATCAAGCCATAAATTTCATTAATTTGAGTCTAAATTAAGTCTTAGGAAAATAAATTCTTCAAATTAAAAAATTCGTGGGTTCTAGAAAATTAATTTCTGGAGGTCCTCCACCAAGGTAATATTGAAAATTTCAAGAAATTTTGGACCCTAGGCCTTGGTGGTTAAGTCAAAGTCAAATTTTTGAGAAAAGTATCTCAAAATAATTAATTTGTTTCAATTAAAAATAAATTAAATGAAAAAATCAAATTTTCCTCAAAAAATAATCAATTTTGATGGTGATGATTAAAAGATAGTTTAACCTTTATGAAGGGTTGAGATTACTTTGACGTGGATCAAGCCAGCTAGTCGTTGAAGAATTAATTTATAAATTAGAGGTCATTTATCATTCAAAAAGATATGATCATTAGATCGTGTACTAGCTCTTGAAGCTCTTGTAAACTTTTCTAGAATAATACAACGCAAAGTCTTTGGAGTTTTACTTGATGGCAATGTTCCTCTTCAATATCTTATGGTAACTTGTGTTTAATATTTTTCTGATTTTATTTTTATAAGTTGTTGGTTAATAGATCTTGTATATCAATCTATTGTGCATATATGTTTCTTGGGTTGTTAGGTTTTAAAATATTGATTAGTAGATATCTCTAATTTTTGAAGATTTAATCGTTATTTTATACCTCTATAAATTTCTTATATTCTAAGTGTGCAAAAATCATTTATATTTAGAAATTTTGGGTTTTTGGGGAAGTCCTCATTTATATTAATATATGGAGAGTCTTCCAAATTTAAACTCTGAGATCATCTAACGAAATATATCTTGCTAGGAGTTTCTAGGCTAGTGCGTAAATTTAAAAAATTATTTATCTTCAAAATATTGTGCTAAATAGTTAGATCTGACGAGAAAGAGTCTCAAATCTACAGATATGGGAGCAGATTTGGACTCATACTCCTTAGATCTGATAGATCTATAAAAATTTTGTAGATCTAAAGTTTTGTAAATTTTTAATATCTGGGTATTTTGGGTTTTATTTTTATTTTCTACATATTGGGTTTGGGTATTTTGTTTTCCATTTGTACAGGTGTAGATTCGAAATATTTCGTCCATTTTGAGTCAGATCTAGACCCTGGAGGGAAATACTTGGTCTCAAATATTTCTGCAAGAACGATTTGTTCAGAGATATTTGCAGTCCAAAGGTTTTATCCTCAAATTGAGGGCCTTCATAAGAAAATTTTGAAAGGAGAAATTGAAAAAAAATTAGGGCCTAAAGGCCCAACATTGACCTTGAAAACACTCACTATGGCCTTTCTCTCTATTGATCATGAGCCTTCTTTCCCTGTGGCCGCCAAACCCTCTACCTTAACTCCCTGCTCTGCATCCTCCTTTCCTCTTCCCTGCGTCGTCACCTACAAACCCATCCTCTCTCCCTGTTGTTCAAGGCTTGCAACTCTACCCTGCTCCCACTGCCATCTCCTCCATCGATTTCTCCTGCCCACATCTCCCTTTCCCACAACAGTTTTCCTCCTTTCCATCGTGCTCCACTACCTTCTTCCTTCCTCATATGTTACCTAAACACAATCCAAATATACATTTTGATCTAATTTTCTTAAGTGGCCTTTGGCCCTTGTGAAAATTAAATCTTCTTTTAACTTTTAACATTTGACATTTAAAAAAAAAAAAACTTTCAAAAAAAAAATTGTAATATAAAAATTTGAGAAATAAAATTTTGGTTTCACTTTTGAGATTGGGGTTTTTGGTCCATTCACAATGTGTTAAAATTTTGGGGCTTGAGAAAAAATTGATTTGTGGAAAATAAATTTAAAGTCCTTATAGTCAGGAAAAATATCTCTAAATTTTTACTATAGGAAAAAATATACTTTTTTTGGGTTTGGGTAAATTAAGAAGATCATTTAATTCTAGAATTACTTGATAAATTGTTTATTTGATTAGCATCTAAATTTCATGGTGTTTCCTTGTTATTGATTATTTGCATGCTTCAGTGAAGTTTTTTTATCATTGGTTTTAATGGTTTCATTGGTTCTTGAACATCTAGTTTTTGGAAATTTTTAAGTAATTATGATCATCACTTTATTGAGTGTTTTATCATGGACTTGTGATAAATTGTATATCTTTATATTGAGTATTTTTTTAGCATCTACATAATTGGCATTTTCACTTAAGTGCTTAGTGTTTAAATTAGAATAAATTTTAATCTAAGTTCTTTTGGTCTTTAACATCACGTTTCACTAAAACATATTCTAATTCTCCTTGCATTCATCATTTTAAGTTAGTCTTACATACTTAAAATCTTGTTCCAAGCATAATCTTGGTCGATAGAAAGATAGGTACCAATCCACCTTTGCTTGAGAATCCTGGTTTATCTAGTACTTAAAACAGTGACCTTGTAGTCTTTAGAGCCACAGTCATCTACAGCGCCGAAGGCACCAAGTACGTTAGATTTTCAAAAGAGGTATCGTTAATCACACCTTAGTACATTTCACCTTATTTTCTCTTTTACATTTACTACGAAGTCATCTACAGTGCTGGAGGCATCAGGTACATTATATTTTCAGGAGAGGTATCATTAATCACACCTTAGTGTGTTTCACCTTATTTTATCTCTGCCACTTACTATGAAATCAGGCTCAATATAGAAAGGATTGAAGGGTTTAAACTTAGAATAGGAATTTAATTAAAATTAACCAAGATTCCTACATTTCATATTAGTCTTAGGACCTGAATTACATATAGGATAGTTATTCATTCTGTAGAAATTATATACAAGATGCATGTATATATCCAGATTCTCTTGATCTAACAATATTTATCTTCTTGCTAAATACATAATCCTTCCATTGTTAATCTTTTGCGGAAATTTAAACTCAATTGCAAACACATGAAGCAATAAAAATAATCGCACATAACACAGTTGTTTAACGGGAAAGCCTGAAGCTAAGAACCCTAAATATCATATATTATGTATCATGGATATCATGTAACAATCTCATACAAAGCTTAGTACATCAAGCTCTCAGTACAATCAATCGTCACACACTATTTAGAAGAAATCTGCAAATCCATGCAATGATTTCTTGCCACATGATAGCCTGCCTCCAATGTGCAATCCTTGCTGAAGAATAGCTCTCAATGAATTCGAATTACCCTTGCCTTGACTCCACAATCCTCATTGGCAACTCCAATGTGTGTGTGGTGCAATCAATGCATCACTATAGTCACAACAGATAGTCCATCTTGCCCTTTCACCTATCTCTCCACTGGGTCTCCACTCAAACTGACACGCACTGTAGTTAATTGTTGTATTGTTTAGTTGATTAATGAGTTATTATTTGTGAATTAATTAACTAATTAATTCGCTCCACTCTCACTAGTGTATCATTCAGCTAGACTAGATACAACTAGCTCAACTGAGTTTAACTCCATTAACTGAGTTACACTAAATAATAACTCCATGAACTACTCTTCCAACTATTTCATAACTTTTTCACTTCAGTTCTAACTGAGTCCTCCATGCATGAACCACCAGTAAACCCTAGGAATTTTGTAATTCCTTCATCCCACTGATTTTCCAAATCTGTACATTGAAATTAAGTGGTCCAAGAGAATAAGTTGATGTTTATTGTTGGACTATTATTAAGAGCTAATAATAATCGACACTTCTATTTTTAGATTGATGATCTATAAATAGACTTCACCCAATATTCTAAAAATAGAATTTCATCTATTTTTCCAACTTGACCAACCATCCACAAGTAGCATCCTGCAACTTCTGAAATATGATCACCATGTCTAAAAATAGACTTACACCTAAAAATAGCCTGCGCGCCCACTTAGTGAAGGTGACTAATTTTAACTAAGCTCATCATCTTGTTGAATCTCAACACTCCCTCTTAACAAGATAGGGATTATCCTTCACCCCAATCCTACCTCTATGGTATTCGAATTTTCTCTTGGTGAGCACCTTCGTCAAAATGTCTGCATCCTGATCTTCCATAGGAATTTATTGAAGCAACATGATCTTCCACTACACACAATATCTGATATGATGATACTGGATATCAATATGTTTAGATCTATCCTGAAACACAAGATTAATAGAGAGTTTAATGCAACTCTAATTATCACAATGTATCACTATAGGATCTAAATGTGAACCGAACAAACCAACCAGGATCTTACTCTCTAGATAGCCTTACATGCAGCTTTACTTGCTACCATGTATTCTGCTTCCGCTGAACTGAGCACCACAGATCTTTGTTTCCTATTCTACGAAGAAACTATTGTAGATCCGATATTGAAAATCCCTCTTGATGTGCTCTTTCTGTCTGTTGGGCTACCTGCCCAATATTCATCCATGAAGCCATGCAACTTCACCTCATCCATCTGTCTGTACCATAATCCATACTCAAATGTACCCTTGAGATACATCAGGACATGCTTGCGTGCCTTCAAAAAGAGCTTGGTAGGCTTAACCATCACTTTTGAAAGATGGTTCACTGCATAGCATATGTCTGGTCTTGTATTAACTAAATACATGAACAAACCCACCAACTGTCGATAAACAGTGGCATCCACTACTTCTACCGATGTAGCATCCTATTTCCTCCAATTTCCTGGAAGAGGAGTGTCGATAGGCTTGCAGCCTTGCATGTGAAACTTCTCTAGTATCTCCTGAGCATACTTTCCTTGAGACACAAAACAACCACCTTCCCGCCGCCATATTTCCAATCCAAGGAAATAATGAAGGAGGCCCAAATCCTCATCTCAAACTCCTTTGCAAGATCTACCTTGCATGAGTGTATCAACTTCTCATCACTGTTAGTATTAAATCATCAACATAAAGAACAATGATTAAAAGCTTACCCTCCACCACAATTTGGTATAGGTTTTGTATCCCAGCCTCACTCTTGGTGAAGCCAAGTCTAGTGAAATAGTTGTTGATCCATGTGTGACAAGCACGCAGGTGCTTGTTTCAGCCCATACAAAGACCTCTTTTGAGCCTGCACACATGCGACTCGCTGCTGAAGATCTCAAATCCTTCAGGCTGATCAATGTACACCTCTTCCTCAATGATCCCATTAAGGAACGCAGTCTTCACATCCATCTGATGAATGTGCCAACCCATCTGCGCTGAGAGAGCAAGGATGGTCCGTATGGAATAATACCATGCGATAGGTGCAAAGGTTTCTTCATAGTCAATCCCCTCAATCTGTGAGAAGCCCCGGGCAAAAAATCTTGCCTTATACTTCTCAACACTCCCATGAGCAGCTTTCTTTACCTTGTAGATCCATCGTGATCCTACAACTGATTTTCCCACCGGCCTTGATCAATGTCCGGCACTGTTTCTGAAAATGGATTCATACTCCTCCACCATGGCATCTACCCATGTGGGCTCCTGCACTGCTTCTTCAAAAGAAGATGGCTTTTTCATGATACACTTTCTCATCAGAGTCATGTATCCAGTAAATCGGTCAGGTGACTGTCTCTATCTATGCTTTGATGTAGGGACTCCTAGATTCTGTGCTGCATCAAGCTTCAGTCTCTTAGCTTCTCTGGTATGCTTTCTGCCTTTTTTGATGTTTGGTTCTGCATGAGTGGACTCCTCCACTCCATGAATCTCCTCCTATGGTTGATCCACATCTAGAGGCTCATCTTTGGGAACAATAAGTTCCTCCTCTGATTCAAGTTTAGCTCCCTCTAAAGCGACAACATCATGGCTTTCACCTCATTGAATTTTATATCATGTCGCACCACAGTCATCCGAATGTCTGGAAAATACACACGATAATTATGGGGTGTTTCTATGTACCCCAAAAATATCCCAACTTCTGTAGTCGGCTCCAGCTTCTTCCTGGCGTCCTTTTTCACATGAATGTAAACAGATGAGCCAAAAATCTTCAAATGAGAAATATCAGACTTTTTACCAGTAAAAGCTTCTTCAAGTGTACTCATGCCAAGTACTCTATGAGGACAACAGTTTTTCACATAAACCATGGTGTTGCATGCTTCCACCCACAAGTGCATCGGTAGGCCCTAGTCATGCAACATAGCTCGTGAAGCACCCACGATCGTTCTGTTCTTCCTCTCTGTGACCCCATTCTAATGTGGGTTATGAGGTGCTATGATTTCTCTTCGAAATCATTCTTTGCTATAGAAGTCTTTGAATTCACACGAGATGTATTCACCACCATTATCACTCCATAGAGCCTTCACTTGCTTCCCTGACTCCTTCTCCACCAATGCTTTAAAATCACAGAACTTTGAGAATGTTTCGCTCTTATTTTGCATGAAGAAGATCCAACATCTACGAAAATAGTCATCAACAAATATAACATAATACCTGTGTTTTGTTGTTGAAGCAACCGAGAAAAGTCCACACACGTATGTGTGAATTCTCTCCAGGATCACTGAAGCACAGTTCTCCTTCCCATGAAAGGTGGTCTTGACAAACTTACCCATAGTACATCCCTTGCACTGATCTGACTGCGCAAGTGTACCCTTGGGAAGTCCAGTAGAAATATGCTACAAAATCTTCAAAGCATCATGGTGAAGATGGCCCAATATTCTGTGCCATAATTCGCCCTCATCCCGGCTCACCACTTCTTCTACTTTTCCCATCATTGCAGCACAACCATCTACCTCCAGCTTGTAGAGATTCTTAACTTGAATCCCTATCCTCTTGGTTTGACCCGTTGTTTTATGTTGCATGAAATCTTTTCCATCGCTAAAAACAACGTCATAACCTTTGTCTTCCAACATTGCAACCGAGACCAATTTCTTCTTCAGACCTGGAACATGCATGACATATTTTAACTAAAATGGATTACTTGACTCCCTCTCAAAGGTAATGGTCCCAATTCCGGTCGCACTGTATCGACCATCGTCGCCCATCTCTATATGCATTTGGAGATCCTTCTCCTTCAAGTCACTAAACAACTCCTTGTCTCCCATCATATGGTAAGATGCACCACTATCAAGATACCACAATGATCCCATATAGCTTGAAACCAAGCATGTGATCAAAGAGAAATCAAGTTCAAATTGCGAGGCTAAGGCCTCTCCAGCTGCAACTCCAGCAACCTTCTTGTTTTTCTTCTTCTGTGGGCAATTAGTGGCGAAATGCCCATGTTCGTGACAGTGAAAACACTTCACCTTGGACAAATCCTGCTTCTTGCCTTTAGCTTCGGATTTTGAAGGAAATTTCTTCCCTGTCCCTTTCCTTGCTTTGGTATCCAAAGCGCAATTCTCTTCATCTTCATTCTTTGATGAACAGCCATCCATGGTACTTCACCTTATCTCCTCGTGCACAAGATCCGACCAAAGTTGCTCCCATCTTGACAGTTTCTCCCGTCCATTTACAAAGTCTTCGTAGCTATGCCAACTCTTTGGAAGCCCAAGGAGAGCTAAGCTGACCAAGTATTCATCATCAATAGTAATCCCCACACTTCCCAGTTCATCCCTATAGTGGAAAAACTTCGTGAGATATTTTAGAATATTGTCGCCCTTCTCCATTTTTATTTTTATGAGCTTACCTTTCAGTGCCAACTTCCTCTGGTTGCTACTGCTTTGGAACAAATCTATCAAAGCCTTCCACATTGAAAATGGAGTTTCTTTCCCATGAAGGCTGGACACAATATGGTCCTTCACACCTTCCAATAGAATTATTATTTTCTTTGCTACCTTCTTTTGCCATGCATCAAGTAATGCAGCATCGCTAGAACCAGGCTTAGTAACATCGCTATCAATGAACTCCTTCAATCCATTATCTTCCAGCACTGCCTCCATCCTATCCTTCCTGGATATGTAATTCAAGTTACCCTCAAGGGCATACTTCAATCGCAACCCATTGAAATACATTTCAATGTATACTCAACTATCGCACCAAGAAAATTTCTGCAGCAAATTTGAATTGTCCACCAGCACAAACTCAGCAATTCTTCACATTTGCAATCTTCAAGAATTAACATTTCTTTGATACCAAGTAGAAATTATATACAAGA
Source organism: Pinus albicaulis (assembly GCA_034641835.2). NCBI lineage: Eukaryota > Viridiplantae > Streptophyta > Pinopsida > Pinales > Pinaceae > Pinus > Pinus albicaulis. The sequence goes on along the minus strand of CM076582.1, from coordinate 1,011,838,701 downwards.
TGCATGTATATATCTAGATTCTCCTGATCTAACAATATTTATCTTCTTGCTAAATACAAAATCATTCCACTTTTAATATTTTGCGGAAATTTAAACTCAATTGCAAACACATGAAGCAACAAAAATAATCGCACATAACACAGTTGTTTAACAGGAAATCCTGAAGCTGAAAACCCCAAATATCATATATTATGTATCATGTAGATCATGTAACAATTTCATACAAATATTACTACATCAAGCTCTCAGTACAATCAATCGTCACACACTAATCAGAAGAAATCTACAAATCCATGCACTGATTTCTTGCCACCTAATAGCCTGCCTCCACTGCGCAATCCCTGTTGAAGAATAGCTCTGAATGAATTTGAATTACCCTTGATTTTACTGTGCAATCCTCATTGGAAACTCCAATTTTTGTGTGGTGCAATCAATGCATCACTATAGTCACAACAAATAGTCCATCTTGCCCTTTCACCTATCTCTCCACTGGGTCTCCACTCGAACTGACATGCACTGTAGTTAACTATTTTATTGTTTAGTTGATTAATGAGTTATTATTTGTGAATTAATTAACTAATTAATTCGCTCCACTCTCACTAGTGTATCATTAAGTTAGACTAGATACAACTAGCTCAATTGAGTTTAATTCCATTAACTGAGTTAAACTGAATAACAACTCCATGAACTACTCTTCCAACTCTGTCATAACTTTTTCACTTCAGTTATAACTGAGTCCTCCATGCATGAACCACCAGTAAACCCTATGAATTGCGTAATTCCTTTAGCCCACTGATTTTCCAAATCTGTACACTGAAATTAAGTGCTCCAAGAGAATAAGTTAATGTTTATTTTCGGATTATTATTAAGAGCTAATAGTAATCGACGTGTCTATTTTTAGATCGACGATCTATAAATAGACTTCGCCCAATATTCTAAAAATAGAATTTCATCTATTTTTCCAACTTGACCAACCATCCACAAATAGCATCCTGCAACTTCTGAAATATGATCACCATGTCTAAAAATAGACATAGTCTAAAAATAGACTTACACCTAAAAATAGCCTGTAGGCCCACTTAGTGAAGGTGACTAATTTTCACTAAGCTAATCATCTTGTTGAATCTCAACAAATTCAAGCCGCAGTTGCTCATCAATTAATTTTGTCCTAAATTTCTTATTAAGATAGTTGACTCCATAAGACACTGGTATCACTCGTCTAAATCTAATCAAATCCTTCAAATATTTCTAAATCTAATACGAGTATTTGGTTGCTCAATTGTGTCTCCTGAATTGGTTGGTTCCCAACTAGTCATCCTTCATTCCATTTTCATAGGGTCTATCCCCCTTAGTCTATTATAGGGAGACATCTTAAATGAAAATATTGGGGTTCAAGGATTTGAGTAGTTGTCGCAGTGCCTATACATTCTGTGTGACAACATTATATATATATATATATATATCTTCAACGTTCATGGGGTCTTGGACAAATGGTGATCGTGTGTCTTGCTCATATACACTTTTGATGTAAAGTCATCGGTTCAATTCCCCACTCTGATCGGGATGATATATTGAACATTATAAATATGTAGTCCCACAGCTTTTATATATATATATATATATATTCCACAAGTTTTGATAATATAATATTATGTTGATTGAAGATAAGATGTATATATATATTATATTATCAAAACTTTTGGATGTCAAAAAACATATATATAAAAAATTTATACATGGTATTATCTTCAACCAAAATAATATTATATTATTAAAAATTTATAACTATAATAAATCTCATCTTACTATATACTATTATATGTCATTTTTCTTTATGTAAATATTTTTTATTTAGTTGACCAATTTAGCTTCACAACTCTTTTGCTTTATGTAAATATTTATATTTAGTTGACCCATTTAACTTCACAACTCGTTATCTATGTGGTTTATTTCCAATCACTATTATAAATCCTATCTTACTATACTATTATATGTCATTTTTCATTATGTAAATATATTTATTTCGTTGGTCAATATAGCCTCACAACTCTTGTGTTACTTTTTATTGGGCCTAATGGTTAAAAGCATGGATTTCCTCTTATGAGGTCACATGTTCATCTCTATAAACTTTACCTATCACAGTCAAAGAGGGGGTCCTTTGGTCTCACAATGAAGGGGGTCATATACACAAATTTGTTGTCTAGCTTGCATGTAACCTTAAAATCAAATTATTATTATTATTATTATTATTATTATTATTATTATTATTTTATATAGTCCAACAACCAAAATATTGCTTAGACAATAAAAGGGAATAGTGCTTAGGCAAAAAAAAAACTACATGAAAAAAAAATGAAACAAAAAGGAAAATTAACTTGATCATCAAACCACCTCATTTTTTAGGAAACTAAAAAAAAACAATTGGATAAAGTCAAACAAATCCAAAACACAAGATATGATGCATAACATTATTAGCCAAATAACCAATTAATGTATAAAAAAATAGGATAAAGTAAGCCTATAACACAAGACTTGATAAATAAAATTAGTGCATAAATAATCAATTATTGCATAAGTAATTCATATGATGGGTTAAAAATGAGAATAGGTAGTAGGTTCTTACTACATGGGACCACTGGAGTTACCCACTAACTACCAACTACTAATATAGTAAACCTATAACACAAGATTTGATAAATAACATTATTGGATAAATAACCAATTAATGCATAAGAAATTCATATGATGGGTTACAAATGAGAATAGATAGTAGGTTCTTATTACATGGGACCACCAGAGTTACCCACTAACTACCAACTACTAATATAGTCTACAACTGTGCAAGGGAATCATAACGTTAAATGGTAACATTAATAGCCATTAGGACCACAAGTTGAAGTTAAATGAATTACACATGATGGTACATTACCTACACGGTCGTCCTCCTCATTACTTACACCATAGTCCTCCTAAAGCTTGACTTGGGAGACATTAATGGACATTTAACTTAAGTGAGCCATCAAGATCAAAAGAAAACCTTGAAACATAAACACATAACAAACCCAAAACACAATATTTAAGATATGGTGGATAATCATTTTTACCCAAATATTTGGGTAAGATAATTATGTATTGAAAATGAGGCATGAAACTCATCTGAACCTCATATAAATACTTGTTAGGTTTAGATTATCACTCCCTAACACACCCTTAAGGTACCACTAGGGTCAACCACTAACTTGCAATGTGATCTGCGTTGAGCGTGTGTAACATAGGAACTTTAATGGCCACTATGAACACAAGTTGTTTAATAAATTACACAGGGTGGCATTTTAATTATATAAACACTACCTCTTGATGACAACTTTTGTCAATCCAAGAAAAATTTGAAATTGGAAAATTTTAGTTTCTATCTAAGTGTTTAGTGAAGATGTTTACAATCTACTCCTAAAATCACCAAAGGTCAAGCACTTGAATGGCATCCTAATTATCAGAGAGATGCGATGTTTTCTCTTGATAAGGTCCAAGCTAATCCAATAGCATTCAAATCTTTTGGCCTACTTCCTAAGGGTCACAGAGGTCATAAAGAATATGTATTCCACCTTAGTAAAAGACATGAACAATAATAGAAAAGATAAATTTGAGATTGTGTGATCTTACTCAACAATGCAACCAAACCATAGCTAAGAAACTAGGCATAACCACAACTAAACTTATGCTCATTTATACCTCATCCCACATCCCACAAATAGGTGTATCCGACCAAATCCCCTTGACCCCCATAACTGTATTCAATAATAAACTGATATGTACACTTAACATATCTCAGAATTGGTTTCTTGCGAGATAATGGTTATCCTTCAACCCCTTGCATATATTGTGAAAGAAAATGAACAAAAGATGGTATTTGTATACTTTAATACAATATAATACATCGCTAGAAGCCGATGGAAAACTTAAATCCATAGGCAAGAACCACTTTACACAATGCCAAAGCCTTGCAAGTGCAATGAAATGATATTTTAAGGTCCACGAGACTAAAAATATTCTATGGGACCATTAGTGTTGAGAATCTAGTAGGCCAATGTTTGAATCCAATTCTCTTACTTGATTACTTCTTGTGTTATACTTGTTATGATTCTGTTACTTAGATTTTATCTTCATTAGCTTATTATTTCTTTCATCAATTCAATTATCAAAATACAAGAGACACAAAGTTTAGGCTCTTCAAGCCAGTGCCAAAACCTCTCCCTCTTGGAGAGTAAAACCCGAAAGTAATTCTTCTTATCTATCTTCAATTGACGAGTACCATGACCATGACTCAAACCCTTAACTCTAGTATGACACCAAGACCTTGTCACTGCTCTTCTTAGATTCTCTAGTTGATCCCTCCTTTCTACAATGTACTACACCACCACTAGGAAACTCAGTTCCTAGCCCTAAACAATGAGCTCCTTCTAAGATTTTCTTGGTCTAGTCTTGGCCTCCTAGAGACCTCTTCATCAACCTTCTTTTCTACACCCTTTGATAACTTGAACCGATACCTTTTTTCTTGTTGTAACACCCTTTCATTTTCACTATGCATCCTTTGGCCCTTTTCTGAGATATCACAAATATAGTTACCCATGACCAAGGCTTACATTGTCTCTTTCTTGCACTTCTTGTTTGTCTAGTTTTCCTTCTTTTCACAACAAGGAGACCCTTCCTCCACACTTAATGCAGTCCTTGACCTTGTTGTGATTTCTCTCATCTTATGTGAAGAGTGTGAGGTCAGATATATCTAAAGTACCTATATTAATAGTGTAGTCCCTTATTATGTTAGTGTAGCCCCCATTATTATTATTGTTGTACCCTTGTAACCCCCATATTGTTATTATTGTGCCCTTACATTATTATTGCTAGGTCGGCTAGGGTTACATTGTGGCCCCACTAGGATTACATTATGGCCCCATGGACTCCTATATATAGAAAGGAGTTTTTGTCATTTGTATCATCCAAGAATTGTTCATTCATGTAATGTATTGGAGGTTTCCCCCTCAAATTGTCTTATTTCTAAGGCGTTGATATCTCTTTTCTTCTATTTTTGGACCTGGTTTCACAACATTTGGTATCAGAGCTTTGGATTCTAGGGTTTCGCTGCTCCAAACAGGTCATTGTGGAATTTTCGCTATAACTTATTTTCTACGAATGTTCAAAAGCTAAAATTTTTAGAGTGCGAAGCCAAAATCCTGAGGAACAACATCGCAAACTGTTAGAGCTTGGTTCACAATATTTTTGGAGATATTATCTATGGAAGTTAGGGCTTTTTGCAGGCTCCTGAATTTCACTTAAAAAGGTCATCGCGGAATTTTCGCTATAATTTTTTTTCTACAAAGATTCAGAAGCTGAAATTTTTAGAGCACGAAGCCAAAATCCTTAGGAACATCATCAAAAAAATTTTAGAGCTTGGTTCGCAATATTTTCGGAGATATGATCTATAGAAATTAGGTCTTTTTCAGGCTCCCTAATCTCATCTCAAAGAGGTGATCGTGGGAAAATCTTCATAACTCTCTCTCTCTGAGCATCGGATTGGAATTCTATAAAAAATTACTAGAAGTAAATAGACTGTAGTTTTCTGTCTATAAATTTCAGAGTCGAAGGAACAAACAGTGAGATGTGGCAAGTCGTACAAGTTCACTCTACTGAACTAGTCCATAATTAGGTCATCGTAGGAGATTGGGCACAACTTTGTCTTCAAGAATCCAAATCAAGTCATACCTATGGCATTCGAAACAGAATTCATAGGTCTATATCAATGCAAAATTTGAGATATTGAGGATCTGCAAGTATATAGATAATTTAGTTTCAATATCAAGCTCCTCAAAAGCAATATAAAGGTGTGTATTTTTTTCTGAATTGCACAAGTCTTGTGTAAAATAAATAAATAAATAAATAAATAAAATATTTTGAAGTGATTCCAAGGGCCTATTGAGCATATATTTCAGTATCATTTTGTGAAATTCCTCCTAAAAATAATTCCATACCCATTAAGCCCTCAAAATGATATATTATGATGCATGAAGAGGAAGAATTGCAGTATGAGATATCAAAATTACAGTACCAAGTGCAACAAATTTTGATCTTACGAAGAGTAACCGAAGATGACATAGATGGTTTAAAAGCATAAATAGAGGCTAGGTTGGATGGTTTGAGGGATCAAATAATAGCTAATATGGATGATAAATTAGTAGAATATCACATCGAGCATCAACAACAAGTTCTCCAACTCTCAAAGGATAACCTAACTTTGGTGTAGAATATAATGAAACAACAAGAATATCAACATCACATCGAAAGAAGTTATGAAGCAGTCACAGAAACAAGAACTCGAAAAGTACGATCAATTTCAAAGTATCTCAACAAGTGGAATAACTTTCCTGTAGAAGATTCCACATGGGAGGATGAGAATTTTATATAGAAGCATCAAGAAATAATCAAGTGTTGAGGACAACACTTGTTTGAAGGAGAGGGGAATGTTAAGTCCCTATATTAATAGTGTAGTCCCTTATTATGTTAGTGTAGCCCCCCTTATTGTTATTTTTGTACCCCTGTAACCCCCATATTTTTATTATTTTTCCCTTACATTATTATTGTAAGGTCATCTAGGGTTACATTGTGGCCCCACTAGGATTACATTGTGGCCCCATGGACTCCTATACATAGAAAGGAGGTTTTGTCATTTGTATCATCCAAGAATTGTTCATTCATGTAATGTATTGAAGGTTGCCCCCTCAAAGTGGCTTATTTTTAAGGCATTGATATCTCTTTCATTCTATTTTTGGAGCTGGTTTCACAACATTACCTTAGACAGAGTTAGATCACCCTTCCTTTCTTCGCTACTTGTCCTTTTATCTTTGCACAAACTACAGTCACCCTTAAGCACTTCTATCACAAACTGAATTTGGAATTTCTTGGTGACAAGTGAGACCGCAGTCCCTTTATATATATGGATTGTTTCCTATCTCTAGGCCAACATGATATTATGAGTGTGATCTGACTTTATCAAGGAGACTTTGAGCATATTCTAGGCTGACTTCAAGGAGCATATTTGACGAGGTCTTGGAGCATATAAATTATATAATTTTTTTTTCTTTAGAAGTGTAAAATTGCTTTATATACATGAATCTAAATTATACATTTATGAAAAGATGGAAAATCCATATAAGACATCAAGAATAAGGCTTTAACCTATAATAAAAACTACTTGCTCATGAAACCCATGAGTCAAGATTTACAAAATACATTTTATTATATTTGTCTTCTTCATTACATAAATTCATAATTACATAGTCATTATGAAGACCGATCGTAGTTACACTTTCCAACAATCAGTTCCATGTTTTTGGCCTTTTTCAATTCAATCCTTTTTTTATTCAAATTGATGATTAGCCGGCCCAAACTTCCAACAATCTCCTCACCAAAAAGACAACGCCAAGGAACTGATGCTAACATATTCCCGTAACTTTCTCCAGTGTCTTTGAACACATCACATTCCAAAATGAAATGTTTTTCCGATTCCACTACCCCATATGTGCAAAATGTACACACCTGTTCTTCCCAAGATTCTTTAGGCCTTTTCCACAGTCATGTTTCACACTGAAGTTGATAAAGTTACCTTAATGATGATCTTTCACCATGACATCTTCCTGTAGGCATCGAAATCCTTCATATAGATTGACACATATCCTAATGATATGTTTTACCAAGGGTCTTCTTCTTTACCAAACTTTCATCAGAGTCTACATATCTTCCCAGGAGATCTCCTAATCACATCTTCTTGGCCTCTGGATGATAAATGCCTCTTTACATGGTTGCATTTCATGATCTCTTCCTCTCTTCACATTCTTCATTCCTAGGATCTTACAATTTTTCCAATTTCTTGTTTATGTACAACCACCTCATATTCTATGAGGACATATTATGTTGATTTCATATGTCAGTGCACTGAGAGATCCTCCTTCATAGATCATACTTCTAAATATAGAAGTCTATTACCTGCAACGATATGACATGACTTCATGGAATCCAATATCAACATATATGTCTACATACCACATACCTATTTCCCTGATTCATCCTGTAGCAATTTATCTAGAATTAAGAGCTTCATTCCTTTTGCCTGCTCCATCAATATGTCATCACATCTAGAATTTTGTTTCCATGATGACCCTTGATCTCGATTACTGCTTTACTTTAGTAATGTTATCAGAGAGGCTTTCTAAAAGTTTTTTTCATTGAGAGTTCCTTCCATGCTTCTATTATTATGCTTATTAATTTACATTTCTTCCTAACATACTATTTTACAATCAATCAGAAATCACTTAAAGAGAAAGATGATCTTAATCATAATAGAGATCTCTTGCTTCCTCTTTCTTAGATATCTTAGCATCATGTTCTTCTCTTTCATTAGTGACATGGGCTTCTTCCTTTTTCATATTGTCCTTTCCATATTTAGTACAATCTCTTTTATAATGCCCAAGTTCATTACATCCAAAGCATCATACATTGTCCATATGCCTTCTTTTGTTATGAGGGAAAAATTTTCCGAATCTTCCTTTCTTCCTGTATGAGGCTGCAAAGGCATGATTCTCTTCACTTGGTCCTGTATCATCTTTGGTCTTTAGTCGTGTTTCCTCTATTTTACATAAAGACCATAAATCATGGAATGGGGTGGCTTCTTTATTCCCTTATAAAATAGAAGTGAAGTTTCCCCATTCCTCTGGTAGAGCATTCAACACCACTGTAGTCATCTCAGTGTCAAACATTAATTCTCCTAGTTCCTGCAGCTGATCTCTTATTTCAGAAATCCTCATAAAGTATGGAGTGATTCCTCTTCCTTGATAATTTCATTTTGTATAGTTCTTGTCTTAGAGAGATTTATTCTCCTGCAGTACTCATAGAGAATAGCTCCACGGGTTTCTCATATATTTGTTTTGGAGTCTTTAGTTTTGATATATAGGGAATGAGAGAGTCTTTAATAGATTCTATGAGAATCCTTTGGGATCTGATTTCTCCCTTGATGTACTTGGCATGAGCTGGAGCATCTTCTTTTGGGGGTTTAACTGTAGATCCTTCGATATAGTCCATTACTTTGTCTTCAATTAAATTCAAATTTGTCCTCTTCTTACGTGCACTAAATTTTGATGACCCAATCAGTTTGTTGCTTTCTTTACAATAAGGCATCTTGATAGATAGGCTCATGGATACTTACTTGAGTAGAGTGGCTTGCAGCTTCCTTGATGATGTTTGAAGATGAAGTCAAGGGTTTCCTTTAAGATAGGATCTTCTTCAATGTAGGTGTACCTAGATCCTTGATTATTAATTATATCTTCAAATGTTGAGGTTCTTCTTCAAACAATGTCTTGAGTGCAAATCTTTGATGGCAAAGATTAATTTTCTTGAATGATTTGATCTTTCGAATGAGATAGTAGATCTTACTTGAAGTAGCCAAATAGTCTTCCTTGTAAACTGATTTTATTTTCCAACCCAAACTTTGATCTTCACTTCTTTGAGTGTCTTTATTGACAAGAAGCTCTTGTGTTCAGCACCTTGAATGACAAGCATTACCGCATTACCATGTTGAGAATTCAGAGGGCTAATGTTTAATACAAATTCTCTTCTTGATAATTACTTGTGAGCTTGCTTATGTGTTTTCTTCATTATCTTGTTTAGTCTTTCATCAATTCAATTAGCAAAATAAATAAAACACAAACTTAGGCTTCTAGAGCCAGGGAAAAACCTCTCCCTCTTGGAGAGGAAAACCCGCAAATAATTCTTCTTATAGGTATTCAAATGAAAAGTACCATGACCAAGACTCGGACCCTTGACCTAGATGTGCTTCCAAGACCTTAATACAACTTCTTCAAACTTGAATCTTTTCTTTTTTATCAATTTTCACTGTTTAGGAAGGTAAATATCAGATTTACCTTCCTCACTTTATCCTAATTTTAAGACTTCCTTTCTTCTTATGATCTCTATATGAACTTTAGCAAACTCTTCCTAAATTGAGATAGCTCTGGAATCTAAAGTTGATATATTTTAGATATCTGTACTTTCTCTATAAAATTGCTTGCACAGCATCACTTTGAAACTTCTACGTTGAACAACCTTCTCATACATCTGCACTGAATCTTATGAAAACAATCCTAATCACACTTAATTTATCCCTGCCTAAAGTACGTACTGAAACCCAAGCTTGATAGCATCACCTTCACTCTTCTTTCTGCTCTTTATATATGCAATCCATCTCAAAATTATCTGCAAGACCATTAGGGGAATTTTACGGTCTAAAATGGGCCTCCTAAGAAAAATGTACAAAAAAATAAACTTTTTAAGAACCAATATGATTCAAGATTATGATGTCAATCATGGTGGATTATTCACCATTTTTAATTAAAACAGTAAAGATAATAAAAATTAATAAATTAATAAAACTACTTTTTCAACTCGTATTTTCAACTTATCTCCCAAATTCTTTAATCAAGTTTTGAGCGAGAGTACTCATTGGATGCAAAATTTATATCTTCATCCAAGGAGTACCCATGTTGCATACTTTTGATGGACCTTGCTACATGAAAAATGAGAAATACATTAAAAACGTGTTTGCTATCATGTTTTTCATGTATTTCTCAATTTTTCGTGTAGCAGAACCCATCAAAAGTATGAAACATGGGTACTCCTTGGATGATGAGTTAAATTTTTCATCCAACGAGTACTCTCGCTCAAAATTTGAGTAAAAAATTTGGGGGATAAGTTGAAAATATGAGTTGAAAAAGTAGTTTTTTCTTTTTTCCCTCTAAAATCTGATCATGTAATCAAATCTTATTTTATTATTTCCACTATTATTTTTTAATTTCCTTAGGAGGCCCATTTTAGACCTCAAAATTCCCCTAATGCACTTTAGATCTATCCGTAAATCACTTCAGACCTATTAGCAATTCAATTCATTCATATCCACAATTATTTTTTTATGTGCACCTCCCTGCAATCTTCTTCCTATTCTTATGTTTCAAATCTGCACCTTGTACTATTCCTTATCCACACTATATTTTGTCTCTTATCCATGTTGTGATGTTATATATATCTGCATACTTCACTTTAAAATTCTCACACTTCTCTTCCTCTTAAACCCGCACTATTTTATGTCTTTTATCTCGCACTTCTCTTCCTCCATAGATCATACTTCTAAATATTACCTGCAACCATATGACATGACTTCACAGCATACAATGTCAGCATATAAATATATACATACCTCATACCCTTTTCCCTTGAGTCATCCTGTAGCAATTTATTAAGAATTAAGAGCTTCATTCCCTTGGTCTACTCCATCAATATGTCATCACATCTCATAAGTATGTTTCCATGATGACCCTTGATCTTGATGACTGCCTTCCATCAGAATAGTTATCAGAGACCTTTTTCCCCTAGAGCTGCTACGCGAGGAGCTCCTATCATGCTTTTATCATGATGCTATAATATACATTTCTTCCTATCATGCTATTTTACAAACAACGGAAATCACTTAATGGAGAAGAAGATCCTAATCATATTTGAGATCCCTCGCTTCTTCTTTCTTAGATTTCTTTGCATCAGTTTCTTCTCTTATATCTGCGATATGGGCTTCTTCCTTTTTCCTCTTGTCCTTTATAAATTTAGGGCAATCTCGTTTATAATGCCTAAGGTTATTAATCCCAAAGCATCGTGCTTTGTCCACATTTCTCTTCATATTTTGAGGACCAATTTTACCGAATCTTCCTTTCTTCCTGGTCATGGTGGCAACGGCTTGATTCTCTTCTCTTGATCCTTCTTTCAATATTGATTCCTTTATCTTACCTAGAATTTGGAATGCCATGGCTTCTTCTCTCCTATCTATGCTGGAAGAGGAATCTCTCCATTCTTTTGGTAAGACATTTTGTACCATAGTGAGTGTTTCTCTATCATACATTACTTCTCCCAACTTCAGTATTTGTTCTCGTATTACGCAAATCTCCATAAAATATGGAATTATTCCTTCCTTTGACATTCTCAATTTGTATAGTTTTTGTCTTAGGGATATTATTTCCTTTTTATAACCTTTCGAGAAAAGTTCCACCAATTTATCATATATTTATTTTGAGTATTCTAGCTTTAATATAAAGGGAATTAGAGATTCTTTTATGGATTCTATAAGAATCCTCCGGGCTCTTATGTCTCCCTACATGTATTTGATATATGCTAGAATGTCTTCTTTTGGAGGTTGAATTGCTGATCCTTCTATGAAGCCAATAACTTCATTTTCAATTAGCTTCAGATATGTCCTTTTCTTCCATGCATTGAAGTTTGATAACCCAACCAATTTGTTGCTTTCTAAACAATAATTCATTTTGATAGATTCAAATGAAGTCACAAATACTTACTTGACAGTGTGACTTTCTCCTTCAGCATCTTCCTTGATGATAACGAAGAGGTTAGGAACTTCTTCCAGGATAGAATTCTTCAATCTAGGTGATCTTGGATCCTTGATGATAAAGGATGTCTTCAAAAGATATTTTCCTTTTCTTAACAATGTCTTAAATGTAAATCTTTGATGGCAAATATTATTTTCTTGAAAGGTTGATCCTTTACTAAAAATAGCTTGAGAAAATTCCTTGCAAATTGATTTGACTTTAAACCAAAACTTTGAGTTTTGCTTCTTGGAGTATCTCTTTGTCAAGTAGCCCTTGAGTTCACCACCCCCAAACTCCAACATAGCGTAACTGCTCACACGAACAGTGGACATTATGGCAGTGCCTCCCCTTGCAGATGCATAATTGTGAAGAGACCGGGAGGCCCATCCCTTACATCAACTCCACTTATGTTCAGACATGAGAACTATACTCCACGTGTTTCCCAGATCGCACCCCCATCGGGGAATGAATATCATTACTATTATTAATATTTTTATTATTAAAAATATTATTAATATAATTAATATTTAATATTTAAAATTGACATAAAATATTAATATTAATATTAATATTATTATTTAGACATTAATATTATTATCGTTATTATTATTAATAATAATATTAACAATATTAATAGATATTCATGTTTTTTTTATAAGTTTGGTAGGACTACATCTTAAACATGTCCAATATATCACCCAAATTGGGGTGGGGAATTGAACTAGTGACTTCACATGAAGGAGTACCTTAACAAAGCACCCAATCACCATCTATCCAAGACCCCATTGACAATAGATATTAATATTAATCGTAATAATAAATATAGATATTAATGTTAAATGTAGAGATTTATATAAAAATAAATTTGCATTTATACATTAATGTGAATTACCATTAAACATGAATACAAATATTTTCATTAAACATTAGGCTTGATAACTTTAAGTTTATTTAGGTTCAATGTTAATTAAACTCTTAAACATAAAATGTTTTAATGTTAATATTTATATTCATATTGAATATAAAAATTGATATTAATATTAAAACAACTAATAATATAAACATTAACATCAATATTAAATATAGACATTAATATAGACATTACAGTTTATTAATCATCTCGGTTTTAATATTAGTTTGTTAGGTTTATTGATTCCTTGGGTTTATTGATTGTTTGTATTTATAATATCAATGCCTTGGGTTGATAGTATTAGTAATTGCTTGGTTTTATAGATCCCTTGTGTTTATAATATTGATAATCCCTTGGGTTTATAATAATAATAATCCCTTGGGTTTATTAAACCCCAATATTAAGTGCTTAATATTAGTCCTAAGGTTTAATATTAATACCTTGTTTTCTAATTCTTTGGGTTGGTAATATTAATCCCTTGGGTTTTTAATACTAATAATCAGCTGGGTTTATTAGAGCCTAATATTAATGGTTAAATATTAGTCCTAGAGTTTAATATTAACCTATTAGGTTTATAATGTTTATCCCTTTAGTTTATTAATTCGTTGGGTTTATAATATTAACAAACCCTAAGGTTTATTGATCACTTGTGTTTATAATAATAATAATCATGTGAGTTTATGATTCCTTCGTGTTTAAAATATTAATTCCTAGTATTTATTATTCTCTTGTGTTTTTAATATTGATCCCTTGGGCTTGTTGATCCCTTAGGTTTTTTATATTCCTCCCTTGGGTTTATAATATTAAACCCTTGGGTTATAATATTAATAATCCCTTGGGTTTATTAATCCCTTGAGTTTAAAATATTAATTCTTAGGGTTTATTAATATCTTGAGTTTCTTATAATAGTTTGTTGGTTTATTGATTCCTCGGGTTTATTAATCATTTATATTTGTAATATAAATCTATTGGGTTTATAATATTCATAATCCCTTGGGTTAATTGATGCTTTGTATTAATAATATTAATAATTCCCTGGGTTTCTTGATCCATTGGGTTTATAACGTTGATCCATTGAGTTTTATAATTCTTTTGGGTTGGTATGTTAATCCATTAGGTTTATTAAATCCTAATATTAAGGGTTAAATATTAGTCCTATAGTTTAATATTAATCCCTTAGATCTATAATGCCTATCCCTTCAGTTTATTAACTTGTTGGGTTTATAATATTAACAATCCCTAGGGTTTATTGATCTGTTGGGTTTATAATATTAATATTTATGTGGGTTTATCAATCCTTTGGGTTTAAAAAAATAATTTCTAAGATTTATTAACCCATTATGTTCTTAATATTGATCCCTTTTGTTTTTTTATCCCTAGGTTTATAATACTTTCCCCTTGGGTTTACTCTTTCCTTGGGTTTATAATTTAATCCCTTGGGTTTATTTATCCCTTGAGTTTAAAATATTAATTCCTAGGGTTTATTGATCCCTTTTATTTTTTATATTGTCCTTGGGTTTCTTGATTCCTTGCGTTTATAATAGTTATCCATTGGGTTTACTAATTCGTTGGGTATATAATATAAATAATCCCTTGGGTTTAAAATGATAATTCCTAGGGTTTATTAATCCCATGTGTTTTTTAATTTGATTCACTGGGTTTGTTGATCCTTCATGTTTATAATATTTATCCCTTTAGTTTACTAATTGACTGGATTTATAATATTAAACTCTTGGGTTTATTAGTCATTTTGGTTTACAATATTAATAATCACTTATTGATCCCTTGTGTTTAGTTAATATTTTTAATTTACTTAAAGTAAATATATGAATGATATTAACAATCATATTAATAAATATATAAAAAAAATTGATGATATTGGTATGATCTAAATGGATATTGGTGGCCAGCCATCTATTCCAATTGGACCCCCACCATTTTTTCTTTCATATTTTTAGTTTCCTTAATTGTAGTACATTTTATTATTTTTAGCAGTTTTTTGGGTCCTAAACTTCTAGAGCCGTTTGAGGCCCTAAACGAATCTTTTTTGGAAAACTAGGATCAACTTGAGCTGGGTTGAAGACCCAGTTGATCATTCAAAAATTTTATTCCTCGAATAGATGTTTCTAACAAGGTTTTGTGCATGTCAAACATAGATCCTATGCCAAAGTTACATCCCCGGGAATTTGGTACCAATTTACCCAAAGAGGGCCCATAGTTTTGGCGCTTCAACTCCCAAGGTTAGGTTTTTGGATGTTTAGGGTTTTCCGTTGTTTCTAAATAATAAATAGTCCTTCAAGCCTCATTGTAACACAGTTCAAAGGCATGTATCGATGACATCTCTTCTCAGAGATAAGCTACCATCACCCTTGCTAGTTTATGTACATTCTGTTTGTAAGTAGATTTTAGTTACTTGATATTAATGAAATGAAGTTTTATTTATGTCACATCTCTATGTTTATGTTTATTTATGTATTTTATTGTGTTCCTACATAGGTTCGGACCATGGTAAGAGATATATACTTATTATAAATAATATTAAAATACTATTATTATGTTGTATTTGAATAATATTATAGTTTGAGTTATAACTATTAATATATTAACAACATTTAATAATATATTGTTATTACATTTTTTTTTAAGTCGATTTTTTTATTAATAAAAAGGCATATACAAGGATGCCAACATGCATATGGTCTCACCCAAACTAGGTTTTTTCACCAAAGTGATAACCATACAACAGACAAAAGGAAAAAATTCTAGAAAACTAAAAGGACGAGAAACAAACTAACAAACATAATCAATCATCAAAGGTAATTGAGATAGGGTTTTCCAGCCCAGTGCCTAGGGGAGGTGGAGGGTGATACATGTAGTTGAAATGGTGTTCAAATTGAGCAAGAAAAATTTCTAGTTTTTCAACATTTTCTGTTAGCAAGTTCTTCTCGTGTAATATCACAACCACCCTCTCATGAACATGGCTCAAGAAGTACAGGAGCTACTCAAATTTTTCCATGATAGCCTCGTGCTCCTCCTTATGAGCTTGATTAAGGGCATCCAGATGAAAAAATACATATTGGACCAATTCCAGGATCACTGAGGAGAGTCCTATCCTCTTGGACAATGTCCGACCCATAATCTCAAAACGTTCTTGGCTAGAGCATCCTAGAGTTGTCGAAACACATTGACGTCCCTGCCTACGACCACCTGATCCTGCACCACTACCAAATTGCATGACCATCTTACAACGACATCACTCCCCATCTGGAGCTTCCACCCTGAACAAATACAACATCACCCTGAGACTCAAATAGGGGGTAGACCCTTCTAGATTTTCCAGATAAATTTTTCATGAGGAGAGGTGGCTGGGTTTAAAAATGGAGCTTAGAGGGAACCTACAGAGTTGGAGTATAGAGACACCTAGAGAGTTATCACCTACCACCCGGAACCCAACAGGTATAGTTGTAGACTAGAGAGAAGAGGAAAACCAATACCAAAGTCCTAGCCACCATGAATTCACCACCCGAGTATAGCCAATCCGAGCTATATAGGAAGAAATAAACCCCAAGGGAGAGAGCTAAATAGAGATAAACAAGCACCTTAGATGAAATTGTAAGGAAATTTGAACCCAACACCAGATTTGAAGCATAACAACAAGGGGTGAATTGGGATCAGGAACCCCAAAAATCAAGATCCAGGATGCGATATGACCTAGACACCAACACCACCCTTGGCTCAAAATCACCACCCCAAGAGCTACAATGCCACCCACATACCTAGATTTTTGAAGGAAAATATTAGAGATTTGGCACCAAGCACTCCAGAAGCATCCCCCAAGTGGCGAAGGTGAAGAAACTCTGAAGCAGAAGGCAGTGAATTCTTGATATGGCTAGAACCAAAGAATAAGTGTCTCCCAGAGAATGCATAGGAAGGAAATTTTCTCAAATAACAGGAGCAAGTGAGAGGATGATGCTTGGGACACGTACGAAGTGGATAAGACAAACCGCCACCCTAGAGCAGAAGCTGGAAATGATGCGAGCAAGGAGAGGCACATAACACGAGAGAGGAATTAGACAACCGAGAGAGAATTTCCATCAGAAGATATAACCAAAGGAGGAGCGACGCCATCACGTTGAAACAAATGCGGACGCCAGAGAGAATGAATGGTTCACACATGCGAGCACAAAAGTATTAACTCACAGTGTGGTGGTGGGGTTGGTAGTACCCTCCCCCACCTTAAACATTGTACAGGCGGCATACGTCGTAACGGCGGAGTGGGCGCTATCCCGATCCAACACCCCCATCGGGGGTATTATATTATATTTTATTACTAAATAATGTATTATTACGGTAATATATATGTTATATAGAAGTATTAGTATAACATATTTTAGTTTAATATATAAAATGCAGCACAATATAGTTAATACTTTTTTTTTTTTTGTAAGTTAGGCTAAGATATTTTAGATCATAAAAGAAACTTTATATAGGCATTGGGATGATATGGAAAGTGGTGCTTATCCAATCCCAACCTTAAAATATTTCAAAATAAAGCAATTTTGGGGCTGCCTCCGAGGAAGAAACCAACCCCTTAATAGCATCAAACAGTCATGTCTTACAAAATTTTCTGTAACACAAATAAAAACATAGTAGCTATAATAGATATTAAAGAGACAAAAAAAAAAGAGAAGAACCAAGCAACCACACATGCATGGTGTTCCTTCATCATCCTCTGTTACGGGGTCCTCCTCCTCGATTAGGCATCCATATTCACACGCAATGGCCTCCTCCTCAATAGTTGGTGCGCGTGGGGGATTCGGGGGTGTTGCGCATATGATAGGAGAAACTTGGTGCTGAGAATCAGGAACTCTGGTCCAAACTCCATCCAAATCCATGATCCAAACATTAGTCTCCTCCTCCGCTAGCTCATGAATAGGGAGCGGCTCGGTTTTCCAAGGTATGGATAGCTCAAAGTGCGCAATGGTAGACTTCTTGGGGACTCTTCTTCCCCCTCGGATTCTTGATTAAGACAATATCTTCTGGGGTGTAGTCAGGCATTTGAGTAGCCTCCCTTTCATGGCTGGCTGAAGAGGAACCTTCAATGGATTCCAGACGCCGATCTTGACCGCGGTGATAGCGCCCCGAGAACGCACCTCTTTGGCTGCCCTTGATGGGATTTTGACGTTGTCGCAGGGCCATGGGGAGGCTATCGAGCAGAGGTAGGGAATTCTGGTGTAGAACAATAAAAGAGGTACATACACTAGTGCAAAATGATGAAATTAATGACTACAGACTAAAAATGTTAGTCACCGCAATTATTTCAAGTGAATTACTACTAAATTTGAGCAATTTTAAGTGACCGAACTAAAAATGACTAATTTAGTCTTGGAATAAAATATACGACTAGATAATAAGTGACTAAACTTGATCATTTTTGCTAGTGATAGGTTGGAAAGCACACAACAGGTGGTCGCGTAGCAGGGGGCACGCAACAAGGTATCCCACCTCAGATAGCGCATGGCAGGGAGAGGAAAAATAGGAGGGGCTTTCCAAAGGGAGATGCATATTCGAGCAAAATGCAGTAGGGGGTGTGCAGCCAAGAGGGAAATAGAGGGAGGAGCATGCTGCAGGATGGTGCACGATAGGGGGTGCACGTCATGGAGAGCATGCAACAAAGTTGGAGCAGCAGTGTGATGGTGAGGGGAATAATCAAAATGACTCTGGAGACTAGCTAGAGCAGCAGAGAGATGGTAGAATGAGGAGATTCAGTGCCTTTTGAAGACATGTGGCATGACCGCAAATGTGGTGAGGGGTTTTGGGACGCTCGCAGATGCAATGAGGGATAGTCCAAGTGAGATTGCATGTGATTCAAAGTATGGAAAGAGATCAGGCACAACAGAGCATCGTTATAAATGATTGATGAAATGAGTTTATTTATCAAATTAAAGTTAGTGTTGCAGGGCATTGTCATCCTAAGCATGGGAAGATTTTTCTTCGCACGATCGGGGCGTTTCACCCGCATCTGGGGGAATTTGATCCTTTTGGAGGAGGCATATAGTTAATATTATTAATATAATCCAATTAAATATGTAAAATATATTTGCAATTATATTCATAAATATATAATAATTATTATGGTAAAATACATAAGAACTAAATATTATTATTATGTCATATGTGCGTTATATTAAAGTTTTAAATATAAATATTAATATATTAGTAAAATTTTATGTAACAACTAATATTATATTAATATAAAAAATTATGTTAACATAATAAGTATATAAATATAAATATAAAATACTATGGCTATTTTTATTTATATAGTTGTTAATAATTAAAAATAGTTAACCTTTAGCAAAATACACCTAACAATTATTAACGTGGTGGGTGGTAGATATACGTCTATCGGCGTATTTCAACCACATTGGTAAATGTAGTTGTAAAGCTATTTCATATATGCCTATTGGTGTATATCAACCACATTGGTAAATGTGGTTGTATTCCTTGTGATTATCTCTTCGATCTATTCCTAGTTTCGTTGTGATATAAGGGATTTTATTTTTTTCCATTAGGGATCCACCTGGATCATTCCTCCTCACTAAAGGAATTTGGGTCCTCCAAAGTATAAACAATACAACAATATTGATATACATAATAAACATTTCTTACAAACCACATTTTCTTTCCTTCACCTTTGTACTTCAAAATTAGGAATGATGAAGCCAAAACCTGTATCCATATGCAAATTTGTAGCTGGAAATAAATGTCCAACTTGCAAGCTTTACAATAATACCATACTTTTCCATGATTTTATAGAACACTCATAGTTAAGTTTTACAACATAACACATACCCTTTGGTATCCAAATAAAGGCTAAAATATCATTAAGCTGCATATTCAAGTGATGTTATATACTTCATCACTTTTTCCCATCCACAAAGTCTTAAAAATAAACATGTCATTTATAATGGTGACCATGCTCAACTACTTAAAAAGGCCACCCATGTCTTACCTAACCAAGCTAATGGGATTTCTTCCTATAGCTAGCTTCATTATTGAAGTGCTTCATCGATCAATTTCTTCATAAGTGCTTTCATATGATTGTCGTCCTTCTTTGGGCATAGATATGGATGTAGCTTCCAAAATTTAGATCTCTAATGTCCACCCTTGTTGTAATGATTGTAATGGTTTTTCTTCCTCCATACTTTCTTGACCTTTTTATGTGTCTCCTTTCTAGGTGACATATCCTTCCTTGAATGACTATCTTTGATTCGAGCCTAGATAGAATATATTGCCTTATCTCTTCCTTTGAAATGATCACTATCATTGGAATGTTGTGATCTTCTCTCAACATACTGCACTAACTCAAACTAGTCGCTTGAAGACTCTCCTGTCTTCGTGGGTTTCAAGTGTCCTTCTTCTATGACATAGTCTAATCCTTCATATCAAAGTAGTTCTACCACTTGGATGGGATTCATAATTCCTTGACCATTAAGTCATAATACCTTTCCTTCATATCCCATCGTCTTCACTATCTTCAAACCAATGCCAATAGTGTTCTTTTAAAATGCACCAAAATAAACATCATAATGAGAACATGAAACTGAAGAATCACTGACACTGTTTAAGTCACTTTGTGATTTTGAACTGAGTGATCATGGCTTCACTAAAATTTCCTTTCTCTTCGACTTTTTCGAGTCCTTTTCCATGGCTCATAGTTCAAGTTTCAATTCCTACTTCTCCTCTTCTTCTTCTTGTAGTAGTCTCCTCAATTCAACATTCTCTACTTGAATGATTTGGTGATGATGATTTGAATGATGAGAAGAAGAAGAAGAATAAAATTCACTTGAATATGGATATTAAGGTTTAGGAGGTCCTCCTCCATTTCGCTATTTTATCAAAGAATTTTCCTCTGCTTTCTCTTTCCTATTATTTTTCTTCTTCGCGATTCTATTTTCATAATATGTAAACAATTTTTCTAAAAAAAAATCCATTTTGTAGAAACACTTGTAGGTACCTTTGTCATTCTCTATTATCCTTATTCATGTTGTATGTCTAAAATCTGGTTATCATTCACACTCACAATTCACATTAGCAAGAAATATTCTCTAATACCAAACTTGATCTAGTATGTGTTTGATAACAGCATTATCCAAGATTTTTTGTTTGGTTGATGTTAGAGTAATTGCATGGAAGAGCATGTAAAAGTTATATATGCAAACACTTACATAAGAAGAAACATAAAGGATACCATAAAGAAAATTCACACAAAAGTTTGATAGAAAATTTCATACAATGTGGACTACTTCTTTGAGCTCTACCTCAATAAGGGGGGGGCAGCTTCATTCATCTCATAGAAAATAAAGGCAAGTACATGGAAAAATACATCATTATGCCTATATTTCTGGGAATGATTTAAAGTTCCACTTCTCAAAGCACAGCAACCACAACACCAAAAACTCAGTCTTGTCCTTCTAAGACTTTTGACTATAAACATGACCCACTTTTGAAAGGTGCATTACTGTCTCAAACTTCGTGTCCAATAATTAATGAAGAATGTGTGTTTCTGTCATGACCCCTGAGATCCCCTGCTCAAATGAAAAAAAGACCGAAAAATTGATATCTCATAGGAGACTTCACTCAATGAACCTCTAACATAGTACATGTGTTTGTGTCATACTAACAAATACCCTTAATTTGACTACATATTGGAAAATAATTGTAAAAATCACTTTATTTAACCCCTTACCAATACCAACCTAATAAAAATTCCCAATTAAAAATCCCCTACTTTCACTAGATATTTTAGTATCCATTTTTTTCACTAACATTTTTTATATCCCTTTATATTTATATCCCTTTATTTTTCATTAACAATGGTAAGAATATTTTGCACCTAGAAAGAATAATCTAAATAGTAGGTAGCTCAAAACATGAAAGTTCCAATAAAAAAGAGGTAAATATAAGTTGGTTGTTTTAAAAATACATATTGTGGAAAATTTGAATGGAAAATAAATAGATTTGAACTCTCAATTGCATTTATATTATATTGAATACTAAAAAATATACACTACAATAGTTCAAAACAAAACCTCAATAATGAAGACAATGTCACACCTTTCATCTCGCTTATAGAATAGGAAGAGGAGAGAAAGTACAATGAATATGGACACATGCAAAAGCCTATCTGGATTGACTTTTTCAAATCATAACTCTAACCTGATCACCTAGTGCACCATAGCTGAATGGAAAGAGTGCCAAGTAAGTGTGTCTCCATCAAAATATGAGTTGGAGCATGCAAGCATGCATCCCTTCCTTGAGATTTGTGTCCTCGACCTAAGATGGGAATTTCTCCTGCATAAATATTCTAATTGACTAGGGATGCCCACATTTTTAGAAACAACAGATCATACATTCTAAAAATAACAAAAGAAAATTTCTAATAATAGAAAACTCTATCCAAAATTAAAATTGATAAATTTGAAACAACATATAAACTATAATTAACTGATTGTGTGACATGTGTGCCCTTAGCATGCATGCACCCTCTTCCAAACTATAGTCTATTTCACTATCTCCTATGGCATGCATGTGCCCTCTACCAAGCAATAGTCTGTATCATTGCCTCCTTCACTTTCATTCAATCTGTTCATCATTGATATAAGGAAAATTTGAAGGTGCCATATTTTTTGTCTTCTCTACCACTCCATCAGAGGGAGGATCAATAGTTGAGCAACGAGTAAAAAGTATTAACACATGAATTTGACATAGCTCATAGAGGTATTAGTAATTTGATGATTTTTTGTTGTGGAAAAAGGCTGCTTCAGAGCAGGAGTGGAAGACGGAAGCAAGAGTGGAAATGTGAGTGGGGAGTGACATTTTCAAAAGCTCCCAATTCAAGAGTGATTTTGGGAGTGAATTCTATATAATATATATTTTTTGTATATTTTTATGCATATATGTCAACAAAATGCTTCTGAATTCGTTATCATGTTTTATATATAACTGCATGTCGGTTTGTATTAAAATAATTTTTCAAACAACCGCTGATAAAACCATTGTTTAAAATATGTTATGGTCGTCGGTGGTTAACAATACATATACCACCAAAAATGATCGCTGAACCTTGTAGCATAACCATCAACTTATTTTTATCATTGTTGGTTATATCCGCCCATTTTTTTTTTTTAACATTAACCGTTGAACAAAAACCATTAGCATTACCACTGAGTTGTCCATCCTTTGACACACACACACACACACACACACACACACACACACAAATATATATATGTATATATGTATATATATATATATATATATATATATATATATATATATATATATATATAGACATAGATATAGATATATTTATATATATATATATATATATATATATATATATATATATATATATATATATATATATATATATATATATATAGACATAGATATAGATATATTTATATATTTCAAATAAAAACCACTAAAGCGCCAGTGCCAAACCATTTATTGAATTGGGTTAAGGACCATTTAGCCACCCACCAGGTTCCATGTGGCACCATCTGATTAGGCCATGTGGCCCCATCCTATTTGGCCACCTAACTATCACCAAGTTTGGAAAGGTGCCACCAGATTTAGTATTTCCACCAACTTTAACTGTGTCGCTAAATTTATCTGTCGGTCTGATAAATTTAGCCCCAAAGGTGCTAAATTTGGTTGGACTGTCAAAGTCGGTGACGTTCCAATTTTATCTAGCTCTCTGCTAAATTATGTCTTTTAGCCAAGTGTGACTTGAAATTTAACTAGGCATAACTTATGCATACAAACTAATATTGAGACATTGTTTACATCATTGGATTCCTTGTGACAATCTCTTCAATCTCATCCTTGTTTCGCTACGATCCAAGGATATTAATTTTTGGGGTGTTAAGGATCCTCCTAGGTTAAAAAATCCACATCAACATTGTTGAATAATCAACGTATGTCATGTGTTTTGTATATGTCACACACATTCTCAACTAATGTGTGCCTCATGTCAAGTATCTTTTGTGTAATTATGGCATCATCCATCATTTATTCTCTTCATACAACTGTCAAATTTGTCCAATTTGTAAAAGTTACTCCACTTTTAATGGAGTTAAATGGTGTGCATGTTCTGCTGAGATCCATTTTTTAATGGGTTAATGGATCATGGATGCACCAAAAATGTGCACACTCTTTAACACATTAATATTTTGAGTTTTTTCCCTATATTTTGGGCCTCCAACTAATTTTGATTTTCAAATGACCATAACTTCTCATCTAAGAGGAATTTTTTATAGAGATATATACCATTGGAAAGGTATCAATAATATCTACACAACCATGCTATTTATAGGATCATTATGGCACCATAAATTCGTCAAAAACTCAAATAACTTCAATATCCTTTAACTTCACTTGATGATAGCATGTAAAAGACCTAACCGCCATACTATTTTATAGAGGATACTGCTACTTCCTTAGGAATTATGAATGATATTGTTGTTATCTCACACATCCCCTTTGATACAATGGCATCTTGTTGTCATCAATGACAACACAATGTGCAATAGGATTATTACCAAAAGGAATTAAGTTTGTATGGATTAATCATCATCTATGAGAATGCAAAAGTAGTAATATAAGAAAATCATATTAATTAGTTTCATCACTTGCGAAGCCTTAACTACAAATATTTGAGGATAATTTTTTTTAAGGAGAATACTATGGTGTGACCCAAAATATGACATATAAAGGGTTAAATGTACATGGTGATACTATATTTTTTTATTTTTTAATATTTGGTTCATAACAATAATTATGTGTATATATGTTATTATCTCTACTTATATATAGATTATACCATATATAATTTTACCAGCACACGACTACAAACATGTATAATTTTAGATGTCAAACTTTATCAATTCTATCTCTGTAACGATTACAATACCACAAAAAAACATCTCATGAGTGTTGAGTTTAGCATTGAATTATAGTGCATGTTTTATTCAAGTTGGAGTGTTTTCCTAGTGTTAAAATCATCACTAAAGTCCTTTTCATATTTCACGTTGAGCATCCACTTTAGAAAATTTAGTACCTATTTTATTTAAATTAAAATCTCGAGAAATGAAAACTAAATATGGAAACAAATGAAATTTTGAAATGGATCCCTTTCCAAAAAGAAGAAAAAAATTATCACAAAATTATATCATAAAAGAAATAAATATGAATTGAAACTAAGTGTAAATTAAAATTTATGAGAAATAAAAATAGAAATAGATAAAACATTTAAAATATATAAAAATCGAACATATTAAAGGAATCTAACATAATATTAAAGGAATGTTACAATTTAGAACTAAATTACTTACCAAAATCCAAGAATTGCATTTGAGGAAAGCTTTCCATTAAAAGTGTTGATATGAACTGAAACTATCCTAACTTTGCATGTAAGCAAGTGAATAATAATCATATGAAGTAAATAACAACATTTAATACTAAATGAAAATTAAGCGATATATATATATAGAAACTATCCTAACTTGTGCATGCAAACAAGTGAAAAATACTCATATGAAGTTGTTGTAGCCGCTAAAACACCACCCAAAATTTTGGTATATTCAAAATTTCGGGTTCCCCTTTGCTCGCTCAGCCCATTAACTTTTTGACTCAGCCTTCAATTAGTAATATCCCTATGACTTATTTCTTCCCAGCCCTATCACCGCACCCTCTTGTCTTGTTGTCTCTTGACTGCGCTAGGGTTTTGGGTTTACTGCTTCAAAGAGCATTAAGAGTTCCTGCGTGAATTCAAAGATATGTTCCCCTAGTAGGAATCACCAATCAATGGAGCGCTGGGCTCGGGTAGGTGAGGTCTCTAGTATGGCTCGTATTATGAAACCCTAATCATGGTAGGGTTTGGGAGAAACCCTAGTTTTTCAAAAGGATGATCTTCTTTCTTGTGGTTGCACTCTCATTAGCTTCGTGCAACATCACAGTGAGAGTCAATGCCTAGCCGGTTAGTATGAATCTTAATCGCAAGCGTAAAAAAAAGGCTCACTTTAGCCATGCATAACAAAAATCCCTAAAAAAAAAGATGGCTACCAATATCTTTAGGTCTACAACTAGTTGACCAAGATAAATGATGAAAAAACTAGATCTATGCATTAAAAAACATTAAGCAGTAAATAAAAGAAAGAATTTATCCATGCATCCAATAGACAAGACAAGATTGTTTTAAAGAATTTTTGTATTTTTTGACACCTAGGAAGGGAATATAGAAAGATGTTACCAGTCCCCCTCAATGGGATGGGTTCTTGTAAGTCCTCAACACTTCAGATCTAAAATCCCTCTCTCTTGATGGTGTAGAAAACCCAGACAAAAATGGAACTCAATGGGAGCTCACAAGAAAAAATGGTAGCAAAATATGGCAATGATGGTAGATCAAAGTCAAACCAAAAGTATAGATCCAGAGTGATCTTTAGGCAACAAAAATTAGTGAATGAATGGAAAAACCCTTGTATTTATAACAAAATATTGAGTTAGTCTAGATATTGGTGCATAATTAAAATATTATTAACCAAATCAAGATCCAACTTTTATGGAATGTTTTATTATATTTGTTGGAGGGAAAAAATAACTTTACTTTGTTCAAATCCCTTTATTTGTAAATAATAAATAAATAAATGATTTATTTATTATTTTAAGGATGTGGTTGAGTAATAATCAAATAAATAATTATTTATAAATGATTTAGTCAAATTTAACAAGGAATACTATTTAAATGAGGTTTAAATCAATAATAAGATAAATAATGATTTATCTAATTAATTTTCCTATTTTTGGTTAAATATGACCAGTAATAATAATTAAATTGTTATTTAACTAATTATTCCTTGAGGAAAATCAAACAAATGTGGATTTATTTAATATTTCCTCACGGGGTTTCCTATTTAGACCATAAACAACTTAATAAATGTGGTTTACTAAGTTATTTTTCATAGTGAAAGCAATTTTACTTTGGGTAAAATTGGTCTTACATGGTGTACTTTTGTCCATATAATAGTAACAGGTTAGATGACCAAAAATTGGTGTAACAAACTTCCCCCTAGCATGTGAGCATTAGGAGCTAATAGTATGACCGAAGTATGTTGTAAGAACTCAATCACTAGACACCGAAGGGGAAGTCAGAGAGAGAAAAATATAAGGTAGAACAAAGTGCTAGAGGACTAGACCCTGAGGAGGAGAGACTTACAGGTGCGACACGTCTCTTTTATGAGTGAGTACCTGTGCTATAGGTAGCGAGGGAGGCACACCTATTCTCATTGAGACAAAGTACAAAGAATAATGTGTCCAGTAAACAAGGGATTGAACTATATAGTACATGTTGGCATAAACATGAGCCAGATAAAACATGATAATGAATCTCACATACATATTGTTCATGGGATAACATCCATGACTTATACAATAATATCTAAGTACATTAGATATAAATACAACCAAATTTCCCCTGTAAATAGGAAAGGGCTTTGAAAATATGACTGATACATGCAAACTAAAAGGTGTTGCAAGCGGCTAAGGCCTGCATCATCAAATCTATGAAGTTGCATCAAAGGCTGTAATGAAGAGGTAATCCAAGCATGTGGGGGGCTACCTAAAGGGCCACCCACTCATGAGGTCTGAAAACATCTCACACACACCCAGGAATCACCAGTACAATCTGCTACCTCATTGAACCATCGAGTATACGGATCTCGATCATGTCGTAAGGAGCTGGAACTGAGAAAAAATCAAGTCAAAGGGCAATAAGGAGTCCTTTTCCTGATCCGAGGCACCGAACAAGAGTGGAAGCTGGAACCAAGGTACACCACCCTCTAGACCTGTCTTCTAAAATGAATGATCTGATGTCGACAGAAGGAGGTCCTCCATAGGTGAGGCAATAAGAGATCCTCAACTACAGCACGAGAGAAAATAATAGAGCGACGGACAGACTAATACCAATTATGATGGTGGAATGGAGGGGACTGAGTAGCGAATGGACGACTTCCCTTGCTAGAGCATAAAGGGCATGAATGACATGGCAGCGACTGACACAATATCATAAGGGATAGGGGACAGTGGGATTGAAGGCCATAATGTGCGACACAAGAGAGAGACCAAGCAATGAAGGATGGAGGACTATAGCGGGGTACAAAGGGACTCGGGATAGACTCCATGAATGCGATGATGACTCAACTTGGATGCTCTAAACAAGGGCAACTCGATGGTGCTGCCACACAGTAAAGGCCCAATGGGGGACCATGAAAACATGAGTACAATATGGTAACTCATGACAAAAATCGACACGAACAAAGACAAGTAAGGAGGCAAAATGGTGCCCCAAGTACAAGTGTCGTAAGTGAGGAAATTCGATTTTAAGGAGAGGTGAAGTGACCCTTCTTGGACAAAATGTGTCCTGGTGAAGTATAAAATCACAAAAAACTAACAGATACCCATTTTAGGGCTCGGTGAGAGATTTCCAATGGTATGACTAGTTTGTAAAACTGAGCTACGGTTTGGCTAGAGCAGGTGAAAGAAAAATATGGGGTTTCTCTTTTAATAAGGCATTTTCCCTCCAAATTCACTCATTTTCAAGTGTAGTTGTGGTGAATGTAGAGAGGAGAGAAGGCCCTAAATCTTGCGGTGATCATAGCGGACAAACTAACTGTTGGAAACGAGATCCGTTAGCTACAGGTAAAATACCTAACCCTATGCTTTTATTTTAGTGGACTAAAAGTTCAGTTAACATAACTAGAGCTCATGAATAGGCAAGGTCTCACTTTTTGGGGCCTATTCTACAACCTGGGTAGCAGGTACTAGGATGAAAACTGCAACCAGTCCTAGGAAATGACCTGAAAAGTGAAACATGTCAGAGAAAGGGGGTTTCAATGTTGTTTTTGGCTAAGAGGTGGGATTTTTATGGTTGAGGGGCATAGGTGCCCCCAAACATGTTATTTTCATGAAAAAATGTATTTATAAATGGGGAATCTAAACACATTTTTATGATGTGGTGCACCATTTTTTTTTGTTATGGTTATGCAGTTTGAGAAAGGGAATGGAGGATTACCAATCTCTTTTGGTACTGAAAATTTGAAGCAAATGGACTTAAGTTTCTGGATTGGCATACATGGTGTCATTATGCCAAAGACAGGATTTGGAGATAATGAAATGGTGCCCTCCTATAAAACCCACAGGTTAGTCAACAATAATGTCTAGGGGACTGGGTTGCTGATGTAAGATGAAAGAATGATGAGGGGTATCATCCCTAGAGTGATCTAAAATGATATGGGACTCTAGAGGTTATTCTAAAGGGGGAAGACTAATGGTACTAGAGTCGACATGACCAGATACACTAGGAGAGTTTTGGATAATTGCTTCTCTTGGAATCTAAAATATGGGTGCCCCCATACCCAAACATTGAGTGTCAATGTAATGGCCACAAGGTGTATGTGGTTTGAATGCATGGGTTCGATGTAAGGGGGGATAGATAAAGTTAGGGGTTGTGACTACTTCCATAATGTCGTCATCGTAATAGAAGATGGGGTGGCTAGTGCAAGAAAGACCACTTGACATGGCGAAGCCACCTGAATCATCATCATAAGAAGAGAGGTTCACATACGCATCATCACAAGGGGTGACAGAAAAACAAGTAGATGAAGGATCCACTGATTTTGAGCCCATGGTGGTCGTTGAAGGGAGGTCGAGCGAAACAGAAGGGGAAGTCTCAGAGGGAGCTTCCACCATGGATCTCATGAATGATGATAGGTAGAGGATGGTGGCCGCAGGCTCTGTCATCTTGACATCATGAGGGGGGAAATGTCAATGGGAGCAGGAAAATCCTCAAGCTGGCCCGAAGCATACTGTGCAAAGATGGGAGAATCAAATTGGTTCTGTTCAATCTTGTACTCCCGAACTACCTCCAAAGAGGCGCGGTAATGTGTGAGGCTGTAATATTCCAAAATTAGAATGCAGCTAACTGGAATATTGATTTTTGTTTTTATCAACTAGCAGATGAATAAATGAGTAAGGAGGCCCATGCATATTATAAATATGAATAAAATCCCTCATAGTGTGAAAAGGGATCATCATAGGAGCTAGATTCCACACCCTCATGTGTGAAAAGGAGCATTTGCATGTGGAACATGAATGAAGATAACTCAGTGGGAATATCAACCTGTTTAGATAGATAGAATAAAGCCACATTGAGTGTGGAAGAAGACTTTGCATGGAGATCCAGTCAAGGTTGATCCAATCAAGATTGACCAAATCAAACAGCGTTGTAAAAATATGAGTAAGACTAATGGAGACAGCGTAATTTTGGAGGGAGATTCATTGCATGAATATGGAAACCCTAATGAGTGGGATCAAAGGTGAGAATTCTCACATTGTATATAAGGAGGAGGATGGAAGCCGTATGGGGTTAACTTATGATTATTATTTTATGATTATATGGTTTGTTTAAACATATTTTTCTTTCTCTGGCTATTTATCTGAGATAGAGTGTTGTTTAGCACAAGGTCTTCCTATTTAGGAATTCCTTCTCTTTCATTGAGTAGCTCTTGGAAGAGTCTTGCACCATATTTTCCACTATCTGGCTTGAGGCCAAGCTTCATCTTCCTTTGACAGCGCATATCCTATTGAGGGTTTGACTGTTTCAGAAATTTGTAGCAAGTGGAGGCTATATCTTCAGATCTAGGCCATCTCAATACTTATTTTTAGTGGAGAAGGGTTCTAATCCACTAGGAGGACAGTATTGAATACTTTGAGCTATAATTTCACATATTGGCTACAATCCAGCATAATTTTATCCCCTACAGCCTAGAAGAAGTCCAGATCTGTGTTATTTCTGAAGGAGCTGTTGCAAGGTGATTCAGTGCACGATTTGGAGAGATTATTTTCTAAGTGTTGGGGATCTGCCCTTCACTTTGGATATCTATTGGAGGAGATCATTTGCTTGATTATATCAGATCATATCCACTTTCCAGATCTAAATATTTCCATAGATCTACAGTCTTAAAACTCAGATCCACATTTTGTACATGGTGTATTGCTGAAAACCCCAAGGGGGATTGATAAAAGAGCTTGTATAGTGCATGGATCTGCTGTAGATCTAACCTTTTGTCCACATACTTGCTCTAGATCTGATGTACAAACTACTTCTATTACAGAGGTAATAAGATAACACTATCATGGTATTCCAACTTTCATACATGGTTGCAGTCTCTATTTTTGCATGATTTTCAGCTATTTATGGCATGGGAGGCTTGTTTAACTATGCAATAGTGATTTGTTTCTGAATTCCTTTCATATATAGTTACTATAATATCATATATAAGGGATCCATGAGCTACATTTAACTTTAATTGTATACATTTTTGAAAAATGCGTTATTTTAGCATGCATTGCTGAGTAGTCCCATTTTGGGATATAACAGTTGTATCAGAGCCCTAATCTTGGCTTAGCCTATGTTCTTCAACCATTATGGAGTATTCTCATGGGAAGGAGAAGATTTTCAAGAGATATCAAAGAAAACCCTTATTTTCTAGAGGGAAGAGGTTCTCAAAGCTTCTCTTTCAAACTCTGCAGGGTATAAGCAAATACATCAAAGAAATGAGGGAAAAACATGGAGATCCCTCAGCAAGATCTGCAAGATCTATACATGAGGAAACCTCTAATTCATCATCTTATGGGTGTGATAATTCAGCCACATCATCATATTTAAAACACTCTATTAGCCACTTGTTCATGACAAAGAAGAAGAAGGAAGGAGATGTGCCAAAGATGGATACTTTTGGTGATTATTTGCAGGAGTATGAAGCTCAATCTAAGGGGTTCAAAGATCACTTGAACTTCCAAGGGTTTTGCAAGATAAAGGAGGACAGAAGCACAAGGAGCAAGAAACATGGTGTGGGTATATTATTTCTATCTACTTTTTATGGATCACCTAAATGTCCAACTAGGGCTTGGGTGAAGGAGCTAGACACCTATGTGCAACAACATCAAGTTTCAGAAATGGAAGCCATCAAAGTAGCGACACTGCATATTTAGGGAAAGGCTTATGCTTGGTGGTCGTTTGAATATTTTTTCTTTAAATAATGAAAATACATATACTTATGCAAATTTCATTAGAAGAATAGTGGAAATGTTTGATGAAAAATCTCATGAAACACCTTCCATGGAGCCTATCAAACCAAAAAAAACAAAACCTTTGCATGAGTTGGAAGGGTCTATAAATCCAAATCCATTTCAGAAAACCATTGAAGGCAAGAAAAATTGTATGATGCCTTACCAAAGGCAAAGTACCCATTGCATGAAGAGCTTTCTTCTCAAGAGGAAGACATGGAGATTCCTCCTTCAAAAGAAGACCAATATCTAAGGTCTCTTATTGATGATGAGGCATTTTCAACTATTGAAGAGGAGGAAGAGAAGGTTGATAACAGCGTAGTAATGACAAGAGCACATCTACGACCTCATGAAGAGGAAGATGGAGTACTTACTCCAAGGAGAGAAACTCTTGCACTCTTACATGGAGTTCCAAAGAATATCACATATGGAGATCATGGCACAATCCATGTGTAGCATGTGCCATCATTATCAAATGGTGAGATCTTGAAGGTAGAAGAACATAAAGGGGAGGAAAAGCATCATATGATGAGGAGCACACACCCCTCTTTATTTCAGAATTTTGACACACAAAGAAGGCAAGAGGACCTATGCAAAGAAGGCAAGGAAAAATCTGTCCACACACATACACATCCTGCTCTATGCCTTGATGTCTCTTTGCATGGAGGTATTCCACCAGGGAGACCTTTTGATTGGAGGAAAACTAAAGTGTTATCTCAACTATGTGCAGTAGTGACATATTTGGCTAAGGAAGGAGCCTTGAGGAGAGCTACCACAGCACTGGGAACTATTGATGGATTCCAAGGAGATCTGAGAAATTTTCTGAAATTGACTATTCTATCTTCCACTCATCTATTTGTGCTGGAAAAGAAGAATTCAGAAATTTGTGTTGAAATGAGCATGGTATCAAAAGGCCACTCCAGAGCTTTGGAGCAGCAAAAGATACTTCTATACATAATGAAGATCTCTGAATATGACAAGAGGGTACTACCACTCTTATATGCATGGGAAAAACTATGGAAGTTTTGGAAAGTAACCTTTCAAAAGAAGGTTGACTTCCATGAACTTCAATCTTGTCTTGAGCAAGATCAGCTACAAGAGAGGCAGAAAAGGAAAGATGAAATTACTCCAACATGTGACTTTGTCATCAAGCATGTCAAAGAGGAGAGCCATGTCATGACAGGGGCTGCATTTCAGATTTCTACAGTGCTGTCAATGTTGGGGAGCCTATATTCTTATTGGGAGTACTTCCATAATGTTGTCATCATAATAGAAGATGGGGTGACTAGTGAAATAAAGACCACTTGACGCAAGCTACCTGAATCAAAATCATAAGAAGAGAGGTTCACATGCACATTGTCACAAGGGGTGACAGAAAAACAAGTAGATGAAGGATCCATCGATGTTGAACCCAGGGTGATCGTTGAAGGGAGGTCGACGGAAACAGAAGGGGAAGTCTTAGAGGGAGCTTCCACCATGGATCTCATGAATGATGATAGGTAGAGGATGGTGGCCACAGGCTCTGTCATCTCGACATTAGGAGGGGGGAATGTCAATGGGAGTAGGTAAATCCTCAAGCTGGCCCGAAGCATACTGCACAAGGATGGGAGAAGTAGATTGGTTCTATTCAATCTCGTACTCCTAAACTACCTCCAAAGAGGCGCGGTAATGTGTGAGGCTATAATATTCCAAAATTAGCATGCAGCTAATTAGAATATTGATTTTTGTTTTTATCACCTACCAGATGAATAAATGGGTAAGGAGGCCCATGCATTTTATAAATATAAATAAAATCCCTCATAGTGTGAAAAGGGATCATCATAGGAGCTGGATTTCACACCCTCATGTGTGAAAAGGGGCATTTGCATGTCGAACATGAATGAAGATAACTAAGTGGGAATATAGATT
Organism: Pinus albicaulis; assembly: GCA_034641835.2. Classification (NCBI taxonomy): domain Eukaryota; kingdom Viridiplantae; phylum Streptophyta; class Pinopsida; order Pinales; family Pinaceae; genus Pinus; species Pinus albicaulis. The sequence goes on along the minus strand of CM076582.1, from coordinate 1,011,804,225 downwards.
TGTTTAGATAGATAGAATAAAGCCACATTGAGTGTGGAAGAAGACTTTACATGGAGATCCAGTCAATTTTGATCCAGTCAAGATTGACCAAATCAAACAGTACTGTAAAACTATGAGTAAGACTAATGGAGACAGCGTAATTTTGGATAGGGATTCATTGCATGAAGATGGAAACCCTAATGAGTGGGATCAAAGGTGAGAAGGCTCACACTGTATATAAGGAGGAGGATGGCAGCCATATGGGGTTAGCTTATGATTATGATTATATGATTATATCGTCTGTTTAGACATATTTTTCTTTCTCTGGTTATTTAGCTGAGATAGAGTGTTGTTTAGCACAAGGTCTTCGTGTTTAGGAATTCCTTCTCTTTCATTTAGTAGCTCTTGGAAGAGTCTTGCACCATATTGTCCACTATCTAGCTTGAGGCTAAGCTTCATCTTCCTTTGACAGCACAGATCCTGTTGAGGGTTTGACTATTTCAGAAAGTTGTAGCAAGTGGAGGCTGGATCTTCAGATCTAGGCCATCTCAATACTTATTTTTAGTGGAGAAGGGTTCTAATCCACTGGGAGGATAGTATTGAAGAATTTGAGCTATATTTTCACATCTTGGCTACAGGCCAACATCATTTTATCCCCTACAACATAGAAGAAGTCCAGATCTACGTTATTTCTGAAGGAGCTGATGCAGGGTGATTCAGTGCACCATTTGGAGAGATGATTTTCAGAGTGTTGGGGATCTTCCCTTCACTTTGGAGATTTGTTGGAGGAGATCATTTTCTTGATTATATCAGATCAGATCCACTTTCTAGATTTGAATATTTCCTTAGATCTGTAGTCTTGAAACTCAAATCTACATTTTGTACATGGTGTCTAGCTGAAAACCCCAAGGGGGATTGATAAAAGAGCTTGTATAGTGCATGGATCTACTATAGATCTAACCTTTTGTCCACATACTTGCTCTAGATCTGATATAAAACCTACTACTATTGCAGAGGTAATAATATAAAGTTGTCATGGTATTCCAGCTTTCATACATGGTTGTAATCTCTATTTTTGCATGACTTTCAGCTATTTATGGCATGGGAGGCATCTTTAACTATGCAATAGTGATTTGTTTCTGAATTCCTTTCAGATCTAGTTACTATAATATCAGATCTAAGGGATCCATGAGCTGAATTTAACATTCATTGCATACATTTCTTAAAAATGTGTTATTTTAGCATGCATTGCTGAGCAATCCCATTTTTGGATATTACAAAGGCAGGGACATCGATGGGTATAATGGCCATGGATATCACACAAAGCACAGGGTTGGTTGGTGTGAATAGTCTTATATTTCTTGGCTGTATTCGATGAAGAAACAGAGGCTTCAAGGACCATAGACTCAAGGAACGCAACATTAACCATCAGCTTGATACAAGGCAATTCAGGACAAAGATGAGTGGCATGACCAACAACATCACACAAAGCACAAGGATTTGGAGGCTAAGGAGGAGCAGGGTCAGTCATGGTAGCCTTGTCTTTAGGTGCTTTCTTGCAATATTTTCCCCCTTTACCTGAAGCTATCGCAACAAGAGAAGGTTCCTGTTGAGGTGGCTGAGGCATGGTAATAGAGTGAGGGGTCATGAGGACCAGTTGAAGTGGGGTTAAAGCAAGATAAGGTTTGGGTTGACCTAGTGGGGTAGTGGCTAGGGGATCAATTTACCAAAAGGGAATCCCCAGGGTCAGGTTAGGAAGGGATAAGGTAGAAATTATAGCTACTGAGAACACTCTAGGAGGGGGAGCTAGGAACGGTATCTGACCGAAGGGGTAATGGCCAAGGAGGATAGCTCCGAGATGGTTAAGGCTAGGAGGAACCATGCCAGGAGGGTAGAGAGGCTCATGGATACCAGCCGTAGGTGAAGGGCCAGGAGGAGGGGTTCTAGAAGGCTGAGTAGAAGTGCTAGGAGTAGGTTGCGGAGGGCGGGGCTGCTGACTAGCCGAAGCGGGCTGCTTGAGGGAAGCCTGAGACAATTAAATCATGCAAATGTTTGATGAGCTGGGATTAGAGACAGGAGGAGGAAGACCAGGGAATGAACCAAGAAAATAGGAGTCTTTGTAGACTTCGGGTGAGACACTGGTCAAGGGGTCGACTGTTTTCTTATTGCCCATCAAAGATATGATGGACTCAGGGGAGGTCTGAGACTTCGATTCGTAATATGTTAACTGGTCAATGGTGACTATCTTTCCATTATGATGGAAGGACATCTTGTGGTGAACCGCAGATAGTACAGCAAAAATCACATAGGTGTAGCTACGACCCATTAGAATGATGTAATCTAAGGGGGCATCCATGAGTTCTACATCAACACAAACAGTCTTGCCCACAACAGTAATAGGACAATTGCGGAAAATGCCAATGGGCTTGGAGGAGTGGCCGTCCCACGCTCGCAGGGTGATAGTGGAAGGGTCCAACTCATGTTATCTGAGTTACTTCCAAACTGAAGCGGACATCACACAGGTGGATGCCCCCTCATCAATGATACAACGGGAAACATTAGCGTTCCGGATCTTGACGGGGATTTGGAAGACAATGGAAGCAAGAAAGGGAGGATGTTCTAACTGGTTAACATCGAAGAAATTCAATCAATCATATAAAGGATCTACAACACCCATGGCAAATAGTAGAGATTTTCATTGTGAAGGGCACAACTGGAGGAGTTCCAACGTTGAAATGGCACAGGAGATTGCGCCAATTCATCTACTATACTATACGAATGGGCAGCTTTTCCAGAATCAACATTTCAGCGTAATGGTCCCTTAGGGATATTGGTATGAACTTCTACCTTAGGCTGAGGGATCTGCAAAGGACCATTGGTTGTCGAAAGAGGGTCTGTAGAACCTGAAAAAGCAGGCTCGGGGGCAGACGTAGCGGGAAGCTTGTTTTACTAACGGGACCGAGTCTGAAGGTTGAGATCAATGGTAATAGGTTGTTCAGATTTCATCATGATAATCTGGTAATCGGAGGTACCAGATGGAGGAGGTTGAGTGGCCACCTGAATTTTAGGTGGTTGGGTAGCCACAAATCCTTGCTGAGGGAAAGGATTAGTAAACATAGCCGGCTAACTCGGCACAACATTGGGAGGGACGGAAGAGGAGTCTTGTTGTCCTCGTGATGCTACTTAAGTCTACCACATCTACCGCATCTATGGTAAAAGAGGACAATTGTGTGTGTAATGACCATAGACATCACAACATGAACATGGCTTATTCGTGCGAACAAGATTTTCCTACTTGGGCTGAGTGACATGTTGTTGGTTAGCAATGTTAGGTGCATTATTTTTAGGATTAGGTCGAGGATTACCAGTGGCAGATTGATTTTGAGTTCCTTTCCTCTTCCTTTTGGAAGTAGGAGGATTATTCACGCCCTGCTATGCATACACCTACTCCTGAGGGGGTGGTGGTTGTTGTTGCAGGGGTTGAGAAGGCAAGGGAGGTGGATGTGCTAATGCTTGAGGAGCTGGAGCACCAAGCTACGGATACGGATAATAAGGAGGTTGGGTAACATTGTGGTAAATAGGTTGGGCAAAAGGAGGAGGCATGCCATATCTTGGATACATGCTACCGGGAGGGGGAAAAGTGTTGGAGGTGATTGCCCCTCCCTGAGGGAAACTGTAGCTCATGGGAGGCTAAGTGTATAGATGAGAAAGAGCTCCAACGATACCGTCGGTGGCATGAGATACCCCCAGTGCATTGGCACCACTGGGTCTAGGAAGATCAAGTAGGACATTATAAACATAACCATATTGAGCATAGATCAAGTCATATTTTAACGCAATATAGAGAGGGGCTTCTTCGGTTTGAGGAAAATGTGATGCGACATCTTTTCCAATAGAAGGAAAAAGGGATCTAAGGAACCAATCCATGTAGACACGGTATTCGAAGGTAGGGGCTTGACATAGTATCTTTCTTCTCCGCCATTCCTGGACATGATCAGATAGGCGGGTCACAGACGATTGACGGAAAGAAGTCAAAAGTTTGGTACCAGTGTCATAACGAAGGGGAAGCTGGAAATAAGATAGAAAATCTCGGGCAAGAGTCACAAAGGTGGTATGAGAGGATGAGGCCTGATCAACATACCACTTAGAAGCTTCGCCAATAAGCGTACATTGGAACAACCGAAGACGGACAAAGTCATCGGTAATGGAGTTAGACGAACACCACATCTGGAAATATTGAACATGATTTGTAGGATCTTCTCCAACAATACCTTCAAACTTTGGGATGTCAGAAGGGAGCATGGTTGGCATAGCAGGCCAGCCAACGTCATGGCGTATAGGGTCATTGATCAACTAGTTAAAATCGGGAAGACTGAGGCCTTCCATATAGGGGAGCAAGGGAATAGTCGAGGTAGTTCCTGTTGTGGTCCCACTAGTAGTATTCTCAACATTAGGGCTGGGGCTACCACCAGCATGAGGTCCTGAACCAGACATGGCGAAGGTGACAGGGGGAGAACCAGGGGCGGAACTAGAAGGAGAACCTAATGAATCAGAAGAGGAGTTAGAGTGTAGACTTGGTGGAGGACTAACTTGAATCCTACGCGGAGTAGTAAGTCTTCCTACCGGAAACTAAGGATGAATGCCAAGAAGTCTCCAAGATAAATGCCTTGGAGGCGCAATGATGAAGGCACAAACATGGCACAAAGGGAAGAGAGACCAACAAGGGAAAGGAGGTGTAGGATCAACTGATTAAAATGTAGAAACAAGGGTAGAGAGGTGCAGGATCAGTTGATTACAATGTTAAAGTATTTTCCTGGTGGTGTTAACCAAGCTCTTCTTCACTTAGGGTGTGTGTGTTAAGTGTGTAAATTTTAATTTTTAAACCCAGACGTTTGTAGAGAAAAATAAAAATTGTGTTGTATAACTGTAAATAAACCTACAGATAATAGTACATGAAACTTAAATAACAGAAAATAAATAGTTAATTATGCATTAATATAAACCCAAGGAAGTAGGCCTCTCAATAACTAGTCTATGGGTGGGAAAAAATCTAGTCAAAACACACCAAAATATCCAATAGATTTAAGGTCAAGAGGGACAATGATCTAAAGGTCGGATCTACTGAAAATAAGTGCATAAAAACAACAAAAAATCAGAGGAAAAATTTATGTAAATGAGGTGGCGAAAGGCTACAACCCGGATGGAAGCGGAGGGGACCCTCAAGGAAGACCCAAAAAAAACTAAAAGGAGGTGTTTTGGATGGATAACTAACCAATCTGAAGTGGATCTGAAGGTACGGGATCAAATCTGAAAAATGGCTGAACACACTGAAATTTCAGATGACCTGCAGCAGCTAAAACTCTTCCATGAAAGGTGGAGGATATTGAATCCCTAGGGGGCTAGGTTTCCACTTTGATGAGTAAAATAGAACAAGTATAGGTCCAAAACGGGTGGAGACGGAGGTCATACAACCCTGAACAGAGGCCCAAACAAACCCAAAAAAATCTCAGAAAAATTGCCACAAAAAGTTCAGGTCGCAGTTTCTGACCTTTTTTCTGCAGATGTTGTAGGTTTTGGACTGTTTTCTGCGCCCTGGAGGTTCAGGTCACAGGTTTTGGCCCAAAAGTGTGACCTACACTTCTAGCACTCTCGAGAGAAGGTTTCAGAAAAGTTTGTCATCTCATCTGCAGCTTTATAGGTTAAAAACAACATTAAGAAAAGAAAAACAAGAAGCTGAAGAGAAATCCTAGGGTTTGAAGCAACTGAATATGTAGGGATCTAAAAATGACAGAGGTCATAATCATAAACCCTTGTGGAGTCGCTAGTTGTTATTATGAATCTTAATTTCAAGCATACAAAAAAGGCTCACATTAGCCATGCATAACAAACAGCCCTCACAGTAAAGATGGCTGCCAATATCTTTAGATCTGCAATTAGTTGACCAAGATAAATGCTGCAAATTCTATATCTATGCATTGAAAGACATTAAGAAGTAAAAAAAGGCAAGAGTTTCTCCATGCATCCAATAGACAAGACAAGATTGTTTTAAAGAATTTTTGTATTTTTTGACACCTGGGAAGGGAACATATAAAGATGTTACAAGTCCCCCTCAATGGGATGGGTTCTTGTAAGTCCTGAGCACTTCAGATCTAAAATCCCTCTCTCTTGATGGTGTAGAAAACCCAGACAAAAATGGAACTCAAAGGGAGCTCACAAGAAAAAATGGTAGCAAAATATGACAATGATGGTGGATCAAAGTCAGACCAAAATTATAGATCCAGAGTGATCTTTAGACAATAAAAGGTAGTGAATGAATGGAAAAACCCTGATATTTATAACAAAATATTGAGTTAGTCTAGATATTGGTGCATAATTAAAATGTTATTAACCAAATCAAGATCCAACTTTTATGGAATATTTTATTATATTTGTTGGAGGGAAAAAATAATTTGACTTTGGTCAAATCCCTTTATTTGTAAATAATAAATAAATAATGATTATTTATTATTTTATGATGTAATATAATAATCAATAATAATGATTTATTCAATTATCATAAACATTTAGCTAATAACAAGGAATATTATCTAAATAAGATTTAAATAATTATTCCTAGAAAATAATAAGATAAATAAAGGTTTATCTAATTAATTTCTTTGTTTTTGGGTTAAACATGACTAAGAATAATAATTAAATTATGGTTTAATTAATTATTCCATGAGGAAAATTAAACAAAATAGGTTTGTTTAATATTTCCTTTTGGGGTTTCCTGTTTAGACCATAAACAACCTAATAAATGTGGTTTATTAAGTTATTTAACATAGTGAAGGCAATTTTACTTAGGGTAAAATTGGTCTTACATGGTGTACTATGGTCCATATAATAGTAACAGGTTAGATGACCAAAAATTGGTGTAACATAGCATATTCCCCTAAGTGCAAGTTAGGTTCTACCCTTCAATATGCACATTAGGGTTTGCATGAACTACATGCCCCTTTGTGCCCTCGTAGCCCTAGATGCATGTAAGTCAGCCCTGCTTTGTGTTTAATCCACACCCCCCAAGAGCATGGTCCCGATTATTTAAAGAAGGCCTTCTATGTGAATGAATCATTACGAAGTGGAATCATGAAGTGTCAAGGTCTACTACAGTCGATGGTTGTATGAAAATATAAGTTTTAAGCCAGTTTCTGAACTTAGAGATGCTCAAACAATTGACTTAATTTACAATATCTTAGTTTGGATATTTCAATGTTGTTACTCCTCGAATGAGCTATTTTTTAAGTCATTTTTATTTTCTCAATATTACCGAGAGATGACTCATTCTCATACTATTCCTTTCAGGAAATTGGCCTAAGATGCCATCAGTATACATTGAATATTGTAACTATTTCATTAATATTCCATTGGCACGACACCATCAAGATACTCTACAAGATGAGGTTCCAATTGTCCATGTGAGCTACACAAATTCGTCAAGGGGGTTTTGAATATGGCATGATTATACCCTCTCCAACACATAGTGATTCTTCACCATATGGCATAATTGGTATTCAATACGGGTAGAGGATTAATTCCTTCGACTTTGGACTATATTAGCACATTCAAAAGCCTTAGAATTCGCATGGTAACCATTGTAAAGGGACAACGCACTTTAAAGAAATGTTTAAGGATGTAAATGAAGAAGAAGGCAAAAGGTATATTTATGTTTGACATCGAAAATGCATGTCCTAGAGAATGTTCAATCGCAGAAAAGGGAATTAAGAGGTCGAGTGGTAAATTCACCTTTAACACTGATAAAGGGGCCATGCACGAGATCCTCCAAATGACCAATATTAGTAAGGACGTGGTGAAAAAATGTATTGGGGTGTTGCACGGTAACATTGGCAGTAAATGTGAAGGTTTAACGTTGCATGTCATGATGACCATTCACTGAAGTGGCATTTGAACACCATAACATAGGCACACTAAGAATAGTGCATTTATTCATGCATCCAATAGAATGCTAGGAGAAGTAGTATCCGACCCTTTTTTTTTTCCCTTACAGCATTATAAGATGATGAGATATGCATACTAACCCACAGTGTTTGATGGTTGCATATCCATAGAGCAGGTGGAATCCTATACACTGCATCACTGTTGGGTCCACCATTTCGTTTTACAGTCATATCTGTAGATTTTCGTTTCTGTTGTAGCAGCAGTATTTTCTCACTAATCATCAACATGCATAGAGGAACCCAGGAAACTCAAGTCCATCGACCGATGCGTAGCTGCCATAAGGAAATTGAGAATCATTACCAAGAGCTGCTCTAGATACGATGATGATTTTGTGGAGGTTGAAAGGTTGTCACCCAGCGATAACACCAGGAAAGAAAGCATGCAGGAAATATTGGAATTACAACACCATTTATCCGCACTCTAGCATTAAGATTCCTTGGTCGAATGACGTGACACCTCACCGAGCTTATTTTGAAGTCTTTGAATGCAAGGATCATGCTCAGAAGGGAGAATAATGATTCGATTTCAATATGATAAACACGGGGCTCCAAAAGGCATTAAGCTATCAGGTCGCATAGTCGCATTTTGTTACAGTAGCGGCGGATGCGATTCAATTCTAAACATGACCTTGCGACCTCCGCTCAAGTCGCAGGTGTCATTGGTCATGAAGTAAACCTCAAGAACAAGCAAAAGGTGTGACCTTTTGTGAACAGCGACTATGTGACTTCCATAGGTCTCTATCCTCGTCCAGGTCGCCAAGTCACACATCTTAGATGGAGGCAGAATGGATGAGCTATGAGCATGCGACTGCTACAAGTGGGAACCCTCATCAAGTTGCACACTTTATATGGAGGCAGAAAGGATGAAATACGACCCTGCGACTGCTACAAGTAGCAATCCTTGCTAGGTTATAGCCTCTCAATACTCTTTTGAGTTCGTACATCGTAGTCCATCCCAGCACATAGTAATACATGGGAGTTTCCTTGGTCTTGGAATCATCACCATTGGGAAGAAACATTAATCGATAGCTAACTATACATGTCAGTTGTGTGATGAATGTCGATTGGAATTTCAAGTTTTTCCCCTCTACATTAGTAAACGATCTTAGTATGGACATGCCCGAGTTGTGCCTACATTCTTTGTCAGACTAGGACTACACAACGGTCCAAGCTAGTTTTAACTCCCAAAATATATTACGTTGTTTCTTCAACGCATCTGTGATTTTAACTCCCATAAATATATTTCATTTGCTTCCTCAATGTGTGTGTGTGTGTATATATATATGTGTGTGTGTGTGTGTTCACTTGCAAGTAACATGAGGAAACTATAATGTCGACCCAGATGAAGAAAGTTGCTCACTTCCTCTAGAAGCTGCACAACTTGGATTCAAGCCAACAAGAAACCCCACATTATGTAGATACTCGAGATCTCGCTCAAAACAGAAAATTAATCTCCCATTTATCGACGCATACAAAATTCCCTTGGCACTACAATGGCATCATTAGCAGATAGAAGTTACTAGTGCACGTGGTGAAAGCTAAGATTTTCCTCCAGCGAGCAAGGTCCTGAGATCTTCAAGAGGGAAATGCAGAAGAAATAGTCCTAGGTCACAACCTCCCAGGTTGCAACTAATCACAGGTCGCATATGACCTCAGGTCGCAGGTCGCAGATGATCTGAGGTCACAGGTCGCAGATGACCCCAGGTCGCAGTTCACAGATGACCCCAGGTCACAGGTTGTAAATGACCCTAGGTCACAGGTCGCAAATGGCCCAAGTCGCAAGCCAGCCCAACAGTCGGGAAGGCCAAGAGTCAAGGGAACTCAAGAGTCATCTCAACTTATATATACAAATTCAGGAGAGTATGAATGGACTTTTTAGCTCTGCAATTGAAACCAAGACAATATGGTGAATTAGTGCTTGAGAGTTAAAGGCAATCAGCTCTTGGTATCAAGTAGAGAGAGAGGTAGTGACGCTAGGGTTTTTGTATCATGCATTGAGATGAATAGCCCATGTTCCACTATTGGGTTTTGACGAGTTGTAAATATGTATTTGAAGTTGCAGCAACATTAATAATATATTATTTTTCCCGGCCCTAATTCACATGCTTGCTTGTGGTGATAGTACTAGCTGTCTAATATTTCACTATGTTTGTATGTGTTCTTTCATGCATGAAATTCGTTATGAACTAATTCACAGCAGTTGCATGTATGTTTTCTTTTGAATTAGTGTTTATTTTTTCCTTGTCATGTTAGTGATCTATTGTGAACTACTTTGCAATTAAATTCTGGCGTGTTTTCTTTCATGTATGTCTGACTGGGTTTTTCAGCTCACTAATCCCACTCACGGTGTACCCCCCTTTTATTTTTCTTCTTAGACGTGCTTGTATCTTTTTTTGTGGTCCATCGATCTTGGGATGATTTTGCATCACTAATTGGTCATTTCACCTTTTCCTTCGCTTCATCATCTTCTCATTCGACAACGAAGAGTAGAAACACTTATGGTGGCAACCGGGCCCACATACCATATGGGGATCCTATCCCAAAAAGTGTGAGGTCTAATTGGGACCTTTACCGAGGAGACCCCCTTGTTGTCGGCAATACAATTTTTCCCGTCAACAAATTGGCACTAGAAGGAGGGCCAGATGACAAGCTGAGCCCTTGGAGCCTGCAGTTAGTCTCATATCGATAAATGGCTCTCCCCCAAATCATTCTCTTGAGATTTTTATCAGATTTATCTGGTTCTCGATGCTCAATCCCCGATGAACCTCTATGTCACTTGTTCTAGTTGAAATTCGATGGTGAGAATGGAATTTCCAAAACCGAGCACCTTTCATATTTCTTTGAGTTTTGTGAGTGTTACAAAATTGACGATGAGGAGTTGGCTTGTGTGCTTTTCTCCCTCACTCTCGAAGTTCGCAATAAGCAGTGGTGTTGCACATTTTCGGCAACTTCCATCCATTTGTTCGAGCAACTCGTCAGTGAATTTCAACAAGCTTTTCACATGTATGATTTTCAAAATGTATTAATAATGTTAAATGAGATCAGAATGGAACCCCAAGAATCTCTAGAGGCATTCTCTATTAGATTTGTTCATTTTTGTTTTGATTTCCTTGAAAGGGATGCTGATTAGGCATATTTAATTGAACAATTTTGTTAGGTAGTTTTTGTTTCCCTAGAACACCTTGAATTGGCAATAAAGCATAATCCCAATGTTTGTTATGATAATCCTCAAGTTGCTAGTTGTCCGGATTATGTCCCTAATATTTCCTTGTTTGTCTCCCCAAGTTCGAAACACATTCAGGCCTCCAAGAAGAGTATTACTATTTGTGGCATTCCTTTTCCTCCTCCTAAATTATTGTGTAATGGATTTTTGGTCGCAAAAGTTTTGAGTGATGATAGACGCACATAGGAAAATATAACCTGTTGTATCACCTCTGAATCTTTCATGCACCCTATCAAACCAGAACTCGAAAACCATATTGGCCTAACATCTCTCCCTGTTGATGAAACCAATCTCATATCCACTGAACGTTTCCCTCAGTACAATTCTAAATCTCATTCACATGCTGAAAATGAATTGGACCTTGTCCCGAATTAAGTTGATTTCCCTACAAAATCAATGGACCGTGATGAGCATGCAATATCATTAGCCTCTCTGCATAACACTGATGTGTGAGATGAAGGTCCTTGTACAATGGATACCCCCACTTCTAAATCATTTCATCCATTATTCCCTTATTCGTTTCTTGAGTCTGCCACACCAGTAATTTCTTCAAGACATTCAAAGTTGTCATATACTAGTGTTGACGATAATCATGAACACGCGAGTGGTGTTTCACAATCACATTACAAACTTGATGAAGCTCTTATTTCTAATATTTTTTCATCCGCAATATTTAAACACCCAAAGGAGTGACTGCCTGTCTCAACAACCTCAAGATGTTTATTTTATTGATTCATCCCAACTATTAACCCAGGGGAGCCTAACATGCCATATACCCAACCTGATAAAATTGGTGGCTCCAATGATTGTTATTTATCTGAAAACATATTCAATCACACCTCTAGGTACTGTCATTCATATCTATCTATCGACCCTATGACGCCACCAAAATTCGATCATTCGCTTTTTGATGATTCAGGGACCCATCAAGAAGTCGAGGCAATTCAGCTACTATTGATGGTTATCTTAGGCTTGCAAAATCTTGATGAGACCCCTAAAACAAGTCAAACTAGCGTTTCTTGAAATAGGGTTCTTGAAATTACAGTTCCCACACACCACACTCCTATCAGCATAACCATGTAGGATGTCAGCTCATCTGGGAAAGCCTTTGACCCAAGTGATGTTTCTCTGAGAACATCTTATTGTCCCCTAATAATTGATATACAACAACTGATATACCCTAATTTATTCACTAGAAGGAGAACACCGACCATTGTCTCTAATCTTTTTGGTTGTTTCCCGACCAGTATCGGTTGCAGTCAAGTACAAGCATGTGATGTTTTACAAGCCTCTTTATTGCCTGAAAATATTCCGGTCAATTCATCTCATCCTGGGAAATATAGAGAATATGATATGTTGGACTTTCCATCTGTCAGTTCGCAAAAATTTGACTGAACCAATAATACGCTCGCTGACAGATGTCCAGTCACCACAAATAATGATCACATATATTTTCCAGTTGATCTCCCGAAACCATCGAAGTTTGAAAGCCCCCCATTGGAAGGTCCATAGTTTAACCAGGACAGTGAAGCACTTCATTCCCTGTTGACGGTTACATCATATCCCACGTCCCCGACAAAACCTAGGGACAACTTCAAACTAGGGTTTCCAAAATTAAATTTTTTCCACTTGGGTTCGCGAGCATCTCATCTTCGCCTAGTGGATTCTTATTTTTCCCATTCTGTCAAATTGATCATCCTCATCATCATGATGAGACTCTAGGCTGGCTTGATAAATCCTATCTGATGAATACATCTGCCAATAGGCAATGTTTTACCTCAATTCCATCGGATTTAGGGTTTTCCATGCATGGATATGTGTCATTTATCGATGATTTTAGGTTTCAAGTACATATTCCTATGTATCAAGACGAAATATCATTTCAACTCGAACAATCCATTTTTTCATGTTCTCTGGTAAGTAGCCATGACCTTCTTGTTTTTGCACATGCTTTTTAGGTAAGTCTTCTTGTCGGTGCACAATTTTGGATGTTGTTTCTGATATCGAACATTGTTGTGCTTACAGGGCGGGAACTAATGTGGTGGCTGCACTGGAAATATGATTTCACATAACCTAACCACCTCTCCAGTTAAATTAGGGTTTTAGGTTTAGGCTAACTAGGTTTTTTTAATAAAGGTTTGTTGGTTCAAGTTGTTAATTAGGTTTTACTTGCTAAGTTTTTCTTTATGGTTTAAAATTATTTTTGTTGTATTTTCTTACAGTCAGTAGCTCTATGCATTATAATTTTCCATTTATTTTGCACTCATGCTCTTTCAGCTTACTTATTGCTGCATAATATTCAAGTATTCAATGCATGTGTGTTGCCTTATTTTCTTCACCTGCGACTAGTTGATCTTCCTCGCATGACATTGTATTGCGTCATAAGCCTCGTCTGTTGCATCACATTTTACACTTGCCTCCTCGCATCATATGCACTGGTTTTTGACCTAGCTCACGAATTTTCTGCATATTTCTTACCACTGCAAGAACCCTCATTGATCCTGGAGACTTCAAACCCTCGGTGCCTCAACTAGCCTTCTTACTCCTCCTTGCACGTGTTTAAAGCTGGATGGATTTCTTTCCCCCCTTTGCATGCATTGAAACCCTAATCATCTTTCTTGCTCCCCTTATCATAATTGTTGAAACCCTAACTCCATTGTTTGCATGAGGGTGCGGTGGTTACCTCAAGAGATAGCTTCTCTCAGAACAAGTCATCAAAGTAACGTTCTCAACATAATGCCTATGAGTCTAAATTCATTAGCTAGGGAGATACAAGAAGGTTGCTTGGGGGGAACCCTAATCAGTTTGAAGGGCCTATATCTGCAACCTGAGCCTTTTTCCCAACAAAGTCTTGAATATCTTAATGATTTGTTTTTTCAATATATTTTGCATGTGGGTGGGAGATGGGGTGTGAAGGCTTGGCATCAGGGCAAACCCAAATCAGAATATCTTTTAGTTTCTGTCATACAAGAAACAACCTCTCTTGCCCATAAAATAAGTGGGGATACCTCATCCAACCATGCGAAATAAGTGCCAAGAGCACATACAAATAAGTGCTACAAGCACATGAAATAAATAAGGGTAAAGGATTGAGAAAGGCTTCTTGTGCGGAGAGGTGATGCAATGACTCTGCCGGGGTGTTTACCAGGCTCGCTAGCAGTGGAGAAACATTTGTGATTTCTTGAAATGACTCCACCGGGGTACTGTCCAGGCTTACTGGCAACGGAGCAACACCAGAGACTTATTTTAGAATTCTGAATATAATAAGCCTGCTGCCTTGCTCTCTACATCATCATCAAACTACTCGCAAGCTCAAACTTCTGCTTGGGCATTTTCTGATTAACAAGACCTAGCTGGGGCACAAGGAATGGGCATATCTATAAAGATATAAGTAATACAAAAGGTACCCACATAACCTGTTCAATATTCCCTTGCATCACAATCCAGACTCAGATTATTGTGGGGATGTTGACAGAGATGTTAGATTCTACCAGTGGTTCACCAATTGTTATAGCCGCTACAATACCACCCAAAATTTTGGGTATATTCAAAATTTCAAGTTCCCCTTTTCTCACTCAACCCATTAAGTTTTTTACTCAGACTTCAATCGGTAATATCCCTATGATCTATTTCTTCCCAGCCCTATCACCACACGCTCTTGTCTTGCTTTCTCTTGACTGCACTAGGGTTTGGGGTTTACTACTTCAAAGAGAATTGAGAGTTCCTCCGCGGATTCAAATATATGTTCCCCTAGTAGCCATCACCAATCAATGGGGCACTGGGCTCGGGTAGGTGAGGCCTCGAGTCTAGCTCGTATTATGAAACCCTAATCATGGTAGGGTTTGGGAGAAACCCTAGTTTTTCAAAAGGATGATCTTATTTCCTATGGTTGCACTCTCATTAGCTTTGCACGACATCACAGTGAGAGTCAATGAATAACCTATTCCCCTAAGTGCATGTTAGGTTCTACCCTTCAATATGCACATTACAATTTGTGTGAACTGCATGCCCCTTTGCACCCTCACAACCCTAGATGCATGTAAGCCAACCCTACTTTTCGTTTAATCCCCACCCTCCAAGAGCATGGTCCTGGTTATTTAAAGGAGGCCTTCTATGTGAATGAATCATTACCCAGTGGAATCATGAAGTGTCAAGGTCTACTACGGTCGATGGTTGTATGAAAATATAAGTTTTAAGCTAGTTTCCAAACTTAGATATGCTCAAAAAATTGACTTAAGTTACAATATCTTATGGTGGCAGTTGGGCCCACATACAGGATGGGGCTCCTATCCCAAACGGTGTGAGGTCTAATTGGGACCTTTTACCGGGGAGACCCCCTTGTTGTCTGAAGTACAATTTTTCCCGTCAACAGAAGTAAATAAAAATATTTGATACTAAATGAAAATTAAGTGGTGAGAGATAGATGGTAGAAGGGAAAAACAAAATAGACACTACCATATCAATAAATTAAAACAAAAATAAAACAACAAAGAAAATAGTAGAAGGGAAGGAAAAAGCCATTACTTTGTCTTGTAGATTTTTCCATTAAATTTTAGTATCCATCCATGAAATCCAAAAAATTTTTAGTTAATTAATTTATTTAAAAGAGTAAAATGAGCATAACTATTCTGGATATTAATAATTAATTTAATTAAAAGAATAAGAATAACATAACTACTTTGAAGATCAAACCCAATCATTAATTTGTATATATTACTATGAATATTTTATATATTCCATATAAGTTAAGTCTTTACTATCCAATTAATAATTATTGATAATTAAATTAATATTCCTAAAATAAAAATTATTAATATTTAAATTAATATTCTAAAAACTTTATTCCAAAATAAACGAATTTATAAATACAATTAAAATACTTTCATTTTTATTATCTAATAACTCAAATTTAAATTCCATAATGGAATTCATAATTCAATTTTAAGTTTCACTATGGATAAAATTCATTACTCAAGTTTGATTATGATGTGATGGAAAAACGATGAAATTCACTATGCAGTGCAGAAGGAAATTAACTGATAAAATCTAAACTAGCAAAAGTTGTGAATTGATTTGAAGAATCCATTTTATCATTGAGGCCTCTATTTTCTTCATTTTCATTTTTTTTCATCTCATCCAAACATGTGTCTCTTCACCTTCCTTTTCTCCTATTTTCATTTATTTCATAAATAAAATGCCAATTATTGCCACGTTTCCTTTACCAATTTCCATAGCCATTTATTAATCACCAATGATACTCATCACTATGTTGTTCCCAACATTTAGCTTGGAATACGTGTCCCATGACCTTATTCTTATATTTTATTTACATATAAAATCAACTAGGGGTTGTTACAAACCCCTCCCCCTTGGGGGAACACCATCCTCAATGTTCAGTGACACCTATAAACCAAAAAAACATATGCTACTTATCGATCTTTATAACATGAATCGATGCAACATTTACATCATATCACATGGCCATCATAACACAAACACCATACCACTTATTGGAGCTTTATAAGACAACTCAATGCAATATTTATAATATACATATAAAAAATACAACATAAAACACATATCCCCAAGTACATCTACTCAACCAATGAATACAGAAGGATACATAGCCCGCATCTAATTAGCCATATCCCATGTAGCTTTATCGAGCCCAAAGTGTTTCCACTACACTTTAACCTGCTTGATTGTTCTGTTCCAAAGCATTAGCTATTTCCACTGCAATATACATTGTAGTTTTGGCTAGAATTCTCCCTATGTTTCCACCTGCAATATGGACCAATCAATCACATGATAAAAATCCCAAACATACTTCTTATGCAATGAAACATGGAAACATCATGGAATTTCACTGTTAGAGGTAGTGTAAGTCGGTAGGTAACTAGTCCAATCCTCTCAATGATTTTGAAAGGCCCACAATACCGAGGTGTCATCTTGTCCCATGACCCACTCCTCAAGGAGCTAAGTTTGGGATTCATGCACAAGTACACATGTTCACCAACCTAAAACTCCTTGAATACCCTTTTTCCTATCCATCTCAACCAACATGTACAATCCAACCAACACCCTATTCACTGGATCACTCCAGTTGATGGGATTATTACAACTCCACCCATAAATTTCCTCAAACAAACTCACCTTCAAGGATTCCTAATACCCATTATTATACACAAACTTAGCCAGTGGAAGGTACTCTTCCCACTTTCACTGTTGATTCATGACATACATCCTCAACATGTCCTCAAGAATCCTATTAACCTTATCTGTCTACACATTTGTCTACAGATGATAAGTTTCACTAAAGGCTAAATCCATCCCCAAACCTGCAAACAAATCCTTCCAAAACTTGGATGTTAAGTTTTCATCTCTATCGAATACAATATTCTTAGGAACTCCATGTAATCTCACTATCTCTCTCATGAAAATCTGAGCTAACTCACTAGTTGCATTCGTAGACTTAACTGCAATGAAGTGAGCTACCTTCCTTAATATATCAACCAAAACCATAATGTAATCATGTCGCTTTGATTTTCTTGAAAAAATTGTAATGAAGTCCATGGAAATGAACTCCCATTTCCACTCTGGAATCAGAACCAACTACAATAAAACACTTGGATGTTTACACTTCGTTTTTACCTGTTGACAGTCCAAACATTTTACAACAATCTCATCCACCTCTTTCTTCAAGTTCGACCAATGATAGAATTTCTTAACTACTGTCAATGTTTTTAGATATCTCGGGTGACCTGGATACAACTTGACATGAAACTCTCTAAAGATAAGCTTGTTGAGCTCATTGTCATCTCGCACAAAAATATTGTTCCTGAATTTGACCAAGCCATAATCTGTGAGATGATACTCCTCATCCCTATCAATTGTACCCTACTGCTATAACCTATGTCTCAACTATTGATACTTTTCATCCTACTACCTTGCCTGCAAGATCCACTTCTGTAAGTGTATCCCATAAGAAATCATTGATGCAATGTGATTCACATGTACTCTTCTACTAAGAGCATCTTCAACCCTGTTCTCCTTTCCTTTGATGTAGCTTATCTTCAAGTCAAACTCACTAAGTGTATCCAACCATCTAGCTTATCTAGAATTCATATTAGGTTGGTCAAACAAGTACCTCAGCCCACTGTGATCACTCATTAAAATAAAACTCCTCGCAAGAAGATAATGCCTCCACATCTTCAAGCCATGAATAATAGCTTCCAACTCAAGATAATGAGTCACATAGTTATGCTCATGCTCATTCAATTTCCTTGAATCATAAAATAATACCTTTCCTTCTTGCATTAGGACTCCACCAAGCCCTCTCTTACAAGCATATGCACATACAAAAAAATCTTTATCTAGATCCACAATATTCAAGATCGGAGCATTTGTAAGCAATTGATTCAACTACTCGAAACAAGTTGCACATTTCTCTGTCCATTCAAAATTATTTTCTGCAATGATATAATAGGATAGATAATGTGTGATAAGTACATGATGAACCTCCTGTAATAACCCGCTATTCCCATGAATGGTATGACCTCATCCACATTCATAGGAGCTTTCTATTCCATGAAAACTCTGATCTTTTATGGACCCACTACTATACCTTCCTTGGAAACCACATGCCCCAAGTAATGAACTTATGTCTGAAAGAAACTGCACTTGCTAAGCTTGGCATACAACTAATGCTCTATCAAAAATATTAATGCTATTTCTAGATTTTCTACATGTTCATCCTCATTCTTATAATATATCAATATTTCAACAATGAATTCTATCACAAACTTGTCCAGATAAGGATGCAACACACTATTCATAAAACACATGAAAGTAGTTGGAGCATTAGTCAAACCAAAAGGAACCACAACAAACTCATAATTCCCATACCTAGTCCAGAATGTGGTTTTGTATATGTACTCTTCTTTGATGCGTACATGATGATATCCTAATCTAAAATCAATCTTCAAGAACATTGCTTCTCCCTTCAATTGATCAAACAAGTCAACAATCTGCGACAAAGGGTACCTATTCTTGATAGTCACCTTTTTCAACTTCCTATAATCAATACAAAACATGAAAGTACTTTCCTTCTTCTTCATAAACAATATTGGTTCAGCCCAAGGCAACATGCTTGGCCTAACGTATCCCTTGTCAAGCATTTCCTTAAGCTACAACTGCAATTCCACCAACTCTTGAGTGCTCATCATATACAATCTGTTAGATGTTGGTGCTACTCCCGACATCAACTCAATATAAAAGTCCACTTCCCTATGAGATGGTAACTATGAAATCTCTGTTGGGAATAAATCTTGAAACTGCTGCAAAACCAAATACCTTTTCAAGACTTCAACATCCTCAACATCCTTCCCTTTTTCACTGGAAATATGAATTACAAACAATACACATACTTTCCTTCTAATGTGATTTTCTTGCATAGTTGTAGCCATTCTCACTGACATAGGTTTCTTCTTACCTTGCAAGATTCTCTTCTCTCCATAATCATCCAAACATTAAATAGCCCTATTATAATAATCCACTTCAGTCCTGTGAATGTACGAACAATCCATACCCAAAATCATACTGTATGATCCAAAAGGAAGCACATTTATATGTGTTGATGTAGACATACTAGTCAACTAAAATTTAAAAGATCTCACACAATGATGAAATATTTTCTTGGTACCTGTAATCAACTGCACCAACCAAGATTCTGCATGCACTTATTTATTCAAGAAACGCTTATCCACTCGATCAGGACTGATATAACTATAGCTAAATCCAAGGTCAATCAAAATAGAAACAACTTTATCACAAATCTTACATTTAATCTTGATAATAGATTCCTGATGGTCAACCTGCCTATAATCCAATGCTACATAAATCTTAGGAATACTCTGTCCAACATCCCTAATTGTATTTGCCTCCTCAGCACTACAAATATATTCTATGCCACCCTAATGATGTGGAAAATCTATCATATGATGATCCTTGCTACAAGTACAACACTGTAGAGGCTTCCTGCCATCACCCTTATTCTGGTCCTCAGACTGAAACCCATGTCCTATGTAAACGACATTGAATTTCTTGTACAACACTGCATTTTCCTAGTTACCTGCATCCTAAGGTCTTCCTCGCTTCTTATACCATTTTCCTTTAGTATTTTCATTACCTTTCAAACCTTGCTCATGAAAATGATTCAAGTTCCCAATTACTTTATC
Organism: Pinus albicaulis; assembly: GCA_034641835.2. Classification (NCBI taxonomy): domain Eukaryota; kingdom Viridiplantae; phylum Streptophyta; class Pinopsida; order Pinales; family Pinaceae; genus Pinus; species Pinus albicaulis. Next base: position 1,011,783,793 of record CM076582.1, on the reverse strand, counting down.
TAATGTCCAAGCCTCATCATACTCAATCTGATCCTTAAAGGCTAAAGGAAATATACTAAAAAATATTTGAACCTTCATCTTCTCATCCTTAAAATATGGTACATATCCCAATAGCTCCAAGAACTTAGATGTATACTCTTTGTCTGCCATATATCCCATCATCAAATTGTAGAACTCCATAGATTTACTGTCATAGTATCTCTCTAGTAAGTACTTTTTAAGGAGTCTTTTGAACTCCTCCAACTCAATTCCTTTGTCTTGAGGCATCTAACATGCTTCACATCTTCCCACCAGATGTCTACTTTTCCTTTGAGGCTGAAAATAACTATCATGTCTATGTATAATAATGTAACTCGAATAACTTCTTCATCCCAAGTAGCCATGCTTCTGCATCTTTCAATTTCGTCAACTCTCCATAAAAGGTAGGAGTTTTGGCTTTGTTGAACTCATCTGATAAGTATTTCTTCTCATTCCTCATGTAAGGATGATAACGATCATGACCATGTTGTCTCTTTGAACCAGAACTAGAATAGAACATGTAACCACTACCTCTCCTATCAGGTGTATCAATCCATATACCACCTCTAGTAGTGTCATCTCTATCTGACTTGTGCCCTCGATTATAATTGCTACCATATGCCCCATTAGTCCTTTATTTTTTTCCATAACTAATTCATGTTTTCCATGTCTCTGTAAATCTAATACACTCTAAAGAATCACTACATTGACCTTTTCTTTCTTTTCATGTGACTAAATGATCTTGTCATTATCCGCCTTACAACTTCTAATCTATATCCTTAATATTCTCAAAATATTTGCTATTGAAGGGGAGTACTCATCTATGTGCTGCTCATATGATGTATAAGGAGAGTCAAGTGAATCGTAATCCACCATTTTTATTGTCATGTGTGATCTTTTGCTTCCTACAAAGATACCATGTCAGATAAACTAAATATAAACAAAATCAACATACTTAAATGAAGTTCAGGGGAGGCTATCTCATCTGCAATATCAATCCATATTAAGACGATATATATATATATATCATCAACCTCAACATGATGACACTACTGCAACAATGACTATTACAATGCATGCATAAAGAAAACATAGACAACTGACATGCATGCATGAAAAATACATTCCGCCCATCCATTCCAAGCATTTGAACTAGGAAGCTCTGATACCAATATGTAACCACCCCCTCCCACTTTTACCCAATTTCACCGGCCTACCAGGGTAAACATGAAACAAATATTTACTATGACATGAACTGACCTCCATGCTTCAGTTATGAAAGCAGGGCTATCAACTAACAACTCACAAACATTCCTCAAGGACTATAGGACACTAAGGGGCCAAAGAACCACTGCAGGTGACCAAAACTTGAGTTGGGGCTGATTTTATCTAACATAATAGCCGAACAGCATGCACAAGCTTGCAAGGGTGCACTTATAGGGCTCCAACCGCATGCATGACACTGCTTCCATGTGGTTATAGCCCAAAATTTCCATTTTAGAGGGTGTGGTCATGAGATATGAGGAAAATTTCCAATCCAGCCTCCATAACACTACCCATAACTATTTGATACTTTCCATAATAATTATAGACATGAAAACTAATATAAACAAACAAACTTGAGTCTGAAAATTGACCTAGAATGCCTAAAATACACTAGAGATTTTGTCTAACACATGGAAAACATGTACGCTACATGTCATGAATGCATATATGGTCATAAAATTTTTAAATTCATTTGGGAATCACCAAGAAATATGTATTCCCTCTCCACATAGCTGCAAGAACACTTATTATTCCATACATTCATCAATCAATCAATAACTAAATGATTCATGATAGCAGCCATATATGGTACACATCATATAACCAAAAAATAACCATCATAGAAACCATGGGAACCCAACCATAATATCACCAATATAATAATACAAATGATCATAGATCACAATAAGAAAATGTCTCATATTAACATACGAAAATACAAACCAATTCAAAGACTTCCATGTACCACTCAAACATATATTGGGCAGAACCAAAACACTCTTTCAACCAATTACCCTTGCGCCATATCCCATGCATGAATTTTTTATATCATATAATAAAACAAACAAAACCAAACTAGGGCTTCCATAGGCAAAACCACCTCAACCCTCAACCCTTGTCATTCCATCTCCACGGTTGAACATCACTAGCAGCGAATAGATCAATCTCTATCAAAGTTTTCAAGGGCTCAAGGAACTAGTAACTCAACCCACAACCTTCCACGTCTCTAGAGCATTTTTCCAACCCAACTCCGGGGACTAGTAACTCAACCCACCAAGGGCTCCAAATAATTTTTCCCAACCTAGGCTCCAAGACTAATAACTCAAACCAAGTTGTTCCGGGGCTTCCAGAGCATTGTTTCCAACCCACAATCATAAGGAATTATCAGCACCAATCATAAACAATCAAGTGGAAAAAATGCACAAAACGGTGTCTATCCAAGAAATGGAAAAGAAAGGCTAAAACCACTGTTAATCTAGGAAATACTCCATGCAAATGACAACATATAATAATATAATCACATGCATAAACTACGCATCCAAAAATCGACAAATAAATCACACATGAAACCTGTTACCTGCAAAGCAATCCAACTTTAGTTGTTGATCCAGTCGTTCCCTTGTGCTTTCCTACTTTCCTTTTCCTTCTTTCTCAAAATCTAATGTATGCCAAAGTGCTCCAAGATTGCTGCAGGATTTCTCTAAGTGTGCCAAAGTGTGAGAGAATATAAGAATGTAAGAGAGCTCCCAAAAATTAACTAACAAAAGCCAAACCAACAAAAGTTGTGAATTGATCCTCAACAACCTTTTTATCATTGAGGCCCATATTTTCTTCATTTTTCTCTATTTTTCCTTCAATTTCTGCCTCATACAAATATGTTTCTCTTCACCTTCCTTTTCTCCTATTTTCCTTTATTTCATAAATAAAATGCCAATTATTGCCACTTTGCCTTTGCCAATGCCTTTTCCATTTTTCATAGCCATTTATTAATCACTGGTGATACCCATCACTATGTTGCGCCCTACATTAAACTTGGAATATATTTCCCATGACCTTGGTCTTATATTTTATTTATATAGAAAATCAACCAACGGCTAGTACACAATGTAAATATAGAAAAACAACAATATGTTAATTTGGGGGATGATTCAAGATATTTCAACAATGGATTTGAATATGGTGTGAAATGTACAAATATGGATTACCTTAGCAAATATATTATTTTTATTTATAGAATTTTCATATGGCCTTTTGAAATTTGAGTTTTTTTAATAGTAATGTGCTCTTTTTCATGCAAAATATAATGCATAGGCTATATTAATGCATATTCTGAGTACCTAAATGACAATTTTTTCTTAAAAAATACAATTATAATACACATTATTCTTGTGCATACATGAGCCCACACATATATATATGTGTGTGTGTGTGTGTGTGTGTGTGTGGGTTCATGTATGCACAAGAATAATGTGTATTATAATTGCTATATTAATGCATATTCTGAGTACCTAAATGACAATTTTTTCTTAAAAAATACAATTATAATACACATTATTCTTGTGCATACATGAACCCACATATATATATATATATATATATATATATATATATATATATATATATATATATATATATATATATATATATATATTATAACCTTAAAATTGTTGATTCATGTTTGTAAATATTTTTCTAAAGAGTTTAGATCTTGGTCTATATGGATGGAACATATAAACTTTTCTAAAAATGGGCAAGGAAATAAAAATATATAGTTGGATTATAAGATGTACATATTGAAGATTCCAATATATGTTAAGAAAAAATAAATATAAAGTCAACAATAATTGTTTTATTAGTAAGAAAAAACTTCTATTATATGATCAGGAAAATACAAGATACAGAATAATTTTCCACAACTCTCCCAGCTTTACTGTGACCAAATTTGTTAGCTAAGAGATTCAAAATATAATGCATAAGGTTTTTTCAGTGAACCTTTATTTCTGAAGGGCTAGACAACCATACATGCAAAAAGAGAGAAAAAATAAGAAGAAATCCTACGATTGAGCCATGTCGCTCGTGCATATGGGAATCAATGTTTTCCATTCTGACCTCAAGTTCATCAGGTGACCATTAGTTCGTCATTGGCCCATGCACATATTGGCTAATTTCTCTAGAATATTTGTTTGGATATATTGAATGTCATTCATTTCGAACACTAACTTGTTCCAATCCTCATATATATGCTCTTTGATAATATAGAAGTTGGTCTGGATTCCCCTCAATTTTTCAGCTAGTGATTCTAAGGTGATAGATAGGTCCACATGACTCAAAGAGTGATCGAGGTCCTAAGAAAATTTTCCCTCTCTCTCCATGCTCATGGAGTCTTCCTCAGTGGAAACAATTTCTCTTTCAACTCTTGTCGCAACCTGTCCATGCTGACTTCCACCTCTATGGGGTTGTCCATGTTTCCAGGGCATACCTCCATACAAAACTATAACCCAGACCTAGACCACAAATTGGTTGCCAACACTCTCAAAGATACCCACCAAAGGGACCCAGAACAAACACTAATAGACAAACCTAGATGAAATTCAAACAGACAATAATTCTCAATCAACCCCGCAATGGTTAGTGGTGGCAGAATTCTTGGAAAAAATTAGATGGTGCTTCCAAGAAGCATGAATTCCTTTTGAATTTAATACAATTCCCCACCCGAACCAGTGCTCCTAGATAGACATCGCTCTACGACAAGTCTAACGCCTAATATAATTTCCCCATGCAAAAAAGGAAACATACACAATTTAACAGCTCCGGGGCGAGGCTAGATTGAAGACCCCAATGGATAGTATGTAACAAGATGAGAATGGACATAAGGAAATTAAAGACTTTACCACCCTGAAGCCTCAATTTACTAGACAAAAAACAAAATCTAGAGGGCATTGAGAGCAACTCTACAACACTGGAGCATCACAATTCAAACCTTAATAGGAGATCCCAATACCTAGAGCACGAAATTCCCCACCTGAGAAAACTAGGTTCCTATCACCATAGAAAAAAATGACCCATGTTAAAACCACAAGATAGATAGAAGGAACACTTGAATTCCAACGAGCGGATCCCAGGATAGGGTCCAACAATGCTTGCAGAATCTATCGCTAGCGGTTGCAATTCCTAGACAAAGAAGGAGACCTCCAGGGTATAAATTTCGCATGCATGGATCCCAAATGAATTCTAGAGAGTTGCTCAATTATGAAACTCCAACATTAAGAACTTCCTCAATTTATCGCTACCCATTCGTCTCCCAGTGTGAGCCTCCTTGGAAGCCATTGCAAAGTCTTGCCTCCATATTCCCTCTATTCATCTCCCAATCCACAAAACCATTCCAAATTCACCTTAGGAGATAAATAAGTATACCCAACACCTCCAGAGGCTTCGTTCTTCAGACACAATGTCGATTAACACCATTTATTGCTAAGAGCATGTTTGAGGAATTGTAGATGAGGGAGACCCCAAGGCCATTTGAACCGTTGATCACTCACTACCAAACGAGAGATAAAATAAACAGCATCGTCATTATTATTAGTATTATTATTATTATTATTATTATTTAAAGTTATATATTTGTGATTTTCATTATTGACTCTATATATGTGTAGTTTCAATGATGATATATTTAGCCTAAATAAAGCAAACACTAGGGATATTGACCAGTATTCACAAAATATAGATTTTGATGTATTTGCAGCCCAAAAGACCAATTTTGTCAATGTGAACCTTAGTATGAAATAACCTAGTAAGTAAACACATATGTTAAACTAAATAATTTTAGCCCCAATAAAATGAATTAAAGGAACACTCACACATTATAGAGCATGTGCATAAATGTTCCATAAATTATGCTTATAAGTATCTTGGTCCAAATCCAATACATTGTCAAACTACCTCGACAACACATGCATGTTTTATCTAGGAGTTGGTGTTACGATGGAAGTATATAGAGTGATGTAGTGACTTAGTGTTGGTGGGGGCATAGTTTGTTTTCTAAAAAAATTAACAATATCGGTTTTTAAAATATAGGAAGTTTAATATTCTAAGTTTTATCAAGTGATAATTATAAATTTTATAAAAATAAATAAAATTTTCAATAGATTTGTATATTTCTTAATTTATTTTTAATATTTAAAAAATAAAAATTTTATAATTTTAGTTTTTTTTTAAACTATAACTTATTTATAATAAATAAAAATATTGAACTAAAATATTTTTTAATATCACAGTTTCCCACTTATGTGGAGAAATGTTTAAAAAAAATTCAATATCAGAGTTTTACATAAGTGAGAAAGGTATATCTTCACACATTATAAATGAGAAATTAGATGACTGTGATTTAATGGAAAAATATCCAAATTTTGATTTCTTATTATATTTTAATTTGTCATCTTTATGTGGGTGAGTAGGGCTCTTATGATAATAATTTAGTGGTAATGTATAACTACCCTCTCCCACATATACCTAATTTTATTGGTTTGTCAGGGTGAACATAAGACATATAGTTACTATGACATGACTCGACCTCCAAGCTTCAATTAAGAAAGTGGGGTTGGAAATTGAAAACTCACAAACATTATCAAGGCTTATAGGATTCTCATGGGCCAAAGAACCACCCCAGGTGACCAAACCCTGAGTTGGGGTTACTTTTCTCTGACTTAAAAACACAACCACACACACAATCCCGCAAGGGTGCAGTTATAGGGCTCCAACCACACACATGACACTACGTCCATGTGGTTATAGCCCAAAATTTCTAGTTCAGAGGGTGCAGTCGGAGATCTGAGCCACAATTCCATGCCAACCTTTAGAACACTTCCTAGAACTGTCTTATACTTTCCAGAATCATTATATACATGACAACAAACCTAAAATTTAAAATTGAGTCAAAAACTTCACCTCAACTACCTAGAACACACTAGACATTTCGTCAAACACATGGAAAACATGTAAGCTACAGGTCATGAATGAAAATATGATTACAAATGTTTGAGATTCATCCGAGAATCACCAAGAAGGCTCTACGCCCTTTCACAAATAACTGCAAAAAGGCTTATTAGTCCACACACTCATCAATCAATCAATAACTAAATGATTCATGACAAGAGCCATAAATGGTACATATCATATAACGAACATATAACCAAAAAAGAACCAACATACAAACTATGGAAACTCAGCCATAATATCGCCAATATAATACTACAAATGCTCATAGATCACAATAAGAAAATGTCACATATTAACATAGGAAAATACCAACCAATTCAAGGACATCCATGTACCACCCGACCATAGATTGGGAAGAAAAAAATCTCTCTTTAAACCAATCACCCTTGTGCCATATTCTAGGCATAAATGTGGGATCTCATGGAATAAACTAAACAAAACCAAACTAGGGCTTCCAAAGGCAAAACCACCTCAACCCTCAACCATAGTGATTCCACCTCCACTTTTGAACATCACTAACACCAACCATATTAGTATCTACCCAAGTTATATAGGGCTCTAGGAACTAGTAACTCAACCCACAACCTTCTAGGGCTCTAGAGAGTTTGTCCAACCCGACTCCAGGGACTAGTATCACAATCCATCAAGAGCTCTAGAGATTTTTTCCCAACTTAGGATCTAGGATTAGTAACTCAACTCAAGTTGTTCCAGGGCTTCCAGAACATTTTTCCAACCCACAGCCATAAGTAATTATGAGCACTAATCAGAAAAAATCAAGTGAAAAAAAATACGCAACACCTTGGCTATCTAGGAAATGTAAAGGAAAGATTAAAACCACTGCCAATCCAGGAAATCCTACATGCCAATAACAACATATAACCAGATAATCATATGCATATACCTTGCATCCAAAAATCGGCAAGGAAATCACACATGCAACTTGTTACTTGCAAAGAAATCCAATTGTAGCTAATGATCCAACCATTCCTTTGTGCTTTCCTGCTTTCCTTTACCTTCTTTATCCAAATCCAATGTATGCCAAAGTGCTCCAAGAATTCTTTAAGATTTCTTTAAGTGTGCAAGAGTGTGAGAGAATAGAATAATAAAAGATAGCTCCCAAAACATAACTAATAACATATAAACTAGTAAAAGTTGTGAATTGATTCTCAGAAGCCATTTTATCATTGAGGTCTCTATTTTCTTCATTTTCATTTTTTTTCCTCTCATCCAAATATGTCTCTCTTCACCTTCCTTTTCTCTTATTTTCCATTATTTCATAAATAAAATGCCAATTATTTCCAATTTCCATGGCCATTTATTAATCAACAATCATACCCATCACTATGTTGTTCCAAACTCTTAGCTTGAAATACATGCCCCATGACCTTAGTCTTATATTTTATTTACATACAAAATCTTGTCCCATGACCCAATCCTCAAAAAGCTCCTTTGGGATTGATGCACAAGTACACATATTCACTAACCTAAAAATCCTTGAATACCCTGTGTTGATCTACATAACTCTTTTTCCTATCCTATGTTGCCTTCAAGCTCCTCTTAATAACTTGCATTTCTTGTTCCATCTCAACCAACATGTATAGTCTAATCAACACCCTATTCATTGGATCACTCCAGTTAAGGGGATTATTACAACTCCGCCCATAAAGTGCCTCAAACGGGGTCACCTTCAAGGATTCCTAATACCCATTATTATACACAAAATCAACCAGTGGAAGATACTCTTCCCACTTTCTCTATTGATTCATGATATACATCCTCAACATGTCCTCAAGAATACTATTGAACTTCTGTGTCTATTCATCTCTCTATGTATGATAAGATGCAATAAAGGATAACTTTGTCCCCAAACCTGCAAACAACTCCTTCCGAAACATGGAAGTTAAGTTGGCATCTCTGTCAGATACAATATTCTTAGGAACACCACATAATCTCACTATCTCTCTAATGAAAATCTAAGCTACCTCACTAGATAAATTCGTAGACTTAACTGCACTAAAGTTAGATACCTTACTTAATCTTTCAACCAAAACCATGATCGAATCATGCTGCTTTGATTTCCTCGAAAAACCTATAATGAAGTCCATGGAAATGAACTCACATTTCCACTTTGGAATTGGAACCAACTTCCATAAACCACTTGGATTCTTTCACTCTGCTTTTACCTGTTGAAAATCCAAACATTTCACAACAATCTCATCCAACTCTTTCTTCATGTTCGACCAATGGCATAATTTCAAGTAACTACTGTCAATTTTTGATATCCCGAGTGACCTGGATACAACTTGACATGAAACTCTCTGAAGATAAGCTTCTTGAGCTCATTTTCATCTATACAAAAATATTGTTTATGAATCTGACCAAGTCATAATCTGTGAGCTGATACTCCTCATCCCTATCAATTGTACTCTATTTCTATAACCTATGTCTCAAGTGTTGATATTGGTCATCCTACTGCCTTGCATGCAAGATCCAATCATGTAAGTCTGTCCCATAAGAAATCATTGTTGCAATGTGATTCACTTGTACTCTTCTACTAAGAGTATCTGCAACCTTGTTCTCATTTCCTTTGATGTACCTTATCTTGAATTCAAACTCACTAAGTCTAGCCAACCATCTAGATTATATGACATTCATATTAGGTTGGCAAAACAAGTACCTCAACCAAGTGTGATCACTCATCAAAATAAACATCTGGCCAAGAATATAATGCTTCCACATCTTCAAGCCATGACTAATAGCTTCCAAATAAATATCATGATTCACATATTTATGCTCGTGCTCATTAAATTTCCTTGAATCATAACATACTACATTTCATTCCTGCATTAGGACTCCACCAAGTCCTCTCTTACAAGCATCTGCATATACAAAAAAGTATTTATCTGGATCCACAATCTTCAAGACCAGAGCATTTGTAAGCAATTGATTCAACTACTCAAAACTAGCTGCACATTCCTTTGTCCATTCAAACTTATCTCATTTTTCTACAATGATGTAATAGGATAGATAATATGTGATAAGTTCTTGGTGAACCTCTTATAATAACCTTCTAGTCCCATGAATGATATGACCTCATCCACATTCGTAGGAGCTTTCCATTCCATGACAACTCTGATCTTTTCTTGATCCACTGTTATAACTTCCTTGGAAAAAAACATGCCCCAAGTAATTAACTTTTGTCTAAAAGAAACTACACTTGCTAAGCTTGCCATACAACTAATTCTCTCTCAACAATATTAACACTATTGCTAGATGGTATGCATGCTCATCCTCATTCTTAGAATATATCAATATGTAATCAATGAATACTATCACAAATTTTTCTACATAAGGATGAAACACAATATTCATAAAACACATGAAAGTAGTTGGAGCATTAGTCAAACCAAAAGGAATCACAACAAACTCATAATCCCCATACCTGTTCTGGAATGTATTTTTGTATATGTCCTCTTCTTTGATTTGTACATGATGATATCCTAATCTCAAATCAATCTTCGAGAACACTACTGCTCCCTTCAATTAATCAAACAAGTCATCAATCTGTGACAAAGGGTACCTATTCTTGATAGTCACCTTGTTCAACTTCCTGTAATCAATACACAACATGAGATTATTGTCTTTCTTCTTCACAAACAATATTGGTGTAGCCAAAGGCAACACACTTGGCCTAATGGATCCCTTGTCAGGCATTTCCTTAAGCTACAACTTCAATTTCACCAACTCTAGAATGCTCATTTTGTACGATGTGTTAGATGTTGGTGCTACTCCCTACATGAACTCAATAGAAAATTCCACTTCCCTATGAGACAATAACTCTGAAATCTTTGTTGACACCCAATACTAATGGATTGGGTGAGATTGTATAACAGTGTAAATTAGGAAATAAGGAAGACTAAGAGACATTGGAAAATGAATCCCAACAATCTCACCTCCATGTATAAATTCATGCACACCCTCCATCAAATTCATATTCCAATTAGTGGAGTTACATCCTGGCCTGAAATGGTATCATAGTCAAGTCCACTTTTAGCTTCCTTGCTCTTGTAACTCCCTCCTCCATTCTGCAAAATTGGCTCTGCACTTTTTGCAGATTTTCACCTCTGTCATTATGCCAGAATTAATGATTTTTTGTTTTGTTGTATTTTTTTGTAGCTTCCTACCTACTAATTTGTTATTTTCTGCTCCATCTCTTTGTGCGCTCTCTCCCACTTTTCCCTCCAACTTCCCCTCGACTCTCCTACAGTCCTGCTCATCCCCCATCCCCATCACCTCTCACTCCTTCACCCCCTCACCTTCCGCTCCCCCTCCCACTCATTCCCCTTCCCCCTCACCTCTAGGAAAATTCTTGCACATTCCCCCTCTCGAAAAATCTTCCCATTCCTTGTCCCCCTCACTACAGCTCACTCCCCCTCCCCCTCACTACTCTCCTCTCTTGACTCTTCCTGTCCCTCGTCCCCCTCACCACAGCTCACTCCCCCTCCCCCTCATTTCTCTCCCCTCCTGCAAAATCTCCCTCCCCCTCACACTCACTCCTCCTCCCCCTCGCTGCTCTCCCCTCCCACAAACTCTCCCTCCCCCTCACTGCTCACTCCCCCTCCCCCTCATTACTCTCCCCCTCCCGCAAACTCTTCCCATCCCCTATCCCCCTCACCACAGCCCCTCCCCTCACCATAATGCTCATCATTCACCAAGTTCCACTCCCCACATACACGTCCCCCTAAAAAACCTCCCCTAGGTTGACCTCCCCCAGGTCTTGCCTTCCCTAGGTCTAACTACCACACAAAAAAAAAAATCACACAATTTTTTTTCCAAAAGTGGTTTTTTTACAGGAATTAATTTTTTTTTGCAGCAAAGTGCATTTTCACTCAAAAATTGAGTTTTTTGTAGTAAATTATATTTTACACCAGTATTGAGTTTTTTCCCCTACAGCAAAATATTTCTTTTCCAAGAGTCACAATGCATTCTCTCATATCTATTGTGGGAGTTTTTCTCTCTGGCAAGGAGAACTATCTTGAATAGTCTCGAAAAATAAAGCACACTCTCATTTTTAATGATTTGTGGAGAAAAATTTGTGAAGGAGAAGGAGACAATCCACTGATAAAGCCCACCTCAGACAAGGATATCACCATTTGGGAAAACAAGAATTGCAAGGCCTATGCCTTGATTGCAACTTTTGTAAATGAAGAGGTGAGTCGCCATATTACACTATTTTAAAATTATTATGAAGCCTTGAGAAAATTAAAATAACTCTATGACTCACATTCAGAATTTGAAAATTTTCAATTAATGATTAACTTGTTCAGACTTGAATTGAAAAATGATGACCCTCTTGCTTTAGCATAAGAAGTAAGATCTATCATGCATGACATTAATAATATTGGTGTAGAAGTTGACATTCCTCTCATAGCTTATGTTAAGGCATTGTATCCCACTTACTCACATTACCTTGAGTCATTGCAAGCTATTGGAAACCTCATGAAAATCACCTTTGATTCCCTTGAGAAAAGGTTTGCAGAAAGAGAGAAGGATTTTAGAAAGATTACAGTGCATATGTCTTCTAAAGAGGTTGTATGTTTTTCACATAGAGAGAAGAATCATGCTCAATATTCTTCCAGAGGAAGAGGTGCCTGAAGAGGAAGAGGAAGGGGGGGGGGGGGGGTGATGACAAACTCAAACTAGAAAATCTGATCTTCATTGCATACGCTGCAATAAATATTGGCATGATGCATCTACATGTAGGTTGCCTTGGGACAAAATTGAGCAGCAAATAAATAAAGAAAAAGGTAAAACTCATGAGAGAGACAAAATTAAAGCACCTGAATCCGCTCATTATGTCGTAGAACATTATAAAAATGGAGTAAATGAAGACTTGTTTGATGTTTCATTTAATTCTTGGAAAAATTATTGGTTGTTAGATTCAGGAGAAACATGTCACATGAAGTTCAGAAAATATTTTTTTGAAGACTTTACTAACAAATTTTATGGAGTAGTGTACTTCACAGACAAATATAAACTCAAGCCATCATGGCTTGGCACAATCAGGCTAAAGTTTCCTCGTCTTCCAAATCATCTTCTACATGAGGTTTTATACCTCCCTCAGTTGAGGAGAAACCTTTTGTCCTTGGTCCACATCTGCTAGCAAGGACACTCCATTCACAATTTTGGTGGTAAGGTTGAGGTCATAAAAGCATTAGATCACTCACTTGTCATGGAGGGAATATAAGAAGGAAGACTCCTAAAGCTACAAGGTATCTCCGCTCATGCACAAAAATTTGCATTCAGTTCTCATCATGATGAAGGTACATACCCATCAAGACTTTTATGGCATGATATATTTGGACTCTTAAACTATGACAGATTCGACTGTTGAAGAAAAATGGTGTTACTGGATTTCCTACAATTCCTATGAAACTTAAGCAATGTGATGCTTGTATTCTAGGAAAGCATAACAAACAATCCTTTCATGATTCACGTTCCAGAGAACATAGATTCACACATGCAAATTAATTTCAATAATTTGATAATCAGATTCCACATCTTGAAGGGGGTATTCCTATACTGAATCAATCTGTGGAATCATCTTCTAAAGCACTCTCTCCCCCACTTGAAGAACCAACCATGGATGACACCTAGAACGATGTGATTGACAGAATTGGGAGATTGAATCTTGATTCAATTCCAACTCAGTCAAATGAGCAGCTTGGGCCATCTCAGAAAGGTCCCCCAAATTGGCTGAAAAAGACACTAGAAAATGTTCATCTCAACGAGGTTGGAAAGACAAGAACAAGAAGTTCCACCAAAAAAAAATGGAGGTGACATAGATAATTTTGATTCACCTATTGATATGGATATTTCTTATAACTTTGAATTGAATTTGTCTATAGATCTTGAACCAACTTCCTTCAAAGAAGTTGCTTCTCATGTTGAATGGAATTAAGAGATGCAAAAGGAGTATGATGCCTTGATAAATAATGTCACTTGGAAGCAAGTTGATCCTCCTTTGGGAACCAAACCAATTTTCTTTAAGTGGGTCTACAAGAACAAGTACAAAGTGGATGGCTCACTTGACAAGCATAAAGCCAAGCTTGTGGAAAAAGGTTTTACACAGAAATAAGGAGTCGATTATGAGGAAAATTTTTCCCCCATGGAAAAATGGTCCACCATCCGGACACTCTTTGCCCTACAACTTAGAAGGGATGGAAATTCCATCAGATGGACATAAAAACCGCCTTTTTGAATGGTCTAAAGGAGAATTTTTTATGTCCCATCCAGAAGGATTTGTTGTGAAGGACCAAGAACACAAATGATGCAAGCTTATAAAATCCTTGTATGGCCTCAAGCAAGCACTGCGAGCCTGGTATGTGAAATTAACTGAGCATCTTCTAAAACTTAACTTCAAACATTTTGATCTTGATGATGCAAATTTTTTTGTTAAGAAATTTGGTAAACAATTGTATATCTTGTGGTTTATGTAGATGATATTTTGATGACAGGGAACAATGAGAGTTATATTGAATCCATAAAGAAATAATTTAAGAAAGGTTTTGAAATGACTAATTTGTGCTATGTTCACTACCACATGGGTATTAAAGTAACTTGACATCCTAAATTTATATTCCTTTCTCAAAAGTACATTGGAGATATTTTGAACAAGTTTGGCATGCCATGAATGCAATCCTTTGACCACTCCAATGGAAAAAAACTTGAAGCTCACATTCATTGAAGGGAAGAAATTTGAGGATACAATGAAGTATAGACTACTTGTAGGAAGTCTTATCTACCTGACTACTACCAGACCAGCCATCTCATTTGCAGTTGGAATCCTCTCCAGGTTTATGCAAAAACCTTGTGAAGGACATTTTTCTACTGCAAAAAGAGTTCTAAAGTACTTGAAGGGGACTCAAGACTTTGGACTCAAATATACACAGGTGGGTGACTTCAACTTGATCAGATACTCTGATTCAGACTTTGATGGAGACAAATAAACTGGGGTATATACTTCAGGTTATACCATGAGTCTTGGATCAGGAGTTATCTCATGGAGATCATGCAAACAGTCAGTTCCAGCATATTCCAAAACTGAGGAAAAATATGTGGCAGCAGTTGAAGCAACAAAGGAAATTGTGTGGCTCAGGAAAATCCTAGAAGAATTTCAGATGAAAAAAATGCATTCAACTCTGACACTCATGATCGACAACACTTTTGTAATAAATTTGGAAAATAAACCAATGTTCCATGACCGAACAAAGCACATGAATACAAAATACCATCTTATTCAACATCATGTTGAGCCCAAAACTATCCATCTACGTCATTTTTCCACAAATGAGCAAACTGTAGACATCTTCACCAAGGCGCTTGGAAGAGTAAATTTTGAAAAATTCATAATGATGCCTCGACTCACCAACATCCCTTTAGATTAAGGGGGGGGAATGTTGACACCTAATCTTAAGGAATTGGGTGAGATTTTATAATATTGTAAATTAGGAAATAAGGAAGGCTAAGAGACATTGGGAAATGAATCCCAGCAATATCACCTCCATGTATAAATTCATGCATTACCTCCATCAAATTCATATTCCAATTTGTGGAGTTACCTCCTAGCCCGACAATCTCTACTAGGAATAAATCCTGAAACTGCTCTAAAACTAGATACCTTTTCAAGACTTCAACATCCTCAACATCATTCCCTTTTACATTGAAAATATTAATTACACACAATACACATACTTTCCTTCTACTATGATTTTCATGCATATATGTAACCATTCTCATTGACGTAGGTTTCTTCTTACCTTTCAATATTCTCCTGTCTCCATAATCATCCAAACACTCAATAGCCTTATCATAATGATCCACTTCAATCTTGTGAATGTACAACCAATCCATACCCAAAATCATATTGTATGATCCAAAAGGAAGAACATTTATATGCGTTGACGTAGACATACCATTCAAATAAAATGCAAAAGATCTCACAAAATGATGAAATCTTTTCTTGGTACCTGTAGTCAACTGCACCAACCAAGATTTTTCATGCACTTATCTATTCATGCAATGCTTATACACTATGTCATGACTGCTAGATCCAGGGCCAATCAAAATAGAAACAACTTGATCACAAATATTAC
Source organism: Pinus albicaulis (assembly GCA_034641835.2). Taxonomy (NCBI): domain Eukaryota; kingdom Viridiplantae; phylum Streptophyta; class Pinopsida; order Pinales; family Pinaceae; genus Pinus; species Pinus albicaulis. The sequence goes on along the minus strand of CM076582.1, from coordinate 1,011,767,576 downwards.
CCTTCATCTTGATAATAGATTCCTGATGATCAACCTGCCTATTATCCAATGTTGCATAAATCTGAGGATTACTCTTTCCAACATCCTTAACTATATGTGCCTCTTGAGCACTGCAAATCTGCACTATGCCACCCTAATTATGTGGAAAATATCTCCTGTGATGATCCTTGCTACAATTACAATGCTACAAAGGCTTCATGCCGTCACCTTTGTTCAGCTCCTTAGACTGAAATCCCTATCATATGTAAACTGCATTGAATTTCTTGTATGACATTGCATTTTCCTGGTTACCTGCATCTTGAGGTCTTCCTCACTTCTTATCCCATTTTCCTTTAGTATTTTCATTACCTTTCAAACCCTTCTCATGACAATGCTTCAACTTCCCAATTACTTTCTCTAATGTGCAAGGCTCGTCATACTCAATCTAATCCTTAAATGCTAAAGGAAATCTGCTAAAAAATATTTGAACCTTCGAGTACTCATCCTTAAAATATGGTACATATCGTAATAGCTCCAAGAACTTAGTTGTATACTCTTTGTATGCCATATATCCCATCATCAACTCGTAGAACTCCTTATATTTACCGTTATAATATCTCGCTGGTAAGTACTTTTCAAAGTCTTTTGAATTCATGCCAACTCAATTCCTTTTTCTTGAAGCCTATGACACGCTTCACATCTTCCCACTAGATGTCTACTTTTCCTTTGAGGATGAAAATAACTTTCTTGTCTTTCATATTCTCTATATAATCATGCAACTCGAAGAACTTCTTCATCCCAAGTAGTCATGCTTCTGCAACTTTGAGTTTCATCAACTCTCCATCAAAGGTGGGATTTTTTGCTTTCTTAAACTCATCCAACAAGTACTTCTTCTCGTTCTTCATGTAACCACTATCTCTCCTATCAGATGTATCCATCCATCCATCTACCACCTCTAGCAGTTTCATCCCTATCTAACTTGTGCCCTCCATGAGACTTGCTACCATAAGCCCCATTAGTCCTTTATTTCTGTCCATAATTGATTCATGTTTTCCATGTCTCTCCAAATCTGATAAAATTTGAAGAATCATTGCATTGACATTTTCTTGTTTTTCTTGTGACTGAATGATCTTTTCATTATCACCCTTACAACTTCTAATCTCTACCCTTAATCTTCTCGAAGTATCTGTTATGTCAGGAGAATACTCATCTATGTGCTTCTCATGTGATCTATAAGAAAATTCAGGTGATTTGTAATCCACCATTTTTCTTGTCATGTATAATCTTCTACTTCATGCAAAAGTACCATGTCAGATAAACTAGATATAAAAATAATCAACATACTTCAATGAAGATATAATCATCAACATATCAATAATCTCAACATACCAACATCATCAACCTCAACATGACAACACTACTGCAACAATGACTATCACAATGCATGCATAGAGAACACATAGAAAATTGACATACATGCATGAAAAGGACATTCCGCCCATCCAGTCCAAGCATTTGAACCACGAAGATTTTATACCAATATCTAACCACACCCTCCCACTTTTACCCAATTTCACTGACCTTCCAAGGTAACACATGAAACAAAGAGTTACTATGACATGAACCAACCTCCATGCTTCAGTGATAAAAGTAGGGCTATCAACCGACAACTCAAAAACATTCCTAAAGGACTATAGGGCACTAATGGGCCAAATAATCACCACAGGTGACCAAAACCTGAGTTGTGGTTGTGTTTCTCTAAATTAATAGCCGAAAAACATGCACAAACTTGCAAGGGTGTGGTTATAGGGATCCAACCGCACGCATGACACTGCTTCCATGTGGTTATAGCCCAAAATTTCCAGTTTAGAAAGTGTGGTCCCAAGATATGAGCCAAAAATCCAAACCAGCCACCATACCACTGCCCATAACTATTTTATACTTTCCATAATCATTATAGACATGAAAACAAAGCTAAACATTCAAAATTGAGTCTAAAACTTGACCTAGAATGCCTAAAATACACTATACATTTTGTCTAACACATGGAAAACATGTAATATACATACCATGAATGTATATACGGTCATAAAAGTGTGATATTTATTTGGGAATCACCAAGAATTCCTTATGCCCTCTCCACATAGCTATAAGAACACTTATTATTCCATACATTCATCAATCAATCAATAATTAAATTATTCATGATATGATCCATATATGGTACACATCATATAACCAAAAAATAACCATCATAGAAACCATGGGAAACCAATCATAATATCACCATTATAATACTACAAATTCTCATAGATCACAATAAGGAAATGTCTCATATTAATATAGGAAAATACCAACCAAGTCAGATACTTCCACGTACCACGCGACCATATATTGGACTGAACCAAATCTCTCTTTCAACCAATTACCCTCACACCATATCCCAAGCATGAATGTGGTATCTCATGGAATAAACCAAAAAAAACAAACTAGGGCTTCCAGAGGAAAAACCACCTCAACCCTCAACCCTCGTGATTCCACCTCCACTGTCAAACATCAATAGAAGAAAATATATTAGTCTCTACCCAAATTTTCAAGGGCTCCAGGAACTAGTAACTCAACCCACAACCTTCCAAGGCTCTAGAGTGTTTTTCTAACCCAGCTACAGGGACTAGTAACTCAATCCACCAAGGGCTCTGGATAATTTGTCCCAACCTAGGCTCTAGGACTAGTAACTCAACCCACCAAGGGTCCAAATCATTTTTCCCAACCTAGGATCTAGGACTAATAACTCAAACCAAGCTATTCCGGGGCTTCGAGAGTATTTTTTCCAACCCACAACCGTAAGGAATTATGAGCACCAATCAAAAACAATCAAGTGGAAAAAATGAACAAAACCATGCCTATCCAAGAAATGGAAAAGCAAGGCTAAAAAAACTACCAATCCAAGTAATCCTCCATGCCAATGATGACATATAACAATATAATCACATGCATAGATGATGCATACAAAAATCGACAAAGAAATCACACATGAAACCTGTTACCTGCAAAGCAATCCAACTGTAGTTGATGATCCAGTCGTTCCCTTGTGCTTTCCTTCTTTCTCCAAATCCAATGTGTGTCAAAGTGCTCCAAGATTTCTCCAATATTTCTCTAAGTGTGCAAGAGTGTGAGAGAATATAAGAATATAAGAAAGCTCCCAAAACTGAACTAACAAAATCTAAACCAACAAAATTTGTGAACTGATCCTCAACAACCTTTTTATCATTGAGACCCATATTTTCTTCATTTGTATCTATTTTTCCTTCAATTTCCACCTCATGAAAATATGTGTCTCTTCACCTTCGTTTTCTCCTATTTTCCTTTATTTCATAAAATAATGCCAATTATTGCCACATTGCCTTTGCCATTTTTCATAGCCATTTATTAATCATTAGTGATACCCATCACTATGTTACGCCCAACATTCAACTTGGAATACATGTCCCATGACCTTGGTATTCTATTTTATTTATATATAAAATCAACACTCTCGAAGATACCCACCAAAGGGACCCATAATAGAGACTAATAGAACAACCTAGATGAAATTGAAACAGACACCAATGCTCATAAAACCCCGCAAGGGTTAGGGGTGGCAAAATTCTTCAACAAACTTAGATGGTGCTTCTAAGCAGCACGAAGGCCTTTTGAGTTTAATACAATTCCCCACCCAAACCAATGATATTAGATAGACATCGCTCTACAGAAAGCCTAGCGCCTAATAATATTTCCCCATGCAGAAAGGAAACATACATAATTTAACAGCTTTAGGGTGAGGATAGACTGAAGACCCCACTAGATAGTATCTAACAACATGAGAATGGACCTAAGGGAACTAAATACTTTAACAACCTGAAGCCGCAGGATATGAGACAAAAAAAAAACCTAGAGGGAATTGAGAGAAATTCTATGACACTGGAGTGCCACAAGTCAAACCTTAATAGGAGATCCTAATACCTAGAGCATAAAATTCCCCACCTAGGAAAACTAGGTTCCTATCACCACAAACACAAATGACCCATGTTGAAACCACAAGCTAGATAGAAGGAACACCTAAATTCCAATGAGAAGATCCTATGACAAGTTCCAACAACACTTGTAGAATCCATCACTGGTGGCTATAATTCCTAGACAAAGAAGGAGAGCTCCAGGGTAAGAATGTTGTACGCGTGGATCCAAAATGAATTCTTGAGAGCTGCTTGATGATGAAAATCCAACATTAATAATTTCCTCAATTTATCGCTAACCATTTGTCTCCTAGAGCGAGCCTCCTTGGCAGCCATTGCAGATTCTTGCCTCCATATTCCCTCTATTCATCTCCCAATTCACATAACCATTCTAAATTTTCCTTAGGAGAGAAATAAGTATACCCAATGCCTCAACGTGTGTGACACACGTGTCTCACAATTTATTTTCTCAATGGAACTGAAGTAGTATGCAACCATCATAGAGGCTTCGTTATTTAAACACAATGTATATTAACATCATTTATGGCTGAGAGCATGTTTGACACATGGTAGATGGTGGAGACCCCAAGGCCACTTGAAACATTGATCAATCACTACCATCAGGGGATAAAATCAACATTATTATTATTATTTTGAAGTTATATATTTTGGATTTGCATAATTGACTCTATATATGTGTAGTTTCAATGATGATATATTTAGCCTAAATAAATAAAAAAACTAGGGATATTGATAAGTATTCAAAAAATATAAATTTTGATGTATTTGTAGCCCAAAAGACCAATTTTTTCAATGTGAACCTTACGGTATGAAACAACCTAGTAAGTAAACACATATGTTAAACTAATTATTTTCACCCCCAAAAAAATTGAATTAAAGGAACACTCACACATTATAGAGCATGTGCATAGATGTTCCATAAATGATGTTTCATAAATGACATTATCTTGGTCCAAATCCAATACCTTAAACCACTAGAAATGACATCCCAATAATATCCTTGGCTTATGAATAGGGATTTTGTTGAAAACATAACATGGATTCTTTGACGTTTGCCTTAGCCAAAGATGCAATTCAAATTCAATCTCATAGATGCTTGAGTTATATTTCGTTAACATGTGTGATGTGGCCTATACATGTGTGATGTGGCCTATCACTGATTTATTTTCAGTTAGTTCGAGGTATATGAATTTCAATGAGTTGTGTAATAGTTGATGGCTAAAATTAGATATATGGTGGAGTTAACTCTAGTGTCTGTCAGTTAATTTATCTCTAGTTCTAGAATAGAGATAAACATGAGTTTAATTTAGTAGTTGACTTTGTATTAACTCAACTTACTCTTAGTTAGATGAAACAACTGCTAAATTTAACCCTAAAAGGTCATGCAATTTGAATTTCCTTTTGATATTGAATGAAGAAACAAATTTATTTATTTCTTGTACACAAGATTTTATGTGCAATACTTGAGGGTTGATTATGAAAAGTTAATTCTCTTGGTAATTTTTCAAGGAAATAGGATAAATTCCGATTTTTTTGCATAGATTTGCGCTAGGAAATAGGAGCTTCCTAGCAAGCCTTATTTGACTAAGTGTTGGGAAAGCCTTGTGTAGAGAGTTGATCAGTATTGTAGGGAGATTCAGGATTGAAGCAAATTCTATGTAATATATTAGATTTCTTAGTTGATTTAATACAATCAAGCAAGGGGTTTTTCCCCATTTACATTCCCTATATATATTATGTGATCTGTGTGTGATTGTGTTTCTATTCATTGTTTTATTTCCACAAATTTTTGGTAAAGGAATATTGTGCCTTTTGTGATCAATTTTCTCTCATTGGAAATTGCAAGGTTTTAAGGATTTTGTACATGGTATCAGAGTTGAAAACAAGATAGAGATGGAGTTCCTTAATTAGATTCAAAGCGCATTTGACAGAATATCACTAAGTGGAGGAATTCTACCAGCATAGGAATCATGTCATCCAATGGTTTGAGGAAAAAACACACCCTATAAGGGACTTCAAACTCTTGTACATGGAATGAAATAATGGAGGTTCTGTTAGAAGATATTGGGGCTTTGGAATACATCAATAATAATATTCTTAAACCTCCTACATCAAATGTACAACAACTGACTCAATGGAGGAAGGACACTGCCAAATCTAGGAGGATGATCCTAGAAGGAGTTAGAGACCATAATGTTCCAAATTTTCATGGTAAGGAAACAACATTCAAGATGTGGAAGGCCCTTACTAATTTGCTTAAAAGTAGTGATGCTAGAAAAATTTCTTTGAAGGAAAAATTGAGGAGAGACTTAGCATAGTTTCCAGGATGTAATGAGTGGCAAAGATAAGCTCCTTGATTGGGAAAGACTATTGTCAAATCTTGTCTAAGAAGAGATAAGGAGGAACGCAAGGGATGGGTTCTCAACTAATACTGATGATGAGGAGAACTTTTCCCTAGCTAGGAAAGGGAAGAAATCCAAGGACAAGAAGGATCTTAGAAAGATCAAGTGATGAGAAATAGATGATAGACCGAAAAAAATAAAATATACACTAGCATATCAATAAGGTTAAATAGCAACCATTTATTTATATACTATGAACGTTCTATAATATTTCATGGGAGTTAAATTCTCCCATCCTAATAATTAGAGATAATTAAATGAATAGTGTAACAACAATATTTATTGATAATTAAACAAATATTATGAAAAGTCTATTCCAAAATAAAAACACCTATAAACATAATTAAAATACTTCAACATTCTAATGAAATTCATTACTTAAAATTTAAGTTTCATGATAATGAAATACATTAATCAAGTTTAATTTTCACTATGCACTAGTAAAATAAAAATATTTCATTAGGCAATTTCAAAATTACTCATTAGGCTATTTCAAACTTCATTATGGGATAGAAAAGTATGAAATTCACTAATCAAGTTAAAATGAAGTAATTTTCAAATAATACCAATTCTATTTACATAGTTCTTGAATTAAACAAATATTAAAATAGCATAAGAAAATTATTTAGATTAAAAAATAAAATTCCAAGAGAGAGGCATTTTTCACTCTATTACATTAGATGAAGTCTTGTTTTATCATCAACCTAAATATCAACAACACTTGAAGAAAAAATGCAGACACTGACATGCACAAGGAATTAAAACCCTTGGAATTAAAACCTCTAATATTTCACATGATAAAGTAAAAACATAAACCAAAATAATTATAACAATTGATAAACGTTCAATCAAAACATTTAATCCCGCATCTCATCTCTGTATTCGTCATGAAGTGATATGGCTTTACCGAATTGCAGCATCACAAAAGAAAATTACGAATCAATATCAGCGATCGTAAATCATAATTCTCAGCTTTTCCAATGGAAGGATTATCTGCCATGAATATGTATGTATTAGTATGCATCCAAATTTGATTTGCCCAACGCCAAAAAACCCTAAAAAAAAAAGCAATTGACATACCTTAACCAGAAGAAAGACGAACAGAACCACAATTCCTCCGAAAATAATGCGTTTGCGAACAGTGGAATCACGTCCCTTATTATCTGCCCGCAATGTAAAGAGCGCAACTATCATGATAGCGACAGCAGTCAAAATCGCCGATTCAATTACCACCTTCCCTGTTTCATTCAATATATTTCCACAATTATTTTTACTTTATCGGTATGTAATTCAAAATAGGAGCAAACGGGAGATAGCAGAAACTCACAATTCATAAGAACGCATATAAATCCAACGGCAAAGCTGGTGTAAATGGTAAATATCGCGAGCAGTGGTTTTCCCCCGTTCTTCTTTATATAGAAGTAATGTGCAACTGCGAGAGTGGTGAAAACACAAATATTAGTTATGATTAGTCATTAAATCTCATATACACTGATTCAGAATGTCAACAATATATAACAAAGTTAGCAACTTACTGAGAAAAGGGAAAAGTATAATGTAAGCAGCCATTGCTTCTTCACCCACCCAATGTTCACGTACCATACGAGCGAATCCTGGAACGTATATTCCAAGGAAAGGAGAGGCACCTATGAGGAACGAATGCAGAAGGAGCGTTACACAAATTAAAGTTGAGTCGCTGAATTTAGCGGTTGCGCAGGCCGTCACAAGCCCTATGCGCAGGTCTAAAATATCTTCTTTGAGGGATTTATCTTTGGAAGTACCCATCTCCAGGTCGAGAAAATCGTCTTTGAGCCTTTTAGCGATTTCCATGGAGCTCAGTTTGTGTCAACACTGTCCCATCAAACACACAATTTGTTTCGAGTAAAAAGAGTTGTGTGGACGATCGTTACAAAAGGAGATGGACTATATTTATATATCATCTCCACAAAGATGGTCTTTCCAAACTGGCAATGTGTCGGCTCTTATCAAACTATCTCGACAAACTTGCAAGTTTTGTCTCGGATTTGGTGGCACAACGGAAGTATATGGAGGCGATGGAGGGCAAGGATTGAAATAATAAAAATAACCAGCAATAAAACATATAAACATGAACACAGATGTTTATCTAGGAAAAACTTCAATTTCGGGCGTCTTCATGACTCACCTCCAGGCTATCTTACAATGAAGTCTTCTCATCTTTTTATAGACTCCATTACATGCAATACCATGGGCCGAAAACCATGGGTGCACAATACCATGTGCCCCAAAATTACCCGATTGTTTAACTTGGTTACATGCAATACCATGAGCCGAAAACCATGGGTGCACAATACCATGTGCCCCAAAATTACCCGATTGTTTAACTTGGTTACATGCAATACCATGAGCCGAAATCCATGGGTGCACAATACCATGTGCCCCAAAATTACCCGATTGTTTAACCTGATCAACCTTGACTCTAACTCCGAATCAATTTACCTAACAATTAAATGATAAATTAAAGGAATTATAAATATTATAAACTTAAGGAACAAATAAACACAAACTTTTAATATTATAAAACCAAGGAATTAGTAAACCCAAGGGGGAAATATTATAAACCTAAGGGATCAATATTAATAAAGCCTAGGAATTAATATTTTAAACCCAAAGATTGATAAACCCACATTACTATTAATATTATAAACACAAAGGATCAATAAACCCTAGGGATTTTTAATATTATAAACCCAACAAATTAATAAACTGAAAGGATATACATTATAAACCTAAGGGATTAATATTAAACCTTAGAATTAATATTTAACCCTCAATATTTGGTTTTAATAAACCCAAAGGGTTAATATTACGAACCCAAGGAATTAGAAAACTCAATGAATTAATGTTATAAAACCAATAGATCAAAAAACCCATGGAATTAATAGTATTATAAACAAAAATGATCAATAAACCCAAGGAATTATTAATATTATAAACCTAACAAATCAAAATTATAAATACAAATGATTAATAATCCCAAACTAATAAACCCAACAAACTAATATTAAAAACCCATGTGATTAATAAACCCTAAAAATTAATATTTTAAACTCAGGGTATTAATAAAACCAAGGGATTATTGATATTAAAAACCCAACGAACTAATAAACCCTAAAATAAACATAGTTGACCATGGCCCATTTTCATATTGAAACAACCTTTGTCGCAATGCGATGTTCCACCATGGTTGATTTTCATATTGAAAAAATATTTGTCACAATGTGATGTTGTACCATGGTTGAACATTATTATAAACACAAGGGATTTATTTTAAACCCAAGTGTTAATATTATAAAACCTATGAATAATTTAGACCCTTGGAATATGAACCTTTCGATCAATAAATCCAACATATTGATATCACAAGCCCAAGAAAATAATAAACCCAAGGGATTAATACTAAAAATCCAAGGGTTTATAAACTTAAAGGAATAATATTAAACCTAAGAAATTAATATTATAAACCCTAAGTATATAAACCCTGAGTATATAAACCCTTAGATAAATACTATAAACCATGAAATAAGCATGGTTGACGATGGTTGATTTAAACATTGAGATAATCTTTGTCACAATGTGTTGTTGTACCAAGGATGACCATGGTTGGTTGTGGTTGATTTTCATATTAAGACAATATTTGTCACAATGTGACATTCGATCATGGTAAACAATGGTTGACGATGGTTGAAAATGGTTGACCATGATTGATTTTTATAATGTGACATTGGACCATGGTTCATATTTATATTCACACATTCTTTTTCACAATGCGACATTTGACTATGGTTCACAGTGGTTAATTGTCATATTGAGACAATCTTTGTCACAATGTGAGATTGGACCATGGTTGACCATGCTTGAAAAATACTATAAACGCATCATGTTTATATTAAACCGTAGGATTAATATTATAAACCCTATGAATAATATTATACCCTAGGAAATTGAACCCAGTCAAGGCTTATGTGCGTTTCAAGCACCCAATCAAGGCTTGACTCTTCATCATTGAGAACTGATTGAGGTAGAAGTTCACAATCCTTCTTCTGTAAGTGGTAGTCGGTTCCTTTATCCCAGGAGTACTCAACATTCTCATGTATTCCCGCCTTAACTCGACGGCACATCCTGGTTCTGCCTGAACCCATAATGCCATCTTCTCCTCATTAGCATCCATAGATTTAATGGCCAAATGCCACTCAATATGATTCTTCATGGAGGACACAAAAGCTCGCAACTGCAGATCCCCCATATAGGAGAATACTGTCACAACCATTTGCATACTCACATGATCACAAATGATATTGTGTAAGAATAACTCACACAACATGCTTTGTTCATCAAAATTGGAGGCACAGAAAACATCTAAAAATGTGCGAGTGGAAGAACATAAATAAGGTTTGTCCTCCATAACACCTTTCATCTGGAACAGGAAGTAGCGTTCCCATAGAAAAATAGGATAGTATGGGGAAGGTCACCTGCACCCCAACAAATTAAGGGCAAGATCATAAAGTTTTTTCTTGTCTATGGTAAGATCCCAAACATGATGTTGTAATAGCAGCAACTATTCCTCCTGCTTCTTCAGGGCTTCCTTATTCTTATAATTCTCCCATACATTCTTCAACTCTTCTTTCATCCATCTTTCATGTAGGGCATCTATCTCCCTCTGATGTTCTTTCAGCAAAATCGTCCCCTCCCGAAGGGAGATTTCTTCCTGTTTCCACTTCTGTAATTCAGAAATTAACAATATTTTCTTAGAACTCCATCTCGAGATGGGACCCGGCATTCTTCTGCATTCAATATCAACATCAATAATGGGTTTAACAACCTCTGTTGAATGGGGTTTTTCCACCTTTGTTTCTGGTTCTTGTGTAACAACAACTTCCTCGATTGGTTCTTGTGTATCAACCCCTTCATTTCCACCTAGAGTAGCCTTTGTGTCCATTGTTGTTTCTTATACAATAGCAGTGGCCTCCACAGGTTCTTGTGTATCAGCCTCTACGTCAATTACTACATGGGGCTCTGCTTTAACTGCTGGTTCTTGTGTAACGAAAGCATCCTTAGCAGGTTCTTGTGTAAAAACCTCCTACTGTTCTATTTATGTTTCCATTGGGCTGATGTTTTCCCCACAGAACTTATATCCTGTCGTTGTTAGTTCTTGAAAACATGTCGTGCATACAGACACCAAGATTTCATTCCCCTCAAATAATTTGTTCTTTAATTATTCATTTTCCTTTCTCATATTTTCAAGTTCTAAAAATAGGACATGAGTTTCGTCCTTACCTGATGAGGAGGGTTGCTTTTCTTCTTCTGTCTACTTTCCGGTCGTAGGCAATGGTTTTGTGGTTTGGCTAACTTCACCCTCTGTTTTGGCCGTCTATCCCCAATCGGTTCATCAGTGGGTTCTTTGTCAATTCTGACTTTGGTAGGCTAAGTCAGGGTTTTTTCTTCTACCTGACTTCCTCCTGAAGTCGTGGTATGTTTTCCCCGGCTTGTCCTCAACCTATTTCACTTGCATTCTTCCCAGGTCCTTCCTTGCTAGCCTAGGGCATCCAGCACGATCATTTTGATGAGTCCGTGATTGGTCACACATGCTTCCGGGTGTGCTGTTGTCTTTACTACTGCCACCATTTGCTTAATGTTCCCCAATAAGTGGAATAGAAGATTAATATTTTTCTGGTGCTGAATGTGATTAAGTAGAGGGAAGTGATAGTTAAACACTATCATAGATATTCCCTCATAAGTGATGTATTTGATTAAACCCAAGGCGACATCTGCCCATGGCTGAGGGAGTGACAACCTGTCAATTCCTCTCCCTTTCTTCTCCAATTTTTCTTCTCATTCTAGGAAGTCTTCTTTGAAGGAGGGGTCATTGATTTTTCTATTAAACCACCTCTATCCCTCTACTGGAAATGTATTTACTTGGGAAATTACCTCTTCTGATCCTTTTAGCCTCTGGAAATACTCAATCCATCCAGCGTCTCTGAATATATGGTAGGCTTCTGGAAAGTTCTATAAGGCGTCCATAGAATCTGGCTCGTGCCTGACCGCTGCTCCACCCATCTTGCTATTGTTCCTGAATTCGCTTCTTACTTCTCAACCCACTATAATGTCACTGCACTGCTCACTTCTTCTTAGTGTCTCTGCTTATCCCAATTGATGAGTTTGCAATGAGGATACAAGGCTTCAGTCGAGAAGGTCTATAGGAGGTGACAGGTTTTCGGATTACCGAATCGTACCTCACACCACTCTTCATAAATGTCCCGTTATGGAAAGTAATGGGTTCTAAGTACACACTCTTTCCAGTAAGATTTAGTCATCATTGGCATTTGTGCTATTAATTGGGTGCATGTGGATTTTATAGAGGTTTATGACTACGGATTTTTTCAATGATTTCAAGATATATCCCCTCCCCCGCCTTAAAGGTGATGGCCACCCATGACCATCATGGGAATACCATTACTTTTTCCAATAATCACCAAATCATAAATGATGACGTTACCTTTTGAATGACATACCTAAGGCGATGTGGAGAAATATTTCAAATTGGAGGCATACTGCTTGCAGCGCTCATGTTATTGCATTTGGCTGGCACAATTATTGTTGTTATGGGATGAAACATAAGAAATAGTGTTCATGGCTGTCAATTATTAAATGTGTAATAGCCAAGACAGCTTTTATATTATTCTTAAAAAAACATAATAATTAGGATAAATTGGTACAAAAAGAAAATAAAATGAATATCATAATCTTATAAAATGGATTAGGAAGGAAAGATGATGTTTCGGGAAGAAAAATATGGGTGTAACAACTGCCACAGGAGTGGTTTTCAATTGTTACAAATTGTCTGATTGTGCCTCGGAAATAGGTTTTCACAGTTAAATTGTAATATTCCCAAATGGAAAATATTGGAATATAGAACATATGCACAATTCCAACTATGGTAAAATAAGAATTAAACATGTAGAACTGGAAAAATGTTGAAATACATCAAAACATCATAAATATGGGTATAAAATAGCTGAGCCATATCATTATACATCAACATCAAATGAAAGCACATAGTGCTCCAAAAGGAATGCACTCAAGCCACAAGATGGCTGAAATATACCAAAGAAACGAAGCACTAGAAATGTGTGTTGCTGATGCTGTTGTTGGAAACTGTTGTTATTATGAAGAAGAACCATGTGCGAAAGGTTGTTAGACTACTCCGAATGCTCTGCACTTTTAACTGTTGATCAGCGGTTGTCATTGATGTCAACCCAAGCAGCATCAGGGGCTAACCCAATATTACATGGGAATTTTGACCTACCAAATTACTATATTCTAGTTCAAGAATTCTTTTGATGGTTTCTACTTGTCGAGATGCTTCCGTTGATATATGACACAACCACCTAATGATGATCCTAGACCACCCGACACTGCCTCTTCAACTCTTGGCAGATAGACACTAGTACAATTTGTACAATAATGTATTTACAATGACTTAGTACAATGATACCTTAGGTGGTTTTTGTCCCGGAGTGGGTTTCCACCTTAAAAACTGTAAGCATTTGTGTTCCTTTTGTTTACTGCTATCATTGTACAAACACTGATAATAATTGAAGATTAACTAATGGTCTAATTGAAAGGAATATTGATTCACCCCCCCACCGCCCTCTTAGTATTTCCAACAGTTGGTATCAGAGCTTGGTTCCTTCAATAGCAGTTTAACAGCTGGAAGGAGGTCATGGAGCATACCAAGAATGGTGTACCTCTATTCAATGAAAATAATTATGCACTTTGGAAAGGAAGAATGGAGTTCTATCTCTTGGCGCAAGGTTACGAAGTATGGGACACTGTTCAAAATGGATTTACATCAACCACGGATGAACAATGTAAGAATAATTTGGTAAATGATGCAAAAGAAAAGAATATTATTATCAATGGACTTATTGAATCTTCTTATCATAAGGTGTTGGGTTGTAAAACCGCCAAAAATGAATGGGACAAACTTGAGAATATATATGCAGGTGACTCAAATGTCAAAGAAGCAAAGCTTCAAATCTATAGAGCAAAATTTGAGCAACTCAGAATGAAAGAAGATTGCAACATTGTTGCATACTTCCAATACGTTGATGAAATAACCAATACTCTGGAAGGATTGGGAGAGCCAGTTGACGAGAAGACTATTATATGGAAGATTCTTAAAATGTTACCAGGGAGATTCAACCCAAAGGTATCGGTCTTAGAATACAGTGCCCATTTGGACAAACTCAGCAAAGAGGAATTACATGGAGTTCTCATAGAATATGAAATGAGACTTGATGAAGAAGAGGGTACTTCAAATCTAGAAATTGCATTCGTTGCATCTAAGAAAACCAATAAGGACAAACAACCTTCAATTGAAATGACATGCACCTGCAAGTGTGAAGAAAAGGGAGATGATAGAGAAGGTATTTCAGATGAAGAATATATTTACTTTACGAAAAAACTAAAAAATGGTAAGGGAAAATTCAAAAGTAAACTTCCATTGACATGTTTCGGTTGTGGTGAGGTTGGGAATTTCGCAGAAAAATGTCCAAACAAAAGCGATGGCAACTCAAAAGGAAAGAAAGGCTTTAAGAAATTCAACAAGCAAGGCAAAAAGAAAGGATCCAAAAGGAACTTTCTCTCTAAAGAAGATAGCTCATCATCCGATGAAGAAAGTGACAGCAAAGAAGAAGCCAATGAGAAAGTATTTTTTTATGGCCAAGCACAATAAACAAGAAGTATCAAACAATGAAGAAGAAGGCTTGACCATAGAAGAATTTTCTGAGGAGGCAATCAACCTTATAAAAGAGCTCGATGCTGAGAAGATCCGTTCCAATAATCTTGAAGAACAAGCTCAAGGTCTCAAAATTGAAGTTGAAGAACACAAATGTATTAAAGGGTCACTTCAAAAGAAGTTGGAAGAAAGCAACCAAGAAAGGGAAGCATTAGAATCCAAATTAGTCTCACTGCGTATGGAAGTGAATAAGGGAAAAACTGTCCAAAACTATGCCAACAGCTCAAGGGCATTGGAAGAACTCATCAACAATCAACGATCTTACAGCAAAAGAACTGGCCTCGGTTACAAAGAAGAAGAAGCGGGACCTTCTACAACAAAACACAATGAACCTATGAGATCTGACATACATGTAGACTTCATTGGACAAGATTCGCAAGCACATCCTTGTAAGATGATTCCTCAACGAAGATTTCCATCCAGGTACCAACATATTTTTCATGGCTATTGTTATTCATGTGGAAAATTTTGTCATAACGCTGTAGAATGTCGCACATACCCTAGGAACCAATACAATTCTAGGGGATCCTTCAAATATGAACCTCCCAGGGCTCAACGAAACATCAATAGATTTGAACATTTAAGAAATAATATGGAATGTTACAAATGTCAAAACTTTGGACACATAGCCAGAGACTGTAGACTTGAAAATCCTCCTGAAGAATCTTCGAAGCCACAGAATGAACGAACATGGAAGAAGAAGAAGACTGATAATTGTGCTCTCGCTCTCAAGGCTCAAAACAAAAAAGATGTGTGATATGTTGGCAGCGGTTTCTCAACGCATATGACTGGAGATAGAAGGAAATTTGTATCTCTGAAAGAGAAGAAGGTGGAACTGTATCCTTTGGAAATCATGGATCTTCAAATGTTATAAGATCAAGTACCATCACTCTCGGAAGTAAAGATGTTATAGCCAAGAATGTTCTATTGGTTGAAAACATGAATCACAATCTGCTCAGTGTTGGACAAATGTGTGATCAAGGACACACAATGCTATTCAACTCCACAAAATGTGAAATCAAGAAAGGCAGGTATGGTAAAATTGTGGCTACAGCAAGTCGAGCTCCAAATGACATATATGTTCTGGATGAAGCAACTAAAGCATGTCTACTAGCTAAAGAAGATGAAAGCTGGTTATGGCACAAACAAATGTGTCACATAAATTTTGACAATCTTGTCAGGATAAGAAAAAAGGAAGCAGTACGATAAATGCCGAAAATCTGAAAACCTTCCAACACACTATGTGAGGCCTACTGGCATGGCAAGCAGACAAAAGTCCAATTTAAAAGAAAATAACACTTTGCATCACATCCATTGGAATTGATACATACTGATCTATGTGGTCCTGTGAGAACAAAAGACTTAGATGGAGAATTATATTTCATGTTAATGATAGATGACTATACCAGGATGACAGCCGTCAATTTCCTAAAGAAAAAATCTGAAGCAATTGAGTGCTTTAAGATCTACAAGGAGTTGGTTGCAAATGAAACTGATTTGAAAATAAAGTGTCTAAGATCATATAATGGTGGAGAATTCACTTCCAAATTTTTTCAGCAATACTGTGAAAAAAATGGAATAAAAAGACAATTTTCAACAACACGAACACCTCAGCAAAATGGAGTTGCTGAAAGAAAGAACAGAACTGTACAGGAAATGTTTAGAACAATGTTGAAGGACTCAAAATCGGATGAAAAATTATGGGTTCAAGCAATTAATACGACAGTCTTCATTATCAACCAAAGTCTTCTCAGAAATAATTGCAACAAGACTCCATATGAATTATGGAAGGGAAAACCAGCTAATGTAAAATATTTCAGAATCTTCGGAAGCAAACATTATGTTAGGTCTCTGTAACAAGCAAGATTGGCAAAGTCCGATCACAGAGTTAACATCATTTCAACCAACTTTGGGATTCTAGGATCTAGCCCTCCTGAATCCGGAGAGGGATCTCTCCAATATGTACAAAGATGAACACATTATATCAAAAGAGAAGATCAAAATTTGGGTAAGTTTGAATCATGTGTTGATGAAAGTATCTTTGTTGGTTACTCACACAAAATAAAGGCCTATAAATGTTATAATCTAAGACGAAAACAGATAGTCGAGAGCATAAATGTTACATTTGACGAAGATGGTGTTCTAGCGAATAATGATGAGGATCTAGAATCTTTGAAACTTGAGATAGAGGCTGAAAAAGACACAGATAAATTGTAGAACAAGAAGCAACTATCAACGAGGAAGAAGTAAACAATGATCATCAAGATATACCATAACAACAACAAGAAGCTCCTCCTAGGAGAACAAAAGAATGGATTCAAAAGAACCATCCATTAAATCAAATCATTGGTGACTAATGAAGGTCGAGAGTTTCGTTCATCACAACAAGCTCACATTGCTTTTCTAGCAACCTTTAAGCCTATTAGTTTTGAGGAAGCCAGTTGTTAGCCACCTATGAAAGTTTTTTCAAGCAACCGGGTGGCTAAGTATTTTCCTGAGCCTTCAAGAAATACATTTCCTCTAAAAAAATATCATTCTTGAAGCCTCTGTGTGCCCTTTTCCTTAGAAAAGATCTTCACTACTGTTTCCATCAAGAAATCCTCACTGCTTGTGAAAAAATTATGCTCAGAAAGGCCTCCATTTGCTCCCTTGTATCCCTACAAATTTCCCCATTTTAAACCTTTTTTCCCTTCTCAAAGTTTCCCCTTTAACCCCCAAAATCCCTCCCTAAGTCCCCTAAACCATCTAATTCCCCTTTGTAAATGATGTGAAATCCCTTCATTTGGTTAAAAAACCCTTTTTCCCCTTACCGGAACCCTTCTCTAAGCCTTAAAAACCCTTTTTTGGCTTTAAAAACACTTATTTTCTCATTAGAGGCTTTAGTCCCTTTCGGATAAGCCCCTAACCACTTCCCCCCATGAAACCCGGTGCCAAGACCAGGCGCTAAGCCCTTGAGCGCTTATCGGAATCGGAAGTTGTTATGAGCACCTTTTCCTTTGTGAATCAAAATCTTCTGATGCGATGGTTATTTGCTCTACAGGTCACGGATGTAATATCCACCGTTGATCTGCGAAGATCCTACAGCCCGACGTAAATCGCATTGCGCCCATCAGCCTTTTGCATTACCTCTCCGATGCAATGTCAGCCATTGATCTGTATAGATCTAACGGCCATTGAAACATTGCAACATCACCAATCGGACAAGTTTCAATGTGTCACTTCTTGTTATCCTCCTATTGCGATCCTCCGATGCAATCCTGGCCGTTGAATACACAAGAACCAATGGCTAGGATTCGCTCTCCCATCGCCCCGTGTTCCCCGATTGGTCATCCCTGATCCAATCGTGACCATCGATCTTCCACTAATTCAACGGCTCACACGCAATCGCAAGTTCAAACTGTCGAAGTTTTGGCCCCTACCATCCTCCGATGCGATTAGATCGCAGCCTTCCATCCCATTTAATCCAACGGTCAAGATTCTTCCCGCCCATTAACTAGCCCCTCCGCCTTTTCTTCTCTTTTTCAGATCTCAGTCATTCGTCCCGCTAATCGGATGGCCCACGTTCAAACCACCTTTGACTTGTCCCCACCTTACTAGTCGTGCATCTCCCCGTATCGCGCTCCATCCCACACCGTCAGATCTCACAGTCCCAGATCCAATGATCAGCAAGCATATCGTGTAAATTTGGCATCCAAACGATAACAGTTTGAAATCACGCGATATCGGCGGTTTTATTTTACCACGTGTCGGGCGACGGACCATATCACGTTATTTTGGGTAAATTTCAAAACCTTTCTTTTGCAACGCAAAAACAGTTGTTTTTCCCGTTAAAACCACTTTCCTCTTTTTGCTCTCGAAAGCCCCGTAATTAATCTTAGCCGTCCATATGATCAGATCAACGGCCCATATCGCATCTGCCTCTATTCACCTGACCCTCCAAAGAGTTTCTTCTGAAGATCTCAGTCGTTGATCTCTTTTATGATCTAACGGTCCACAGTCAAAATCGTCGTCTGCCCTTGCCAAGTCCCACCATTAATGGCCCCCGTTTCCATTCATTTTCATTGATTTCCTTTGTATTTCGCCCCGACGTTAAACTTTATGTTTAACGCTAAATTTTTCTGCCTAACTGCGTGTTAACACCACCGTTCGTGAATCTTTACCATTGATTGCCATCTCCATATCAGATCAGACGGTCGAGGACCCTTATTACACCAAATCTGCATCAGTTCATTCTCCCACCATTCTGTATGGTTCTCACACCCATTTTCACCTGTGTTCACAATTCTGCCACCATTCCACACACCTCCACAGCATTTCTCCGCTACCCCCTGGGCTTTTATAACGAGTTTGATGCATTGTGCAGGGTTACATACCAGTTGTAAATTCACTCTGTTATCCATAGTCACAACCACTATAATTCAGATCGCAGAGATGATCATCACAGTAGCGGTAGAGTGTATCAGCAGAGGCAGAATTAAGGATTAGTGCCTATCATTGAAGATTAATGTTTATAATCCGATGATTAAAGGAGGAAGACACAGTTAGAGTTCATGAAGAGAATTTAGAGGCTTAATGAAGCCTAAGCACATGAAACAAGCCATATCTGTGTTTTTACATCAGCAGAGCACTTATTCTCCAGAAAGGACACCTCCCAACAGTGTTCTCCATGCCTCCTCAAGCTCTGAAAGGTTATTGCATTGACAGAAGTTTCTATAGCTGCCAGGACCGCAATTATGGTAATATGGGAACGCCTGAAGACCTTCAGTAACCTTACTTGCTTCAGAAGACAGAACAGAGTACTTACAGTCAGACAGGACTTCTTGACCATACTACAGAGTACATACAGCAATGCAGAGCCATTAAGCAGAGTGGGCAGGAGAACTTCCTCCACTCTGTCATAATGAAATCAATTAAATGTACATTTACTACTACTGCCATTCATTCTCCTATAAGAACTCCCGAAGAACATGTTGTGGTTGTTGTTGTTGGTTAGAGGGATTCATTGGATTGTAGAACTGTTATAAGGAGAAGTAGCTTAGTAGTTTGTAATTTAGTATGCTGGGAGGAGAATTTTTTTACTGTAAACAGCCATTGAGCTCAGAGTATGTGACTGGTTTTTCACATCAATTGAACAAGCAAATTTCACAGGATCCTGGTCTATATTACGGGTGATGTTTCCTGACTGCATTGTCTTATTTCATTTTAATCATACTGTCCATATTTCTCCGATAAGAATAATTAAATCAGGCTTAGGATATACCCTTGCATGGTACCTTAATACCCACTTCTCTTCTTATCTTTGATGTTTTCTGTTGATAGTGAATCTAAGAGCAAATCCATGTAATTTAACCAGTCAAAGATGTTGGCCTAGCCCATGCTTACTGATGATCTAATTCAGTGTTCACTGCTTAGATGTTCTTGTTGGGTTTAAGCTGGAGGAATTGGGATACCAAGGATTTAGTGTAATCCCTGTCCATTGGGGTCCTTTTCCAAAATATTTTCCCTTCTAAGATCTCTTGAGCTAGTGTCAAAGCATTGAAGGTTAAAGGCCCTTCTCTGATCTTAGGCCCAATTCTGTGTTAAATCTAAACTTTGTTTTTCCTTGAGAGTGTGCTAAAAGCGGGTTTGGAGTTAAATGACCTCTGATCTGATCTTAAGCTACCCTTGTTTCTTAATCGATATTTTCCGTTGACTATATGTCAAAGCAGGATAAGTTAAAAGTCTTTTCCTGATCTCCAGGCTGCAATTGGGTTTCTTTCTTTCTTTCACCTTCATTCCTTAATGTTCCATTTCACCATCTATCTAAAAGATCCTTTAGTATAGATGACTTGCCCTTTGGAAGTTCTCAGTTATTTTTTATGCAAGTAATCCCCTTTCATGACTCCATAGCCCAATGGAATGACACTTTCTTGACCTATTTTCTTTTGCCGAAACATCCTGCTACTTTGCTCCTTCACCCCATAACCTTCTTAGTTAATGATCTCCAACCAATCCAACCAACCAAACAAGTCAAATCAAAACCCCTGTGCTTCATACCTAGCCTAATATCTCCTTTTGAGCTTCAAAGATACATCATTCTTTGCATGTATAGAGAGATCCCTCTCTGGATCCTAGGATTCAAAAGCGGTATGATGTTGTCTCATCTTTTGGTCTTGCCAATCTGGCCAAAACATGGGAACCCCAACATACTGGCGACTCCGCTGGGGAGAGTTGAGTTCATTTTATCTTAGACATCCTTAGGCACTCAAAATACCCAAGTTCTCTGGTTAGATTGGTATTTAATCATTGTGGCGGACATTAAAATCTTAAATCCTCCACCTAGCGACTCCAGAGTTCCTAAATGATTAAAAGACTCCACTGGTGATCAGTAGGCCACTGATTATATTTTTTTTCACAAGACCCCACTGGGAGACCAGTCGCATTACAACATCATCCATGCTAAAGACCAAGTGACTTCACTAATGGAAGACTCTGAGCAATTTGTAGAAATGCATCCAAGTTTCATAGCAGAGTGTCGTGATATAATGTCTAGGGACTTGGTAGAAATGGAATGGGAGGACCTTCCTGGGGCTATCCTTCTCAGCTCAAAACTCAAACCCGTGCTCAAGAAAATTTTCCTAGAATTGGTGGTTGAAAGATATGAAGCTGAAATTGAAATATTGAATTCACAAGAAAAATTGTATCAGTTCAGAGACCTCAAAGCATTTTTGGAAAGTCTCCCTCCTCCTAAGAAAGATGAGATTCCACTACCTTTCGACGTGCAGAGAGAAGGTGATCAGGCTTCCAAGAGCCACACTGAAGATGCAGTGGAAGATACAGTAATCAAAGCTGCCCAGGATGAAGACAGCCTACCAGTCATGGGAGGTCCGAAAGAAGAAAGTGTACATCATGTGTTCATTGATCCTGTGGCAGAATATATCGAGGCCCTGATTAGCTCAAATTCTCTAGCATTGATCCTTCGCAGGGGCCAGATTCATCAGGAGTGGTCACCACTGATGGTGACCTCAATTTTTAAGAACCACATGCAAAAAACCCTGTGGTTATCTCTGACAAGCAGTCAGTCCTTCTGCCCTTTTTTGTTATTTCTTGACTGGCTGCACTGTCATTATTGTATCACCTAGAAAATCAGAGATTTCCAAGTAGAGTAGAGTAGGTAGGAAGTTCAATAAAGCTCAGCCTAGGAGAATTTAGTCAGTGTTTTTAATTTCTGCAAAGTTTCAGTCCATGAGCAATTTTTTCTTTAAGCCATGGCCCACAGCAAGCCAGACAGTCTAATCCTAGCCTGACTATTTTTCAATTTTTGTCTTAGAATGTAGAGAAAGAAGTCTTCTAGATAGTATAATCCTAGAAAATAGTAGTTTAGGTAGAGAAGCTATGAGACCAACTGTCTAATCTGGTATCATGGAGAAATAAGGGTAGCAACAGAATAGGTTTATTTTCCTGTTTGTAAAAAATTGATGATGTAAAGGGTCTGCAAGTCCAAATGCACCCAAAAGAAAAAATGTTAGGACAATAGTATGGGTAGGTAGTTGTTCGGGATAATATTACTACTGATATAATGTCTTCATGATTGTCACAGCTGATCTAAGAAATAAAAATATGTGTCAAGTACCAAGCATCTGGCCTACACCAAATATCATTTTCTGAATTCTTAACACCTTCAAGAAAATGCCATCCCTATGTGGAGCCACTATTAGCCACCTATGAAATTTTTGTCAAGCAAACGGGTGGCTAAGTATTTTCTTGAGCCTTCAAGAAATACATTTCCTTTGAAAAAATATCATTCTTGAAGCCTCTGTGTGCCCTTCGCCTTAGAAAAGATCTTCACTGTTGTTTCCATCAAGAAATCCTCACTGCCTGTGAAAAAATTATGCTCAGAAAAGCCTCCATTTTCTCCCTTGTATCCCTACAAATTTCCCATTTTAACCCCTTTTTCCCTTCTCAAATTTTCCCCTTTAACCCCAAAATTCCCTCCCTAAGTCCCCTAAACCATCTAATTCCCCTTTGCAAATGATGTGAAATCCCTTCATTTGGTGAAAAAACCCTTTTTCCCCTTACCGGAATCCTTCTCTAAGCCTTAAAAACCCTTTTTTTTGGCTTAAAAAACACTTATTTTCTCATTAGAGGCTTTAGCCCCTTTAGGCTAAGCCCCTAACCACTTCCCCCCATGAAACCCGGTGCCAAGACCAGGCGCTAAGCCCTTGAGCGCTTATCGAAATCGGAAGTTGTTATGAGCACCTTTTCCTTTGTGAATCAAAATCTTCCGATGCGATGGTTATTCGCTCTACAGGCCGCGGATGTAATATCCACCGTTGATCTGCGAAGATCCTACGGCCCGGCGTAAATCGCATCGCCCCCATCAGCCTTTTTCATTACCTCTCCGATGCAATCTCAGCCATTGATCTGTATAGATCTAACAGCCATCGCAACATCACCAATCGGACAAGTTTCAATGTGTCACTTCTTGTTATCCTCCGATCGCGATCCTCCGATGCAATCCTGGCCATTGAATCCACAAGAACCAATGGCTAGGATTCGCTCTCCCACCGCCCCGTGTTCCCCGATTGGTCATCCCCGATCCAATCGTGACCGTCGATCTTCCGCTGATCCAACGGCTCACACACAATCGCAAGTTCAAACCGTCGGAGTTTTGGCCCCTACCACCCTCCAATGCAATTAGATCACAGCCATCCATCCCATTTAATCTGACGGTTAGGATTATTCCCGCCCATTAACCATCCCCTCTGCCTTTGCTTTCTCTTTTCAGATCTCAGTCATTCGTCTCGCTGATCGGATGCCCACGTTCAAACCACCTTTGACTTGTCCCCACCTTACCAGTCGCACATCTCCCTGTATCGCGCTCCATCCCGCACCATCAGATCTCATAGTCCCAAATCCAACGGTCAGCAAGCATATCGCGTAACTTTGGCATACGAACAATAACAGTTTGAAATCACGCGATATGGGTGGTTTTATTTTTCCACGTGTCGGGCGGCGGACCATATTGCGTTATTTTGGGCAAATTTTAAAACCATTCTTTTGCAACGCGAAAATAGTTGTTTTTCCCGTTAAAACCACTTTCCTCTTTTTTCTCCCGAAAGCCCCATCTTTAATCTTAGCCGTCCATCTGATCAGATCAATGGCCCATATCGCATCCACCTCTATTCACCCGACCCTCCAAAGAGTTTCTTCCGAAGATCTTCACCATTGATCTCTTTTATGATCTAACGGTCCACAATCAAAATCACCCTCCACCCTTGCTGGGTCCCACCATTAATGACCCCTGTTTCCATTCATTTTCATTGATTTCCTTTGTATTTCACCCCAACATTAAACTTTATGTTTAACGCTAAAGTTTTTTTTCTCCGCCTAACTGTGTGTTAACACCACCGTTCGTGAATCCCGACCATTGATTGCCATCTCCATATCTGATCAGACGATCTACGACCCTTATTACACCAAATATCCATTAGTTCATTCTCCCACCATTCTGTATGGTTCTCACACCCATTTTCACCTGTGTTCACCATTCCACCACCATTCCACACGCCTCCACAACATTTCTCCACTACCCCCTGGGTTTTTATAACGAGTTTACTGCATTGTGCAGGGTATACCAGTGGTAAATTCACTCTGTTATCCACAGTCACAACCACTATAATTCAGATCGTAGAGATGATCATCACAGCAACGGCAAATTGTATCAGCAGAGGCAGAATTAAGGATTAGTGCCTATCATTGAATATTAATGCTTATAATCCGATGATTAAAGGAGGAAGACACAGTTAGAGGTCATGAAGAGAATTTAGAGGCTTAATGAAGCCTAAGCACATGAAACAAGCCATATGTGTGTTTGTACATCAGCAGAGCACTTATTCTCCAGAAAGGACACCTCCTGACAGCGTTCTCCATGCCTCCTCGAGCTCTGAAAGGTTATTGCACTGACAGAAGTTTCTATAGCTGCCAGGACCGCAATTATGGTAATATGGGAATGCCTGAAGACCTTCAGTCACCTTACTTGCTTCAGAAGACAGAACAGATTATTTTACAGTCAGACAGGACTTCTTGACCAGACTACAGAGTACATATAGCAATACAGAGCCATTAATCAAAGTGGGCAGGAGCACTTCCTCCACTATGTCATAATGAAATCAATTAAATGTACATTTACTACTACTGCCATTCATTCTCCTATAAGAACTCCCGAAGAACATGTTGTGGTTGTTGTTGTTGGTTAGAGGGATTCATTGGATTGTAGAACTGTTATAAGGAGAAGTAGCTTATTAGTTTGTAATTTAGTAGGCTGGGAGGAGAAATTTTGGACTGTAAACATCCATTGAGCTCAAAGTGTGTGACTATTTTTGCACATCAATTGAACAATAAAATTTCATAGGATCCTGGTCTATATTACAGGTGATGTTTCCTTACTGCATTGTCTTATTTCATTTTAATCATAATGTCCATATTTCTCCGATAAGAATCAGTAAATCGGGCTTAGGATATACCCTTGCATGGTACCTTAATGCCCACTACTCTTCTTATCTTTGATGTTTTCTATTGATAGTGAATATAAGAGAAAATTCATGTAATTTAACCAGTCAAAGATGTTGGCCTAGCCCATGCTTACTGATGTTCTAATTCGAGGTTTGATGCTTAGATGTTCTTGTTGGGTTTAAGCTAGAAGAATTGGTATACCGGGGATTTAGTGTAAGCCCTGTCCACTGGGGTCCTTTTCCAAAAGATTGGCCCTTCTAAGATCTCTTGAGCTAGTGTCAAAGCATTGAAGGTTAAAGGCCCTTCTCTAATCTTAGGCCTAGTTCTGTGTTAAATCTAAACTTTTTTTTTCCTTGAGAGTATGCTAAAATCAGGTCTGGAGTTAAATGACCTATGATCTGATCTTAAGCTGCCCTTGTGTCTTCATTGAGAGTTTCCGTTGAGTATGTCAAAGCAGGATAAGTTAAAATTCTTTTCCTAATCTCCAGACTGCAATTGGGTTTCTTTCTTTCTTTCACCTTCATTCCTTAATGTTCCATTTCACCATCTATCTAAAAGATCCTTTAGTATAGATGACTTTCCCTTTGGAAGTTCTCGGTTAGTTGTTATGCAAGTAATCCCCTTTCATGACTCCATAGCCTAATGCAATGACACTTTCTTGACCTATTTTCTTTTGCTGAAACATCCTGTTGCTTTGCTCCTTCATCCCATAACCTTCTCAGTTAATGATCTCCAACCAATCCAACCAACCAAACATGTCAAATCAAAACTCCTGTGCTTCATACCTAGCCTAGTATCTCCTTTTGAGCTTCAAAGATACATCATTCTTTGCATGTATAGATATATCCCTCTCGGGATCCAGGAGGGCTAGATCCTAGGATTCAAAAGCGGTATGATGTTGTCTCATCTTTTGGTCTTGCCAATCTGGCCAAAACATGGGAACCCCAACACTAGCCAAAATGAACATTGGGTAGCAGATATGAATGAAGAATTGGATCAAATTGAGAAGAATAACACCTCAGAATTATTTCCACAACCAAAAGAGAAAAATTTCATTGGGACTAAATGGGTGTTTAGGAACAAATTGAATGAATATGGGTAGCTTACCAGAAACAAAGCAAGATTGGTTTGCAAAGGCTACGCACAAGTGGAAGGAATTGATTTCAACGAAACATTTGCACCAGTTGCTAGAATGAAAGCCATTCGAATGTTTCTCGCCTATGCATGTTCAAGAAAAATCAAAGTCTACCAAATGGATGTTAATTTAGCATTTCTGAATGGAGAATTAGAAGAAGAAGTTTATATCGAACAACCTGAAGGTTTTCTACTATCAGAAAAATAAGACTATGTTTGCAGGTTAAAGAAGGCTCTATATGGTCTCAATCAAGCTCCCAGAGCATGGTATGCTCATCTTTATGGATACCTACGTCAGCAATGGTTCAAGAAAGGTATTGTTGATAGCAATCTTTATGTACAAATAGATAAAGATAATTTAACAGTCGTTGAGGTATATGTGGATGATATAATATTTGGTAGCAATAATGATCGACTAAGTAAGAACTTTTCTACAAAGATGCAAAGTGAGTTCGAAATGTCTTTACTTGGTGAGCTGACATACTTCTTAGGGCTTCAAATATCTCAGTAAGAGAAAGGAATATTTATATGTCAAGCCAAGTACATCAAGGAAATGCTCAAGAAATTCAAAATGGAAGATTGCAAACCCGTCCTTACTCCGATGGTAACAGGTTGCAAATTGAGCATAGAAGACTCATCTAAGGATGTGGATCAGAGGTTGTAAAGATATATGATTGGTAGTCTTCTATATGTAACATCCTCTTGGCCAGATGTTATGCAAGCAGTTGGACAAGTAGCAAGATTCCAAGCAACACCAAAAGAATCACATATTATTGTCGTCAAAATAATTCTTCAATATCTAAAGGGCACAGAAGAATATGGCTTGTGGTATCCCAAGGGTAACAATCTCATTATTCAAACCTTTACAGATGTAGATTGGGCAGGAAGCGTTGATGATCGTAAGAGTACTAGTGGAGCAGCATTCTATCTAGGTGTTGGCTCATATCATGGTTGAGAAAAAAGCAAACCTCAATCTCATTATCTACAGCGGAAGTAGAATACATTGCAGCAGCATCATGTTGTACTCAAGTCCTTTGGATGAAACAAATTTGCAAGATCTTCAAGTACAATTCAGTGAGCCTATTCCCATATTCTGTGATAACACTAGTGCCATCATCATCTCCAAAAATCCTATCATGCATTCAAAAACAAAACACATTCCGATAAAATATCATTTTGTTAGAGAACAAGTTGCTGAAAAGAATATCAAACTTGAGTATGTTTGTGCAAAAGAACAAATTGCTGATATCTTCACTAAACCTTTATCTCGTGAAGCATTTGAATATCTTCGTTAGAAGCTTGGGATTATCCCAAATTCTCATTAGATTACAGGCCTGCAAGACAGTTGTGTGTCAGGGGGAGTGGAAGTGTGTACAGGTCCGCAGGATGGTTGTGTTTCAGGGGGAGTTACCCTTTTCCATTGATGTCAAAGGCGGAGAGAATTTTGTAGGAATAGGTGTCATGATCATAGGGGGAGTACTTGTGTTGCCATCAATGCCAAAGGGGGAGATTGTTGATCAGTGGTTGTCATTGATGTCAACCCAAGCAGCAACAGGGGCTAACCCAATATTGCATGGGAATTTTGACCTACCAAATTACTATATTCTGGTACAAGAATCATTTTGATGGTTTCTACTTGTCGAGATGTTTCCGTTGATATATGACACACCACGTAATTCTTCACGGTTTGAGAGATATTCATGTTTGAAGTTTATACCCCCAGTTAGTGGGCTAAAACCCCATAGGGTTGTGGCATGGGTCATTGAAAAGTCATAATTAATATTTTTTAAGCTCCTAAAATCTCTCCCATGTTCACTTCTTGAAGCCCCTCTCAACCTAAGCATTTATAGAAATTGTGATCCTCATTTCCTCCTTATGCAAGGGATTTCTCCATCTTAAAAAGGTCATCGTGGAATGTTCTCTCTAAATTATTTTCTACGAAGGTTCAGAAGCTGAAATTTTTATGAGGCGAAGAAAAAATCTTGAGGAAGCTGCTGTGAAAATTTTAGATCAAGGTGCGCAATATTTTCGGAAATATGATATGTGGAAGTCAGTGTTTTTGCAGGCTCCTGAAATTCATCTCAAAGAAGTGACCTTGGTAAAATTGTCATAACTCTCTCTCTGAGTATCAGATTGGAATTCCATAAAATGTGGCTGATATTTCACAAACTTAAGTTTTCACGCTATTAATTTCATAGCCAAATGAAGAAACAATGACATGTGGCATGTCGTACAAGTTTTCTCTTCTGAAACAGTCCATAATTAGGGCATTGTGAGATATTGGGTATAAATCTCTCTTGAAGAATCCAAATTGGGTCAGACCTATGGAATTGGAAAGATGATTTAGAGGAATAATACAAGACTAAAAATTAGATATTGGGGATCTTAAATAACAGAGATACACCAGAATCAATATTGAGTTCGTATAAGGAAAAGAAAAAGCTAGATCATGTGTTGTCAAGGGTTGCAAAGGACCAGAATTTCTAGGGAAGCAAAGCAAAGCAAGGTGCAGCAGAGGGTAGCATGATAAGAGCAGAAACAAAGGTGCATAACAGCAGCAATAAGTTCATCACATGAAGTCTTCAAGTGGGCAACATTGCATACAATCATTGTAAAGGTATCATTGTACTAAGTCATTGTAAATACATTATTGTACAAATTGTACTAGTGTTTATCTACCAAGAGTTGAAGAGGCAGTGTTGGGTGTTCTAGGATCATCATTAGGTGGTTGTGTCATAGTTGGGGTTATGGTCTAGTGCGTCTTATTCTTCTACATCATTCTATATCATTGTAAAGTGGACCATTTTCCCTGGTACGAGAGTCCATTATTCTTTTATTCTTCTACAGGGTGGTATGTTGGTGCTAGGGTGAGTTGTAGCTCATTAGGTGTTGGGGAATCTGTTCAGTTGACTACTAAAGAATCACGGGCATTGGAGCGTCCATCCAGTGGGAGCTGGAGAAGAATGCTTTTCTAGATTCTAGGAAGTTGGAGCTTTATTTTCAATTGGAGTTGAATATTAAAGAATTATTGGAAAAGCATTAGGTGGTTTTTGTCCCGGAGTGGGTTTCCACCTTAAAAATTGTGTGCATTTGTGTTCCTTTTGTTTACTACTATCATAGTACAAACACTGATAATAATTTAAGATTAACCAATGCTCTAATTGAAAGGAATACCGATTCACCCCCCCTCCCCCCCCACCCCACCCCCCCTAGCATTTCCAACATTAACCACATACCGCCCAAAAACCTCACAAAAATCACAGAAATGGTTTTGCCAAATTTCACTTCTTGGTATTTTCGCCTTTTGGAGGTTGCCCACCGATTCAAGGACAGCCTCACTTACGTACTCCCTAGGAATGAACAACCGATGATATGGGGTTGAAGGAATGATATATTAGCTGCAACACCCAATTCAACTCAATAGGTGAAGGTTTGGCCTCTTCACCGGAAAATAAGTTCGTAAAATGGAGATTTTCTCTCCACTACCACACTCCATGCAACAAATTGCAACTTCCCAAAAAAAGACTGATTATATAAGGTGTTAGCAGAGATCGAAGCCTGCCAAATGCTTGTTTGTAACGCGAGGTGTGCAAAATACTCCAAGATCTTCTCAATGGAAGAGGTGGGATTCCCGACCAGGAACACCCAATGATAAACAACACTTGCAATCTTAGTTAAACAACCAAAGAATGCATGGAATGTCACATAACAATTATAGATCTAAACAAATCATACATCAATAATAATCTTCAACATATCTTCTATTGTGCCTTCATTTTCTTTATATAGATTATGAGACTTATCATGCCTTGGCCCACCTCATAACTGCGATGTACATGTGGACATAGGTCTCCATGTTGACTGCATTGTCTCTCCATGGTCGCCATCATATGTGAATGAAATTATCACCCTCTCCATCATGTGTGCATTAAATGCGCCACTCCTCCATCATCTCATCATGAATGCTTAATGATCTTACATTTGATTCTTTCCATGATCTTAGTTGACTGTGTCAACCTCCATGATCTATCTCATTAATGAGACATGATCTCCACTCCTTTCACATTAAGTGGCTTCTCTACTACTCCATTATGTAGATCTAGATCTAAAATATCCACATACACACATCAAAAGTGGATACTATTCATCTTTGAGGATTATGGGTCCCTCCACCATTTTATTTACTTAATTAAGTAGGTTTATTAAGAACTCTAATATTCCAAATATCATTTGAAATTTTTTGAATATTACAGTCCTCCTCG
This sequence comes from Pinus albicaulis, assembly GCA_034641835.2. NCBI lineage: Eukaryota > Viridiplantae > Streptophyta > Pinopsida > Pinales > Pinaceae > Pinus > Pinus albicaulis. The sequence goes on along the minus strand of CM076582.1, from coordinate 1,011,736,453 downwards.
GCAAAATGTTGCTTGTCCTCAAGCAACTGCAAAAGTGGATGCTACAACAAACATACTCCCTCCAAATGGCATCCTCATGTGGAAGGCCTTCCCATCTATCACAATTTGTTATACATGTCTAGCTCTAAAGATTCCTCTCTAGAATTTCTAGAAGGGCCTCCAACTGAAAAGTTAGATACCCTTCCTCATCAATGAATCTCCAAGTGGCAACCATATGATGACCAAATTTCTCCTCAAGACATGAGATACATAAGATGAAGTGGTTCATTCCCAAAGTGGAAAGTCCCAACTCATGAACTATCTCTCCAACCCATGATACATATAGTATATTACATATATCAATGTCCTCATCATTAGCCATGTTGGCCATGTAGGAATCAAACATATCATCATAGTGAAAAACAAGAAATAGAGACATATGGGAAAACATAAACAATTTCAAACCATATTCTCCAAATAACAACCAACGCAGTAAAGCCTTCTGCTACCATGCTAGATCATCATGAAAAAAAGTAAGAGAGCCATACTCTCTCAAAAGAAGCCACCACAACAATGCATCTTGTTGCCATGCCAAATCAACATCAATGAGAATATGAGAGCCATACTCTCTTAAAAGAAGCCACCTCAGCAATGCCTATTGCTGCCATACCATATCATCATTGTACCAATTGTAGTGAACATATTCTCTCAAGATAAGCCACCTTAATAAGGCATCTTTCTGCCCCATCACATCATCATTATACCATGTATAATGACCATAATCCCCCAACAGAAGCCAACGCTATAAGGCCTCCTATTGCCATCTCATGCAATGTATGGGAAGAATTTAGCCCATACTCTCCCAATAATAACCATAGCAACAAGGATTCTTGCTGCCTCCTTGCATTATCATGATGCAATTCATGGAGCAACAATATAGTAATGGACATGTGAGATGCCTCATCAACATAATACAAACAAGCTCCCTTATGCCACATCATGTGAGAGTTATATTTTCTCCCAAACCCAAGTACATACATGAACATGAGATACATCCCAAACATAAATACATTTAAAATAAAGAGACATATCCCAAACAAGAGTAAATACAAGGACATAAGATATATCATGTGATTTCCAAACTCTCTCATCAATAACCAAAGTAACCATGCCTTCTTCTTCTGCATTCTTCCAGTGATGTGCAAGGCATGAATCAGAAAATTATGACTCATTGAGTGGTAGCCATACTCACCCAAGAGCAACCAGCACAACCATGCTTCTTTTTGGCCTGTATCATAGATCTGCAAGTGGTTTTCCAACCCCTTGCTCCATATTTTCAACCATTCATCCCAATGTAGATGATGGATCTCATTCTGCAAATACTTGGCATCCTCCCTTTGTAGGACACCAACCTCCTCAAACTGATGAACAACTTTGCACTCCATGATATGTTGAAGTGCACCTCCAGTGAGATCTCTCCATGACACCTTCTTCTCATCAATGGCCCTCCAAAACCAATAAGGTTCTGGATCTGCTGTAGGTAGATGTCTCTCTTTGAGCTGTGAGATGCTCATTGAGAAAGCTTCATCTAGAAAGGAGAAATTATTTCTCATCTCAGGATGTCTACCATCTATCATCTTTTCCTCCATTTCTTCATGAATGAAGCTGCCATATGATTGCTCCCATGAGGAATGGTTCTTCTTCTTACTATTGCTTATTAACAACGTTGTAGATCTGAAAAGTGATACATGTGTTGTCTCAAAGCAAGGCACGATGTTGAACTCATATCCAGCCATTGTACATAGGATCATACTCATCCTATTATCTGAAACTCCACATTTCAACTCAAGAGGTTGAATGTAGTTCATCCATGATGGACTAGGATGGTTCTTCATCTCTTTCTTGATTAGATCAATGATCCTTTGTGTAGTGATATAATGCTGCTCCAAATCAGCATGATGTTCTAACCCTTGGTCATGTAATAGCCCTGATGGCATGTCCCCATAAGTTACAATAAGAGGTACTGAAACAATATGAGATGAAAGTGTATACATACCTTGGATCAACTGAGATTTAGAAACATCTTGCAAGATCACAAGAGTTTCCTCTTCCAGTGCAAAGGTCTCTCCAACTGCTGGTAAGAGTGATGGCTGCACTTCTACAAGTGTACCATCGCAGGTATCTATCTCCACCTCATCATGCATATCATCAATCATGCACGGGGATCCAAATGTCAAGAACTCAATACCATCTTGCAAAGATGAAAATGATCCTCCTCTTGATGTAAGAACATCTGCAACTGGTGGTGGTAGAAGCTCCTCCTCTTGAGTGATAATGAGATCATCCTCTCTTGAATCTTTATGCACTATCTCCTTGATGATGGGAGATGTCTCTAGTTTCTTTCTACCATATGTTTCCTTCAGTCTTTGAATAAAATCTACATAATCAGACACTTTCATGTGTGACAGGTGACTAAACCACCATTTTCTTGCTTCACCCTCTAGGTGCAGCGCTGCAAACTCCACAGCCTCTCTTTCTGATATAGGATATTTCAGAAAGAATGTAAATAATTCTTCCCTCCAAGCCCTCAAGGTGCTTGTGCAATATCCATCAAATGTAGGCAAGAAGAATCTATGCCTCTTTCTTTTATTGCTGCTTCTGGATCTCCTCTCTTCTTTGAGTTGTAGAAACCGTTGGAGAGAGAGATTCTCCTTCAATGCTCTAGGCTGTGATTTGTATTCAGAAAAATATTCACTTAGGGTCTCATGCCCCAAGCCTTCATCATATTCAGACTAGTCCTCTTTCTTAGAGAAAGTGGATCTAGTGGAATATTGTGAAGCTCTTTGCTTCTCCGGTATTTTTTGTTGCTGAAAAGAAGTGTTGGGACCTTCTTCATCTTGAAACCTTCTTGAGGTTTATTTTTTCCTTTCACTTATTACTTCATTGATCTCCTTAGAGAGATCCTTCATAGATCTAAAGGAAGATGAGGTAAAACTTAATCCCTCCATAGTAGATCTCTACTATCTGTTTTCCTTATGTTGTCAAAATGTCCACAAGTTGAGCCAAATATCATGCTCTGATACCACTGTAATATTCCCAAATGGAAAAGACAGGAATATAGAACATATGAAAAATTCCAATTACGGTAAAATAAGAATTAAACATGTAGAACTGGAAAAATGTCAGAATACATCAAAACATCATAAATATGGGCAGAAAATAACTGAGCCATATCATTATACATCAACATCAAATGAAAGTACATAGTGCTCCAAAAGGAACGCACTCAAGCCACAAGATGGTTGAAATACACCAAAGAAACCAAGCACTGTAAATGTGTGTTGCTACTACTGCTGCTACTGGAAGCAAATGTTATTATGAAGAAGAACCATGTGTGGAAGGCTGTTAGACTACTCAAAATGATCTGCGCTTTTAACCACGGATTCTACTCAGAAAACCTAGAAAATCCCAGACATGGTTTGGCCAAATTTTAATTTTGGATTTTCAGCCTTTCTTGAATTGCCCACTGCATTTCTGTTGCCTCACTTACGCACTCTCTGGGAATGACTGATGATATGGGGTTGAAGGAATGATATATCATCTTCAAAAACACCCAATCAACTCAATAGGTGAAGGGTTGGTCCCCTCACTAGAAAATAAGCTCATAAAATGGAGATTTCTCTCCTCCACTGCTACACCCCCTGCAACACAACCCAAATCTAAATAGAACTGTGCTGTACATGAGACTGAAGCTTTTCCAAATGCCTAATTTTGGAAGTATAGTGCAAAATCCTCCAAGAGCTTCTCAATGGAAGAGGTGAGATTCCCGACCAGGAACATCCAGTGCTAAAAAACACTTGCAATATTAGCTAAACAACCAAAGAAAGCATGGAATGTCACATGAAAATTCCAGATCTAAACAGATCATACATCAATAATAATATTCAACATATCTTGTATTGTTACTTCATTTTCTTTATATATATTATGAGTCTTCTCATGCCTTGTCCCACCTCATAACTGTGTTATACATGTGGACATAGGTCTCCATGTTGACTAAATTGTCTCTCCATGGTATTCATCATGTGTGAATGCAATGATCACCCTCTCCATCATGTGTGAATTAAATGCACCACTCCTCCATCATCTCATCATGAATTCTTAATGATCTTACATTTGATTTTTTCCATGATCTTAGTTGACTGTGTCAACCTCCATGGTCTATCTCATTAATGAGACATGATCTCCACTCCGTTCACATTAAGTGGTTGCTCTACTACTCCATTATGTAGGTCTAGATCTGAAATATCCACATACACACATAAAAAGTGGATTTTATTCATTTTTTAGGATTATGGGTCCCTCCACCCTTTTATTTACTTAATTAAGTAGGTTTATTAAGAACTCTAATATTCCAAATATCATGTGAAAATTTTGGAATATTACATAGATTTATTATTTTTGTTTTATTTTATTTTTGTTTTGTTATATATATATATATATATATATATATATATATATTAAACAGGTGTAACAACTTCCACAAGGGTGGTTTTTCAGCTGTTGAACCTATTTGAATTTCAAAATTCAGGCTGCATAGGAGAATGTTCCCCTACTGTTCTAACATAAAGATCGGAGTCCACGACAATGTTAACAAATGATTCCTTCGAAGCAGGTCGATGATATAACCTTAGACAGTGCCCATTAACCAGTAACGGTGTCTTAGCACTGTCGATGGTGACCAATTGTATAGTCCCATTGTTAAATACCGTGTCCACTTCATAATAACCTAGCCATCTAGGGCATAGCTTGCATATGAAATCCTTGAACCTTGAATCATACAAAAGAGCCCAATCTCCTTTCTGGAACTTTTTCTTCTTAATAAACCCATCATGCCATCTAGCTCTTTGTTGTTGAATGATCTCTATTTGTTGAATAGCAGCCAGTCGTTTCTCTTCCAACTCATTGAGTTGGTTCAATATTTGTGTCTATGTCGTACTCAAGTCCAAATCGACTTGCAATATTGTTCCTAATGTCTTTATTTCAAACTCTATGGGAAATAGAGGATTCTTACCATACACCAGTTCATATGGTGAGAAGCCTGTATTATTCCTACATGTTGTCCTGTAAGCCCACAATACCTCTAGAATTTTCTCGGCCTAGTTTCTTCGGTGGCTAGCTATTTTCTTTGTTAAGATTCCCTCAATGACTTTATTGGTGCGTTCCACTTGACCATTTGCATGTGGGTGATATGGTGAATTGATTCTGTGATGAATTCCATACTTTTCAACCAGCTTCTTGATCAAATGAGATATGAACTGAGGCCCCCCATCTGTCACTATCTCTCTAGGTATCTCGAAGTGAACAAAAATATCTTCAAACAGGAAGTCTGAAGCAACCTACTATGTTTCTCTAATTAGTGCCTTTGCTTCAACCCACTTTGTGACATAGTTAGTGCAGACTAATATGTATGATTTTTGCTATGATGAAGGATTAATTGGCCCCACAAATTCTAGGGCTTGTTTCTCAAATGGTTCTATCACTATATGAGGTTGTAATGGCATCTCATCTGATTTCAGAGGCTGGCCCATCCTTTGGTAGCTATCACATCCTTTCACAAACTTCTTGGCATCGTGGAATATAGTTGGCCAGTAGTACCCTGTTGAGAGTACTTTATATCGAGTCTTTTTGTCAGAAAAGTTCCCTCCACAGGGTTCCTCATGACAAGCCTTCAAGATCTCAAATACCTCATCTTCTCGAACACAACGCCTAATCTGAAAATTTGGCCTAGTGTGATAGAGACTGCCTTCTATCCAGGAGTAGGTAGCACTCTGTTGTATAATCTTCCTCCTCTCCTTAGAAGACAATTGGTGTGGGAATTTTCCTGTAGCAAGGTAATTGGCTATATCTTCATACCATGGTGAGTGAGTAGAGATGGAAAAAAGATATTCATCTGGAAAAGAATCCTCGGTGGTAGTGCAGTCATCACTTATAGTTAATCTAGAAAGAAAATCAGCAACTACGTTATCTTTCCTGGGTTTATCTAGAATAGTAATATCAAATTATTGTAACAACAATAACCATCATGTAAATCTACCATTAGTAACAGGTTTGTTCATCAAAAATAGAATTGCAGCATGGTCAGTGTGTACAAATACTTGATACCCAGTGATGTAGTGCCGAAATTTGTTGATATCATGCACTACTGCTAGGAATTCCTTCTCAGTAACAGTGTAGGTGAGTTCTATTGGATTTAAGTTCTTACTAATATAATAAATGGTGTAAGGTTTATTCTCCTCTAGCTGCCCCAAAATAACACCCAAGATATGTCAGATGTGTCCATAGCGATATGAAATGGAAATTTCCAATTTGGTCCTCGTAAAATAGGTGTTGTTGTTACACAGTTTTTTAACTTCAGGAAGGCCTGCTCACACTTTCCTATCCACACAAATTTCGCATATTTCATGAGTAATGAAAACATAGGAGATGCAATCTTTGAAAAGTTCTCTATAAATCTCATATAGTTTCCTGCATGTCCCAAAAAACTACGTACCTATTTTGGAGTCTTAGGCGTCGAGATTTTCGAAATTACTTCAATTTTTCCAAGATCTACCTTGATTCCATCTACCAAAATGAAATTTCCCAGCACAATTCCCTCGGTCATCATCATGTGGCATTTCTCCGTGCTCATAGCAACATTAGTTTGTTCAAAACATTCTAGCACTTTTTCCAGGTTAGCTAATGCTATCTCAAAGGCATCCCCGTAGGGTGTAAAATCATCCATAAATATTTCAAGGCAATCATTCAAAAGATCGGAAAAAAATACTCAATATTTCCCTCTGAAAATTTGTTGGTGCATACAAAGGCCAAAAGGAAGCACTTAGTATACAAAAGTACCCCATCGGAAAGTGAAGGTTGACTTGTCTTGGTCTTCCAAGGAAATCTGCATTTGATTATAGCCACTAAACCCATCTAGGAATGAAAAGAACTTTTTCCCAGAGAAAGTATCCAAGACCTGGTCAATGAATGGGAAAGGAAAATGGTCCTTTTGAGTAGCCTTGTTAAGCTCTCTATAGTCAACACAGTCTTTCCATTTTTCATTCTTTTTCGGAACTATGAGAAGCAGAGGCACCCACTGGCTATCAGAAATGGGGTAGATGAAATTAGCATTAAGGATTTTCTTCAATTCTTCTTTCACTATCTCCTTAAGTGTGGGGTTCATTTGGCACTGCGGTTGTCTAACTAGTTTGCAGTCCTCTTTAAGATAAATGCGGTGAGTGCATAGGCCAGGATGGATTCCTTTCATATCCATACAGTCCCATGCAAATGCCTTTTTTTTTTCCTGTAATAGTTGAATCAGCAATCTGTTTTGTTCAACATTTAGGTTATGATTTATGTTTAAACATTTCCCAGGTTCGATTTCAACAGGACTGTTGATAGTATGCGGAGTGGTTTTCAAATGTTCAATAATTGCATCATCTACATCATATTCTTCCTCGATATCTCTAATGGAGGCAACATAGAGTGAATTATTAATAAAACCATTAATAATATCATCCTTTTTTTCATCCTTAAAGTATTGTGCTTTTCCAAGCATGAGAAGTGGTAGGGAAAGATCAAATTCAGGGTCAAATTTGTCCCACCAGGGACTACTCAAATCCATATGAGGTTTTGCTGGGGGATAAAGATTTAGGTTCTGAGTGTCCTGCCCATCTGAGATCACCATAGATCCAGACCTACATCTAATATATGCGTCTGCAGTGGCCAGCCACGGTCTTCCCAAGATTAAAGGATGAGCCCCCAGGTTGGATTTGGTTTGTAAAATGAGAAAATCACCTAAATCATTCCAAGAAGCCACAGCGATAACAACATCTTCTATCATTCCCTCGGGCTTGACATGAGACCTATCTGCTAATTCAAGCATTTTGGGTGTAGTTCTAAGTCCATGAAGTCCTATGGAGATGAAGAGGTCTTTAGTCATGACACTAATGGTTTCCCCTAGATCAATCAAAGTATTGGTTATAGGTTGATTGTCAACATGGACAGTCACTGTAGGGTTCCCTGGGTCATTATATTTAGTCAACAAAGGTTGATCAATCATGATATAGGACAATTTCCCCATGACATGGATAGTAGTAGGGTCTTTAGGTTTTCTTCCAGGCTTTTTGATGCATAGATCTGCCATCATTTTAGCATAGATAGGTACTTCCTTAAGAGATTGTAATAGCGAAATTCGCACATACAAAATTTGAAGTTCCTTGAGGAATTCAGATTCAAGTTGTGAGGCCAGCCCATTTTTAGCTAATCGTTGAGGGTATGGATGATTTTGAATGCTAACAACTAAGTCAACTATCACATATGAACCAGACTTGCTTGGATTGGGTGTTGTAGAAACAACAGATCCTCTCGAGCTAGCTGCTATAGATGTAACAGTGGGAGTTGTATCAGCTGTTACATGTGTAACAGCTACCTCAGAATCGCCCATATCCTTTCTAGGTGACTCACATTCTTCAGTAATAATGGGAGTATGCTCAGGTCTGAATACTTTCCCTGATCGAAGTTGAACCTCGTTAAGTCCAATAGGAGTAACAAGATAATTCTAGAGGGTAACCGGAGGATCCATGCTTTGGGCTGCCTTATTATTTGGATTGGATTTAGGTTGCATAGGTAATTGGGGTCGGATAGAAGGTGTAGTATTTTGAATAGAAGGAAATTGTAACAGTTGCTGCTATATTGGTAGTGCATGGGGTACTAGACCTTGGCCATTACTTCTCTAGTCCTGACCCCAAGGATTGGGTTTTTATGGAGGATATTGCATTGGTGGAGGAGACAATCACTGGTTCCATGGTGAAGGAAATTGTGTTGAGGAAGGAGTAGGATACTGCCAAGGATATTGCTGACTATTATAAACATTGTTCCAAGGATTAAAATAGGAAAAATCTGAAGGCATACCTATAGGTCGTGGCTTCCATGATCTCTTTGATCTGATGAAATAATAAGACTGGACATCCTCGCTTTATTCTTGAAGTACCACCTTCAATCTGGGAAATTCAGGACATTGATTCCTAGAATGTGCCAACTCATAGATATTTCACAGACTGATGCTATTCTGTCCACATTCTCTTTTCAAATGTTTCTTTTTGCATCAGGGACAGAATAGTGATAAGGTTGCTTCATCTTCTACTTGTGCTTTCTTAACTTGTACCATAGTGATATGGGCAGAGAGAGTGCTAAGGAGGTCGGCTTTAAAATCCTCAAATAGATTTCCGATCCTCTTTAGATATGCAAGCAAAGCTTCATCATTTCGCAAGCAGTTCTTGCAATATGTCCCCATCCCAATAGGTTCAAATGCTCCAGACAATCATCTCTTATACCTCTTAAGAATATTGGCTTTATAATTTCCAGGTCTAAGTTATTGAACTTAGACCTTTGCAAATTGTAGTGAAATCACCCCCATATATTCTTCTAGGCTTTCCTCCTCCTTCTATGCAATTCTAGAGATATCGTCCTTCAAATCTCTAGTTCGACAGTAATCCTGATACTTAAAGAGAAAGGCCTCCCTCATGTTATTCCAGGTTCTAATCATGCCAGCACCTAGTCTCATGAACCATCTTAATGTTGTTCCTTTCAAAGTAGCAGGGAATAATTTCAGCTTCTGAGTGTCTGAAGTGTATCCATAACCTCTACACAGCACATCAAATTTGAACAGAAAGGTATCAGGGTCTTCAACAACCATCCCTTAAAAGGATGGTAGGGATGATAAAGGAATATTCTTCATAGGAGTTGTTAGCCACCTATAAAAAAATTTCATCTCAAATGGTGGCTAAATCTTTTTAAGCCTTCAAGAAACAATTTCATGGCCAAATTGTGAGTTCTTAAAGTCTTATGAAGATAACTAATCCTTGAGTTAATCTTCACTGTTGTTTCCCTCGTAATCCTAAAAAATCTGTTGTTTTCCAAGAGCAATACTGCTTTAAACCCCATTTTCATCCATTTTTTCCTCCATAAAATCCCTCCATAAGCCTCATTTAACCGTCAAAATCACTCCAAAATCCCTTTAAAACCTTATATCTCCCATTTATCTAGTTTTAAAATCCTCCCTTTAGCCTATCGGAACCCTCAGTTTGGCTTTAAAATCATTGTTTTTGGCTTTAAAACACCCTTTTTGAACTATGAGGATCATAAGCCCCCGAGGGCTTATTTCCTTTAAGCCCCTTCCTCCATATGTCCTACAGCCCCATAGTCGGGCACTAAAATCCTAAAAACCCTCCCTCCGAACCTTTTTTTCTTCTATTTTTTCACCCAGACAGTTCAATTTTTAAATGAATGTCAACCGTTGATCTATCCAGATCAACGGTCGTCACACTTTATTCTCCGCCCGATCCTCGGCCTTAACATTTCTCCCATTCAAAACCTCTGCCTCTTCTTTTAATCTTGACCGCTCATCTAAGAGATCAGATGATCAGGATTAAACCCGATAGTCCATTGATCCGCCCGCTCCACGACAAATTAATGTCAGGCCCACCATTCCTTCTACCCCACAACTTACCCCATCGCAATTTTTCCGCACTGTCAGATCTAGGCCCTCCGATTGGATGGTTGACAATATGTTTCGCTTTTTTTTTGGGCATGTAGTTTAACACACAAAAAAAAATGAAATTGGCGGTATTGAAGGGACAAGTGTCAGCAAGTTTGTGGTATCGCGTTTTTTTGGAAAAATTTCGAAACCGCCTCAACGTCGCGTGAAAACCATGTTGGTTTTCTGCCTTACCACTTATCTCCACATCACTGACTTTTCGACTTTGAATCTGGGCTGTTGACTGCTAAGATCTGACAGCTCCTATTATTTCCTGTCCCAAGTCATTCGCCCTTCACCTTTGCTCCCAAACGCCTCGTCAAACAATCTCAACTGTCGGATATTCTAATCCAACGGTCCCGTTTTAACCTCCCCCCCATTTCATCTGCCATCCTTATACTCTCCCCAAACATTTCACTGATTAATCACCACCATTCATTCTCCTGATCGAACGGCCCTGACTTAAACTTACCACCATTCACATTTCCACTCCATCTATTCCTCGAAAGACTTCATCGCTTGATCTCCATCGTTCATCATTCTAATCTGACGGCCCTGATTTAACTTCCCCTCCATTACCTTTCCCCACCATCTGACCTCCCAAATGAACCCACCATTTAATCTCGACCATTGGTCCTTCTATTCCAACGGCCACGATCTAATCTCGCGCCCAAACCTTCAAAGAAATGCTAAACCCATTTTTCGCAGGATTTACTTAATTTTTCTCTGTTTTATGCAGTGTTTATGGTTTTTTTCTCAGAGTTTCAAAATCGCACGAAGGCCAGGGATGACGATCCCTAACCTTCAGTACGGGAAGGGATCCAAGGAGGTTTTCATTGAAACAGACCCCTCCACTTGTGTAAGCCCTTCGCACGCCTACAAAACAACAGAAACACAGTAAACATCAATTATAAAAAGATTATCAGTGTTAAAGGATGAGATCATAGTAGAAGTGAAGAATTAAAGTTTTTAAACATAGTTTTAAGAGATTAAGGCACAAACTCAAGAAATCAAAGGCCTAATCCAGAGATAGAGACAGTATTATAGTGTGAAGACCTGAAGATGAAGTTCAAGGCCTAATTAAGCCTAAAACACATAATAAACCACATTAAAGGTGTTTTAGGAAAAACAAGAAGATCTATCAGTTTGAAAAGCCTCCACTGCCACATCATGAGGCTAATTGAATCCTCTCCAGCTACCAAAGAGCCACCTGCAGCTTCCATAAATCAAAAGAAGGCCTACTTATTGCCCAGTCCAAAGATATTTGTCTAAAGACACCTGAACAGTTATTACCAATGAAAGAACAAATTCTAAAACTGTCAATGAAGTTATTGTAAAAGATAAATAGGCCTTAAAGTCATTCTTTTTACCCATTAAGCCTTAAAAAGCAGAAACAGAGTTATGAAACAAAGTTGTAGATAGAATGCATTCCTGCCTTATGCCTTGCATGGTTTTCAAGGCTAGGAATTGCATTTACTATGGAATTAATGATACTTAAACCCTATAAACTCTTCCACCTCCTCATTTTCTTATAAAATCTCTTTGAGGAGCACATTGTAAAAGGTTGGTCTCTAGATATCTGTTGCATGGAAATAGTTTTCTGAAGCTGCTGTAGCCCTGTTTGTAATTGAAGATACATAAGCTGAGATGAGAAGTTTGAAGCTGTAGAGACCCACTGGACTTGATGATTGTAACTAGTTTGAACATCTGATTTATGGGATCCTGGTCTATGTCAATGGTGATGTGTTTCTTATTGTAAATTGTTATTTTCTTTTTGTTTCCATTCTGTCCACTTTCTCTGATAAAGAACAGCAAATATAGAGCTAGGATTTACTGTTAAAAGTACCATAATCTCACCGATAAGCTTTATCTTTATGTTTTCCTCCAATTGTGTATTTAAGAATGACTTAAATTAAGTATAAACATTATCAAGGAATTTTGGTTAGTCCATGTCTTGATGTGCAAAATTTGAGAAGAATTTCTTGAATGATATTTTCAATTCATGCTAAGTAGAGTTAAAACTAGAAAAGTTTATGGTTTACTCTGTCTTCTAGTTATTTCTCCAAATGTTGTCTAAAATTTTCCCTTAAGAGTATGTTGAAAGCAGGCTAGTTTCAAAGTACTTACCTGATCTTAGACTACTTTTTGTGTTTATCAAGAATGTTTCCCCTTTGAATATGCTGAAAGCAAGCTAAGTTAAAAGTCTTTACTTGATCTTAAGCTATTTTATGTGTTTTAAATTTTTTCTATTGAAAGTACATCAAAAGAAGGCTAGTTTAAAAGCACTTACTGATCTTAGATTACTTTTGTGTATTTCCTAAAGTGTATGCCAAAAGCAGGATAGTTTCAAAGTACTTACTTGATCTTAGGTTGCCTTTTTTTCTTTCATTTGTTTGATTTCCTTCACTCCATTTCTTATTGTTTCATTCCATAAAATCAACTTAAAGAGATCCCTTGACATAGATGACTTTCCCCATGGACCACTCTTGAACCTTGTTGTTTCAATTAAATCCTCTTATGACTCCACAGCCCAATGGATTGAAGTTGCTTCTTGCCTATCTTATTAGCTAAATCATTCATTCACTTTCATAAACCTTCACCCTTCATTTAGACTTCCTTCACCTTCATCATATCTTTGCCCAACCAAAACAAAAAAAAAACCTTGTTCTTCATAACTAGCCTAATATCACATTTCAGAACTTAAAAGATAAATCAATATTTGCACTTATAAGAGAGATCCCTCTCTAGATTCAGGAGGGCTAGATCCTAGAATCCAAAGTGGTTCATATGTAGGCTTTGCAGTTTGTATTTTCCAATCTTGTAAATTGCATAAGCCTAACATTCTAGCAACTTTGCTGGGGATTCTGAGTAAAATCCTTAAAACAAAACACTCAGTGTTCAGTGCAGTACAAGTAGCTCTCTTCAAGCACTACCAAATCAAATGGTAATCATGATCAAACCTATTTGAATCAGTGACAAACTAAGTAACCCTTAGGATTTTCATAGAGCTTATCAAAACTTGAAGGAATCAGCTAGCTAAGCCATAAAAGTAAACTTTCTTTATCTCATCACCTTAGCTAAGTGTTGAAACAAATTTAGGACACTCTCATAACCCATAGGACTGAAAAAACTCAGAAAACTCAAAAATGTTTCAGATTGGTATTCAAATCAATAATTGGTGGTGGACCATAAAAAATTTTACCTCCTAGAGCTAAAAATTTCCACCTGGCGGCTCCACAATCCTAAACAGACCTAAAGACTCCACTAGGAAACCCATTACTATCATAACATCATATAAACTCAGTTAAGAAAACTTTAAGGATTAAAGTTTTCTTGCCAAAGATCAGTTAGCCAACTAAAGATTGTCATATTTGGTTAAATTTTTCTTATTATTGGGTCTGAAAACATAGCATAGTGGCTTCTAGAAGAGTCCATACTAGAGCCCATCCTAACCCAAATCCTCCTGAGATATTTGATAATCTTGAAAGAATTCTTAGGAAATCTTCTAAAGTCCGAAATCCAACTATTGTCAGACCAATTGTTAGAGCTAATTCCTTTGCTGAAAATCTCACAGCTCTACACGACTGACAAAATGACTTAAGAAACCCATTCAGAACTAGGTCACTTGATGATATAATTCAGATAGACTCTGAGTCTCCACCTTCATCCCAAGACAAAAGTGAACATCCTAGTAGAAGAAAAACTACTCTACCTAACTTACATTTCCTCCATAATTTTGGTTTCTCTCATCCTAGATCTACTCAACAGTCTCTTACTGGTCCATCCACTTCTGTTATCCATACACCCACTGTTCAAACCACCCCATTTCAGAAACCACCTCCCTTCTTGCATCCTCCACCTATAAACCCCCCATTTTTCCCACAACCTCCTATCATGTCAACATGGTATGCCCCTCTAGTCCTTCCTTTACCTTTATTCAATCTTCTACAAGACTATCAGTCCAAGATACCATTGTATGATGCCAGTGGCACTACTACTTCTTCACAACATGTGGACAAGATGAATGACTAATTTGACAGAAAAGAGATTGATGATGAAACTGTCAAACTTAGATTGTTTGCTGAAATTTTAGGGGGAGAAGCAAGAAAATGGTTCAAAGGCTTAACCCCTAATAGTATCAATGACCTTCAAGCCCTCCATCAGTTATTCCTAAACAAGTGGGAAGTCAATAAAAACCCGCTCCAAATACTTTCATATTACAACAACCTCAAAAGAAACACTGGGGAAAGTGTTCAAGCTTATTGCACTAGGTTCAATAGTGTTTATAATGCCCTTCCCCTAGAATTAAAACCTCCACAAGCTCAGCCTTAAAAAATTTTCCTAAAGGATTTGATCCTGAAATGGCCTATCAGCTGAGAGAAAGAGACCCTTTAACTCTAGAAGACATGCAAAAAGGAGCTCTTGTTGTGGAAGTGAATTTGATGGAGAAAAGAGTAAGGATTAGGAATGAAAAGAAAGTATCATTTAGGGCGGAATCTGCACCCTCCACATCTAGCTCTAAGATGGAAATAATGATGGAGGAAATGATGAAAAAGATGAGCATACTTGAGAGAGCACAAGCTAGTCAAAACCAATCAGCTCCCCAAAACAGAAATCAATCTCAAAATCAAAATCAAAACTTTAGGAGAAACCAACCTCAAAACAGACCAAGAGACCCTGATTAGGAGATTATAACTCCTTTTCATCAAAACTATGTAAGTGAGGTTGAAGAAACAATTGAACAAACAAAGGAAGATGACATAAACATGTTGGGAGTAGACAATGATAATTTTTATGTTCATTACAATAGGAAACAAGGTCTATATACACCCTATGATGATAAAAGAGCAGAGGATGAATATTACTAACAAGAATTGGAAAATTTCATCATAGAAACTCCAAAAGAGTATGACCTTAGGAGTAAAAAGAATCAGGATACTCCCAACAAAAAAACCTCTGATAAATCTACAAAAAACAGCCCTGTGAACAAACCTAAAGTTACAAAACAAAAGGACAAAACAGTGGCTGTAAATTCTGATCTAAACAAAGAGAAAGGCACTCAAATTAATGAAAAACAGAGTGCAGATCTTAGCAGCGCTAGCACCTCAGCCAATGCTCCTGTTAAAACAATTTTGACCAATGTAAATAGAGGAAATCAGCAAACTGGTTTTGCTCATAGAGTAGTGATTAATAAGGCTGAAACAAACATTGTAAAAAGTTAGTTGTCGTTTAGTTTGGAACAAGAAATTGCCAAGATCAAAATCTATGTTCCCCTCACTGAATTAGTCACCCAAGATGTATATAGATCACAACTTTTGAAAGCTTTCAACATAGCAAAAAATAATGACAATGTTAACCTCAGTGATGACCAACCAGAACTCTTATTTGGTCCAAATTCTGAGGGAAGATACCAAGAAGGACCAGTTCCTCCTTTTTATGTTAATTTGAAGATTCATGACAAAATTTTACACAATGCCATGCATGACTCAGGGGCCTCTCATAACATAATTCCAAAAGAATTAATGGAGAGTCTAGGCCTTGAAATAACTAAACCATACAAAGATCTATACTCTTTTGACTCCAGTAGAGTGAAATGTTTAGGTTTGATCAAATACCTTTGTGTGAACTTAGCTCAAATTCCAGCCAAGTGTTTAGTGATGGATATTGTAGTGGCTGATGTACCCCTCAAATATGGTATGTTGTTATCAAGATCATGGGGGGCTAAGTTGCAAGGAATAATGCAAATGGATATGACATATGCTACCATCCCTGTTTTCAATCAGACTATAAGACTTTACAGGGAAACTCACATGCAATACATAGTAAGTAGCCAAGAGAGACCAGAAAACTCTCCTCTTTATTCCGTACATACAGGCCTTGACTCATTTATTCCCTTCAATAATGAAACATTCAATGAGCAAGAAACCTTAACTGACTTAGTGGCAGACACAAAAAAGGAGGAAGACATGACAAAACTATCAAAACAGTTGGTCAAATCAGAAAATTACAGCAAAAAAGTCATAGGTTTAGAGTTACAAAACAATCATCCATTGCTTTTCAACCTAGAGAGTCAAGAGAAGAATCCTCAACTTAATGAAAAACATGAGGAACTAAAACAAATTCAACATGGTGCTGACTTACAAGAACAATCCAAAAGCACACTAGATGAAGAGGATAGTAGTCAAACTAGTAAATCTGAAACTAGTCCTCTTTGGAGTATAAATTTTGATGGGTCTAGCACTAAGAATGATGCAGGTGCAGGAGAGTGGCTTCATAATACAAACAATAATAATGCTGAAGGACACTCATACAAATTGAAATTTCAATGCACAAATAACATAGTTGAGTACGAAGCTCTCCATTTAGGCCTACACTTATTGAAAAAATTAGGGGCCAAAAGGATAAAGGTTCATGGTGATTCTAAACTAATAATTAGGCAACTGAATGGGGAATATAGTGCCAAACACCCTAGACTTAGAGCCTATAGAAATTATGTCATGGACTTATTGAAAACATTTGATGAATTCCAACTTATTTTTGTCCCAGGAAACCAAAACATCCTTGCTAATGGTTTAGCCTTTGCTACTAGAACTTGTCTAACACCTTATGAAACCAAACAATGCACCACCCAAATCAAATTTAGACCAGCTATCCCAAACAATGAAAAATAATGGCAAGTGTTTGAGGGAGACAAACAAATAGAAGACTTCCTACAGTCCATAAATGGATTTGAGCCACCAAGTTCAGATTCAGAGTATGAAAATGACTGTCCTATTGAAGAAAATCCACTTGATGAAGAAGTAAAGTCTCCAAAGATTGCTGATATAAATATGTTGTCTAATAAACTTGAACATACCACAAAGATTAGTGCAGATTTAGAGAAAGAAGACTTAGAAACATTGCAATTTAACACTGAAAGCTTGCCAAAAGGACTGGTCCCATTAGAAGAGTTGTTTGATTTCAATGATGTTGCCAAGAAACCAAAACTGGAGCCTGTTGAAACTGAAGTAGAAGAGTGTAACATAGGCAGTGAACTAAAGCCAAAAATGATCAAACTGTCTAAAACTTTACTAGCTCACATCAAGCTGAAATACATTGAGTTGTTTAAGGAATTTTCTGATGTTTTTGCATGGAGTTATGAGGATCTAAAATCCTATGACACAGATATAATTCAGCCTAAGATACCTCTTAAAAAAAATCAAAAAGATTTTAAACAAAGACTGCGTAGAATTAATCCTATTCAGTTACCTTTGGTTGAGAAAGAAATCAAGAAAATGTATGAAGTTGGAATTATTGTCCCTATTCGATACTCAGAGTGGGTGTC
The DNA here is from genome assembly GCA_034641835.2 of Pinus albicaulis. NCBI lineage: Eukaryota > Viridiplantae > Streptophyta > Pinopsida > Pinales > Pinaceae > Pinus > Pinus albicaulis. The sequence continues at coordinate 1,011,718,574 of CM076582.1, read as the reverse complement.
TAATCTTGTGTCAGTGAGGAAGAAAACCAGAGAAATAAGGCTTTGTATTGATTTTAGGAACTTAAACAAAGCCTCATTAAAGGACAACTACCCTTTACCCAAGATGGACCACATTTTACAAAAGGTAGTTGGTTCTAAAATAATTTCTTTGCTAGATGGCTTCTCAGGTTACAATCAGATATTAGTACACCCTGATGATCAGATCAAAATAGCCTTTACTACACCTTGGGGTACTTTCATGTATGTGAAAATGCCTTTTGGTTTAATGAATTTTGGTGCTACATTTCAAAGAGCCATGGATATTGCATTCTCAGAAGAATTAGGCTACTTCATCATTATTTACCTTGATGATATCACTGTTTTTTCTAAAATAGATGAAGAACACCTAGAACACTTGAGAAAATTCTTTGAGAAATGCAGAAAGTATGGGTTATCTTTAAATCCAAAGAAAACAATGTTTGGTCTCCTAGTAGGTAAACTACTTGGACACATCATATCAGAAGAGAGGATAAAGATAGACCCAAAGAGGATTGATGGTATATTGTAAATCAACCATCCTAGAAACATCAAGGAACTTCAATATTTCATTAGGAAGATTAATTTATTGAGAAGGTTCATACCCAACTTAGCTAAACTCCTTAGAAACATAACAAACATGTTGAAAAAGGAAGAAGGAGTTAAATGGACCTTAGAAGCAAAGAAATCATTTGAACTGGTAAAACAAGCATTAACCAAAACACCAGTTCTTCTAAGCCCTGATTTTACAAAGGATTTCTTCATTTTTTCATTTGCATCAGAACACACTGTGGCTGTTGTCCTATTACAGAAAAATTTGAAAGGACAAGAACAGCCAATTGCATTATTTAGAAAGGTGCTGAGAGATGCACCTTTGAAGTACAATATCATGGAAAAACAAGCCTTTGCTTTAGTCAAAGCCTTGAAAGACTTTAGAGTTTATATTTTACATTCCCATATAATTGCATTTGTGCCAAATTCAGTTGTAAAAGACATTTTAACCCAGGACCCAGATGGAAAAAGAGGAAAGTGGTTAGCTGTGATACTTGAACATGATTTAGAAATCAAGCCCACTAAACTCATAAAAGGCCAAGGACTAGCAAGATTATGGCTGAATCTAATTTTGAAGCTCTTGATATAAACATGATAAATGCATTAGATGAACAGGAGGAGTTGTCAACTCCCATTATTGAAGATAATTTTATGTTTTCATCTTGGTACGCTGATATTTTATATGTTTTTCTCAATTTGAATACACCTCCTGGTTTGTCTAAAACAAAGGCAAGATTTTTAAAGTTAAAATCTGTTAATTACTGCATTTTGGATAAATGTCTATATTGGAAAAATGCTAGTGGATTATTGCTTAAATGTTTGCCTGAGAATGATGCAGATAAGATCAAGCATGAGTTCCATGAAGGATAATGTGGAGGCCACCTCTATTGGAAGACAACTGCTAATAAAATCCTAAGAGTTGGTTACTATTGGCCCACCCTCTTTCAAGATGCCCAAAAAATGATTATTGCATGTCACAAATGCCAACTCTTTTAAGGCAAAATAAAATTGCTTCCCTTACCCTTGCATCCAATCATGTTGAAGCTCCTTTTTAGCAGTGGGGTCTAGACTTCATTGGGGAAATCCATCCACCCTCATCTGCCCAACATGGATGGATCCTCAATACAACAGACTAATTTACCAAATGGATAGAAGCCATCCCTTCTAGGCAAGCCAATGACTCTGTCATCATAAAATTCCTTGAAAATCATATCTTATCTAGATTTGGCTGTCCTAGGAAGATTATCACTAACAATGCTGCTACATTTGGATCCAAAAATATGGTTGAATTCTGTCACAAATATCAAATTACATTGGGTCATTCTACTGCTTATTACCCTCAAGGTAATGGGTTAGAAGAATCCTCAAACAAGAGTTTGGTGAATATAATCAAAAATTTGCTGGAGGACAATAAGAAATCATGGTACACAAATCTAGTACATGCACTATGGGCTAACAGGTTAACACTTAAGAAATCAATTGGAATGTCACCCTACCAGCTAGTTTATGGGGCAGATGCAATCTTTCCAACCAGTCTAGGAGTGCCAATCATGAAGCTGATCCAAGAACTTCAGTCTAAGGATAATGATATGACAAGAATAATTAATCAGACAACAAACCAAAGAGGAATTCTACAACAGAGCACTACAAAAGCAAGAAAACATCAAGAAGTTGTTTGATAAAAGGACAAAGGCCAGTGATTTCAGCATTGGTGACAAAGTTTTAAAGTGGGATTCCAGGAGAGAAGATAAGGGCAAGCATGGGAAATTTAATAACGTATGGCTTGGCCCTTATCTCATTCATTCTACTGTTGGTAACAATGCTTATTTTTTGCAAGAATTGAATGGAGCTGAACTTTTTGGGGCTCCTGTCAATGGCAGGATGCTCAAACATTATTTTTCTTGACCATATCAGTTTGGAGCTTTTTTTCTTTTCATTGTAAATACCATACCTATCGTTTCATTAAAAGTTGGAAAAGAGAAAAAATACAAAAAAATAGAAAAGAAAAGAGGGCAGATTATGAAAACAAGAAAGGTACAGCCCCATACAAAAAGAGAAACAAAGTCTGAAAGTGTGCTAGCTCAAATTTCACTCCTAAAAACACACTTCTAGTTAGTCATACAGCCTAATCATGACTAATTAGTTTTAAATTTACTGCTGATAGGTTAGTGAATAGATCATCCAAACAGCATAATATTGGCTTATCAGTAAGGTAGATTAGGATAGAAAAATGAAGGTTCAAACAAGCTCAAAATCTGAACCTATGAATTTCAAAAGATGAATGGCTCCAATTATATCAAATCTTGAGCCAAAGATAGAAAACAAACTGGTTCTAATATGCCCAAAACTTGAACCAAGAAAGAGAGAAAAATAGCTCAAACAAATTCAAAATCAAAGCTGAGAGGATAATGAAGGATGTTTTTAGTTTTCAGATCTTAAGCATTCACCATTTTTCTTTAATTTTCTGCAAACTTTAGTCTATGTGCAACTTTTTTTATGCCATAGATCAGCAGCAAGTCAGACTGTCTAATCCTGGCTCGGCTTCTTTTAAATTTCTATTTTAGAATTTAGAGAATAAAATTCTGTCAGGCAGTCTAATCCTGACATATTATAGTTAGATAGAGAAATTAATGAGCTCAACAATTCAATCTGAGTTCATGGAGAAATAAGGGTAGACTTAGATTATTTTTATGTTTTTTCAAAAGAATAAAATGTTGATGAAAAGAGTTTTCCAATCCAAATTCACTCTGAAAGAAGAAAAAATGTTATGATCATTAGGATTGGGTAGGTAGAAAGGTTGTTTTGATAGAATTCCAATGTTTTGAATTGCTGCAAACATTGTCAGATCAAAAGAATACCAACAAAAGAAAAGCAAGTTGTAGCCCAATGGATAAGGCACTGATTAGCTTCCAGAGAATACTTGTTTGAAATTCTTGACACCTTCAAGAAGGTGCCATCCCCATGTGGAGCCACTGTTAGCCACCTATAAAAAAAATTTATATCAAATGGTGGCTAAATATTTTGAAGCCTTCAATAAACAATTTCATGGCCAAATTGTGAGTTCTTAAAGTCTTATGAAGATAACTAATCCTTGAGTTAATCTTCACTATTGGTTCCCTCATAATCCTAAAAAATCTGTTGTTTTCCAAGAGAAGGACTACTTTAAACCCCATTTTCATCCCTTTTTTCCTCCATAAAATCCCTCCATAAGCCTCATTTAACCTTCAAAATCACTCCAAAATCCCTTTAAAACCTTATATCTCTCCTTTATCTGGTTTCAAAATCCTCCCTTTAGACTATCGGAACCCTCAGTTTGGCTTAAAAATCATTGTTTTTGGCTTAAAAACACCCTTCTTGCACTATGAGGGTCATAAGCCCCCAAGGGCTTATCTTCTTTAAGCCCCTTCCTCCATATGTCCTACAGTCCTGTAGTCGAGCGCTAAAAGCCTGTTTTCTTCTATTTTTTCACCCAGACAATTCAATTTTTAAATGAATGTCGACCGTTGATCTATCCAGATCAACGGCCATCGCACTTTATTCTCTGCCCGATCCTTGGCCTTAACATTTCTCCCGTTCAAAACCTCTGCCCCTTCTTTTAATCTTGACCGCTCATCTGAGAGATCGGACGATCAGGATTAAACACGATAGTCCATTGATCCGCCCGCTCCACAACAAATTAATGTCGGGCCCACCGTTCCTTGTACCTCGCAACTTACCCCATCGCAATTTTTCTGCACCATCGGATCTGGACCCTCCGATCCGACGGTTGACAATCTGTTACACGTTTTTTTTGCACATGTAGTTTAACACCAAAAAAAAACGCGAAATGGGCAGTATTGAAGGGACGGGTGTCAGCAAGTTTGTGGTATCGCGTTTTTTTGGCAAAATTTCGAAACCGCCTCAACACTGCACAAAAACCATTTTGGTTTTCCGCCTTACCACTTATCTCTGCATCACTGAATTTTCGCCTTCTAATCTGGGCCATTGATTGCTAAGATCCGATGGCTCCAATTATGTCCCATCCCATGTCATTCGCCCTTCCCCTTTTCTCCCAAATGCCTCGTCAAACAATATCAACCGTTGGATATTCTAATCCGACGGTCCCGTTTTAACCTCCCCCCCATTTCATCTGCCATCCTTCTACTCTCCCCAAACATTTCACCGACTAATCACCACCGTTCATTCCCCTGATCAAACGGCCCTGACTTAAACTTACCACCATTCACGTTTCCACTCCATCTATTCCTCGAAAGACTTCATCGCTTGATCTCCATCGTTCATCATTCTAATCCGACGACCCTTATTTAACTTCCCCTCCATTACCTTTCTTCACCATCTGACCTCCCAAATGAACCCACCGTTTAATCTCGGCCATTGGTCATTCTAATCCAATAGCCATGATCTAATCTCACACCCAAACCTTCAAAGCAGTGCTAAACCCATTTTTCGCAAGATTTAATTAATTTTTCTTTGTTTTATGCAGGGTTTATGGTTTTTTTCTCAAAGTTTCAAAATCACATGAAGGCCAGGGATGATGATCCCTAACCTTCAGTACGGGAAGGGATCCAAGGAGGTTTTCATTGAAACAGACCCCTCCACCTGTGGAACCCTCTACGCGCCTGCAAAACAACAAAAACACAGTAAACATCAATTATACAAAGAGTATCGGTGTTAAAGGATGAGATTAGAGCAGAAGTGAAGAATTAAAGGTTTTAAACACAGTTTTAAGATATTAAGGCACAAACTCAAGAAATCAAAGGCCTAATCCAGAGATAGAGACAGTATTACAGTGTGAAGACCTGAAGATGAAGTTCAAGACCTAATTAAGCCTAAAACACAGAATAAAGCACATTAAAGGTTCTTTAGGAAAAACAAGGAGATCTATCAGTCTGAAAAGCCTCCACTACCACATCATGAGGCTAATTGAATCCTATCCAGCTACCAAAGAGCCACCTACAGCTTCCATAAATCAAAAGAAGGCCTACTTATTGCCCAGTTCGAAGACATTTATCTAAAGACACCTGAACAGTTATTACCAATGAAAGAACAAATTCTAAAACTGTCAGTGAAGTTATTGTAAAATATAAATAGGCCTTAAAGTCATTCTTTTTACCCATTAAGCCTTAAAAAGCAGAAACAGAGTTATGAAACAGAGTTGTAGATAGAATGCATTCCTGCCTTATGCCTTGCATGGTTTTCAAGGCTAGGAATTGCATTTACTATGGAATTAATGATACTTAAACCCTAGAAACTCTTCCACCTCCTCATTTTCTTAAAAAATCTCCTTGAGGAGCACATTATAAAAGGTTGGTCTCTGGATATATGTTGCATGTAAATATTTTTCTGAAGCTGATGTAGTCCTGTTTGTAATTGAAGATACATAAGCTAAGATGAGAAGTTTGAAGCTGTAGAGACCCACTGGACTTGATGATTGTAACTGGTTTGAACATCAAATACTAGTTGATTTATGGGATCCTGGTCTATGTCAATGGTGATGTGTTTCTTATTGTAAATTTATATTTTCTTTTTGTTTCCATTCTGTCCACTTTCTCTGATAAAGAAGAAAAAATATAGAGCTAGGATTTACTGTTAAAAGTACCCTACTCTCACTAATAAGCTTTATCTTTATGTTTTCCTCCAATTGTGTATTTAATATTGACTTAAATTAAGTATAAACATTATCAAGGAATGTTGGTTAGTCCATGTCTTGATGTGAAAAACTTGAAAAGAAGTTCTTGAATGATATTTTCAATTCATGCTAAGTAGAGTTAAAACTAGGAAAGTTTATGGTTTTCCCTGTCTTCTATTTCTTTCTCCAAAGGTTGTCTGAAATTTTCCCTTAAGAGTATGTTGAAAGCAGGCTAGTTTCAAAGTACTTACCTGATCTTAGACTACTTTTTGTGTTTATCATGAATGTTTCCCCTTTGAATATGTTGAAAGCAGGCTAAGTTAAAATTCTTTACTTGATCTTAAGCTATTTTATGTGTTTTAAATGTTTTCTATTGAAAGTACATCAAAAGCAGGCTAGTTTAAAAGCACTTACCTGATCTTAGATTACTTTTATGTGTTTCCTTAAGTGTATGCCAAAAGCAGGATAGTTTCAAAGTAATTACTTGATCTTAGGCTGCCCTTTGTTCTTTCATTTGTTTGATTTCCTTCACTCCATTTCTTATTGTTTCATTCCATAAAATCAAATTAAAGATATCCTTTGACATAGATGACTTGCCCCATGGACCACTCTTGAAACTTGTTGTTTCAATTAAATCCTCTTATGACTCCATAGCCCAATGGATTGAAGCTGCTTCTTGCCTATCTTGTTAGCTGACTAATTCCTTCACTTTCATACACCTTCACCCTTCATTTAGACTTCCTTCACCTTCATTATATCTTTTCCCAACCAAAACAAACAAAAACCTTGTTCTTCATAACTAGCCTAATATCACATTTCAGACCTTAAAAGATAAATCAATCTTTGCACTTATAAGATAGATCCCTCTCTGGATTCAGGAGGGATAGATCCTAGAATCCCAAAGTGGTTCATATGTAGGCTTTGCAGTTTGTATTTTCCAATATCGCAAATTACAGAGGCCTAACAGGAGCCTCATCTCATGCTACTACTATTGGGAATTCAAACGTAGCAGAGCTATCTATTTTGACATTCTCGTCCCCCATGGATGATTCTTCCTGATGGGATGAACTAACCTCGAAGTGTGTTGGAGATTGATAAATAAAAGGATCAGGTTGTTCCAGGACCAATTGTTTAACAACACTACTAGCATCCAAATGATGATCAATTAAATGTTGTTCCTCAAGTACCTGATGCTCCCCACTGGTCTCTTTGTTTCCTTCAATTCTCTAATCCTGATCAATGATTTTCCACTATTTTTTTGAATCTAGAGTCTTGATATCAGGAGTGGATATTTTTTTCGAAGGGTAGTGAGGTCCAGACACGGAAGACACTGATGGCCCAGGCTTTGGTATGGTAGCTGCTTTCTGTGGTCATGTCTTCCTATTATCTCTGTATGACATGGACTGTTCATTTTCGACCCTTGATATCAAATCTCCAAAGAATGTCTTTCTTCCCAAATCTACACCCTTATTTTACTTCTTACGACCCATCTTTCTTGTAGTCAGTAGGGTGTGGGAGTGTTTGTAGATGTTGATATCATCATATTGACACACATGGACCCTATGTGTATCAATTCATCCTATAAGTGCTTTAGTTTCTATAGCAGTGAGCCCGCTCAGGTTCATTAGAGCGATGCGCAAGTTCTTACCTCCCAGCAACTATATAGTTGAAGACACCCTAAAGCAACACCCAAAAATTGAAACTTATAAGTGTCCCAGCAAGACATTGGTGAGCCTTCTCAAGTTCGTTAGAGTGATGCACAAGTTCTTACCTCTCGTCTTACCGCTTGACAATTGTGTCGGTGGAGACACACTAAAGAAAGAAAAAATGCCCAAAAATTCACATTCCTAAGTGTCCCAACAAGACATTGGTGAACCCGCTCAAGTTCGTTAAAGAATTGTGCAGGTTCTTACCTCATGTCTTACTGCCCGAAAATTGTGTCGCTGGATACACTCTAAAAAAACACACAGAAATTGCACCTCTAAGTGCCCCAGTGTAGCATTGGTGAGCCCGCTCAAGTTTGTTAGAGCGCTGCACAGGTTCTTACCTCTCGTCTTACTGCTTGGAAATTGCAGACTAAGTACAATCTATCTTCTAAGAAATAACTTTGATTAATTAGATCATCACTACCATCCCCAGCAACGGCACCAAAATGTTGGGTTGTATTAATCACTATTAAATGACTAAAACAGTACACATAAATTATCAATCCAAGGACGTCTTTTATTTCAATGACCATCACACTGTCTGTGCTGATACACCCAATCACAAGCAAACCCAATAAAGGAAATCATTGCTGAAGTAAATTCTGGAAGTAAATCACTCATGCAGAAATAAAATTATCTACAAGACTATAATCACACTTCAATTATTCTGTTCTAGCACACCACACAACAATTATCCAACTGGTATCTCTAATCTCATATGTGTAACAGCATACCAAATATTGAAATTGAAGCGAATATATTCACAGCTGAAATAGCAGCAACAACACCTCTACTGATACATAAACAAATATACACAACTATCTTAATCACTGCAATCCCTGCTAAAAAGGATGGCCCTTCCTCCCTAGCAGGGCACAGGTAGAGAAAGAACTTAAAGGAAACTAAATCGAAGAATGCATGTAACAACAATAACAAGATAATCTGTTTTAATATGAGCAAAATTACAGAGCCAAAGTAATGTTGTTCCCCGCTAACCTTTCGACCTCAAGGTCCGAGAACTATATAGTGGTTACATATCAGAAAAACAAGGGATAGATAATTCATGAGAATCTTATGATTCTCATGTTGATCGAAATAGAATGCATATGGTTATAACCACTTCTTAATAAAAGTCTGACTGGAAAATTATAGATTACAATCAAAACCGTCTAGAGGCTTTTATCCAAAAATAAAATACTTAATAACTTCTACAGCTATCACGATAAACCACAACTATAACGTAACATCTAGAGGACAGGTCAACAACAGAAGTTCATGAGATCCAGTCAGCGATATAGCTATAATAGCAGTTTGCCAGCGGGCCTGTAACAGCAAAGTGTAACCGCATCATGGTGTAAAAATTTCACTGTAACGCACACCCTTAACTATTCATGTACACTTCATGCTCGAGATATTTTGTGATACAAATGACATCTGGAAAGACAATACAAAGACCATAGATATTCTCCAAAAATTCATCCTCAATTAGTCATAAAAAAGGTACAATATATCATAATAATTGATGAAATGGCAAGGTAATGAAAATAAGGTGAAACAACACAACTTAAGATAGAAAGGTAGGAAAAAGAGGCAAATATAGCCCCATTGGTTATAGTCATGAGGAAAAATACGGGAAACAAATGTAGGAAAAGTGTGCAAAACTGGCACCCAACAATCACCAAGGAAGAAGTTTACCAAAACTGGAGAAAATCAACCAACCCAATCACAAACAGGATCTAAAAAAATAGATGGAAATAGTAAAAGAGATGGAACTATAAAAATAAGGGAGCCACTAAAGTGCTGGGGTTGTGGAGAACCTCATCTGCTATGAGATTTTCCTCACCGAGCCATTCAGAACATACAAGTGTTGAGAGAGGATACTATTGTAAATGACGTGGAAAGAAACATTCCCAGAATCAGTGTTGCACTAGAAGACCGTCAAGTTAAACACCAATCAACTATGGACGAAATAGAAGGTATGACTGTTGAACAACCTGTTTTTGTTTTGATAGATCCAGGTGAAAATTTAAGTTATATAAGTCCTCAAATTGTGGAAAAGTGCAATTTGAAGTCAAAAAAATTTCAGCAAGCATGGTTAGTTTAGTTAGCTACAGGAATAAAAAGAAAAGTGACCCATAAATTACCAAATACTATTGTAAATTTAAATGGGTATGAAATTGAACTGAATTTGAATATTTTGCCTCTAGGTTCCTATGATGTGTTGGTAGGAATGGACTAGTTAGAAAAATAGAAATCCATACTAAATTGTTTAGATAAAACAATACACTGTGATAGTTAAAGGGAAACCCAAACCTATAATAGTGAGACAAATTTTAGCACTTTAGTTGAAAAGAACAAAAAAAAAGGGTTTCCAAGTGTATGTTGTACATGTGGAAGAATTGGGACAACAAACTGAGAAAAAAAAAAAAAAAAAAAAAAAAAAAAAAAAAAAAAAAAAAAAAAAAAAAAATTGGAGAAAACTTACCAGTCATCAGAGAATTTAAGGATGTATTTCCAGATAAAATTCCTCATTTAACCCCTAAAAGAGAAATTTATTTTTCAATTGAGTTAATACCAGGAGCTACCCTAGTCTCTAGATCCCCATACTGAATGAGTACCCCATAATTGTTAGAGTTAAAACTGCAGCTACAAGAGTTGCTGGACAAAGGCTATATAAGACCAAGTGTACCCCCATGGGGAGCACTGGTACTGTTTTTCAAAAAGAAAGATGGTAAATTCAGAATGTGTATAGACTACCAACAACTAAATAAACTGACAATCAAGAATAGATATCCTCTACCCAGGATAGATGATTTATTTGATCAAGTGAGAGGAGTCACAGTCTTTTCAAAAATTAATTTAAGGATAGGTTATCATCAACTGAGAGTTAAAGATGAAGACATAAATAAAACTGCATTCAGAACAAGATACAGACACCATGAGTTTGTAGCTCTACCTTTTGGGTTAACTAATGTACCTGCTACCTTTATGTGCCTAGTGAACAGTGTCTTAAGTAAATATCTAGACAAAATTGTTCTAGTATTTAGTGATGACATTCTGATATATTCTAAGAATGAAGCTGAACATAAAGAACATCTCAGAATTGTCTTACAAACTCTTAGAGAACATAATTTTTATGCTAAAATTAGCAAATGTGAATTTTATAAAGATAAAATTCAATACTTGGGCCATATAATTTTATAAAAAGGATTAGCAGTGGTCCCAGAAAAGATACAAGCTATTATGGATTGGCCAGTACCTACTGATGTTTCCTCTATAAAGTCTTTCATGGGAATTACAGGATATTATAGGATATTTGTAGAAATATTTTCAGCCTTAGCATATCCTATCACATCTCTACAGAAGAAAGGAGTGAAGTTTGAGTGGACAGAAAAATGTCAACATAGTTTTGAACAGTTAAAAATTAAACTCACAACTGCACCTATTCTAAATATTGTTGTTCCAAACCAAGAATTTGTAGTATGTACATATGCTTGTGGAGAGGGATTAGGAGGAGTGTTACTGCAAGAAAACTCGGTCATAGCATATAAGTCAAGAAAATTAAAGAACAATGAGCAAAATTATAGTGTGTATGACTTAGAACTAGCTACAATAATACATGCCTTGAAGATGTGGAGACATTATCTGTTAGGAAAAATATTTGTATTAATGATAGATCACATCAGTTTGAAATATTTTTTCACACAACCTGATTTAAATGCTAGGCAAGCTAGATGGTTGTCCTTCCTTAGTGAATTTGACATGGAGATCAAACATATAAAGGGGAAGGAAAATAATATTGCATATGCTTTAAGTAAGAATGCTTGTCAAAGTCTGGATAGTGTTGGGAGTAGTGAAAACTTTGATATTGAAGGATTGATCCACGAAGTAATGAGACAAGTCCCAAACTATGAAAAACTCGAAGAAAAATTGTAGAAAAATGAGATAGTGGGGTATACTCAAAACCAAAAGGGACTGATTTGTTACAAAAACATATTATACATCCCCAATGTGAACTAATTAAAAAGTGAAATTCTAGATGAGTATCGTAAAGGACACTATGAAGGACATCTAGGGTATCAAAATTAATTTCAGCCTTAAGAAAGAATATGTTTTGGCCAGGTATGAAAAAGGATGTACCCAATTATTTAGCTAGATGTTTGGAATGTCAGCAAGTAAAGGTAGAGCATCAGCATCCAGCAGGATCAATGAATCCTTTACCCATCCCAAAATGGAAGTGGGAGAGAGTTTCCATAGACTTTATAACTGGATTGCCAAGAACTGAATACTAACATGATTCTATCATGGTCGTTGTTGACACACTGACAAAAACTGCACACTCCTTACCAGTAAAATCTACTTTTGGTACAGCTCAAGTAGCTAATGTATTTATGAAATAGGTTGTAAAGTTGCATGGTATTCCTAACATAATCATATCTGACAGAGATACAAAGTTTACTTCAGATTTTTGAAAGATTGTGTTTGGAGGAATGGATACCAAATTGAACTTTAGTACCGCATACCATCCCCAAACCGATGGGAAAACTAAAAGAACAAACTAGATTTTAGAAGACATGTTGAGAATGTATGTGATGGACAAACCGAAAAAGTGGGAAGACTTTCTGCATTTGGAAAATTTTTCCTACAATAATAGTTACCAAGCCTCAATCAAGATGAGTCCTTTTGAAGTATTATATGGCAGAAAGTGCCATACACTTAGATTCAACCAGAGGATAATTTAATACTTGGACCTGATGCAATGCAGGAAATGGAAAGGACTGTAAAGACAATTCAGCAAAATATAAATCCAGCACAAGACAGGCAGAAAAGCTATGCAGATAAAAAGATAATTCATAGATAATTCAATGTGGGCGATCATGTCTATTTCAGGATTAAGCCCAAAAAAAGTACTTTGTACATGGGTAGTTGTGCAAAACTAGCATCGTGCTACTCTGGACCTTTTGAAGTATTAGAAAGAGTGGGACCAGTAGCATACAAGTTGGCTTTACCTAGTCACATTAAGGTTCACAATTTTTTCATGTTTCATTATTAAAAATGTATGTGCATGATCCTACTCATGTTATTAATTGGAATGTGATACAGGTGGAACCAGAAGGGGAATTTCTTCCAGATCACTTCACATCCTGACACGAGAAGAAATTGAGCTTGAATAGAACAATGGTCAGGGTGAAAGTGCAGTGGAGGAACTTTTCACCTAGAGAAGCTACTTGGGAGAGAGAGGAAGATATGAAGGAAAAATATCCATCACTATTTGAAAAGTGAATTTTATATTTTGTCTTTGCAACACCAAGGACGATGTTTTGTTTTAGAGGGGGCATATGTAATGTCCCCAGTTTCTCTACTTTTATTAGACAGTTGAACAGTCCTAAAGGGTAAAGTGGACCTAAAGGAAAACATTTATTATGGAAATATTTTATTATTTTAAATTAATAAAATGAAAATGGAATTAATTATGCAAAGACTAGAGTATGATTAGAGATCAGGAATCCAAATCCATGTGGATGGATAAGGTTCCCAAGACTTTCGCAGTTCTCCAAAATTCCTTGGAGAAAATAAATTAAATATTGAATTTTAGATTCGAGATAAAAATCTAAAAAGATACCCCAGTAAAGAGGAAAGTTGCTGGGAAGAGGTGGAATAAAACTAGAAAGAGGAAAAAGCTAGTTTTAAAGTACTTTTGTGGAAGAAAAAAAGGATATCCTAGGCAAAAATGAAAAAAAAATCTTGATTGACTGGACGCAGTTATGGAAACAAGTTGATGGAAATCATGCTTAAATAATCAAATTCTGGGTATACAAGGGGTTGTCTACTCCTGGAAGATTTGATCTCTGCTCGGGAGGAGCTGTGGAGAAAAATCTCATAGGTTGGGAGGAAACTAGTCTACCATAATTTTTATGCACAAGTTATTCATGTTGACTTATAATTGTATTATTATAGTGAAGTTAATTAGTAGTAAAGAATTTGATATATCTATTCAGGAGTATATGTTGTATATGAAAATAATGTTAAAAATACTAAGTTGTGGTGAACTGGTAGGTCTCTGCATTTAGCAAAGTAGTCTATAATAAATATAACATTAATTTGTATTGTTGCACAGAGAATTATCTGAAGAGTACCAACTCTCATAATGTCTAAACTCTGATGTAGTTTTAAATATGAGGTTAGGTGAACTACCAGAATTAATTATGCATAGTATAAATTCCTTAGTATTATTTTACAAATCATGAAATTCTGTGAATAAACTAATACAGAATGAAAACAAGTATGTCTGACAATTAATGTAAATTTAGAACATTCAAGTAAATTTTATACTGTGGTAGAAATTGAATATTTTAATACTCTAACTGAGACATAATAAATTGTAACAGTTTCAAGGAGGAATTTGAAAAATTATTACAAGAATTGAAACACATATTCTAGGAAATGTATCATATATCGACTGTAAAAATAACTTCAATAAGGGAGAAAATAGTATATTAAATATATTACTGAGTTATGTAAATTCAAGGATATAAATCGATATACATATAAAGTCTAATTAAAACTATGTCCAACGAATTATACAAAATTGGGGAACTCTCTCCCATAAATCACAAAGTGTATAATCTCTCTGGATATTATGCAGAGGTATCATAACAGAAATCCCCAACTGGGTTACTGGACCAACCTGAAAAGGGAAAAGTCCAAAGTTAAGACTGGACATGAAATTTTCTAACAGAAGTAGTCAAGCCAATTAGGCTGCAGGGGTTACCTGCACAGATCAAGAAGCAGGAAATTAATTCTCGCATGAATTAAAAATAATAAAATAAGGTGAAAGTGCACCAAATCAGAAAGGGTAAAGGATAATTACCTTACTCATAGTTAGATAGAATCCAATATGTAATAAGCCAAGAAAGGTAAGTTATTACTGGAAAGAATAAGATGGAATCAACTAATCAATAAAGATTTAATTAAGTTCAAGTCAATTCTTACCTTATGTCCTCGATGGCTTAACGAATAAAATTGGTGATATGGGGAATGGTAGAATTCGTGTACCAATACAGAAAAACCAAATGAAGTAGTTGTCTATAAAATGAAGTTCAATTCAACCAAGAAAAATGCCTACAGGCAAAAGGGTTTAAACAACGAAGAATCAATATAGACGAGAATGTCAAAACAGGTAGAACCATTGCATATATAAAACGAATTGATAAAATTCCTTGGATTTCTCCTGGAATGATATATTAGGAATATGCGAAAATTCCTAAAGGGAATTTAAATAAAAATTCTCAGGTTTGAGATTTAACTCATTCTCAAAATATTATACACTCAACATTGACTTCAGTGGGTGGAATTTCAACCAATACCTCCATAGTCCTGAGGGTATGGACGAAGGTATCAGAGACAGTCCAATAACCAAAAATGAAATATTGAAACACTCTAAAAATACCAGCGTAAAACGAGGAATAGAATCAAGACTAAGGAATTTTGAATTTACCTATAACGTGTGAAGAGTGTTGTAATAACAAAAACGTAAGAAATTCTGAATGCAAGAGAGAGAAAGGTCTTCATGCCAAACTCCTTCACCTGCATATAACCAAAGCAAACTTATCAGAGATTCTTATGGTTAAAGGAGTAATGGAAACCACCGTGAACATAATCAAAAACCCAGAACTGAAATCATAGTTCACAATTGACTAAAGAATACATAAAAAATTTGGGAAATTACGCATACATAGAGAGCTTTAGCTTTGTGTTGTCGCAAGGAGTTACCTGCAGAGGTTGTGTTTTTTCAAACGACGAAGAACCAGAACCTCTGCCATGGTTTAGAGACAGAATCGTCACTATACTCCTGGAAAAAGCCATCGAACAAATTAGAAGACGAAATGAAATACAAAAACCTATAAATACAAATTCAACGAATATCCATTAAAACCCGGAAGAGGAAATACACCTTACCTGAGGAGATTGATGAGATTACTCCTTGCGTTGCAGACAAAATTCTCACCTCGACGCCACCAGAAGGAGTTTCTCCTCTCAAGAGGAAACAAGAGATTTGGGGAGCCGAGAATAAGAATGCATAACAGAAAAATGAAATGCGCAGCTGAGAAAAAAAGTCGAAAAGATAGACATAGCAAATGAAACCCAACTAAAACCCTACATCTCAATATGATAAGATCGTCATCGTCCATGTGGAGGAGATCCGACGATGGAGAAATTCACGCGTATGGAGGGTTCAAACACCAAGGGCATGAGCCATGTGACTATGGTACCGTACATTAAATGAAATATATTCCCGAGACCAAAATAAAATCTAGAAAGTTGATGTAACGTAATACGGAGATAGAGTCGCATTAATACCTTCGTAATTGATAAATTGTTGCATATCCAGTGAGCTGACTAGAGTCACTGACATGGAGAAGGCATAAGAGTAGTTAACGTAGGTTAGTACAATACAATACTTAGATGTAAACTGATATGTTCATCATGAACAGAACCCTTACCACATGGATATGTGAATACCAACAAGGTAAAATCGAACCAAGGTTTCATATGTAGTTATACTATGTGTCAAAGAGTGTGAATGCAATCTCTATAACAGGTTACGTAGAACTTGCATAAGGGTAAGGTTGATTCATAAGTTGAAAAGTGTGGTAGTAATAAATGTGTAATGATATATATCCCTTAGGACGATTCCCAAATAAAAAGGTAAGTTCGTTTATAAAGATTTATATGTATATTAAAAATGGGTAGGGATAATATAATCTTGATAGGTATATTGTAATACCTTATCTATGATATGGAGTATAAATAACATCATGAATGGGTGGTAAAAAGTATAAATTGTGGATAGAGTTAGGAAAAAGGTTAGTAGTAGTTAAGGGTGGGACTTAACTAGTAAACTACAATTTTCCATTAAAAATAAAATGGGATTATTCCATCGACATGCAGTCTCATTGGAATTATGAAATTGGAATTTTAGTCCCAAAGAGTAGATGTCCAAATCATGAAAGAGGCATCATTATATAAATCATGATCAAAGGAAATATAAGTAACAATAATTATTGAAGAATCTGACAACTAAATAGATTAAAAGTACAACAACTAAAATGATGGCAGATAATATTCATCAGAATGTGACAAACCATAGTAAGTCTATTGTATGTGAATAGTATGAATTCCATAAATAGAAAAAAATATTGTTGGAAGCGGAGATGTTACAAATGGTATCAGAGCCCATGTTAAAACACTGGGCCTAAATGTGTGCTCACACCAGAAAATAAAAATCCAAAAATTTTGTTGCTATAAATTGTTTTGTTTAAGATAATTTTAGACTAATGTTTACTTCTGTGTACAATGAATTAGTGCAAAACCATACAGATAAAACCATGAGTGAAGGGGATGAATTGTATGTGTATCTGGGTGGCGCTGAAAACCCACCAGATCCTAATGCTCCATTGTTGGCCATGATACATCAGATGCAAAGAGAAATGATGCAACTGAAAACCCACAATGAAAGATTGTCGCTAGCCAACGAATAGAAAGAAAGGTTAATCAGAGTATTGACCTCCAAGAACAGTCACAAAGGTGAAGTTTCTGCTAAAAAGAGAAAAGGAACTAAAAACCACTCAGAAGAGTCTAAGGATGATGAAGCCTTTAGACAACAGTCTAGAAGGAAAAAGGAATTGCAAGGAGAATTTCGAAAAATCAAACCTCCCTCTTATGATGGAGAGAAGGAGGAATATGCAGAAGCTTGGCTTCTAAACATGGTAAAATACTTCCAAGTCTATGAGTATGGAAGTAACTTGAAAGCCAGGTTGGCTATTTACCAATTACAAAGAAAGGATACCTTGTGGTGGAAGGAAAACAAAATGGTGCATGTGATAGATGAGAAAACTTTAACTTGGGAAGATTTCCAAATTAAATTTAAAAAATAGATTTCTAAATGAATGATACTATGATGATAAAGCCAAAGAGTATCATGAGCTTATGTTGGGACATCTTACCATTGATGAGCTTGTTACTAAATTTACCAACCTGCTTCACTATGTACCTTATATAAGGGAAGAGAAGGCAAAGGCACATCGATTTTTAAATTGCCTACCTATTATCTACAAGGAGAGGATAGAATTTGATAATCCCAAGACAATGGATGAAGTTATGTGCAAGGCAAGACTGTGTTATCAACAGTTCAAAGGCAGAAATAAACAAGTGAAAAACTATCAAAACAAAGAAAAGGGTAAAACCAGCATAATTAAAGAACTTTGGGAAAAATCACCAAAGGAATAATTTTACCAAAACTGGAGAAAATCAACCAGCCCAATCACAAACAAGATCTAAACGAATAAATGGAAACAGTAAAAGAGATGGAACTGTAAAAATGAGGGAACCACTAAAGTGTTGGGGTTGTGGAGAACCTCATATGCTACAAGATTGTCCTCACCGAACCATTTAGAACGTACAAGTGCTGAGAGAGGAAACTACTGTAAATGACGTGGAAAGAAACATTCCCAGAATCAGTGATGCACTAGAAGACCATCAAGCTGAACACAAATCAACAATGGTAGAAATAGTATGATTTTTGAATAACCTATTTCTGTTTTGATAGATCCAAATGCAAATTTAAGTTATATAAGTCTTAAGATTGTGGAAAATTGCAATTTGAAGTCAGAAAAATTTCAGCAAGCATGGTTAGTTTAGTTAGCTAGAGGAACAAAAAGAAAAGTGACCCATAAATTACCAAAGACTGCTATAAATTTAAATGGGTATGAAATTGAACTAAATTTGAATACTTTGCCTCTAGGTTCCTATGATGTGTTGGTAGGAATGGAATGGTTAGAAAAACAGAAAGCCATACTAAATTTTTTAGATAAAACAATACATTGTATAAATGGTGAGGGAAAATTGGTGATAGTGAAAGGTAAACCCAAACCTAGAATAGTGAGACAATTTCAGCACTTCATTTGAAAATGTTGGAACACCTAATCCTACATGGGTAGCTGTGGAATGCGAAAAGTCACAATGGAGTCCAAGTGACCTTGGAATGTGAAACCAAGAGTCACACCATTGTACTATAAATGTACATCTTTGTATAATGGAAAATAAGAGAGCTACATGCTTATCCTTCATTGTGTTGAGTTTCCTCTTGTGTGTGTGTTTATCTTTCTCCTACACCATGTGTGTGTTCAACATAGTGCTTTAACATGGTATCAGAGCGGGTGATTGATGGCCCTGCTCCAATTTGAGTGAGCCATTTGTGTTTATGGCCTATGCATATCTGCAAAATTTTGATAATTTTTGCAGCACTCAGAGTTTTTGCAGCAGTGTTTTTGCCGCCATTCAGAAGGTGTTTTGGAGAAGTAGCAGCATTCAGAAATTGGCAACATTCAGAATTTGTTTTAGAGCAGCAGTGGTTTGGAGAAACGCAACTTTGTGCATATGAAGGTTTTCTAAATTCTGATCTTTTCTCTGCATTTTCTTCCTCTAATTCTTCCTTTGAAGAGCTGCTAGAATACTGTTCAAAGTGGGGTTTTGAAGAAGTTTTTGGTTTTACTGCAAAAGAATTCTGAGTTTCTACTGGATTTTCTGCTGCTATAATATTCTGAAAATTTTTGATTTTTTTTGTAAAAATTCCTGAGCTTCTGGACTACATATTTTCTGCTGCTGGACTACTGGAAAAGTTTCTGAGTTTTCTCTGCAATATCTGGAAATTTTGTTGTTGTTTTAATGATAATTTCCTGCTCTCTGCTGTTTTTAAATTTAAAATAAATAAATAAATAAATAAATATAAAATATAAAAAATAAAATAAAATTTGCAACAACCGCCTACTCAGCCCTTGGCCTTTCGGCCTTCCCCATTCCACCTGCAACTCTCAACGCCGCTCCACACATCCGGCCCTCTCTCCATCATTCAACCAATGTGCTACCCTTTACTCCTTAAACCCACGCCTGCAACACGACCTCACTTATCCCTCCATACGCACTCACCTAACGCAGCACTCATCTACGCTCACACATCCCCATTACCCATTCGCTATACGTCCTGCGTTACCTTGGCCACTCCTCCCTTACCTATCAACGCGCCCCTACCCATCTGCTATACCTCCTACCTTCTGCGCATTACCCAACGCACTCAACACTCCACGCTATACACATCTCCGTCAACATATTCCCTTCCGCCTCCCTCGTTCAACGCTCCATTCAAACACTCTACAACTGCTACCCATACCCTCTACCAGCGCTTGCAGACTCCACGCATACGCGCCCTCCTTCCTGTGGCCTCAACGCACATCCCCTACTGCAACTCGACTTGCTACCCGAACTCACCACCTACACCTCTACCCACGATGGTCTCCACCCCTCCCTGTGCACCCTACGCATACTCCGACCCCCTAAACGCCCCCCACACTCTCCACAATCTCCATGCATTTCAACTCCCATTCCCTCTCCTTGGCCTGTCGGCGTTACCACGACACCCTCTTGACTTCATTACAATTTATCATATCTCGTTTTAATTTTATTTTTTTTAAACTAAGACCGCCCCATTTCATATAATACCGCCCCTTTCTTTAAAAATCGATTTTTATAATTTTAATAATACCCCCTCCCTTCTCAATACATTCCCTTCCCTTTTTAAATTCCCTTAGTTTTTAAACTCATTTTTTTAATAGCCCCTCTCACCCATTAAAAAAATCCCCTCCCATTCTTAATTATTCCCATTAATTTATTTTTTAATTAATTTTTAATTAATTAAAAAAAAAAAAAAAAGCAGCAGAGAGAGAGAGGAAAAAGAGAGAACATGAATAACAGTAAAAGAGGAAATGGCATATGAAGGAAATGGACTAAATACATAGAGAAAATTGCAGATTTGACATTGTGTGAATTGTGACATTGACATAAAGGGTGATTTTTTGAAGAATTTCACATTTGAAGACAAGTTTGCCATCATTGAAAACAGCGATTTGAAGAAGAAAAATTCAGCTGCCTCAAAGGCCTCTTGCACAAGTCTTTTGCTGCACACTCATACAAATATTTTGCAGAAATATTGTATTGAGCTAACATTGTATTTTGAGTGGAATTTGCCTCTTCATTCATAGTTGGAATCAGTGAATTTGAGTTGTTGATGTAATTCATTGTTGATTGCCCTCCATCATTTGAGGAGCACACTTTGTACTTTGAGAATTCCTTGAGTCATTTGTATTTGTTGAATCACATTGTAAACGGGTGCATTTTCGGTTGTAGCCGACACCCTTTCATTTTTTAAGCCTAAGTTGTTGAAAATGGCTAAAATCAATGAGGTATTAGAGTTGTTGAATGACCTCATTCATTCCAATGTTGATGACATGATAAAAATGAGCAAGGATGCTCTTTGTAACATTCAAAGTTGTTTACAAGATGCACAAGAAAAGATTGAGTTTTTGCAGTTGGAATCTCAACTCCAACAAGATGAAATTCAGCAAAAGAGTCACCATTCTGAACCTGTTTCTGTTCATAACATTGTGAAAGACACCCATCAGCAGCAAGTCAGTAAAGTTGCAGTTGATTCACATTTAGTGCCTTGCACAAGAGCAGATTTACATGCAGATGCAGCAGCTCAGCCTGCACTTCTCAAGCCCATCATCAGACCTCGGGAAGAGCTTGTCCACAACAAGCACCGAACTGGTCTTAGATATGACAAGGATGTGTCCTTTCATATTCCAGACTACACCAAGCCCATCATATTTCAGAGTGCCGGATTCCTGTATGACAGTTCACCTACAGCTGTTCCAGATCCTGTTCCACAACAACAGCAGATTGAGAAATGCCAACACTGTGATCAAGTTGGCCATATGAAAGATCATTGTTTTGATCTTCATCCATGCAAGCATTGTGGTCGGCACACCCATTTTTCACACAGATGCTTCAGACATAAGCCTCTTGCAAGAACAAAGATTCATCTTGGATGGATCGCTTCTTGGCAATGGGCATCAGCAGCCAAGAAGATGTTTACGACACATGTTAGAACTTGTTCATGCATATTGAGAAAACTTGCAGTTGAGTTTTCACCATCATCTCACCTTGTCCCTGACAGGGGGGAAAATGGTGGTCATGTACAAGTCACGATGCATTTCCGCTCCCTAAGGCAATGTCTCTCATTCCATGTTCGAGTTGCAGCCAGCTCAAGCTTTGTGCCCGAGCCACAATTCGTCATTCCGGATCTGCAGATGTAGCCGTGAGACATGGAATTCATGAGCATGCTCGGTTGGGTGGTAACCTAAAACCATCATCTTTGTTGGTAGGATAACCTAAAATACCATGTAGTAGACTTCTTCTTTAGGTTGAAGGTTCCCTTTTTAAGGAGGGATAACCCTCTAGCAGTGTTTTCAACTTCACGGCTTTGGAAGAGTTCGGAATCGCAACAAGTTTTGTGTTCCAAAGCACAGGGTCCTTAAAACCACGTTCTTTTTTCCAATATTTCGCAGAGTTGATTCAGCCCAAGTGTTGCCATGCATACTTTGCAACATTTGCACATAACTCTTTTCTTGGACTCACACACACATACCTTTTCCTAGATTAGCGGGGGATGTTGGAACACCCAATCTCATACAAGTGGCAGTGGAATACGGTGCTTTCCACAATGGAGTCCAAGTGACCTTGGAATGTGAAACCAAGAGTCACACCATTGTACTATAAATGTACATCTTTGTATAATGGAAAATAAGAGAGCCACACGCTTATCCTTCATTGTGTTGAGTTTCCTCTTGTGTGTGTGTTTATCTTTCTTCTACACCATGTGTGTGTTCGACATGGTGCTTTAACAGAAAAGAATAACAAAATGGCTGCCAAGTGTATGTTGTACATGTGGAAGAATTGGGACAGCAAACAAAAAAAGAAATTGGAGAAAACTTACCAGTCATCAGAGAATTTAAGGATGTATTTCCAGATGAAATTCCTCATTTACCCCCTAAAATATAAATTGATTTTTCAATTGAGTTAATACCAGGAGCTACCCCTGTGTCTAGATCCCCATACCAAATGAGTACCCCATAATTGTTAGAGTTAAAACTGCAGCTACAAGAGTTGTTGGACAGAGGCTATATAAGACCAAGTATACCCCCATGGGGAGCACCGGTATTGTTTGTCAAAAAGAAATATGGTAGATTCAGAATGTGTATAGACTACCGACAACTGAATAAACTGACAATCAAGAATAGATATCCTCTACCCAAGATAGATGATTTATTTGATCAAGTGAGAGGAGCCACAATATTTTCAAAAATTGATTTAAGGAAAGCTTATCATCAACTGAGAATTAAAGATGAAGACATAAATAAAGATGCATTCAGAACAATATATAGACACTATGAGTTTGTATTTCTACCTTTTGGGTTCACTAATGCACATGCTACCTTTATGTGCCTAGTGAACAGCATCTTAAGTAAATATCTGGACAAATTTGTACTAGTATTTATTGATGACATTCTAATATATTCTAATAATGAACCTGAACATAAAGAACATCTCAGAATTGTCTTACAAAATCTTAGAGAACATAAGTTGTATGCTAAACTTAGAAAATGTGAATTTTATAAAGATAAAATTCAATACTTGGGACATATAATTTCCAAAAAAGGATTAGCAGTGGACCCAGAAAAGATACAAACTATTATGGATTGGCATGCACCTACTGATGTTTCCTCTATAAGATATTTCATGGGAATTGCAAGATATTATAGGATATTTGTAGAAATATTTCCAGCCTTAGCATATCCTACCACATCTCTACAAAAGAAAGGAGTGAAGTTTGAGTGGACAAAAAAATGTCAACATAGTTTTGAATAGTTAAAACTTAAACTCACAACTGCACCCATTCTATAGATTGTTGATCCAAATCAAGAATTTTTAGTATGTACAGTTTCTTGTGGAGATGGATTAGGAGGAGTGTTACTGCAAGAAAACTCGGTCATAGCATATGAGTCAATAGAATTAAAGAACCATGAGCAGAATTATAGTGTGTATGACTTAGAATTAGTTGTTGTAATACATGTCTTAAATATGTGGAGACCTTATCTATTAGGAAAAAAGTTTGTATTAATGACAGATCACATCAATTTGAATTATTTTTTCACACAACTTGATTTAAATTCTAGGCAAGCTAGATGCTTGTCCTTCCTTAGTTAATTTTACATGGAGATAAAACATATCAAGGGGAAGGAAAATAAGATTGCATATGTTTTAAGTAGGAATTCTTGTCAAAGTTTGAATAGTGTTGGGAGTAGTGAAAATTTTGATATTGAAGGATTGATCCAAGAATTAATGAGACAAGACCCAAACTATGAAAAACTCCAAGAAAAATTGCAGAAAAATGAGATAGTGGGGTATACTCAAAACCAAACGGGACTGATTTGTTACAGAAACATATTATACATCCCCACTATGAACTCATTAAAAATTGAAATTCTAGATGAGTATCATAAAAGACCCTATGCAGGACATCCAGGGTATCAAAAATTAATTTCAGCTGTAAGAAAGAATATGTTCTGGCTAGGTATGAAAAAGGATGTACCTAATTATTTATCTAGATGTTTGGAATGTCAGCAGGTAAAGGTAGAGCATCGGCATCCAATAGTATTGATGAATCCTTTACCCATCCCAAAATGGAAGTGGGAGATAGTTTCCATAGACTTTATAAGTGGATTGCCAAGAACTAAATACCAACATGATTCTATCATGGTCGTTGTTGAAACATTCAAAAAAACTGCACACTTCTTACCAATACAATCTGCTTTTGGTACAACTCAAGTAGCTAATGTATTTATGAAAGAGATTGTAAAGTTGCATGATATTCCTAACATGATCATATTAGACAAAGATGCAAAGTTTACTTCAGATTTTTGGAAAACTCTGTTGGGGGAATGGGTACCAAATTGAACTTTAGTACCACGGACCATCCCCAAACCGATGGGAAAACTAAAAGAACAAACCAGATTTTAGAAGACATTTTGAGAATGTATGTGTTGGACAAACTGAAAAAGTGGGAAGACTTTCTACATTTCGCAGAGTTTTCCTACAATAATAGTTACCAAGCCTCAATCAATATGAGTCCTTTTGAATAATTATATGGAAGAAAGTGCCATACACCTCTAAGTTGGATTCAACCAGAGGATAAGTTAATAATTGGACCTGATGCATTGCAGGAAATGGAAAAGATTGTAAAGACAATTCAGCAAAATATAAAGACAACAGAAGACAGGTAGAAAATCTATGTAGATAAAAATATAATTCATAGAGAATTCAATGTGGGTGATCATGTCTATTTTAGAATCAAGCCCAAAAATAGTACTTTGTACACGGGTAGCTGTGAAAAACTAGCACCGCACTACTGTGGACCTTTTGAAGTACTGGAAAGAGTGGGACCAGTAGCATACAAGTTGGCTTTACCTAGTCACATTAAGGTTCACGATGTTTTTCATGTTTCATTATTAAAAAAGTATGTTCCTGATCTTACTCATGTTATTGATTGGAATGTGATACAGGTGGAACCAAAAGGGGAATTTCTTCCAGAGCCACTTCGCATCCTGGCACGGGAAGAAATTGAGCTCTGAGATAGAACAGTGGCCAGGGTGAAAGTGTAGTGAAGGAAATTTGCACCCGAAGAAGCTTCTTGGGAGTGGGAGGAAGATATGAAAGAAAAATATCCATCACTCTTTGAAAAGTGAATTTTATATATTTTGTCTTTTCAACATCGAGGATGGTGTTTTGTTTTAGAGGGGGAATAGGTAATGTCCCCAGTTTCTCTACTTTTATTAGAAATTTGAATTTTCCTAAAGGATAAAGTGGACCCAAAGGAAAAAATTTATTGTGGACATATTTTATTATTTTAAATTAATAAAATGAAAATAGAATTAATTGTGTAAAGACTAAAGTATTATTAGAGATCAGGAATCCAAATCCATGAGGATGGATAAGGTTCCCAAGACTTTCACAGTTCTCTAAAACTCCTTGGAGAATATAAATTAAATATTGAATTTTAGATGGGAGATAAGAATCTAAAAAGATACCTCGGTAAAGAGGAAAGTTACTGGGAAGAGGTGGAATAATTCTAGAAAGAGGAAAAAGCTAGTTTTAAAGTACTATTGTGGAATAAACAAAAGGAAAGCCTAGGAAAAAAGGAAAACAAAATCTTGATTAACTAGACGCAGTTATGGAAGCAAGTTGATGGGAAAGCATGGTTAAATGAGCAAATTTTGGATAGACAGGGGTTTGTCTACTGCTGGAAGATTTGATCTCTGCTCGGGGGGAGTTGTGGAGAAATAGCTCATAGGTTGGGTGGAAACTAGTGTACCATAATTTGTATGCACAAGTTGATTCATTTTGACTTATAATTGTATTATTATAGTGAAGTTAATTAGTAGTAAATAATTTGCTAGATCTATTCAGGTGTATATGTTGTATATGAAAATAATGTTAAAAATACTAAGTCGTGGTGAATTGGTAGGTCTTTGCATTTAATAGAGTAGTCTATAATAAATATAGCATTAATCTATATTGTTGCACAGACAATTATTTGAAGAGTACCAACTCTCAGAATGTCTAAACCTTGATGTAGGTTTCAATCTGATGTTAGGTGAACTATCAGAATTAATTATGCATAATATAAATGCCTTAGTATTATTTTACAAATCATGAAATTCTATAAATAAACTAGTACAGAATGAAAACAAGTACGTTTGGCAGTTAATGTAAATTTAGAACATTCAAGTAAATTTTCTACTATGGTAGAAACTGAATATTTTAATACTCTAACTAAGACATAATAAATTGTAACAATTTCAAGGAGGAATTCGGAAAATTATTACTAGAAATAAAACACAGATTCTAGGAAATGTATCATATATGGACTATAAACATAACTTCAATAAGGGAGAAAAGAGTATATTAAATATATTACTGAGTTATGTAAATTCAAGGATATAAATCCATATACATATAAATTCCAATTCAAACTATGTCCAATGAATTATACAAAATTGGGGAACTATGTCCCATAAATCACAAAAGTGTATAATATCTCTGGAAATTATGCAGAGGTATCATAACATAAATCCCCAAATGGGTTACTGGACCAACCTAAAAATGGAAAAGTCCAAAGTTATGACTGGACATGAAATTTGCTAGCAGAAGTAGTCAAGCCAATTAGGCTGCAAGGTTTACCTGCACAAATCAAGAAGCAAGAAATTAATTATGGAATGAATTACAAATAATAAAATAAGGTGAAAGTGCACCAAATCAGAAAGGGTAAAGTATAATTACCTTACTCACAGTTATATAGAATCCAATCTGTAATAAGCCAAGAAAGTTAAGTTATTACAAGAAAGAATAAGATGAAATCAACTAATCAATAAAGATTTAATTCAATTCAATTCAATTCTTACCTTAAGTCCTCAGTGGCTTAACAAATAAAAATTGGTGATATGGGGAATGGTATAATTCTTGTACCAATATAGAAAAAAAAAATGAAGTAGTTGTATGTAAAATGAAGCTCAATTCAACCAAGAAAAATGCCTACAGAAAAAAGGATTTAAAAAATGAAGAATCAATATAGACGAGAATATCAAAACAGGTAGAACCATTGCATATATAAAATGAATTGATAAAATTCCTCGGATTTCTCCTGGAATAATATATTAGGAATATGCGAAAATTCCCAAAGGGAATTTAAGTATTTTAAACCAGAATACGTTAAAAATAATCAGGTCTGAGATTTAACTCGTTCTCAAAATATTATATGCTCAACGTTGACTTAAGTGGGTGGAATGTCAACCAATTCCTCCACAATCCTAAGGGTATGGATGAAGGTATGTGAGACAGTCCAATAACCAAAAACAAAATATTGAAATTCTCTAAAAAGACCAGTGTAAAACGAGGAATAGAATCAATACTAAGGAATTCTGAATTTACCTGTAACGTGTGAAGAGTGTTGTAATGACAAAAACGTAAAAAAATCTGAACGCAGGAGAGAGAAGGTCCTCCATGCCGAACTCCTTCAACTGCATATAACCAAAGAAAATGTATCATAGATTCTTATGGTTAAAGGAGTAACAGAAACCACCATGAACATAATCAAAAACCCAGAACTGAAATCGTAGTTCACAATTGACTAGAGAATACATAACGCATTTGGGAAATTACACATACATAGAAAGCTTTAGCTTTTTTTTTCCGCAAGGAGTTACTTGTAGAGGTTTTGTTTTGTCAATTGATGAAGAACTAGAAACTCTATTGTGGTTTAGAGATGGAATCATCTCCTTACTCCTAGAAAAATCCATCGAACAAATTAGAAGATGAAATGAAATACAAAAACCTGTAAATACAAATTCAACGAATATCCATTAAAACCCGGAAGAGGAAATATGTCTTACCTGAGCATATTGATGAGATTACTCTCTGCGTTGCAGATGGAATTCTCTCCTCGGAGCTTCCAGAAGGATTTTCTCCTCTCGATAGGAAACAAGAAATTTGGGGAGCTGAGAATAAAAATGCATAGCAGGAAAATGAAATGCATAGCCGAGAAAAAAATTCGAAAATATAGACACAGAAAACGAAACCCAAGTAAAACCCTACATCTCAATATGATAAGATCGCCATCGTCCGTGTGCAGGAGATCCGACGATGGAGAAATTGACGCGTATGGAGGGTTCAAACACTAAGGGCATGAGCCATGTGACTATGGTACTGTACATTAAATGAAATATATTCCCGAGACCAAAATAAAATCCAGAAGGTTTATGTAACGTAATACGGAGATAGAGTCGCATTAAGACTGTCATAATTGATAAATCATTGCATATCTAGTGAGATGACTAGATTCATTGACGTGGAGAATGCATAAGATTAGTTAATGTAGGTTAGTAAAATAAAATAGTTAGATGTAAATTGATATGTACATCATGAAAAAAACCCTTGCCATGTGGATATGTGAATAACAAAAAAGTAAAATTGAACCAAGGTTTCATATGTAGTTATACTATGTGTCAAAAAGTGTGAATGCAATCTCCATAACAGGTCATGTAGAACCTTCATAAGGGTAAGGTTTATTCATTAGTTGAAAAGTGTGGTAGTAATAAATGTGTAATGATATATATCCCTTGCGACGATGCCCAAATAAAAAGGTAAGTTCGTTTATGAACAGTTATATGTATATTAAAAAGGGGTAGGGATAATATAATCTCAATAGGTATATTGTAATACCTTATCTATGATATGGAGTATAGATAACATCGTGAATCAGTGGTAAAAAGTATAAGTTGTGGATAGAGTTAGGAAAAAGGTTAGTAGTAGTTAAGGGTGGGACTTAACTAGTAAACTACAATTTTCCATTAAAAATAAAATGGGATTATTCCATCGACATGGAGTCTCATTGGAATTATGAAATTGGAATTTTAGTCCCAAAGAGTAGATATCCAAATCTTGAAAGAGGCATCATTATATAAATCATGATCAAAGGAAATATAAGTGACAATAATTATTGAATGAGAATCTGACAACTATATAGATTAAAAGTACAGCAACTAAAATGATGGCAGATAATATTCATTAGAATATGACAAACCATAGTAAGTCTATTGTATGTGAATAGTATGAATTCCATAAATAGAAAAAAAAATGTTGGAACCGGAGATGTTATATCATGAGTAGGTTAGAATCATCCAAATACTCAAACATATATGCAGGAAGTATAAGTAATGATCCAAACAATAATCAGATCTATAATTCTAAACAAAATTAAAGACATAAAGGAGAATCATAAGTCAAGAAATGTTTATCTTTAATGAGAGGTGATTCTCTCCCTCTTGAACCAACCTTAAGGAGCCATCAATTTCAATTGTCCATATAACAACCTTGCCTTCAATCAACTTTATCAACAACTAGGCCTACTAGATACTATCCCATCTAGGGCTTCATCAAATTTTTCACAAGTGCTTAAGCCTCTTCACATTGACCTTGAAAGGTTTCAAAAATTTCCATAAACCGGGGTTTCTCTCAAGACCTAACCTCATAATATCCATCAAACCCTAATACAAAAATTTCCTAAGGTTTTCTTCAAACACTAGAATTTTTTTAGGTCTCCTCCATCTTCTCTTGCTTCAATGAAAAGTGTCTCCATGAAATTGATCTCCATGACTTTTCTTCAGCCTGGCTCCAAAACCATGTTAGTTTTTTGTATGGTTATGTTGTTTTTTCTTTGATAATTGCATATTCTTCATTAATACATTAAGTTCACCACATAGCATCATAACATTATTCATATTTACATCAATATTCAACATATGCAACTATGTATAAAGAACAATATCATCATCATCAACGCAACATAACATAAAGGAACAATAGTAGAAAAGCATTCACACATAGAGACATCGGGATTGCTCAGAGACCAGGAAAAAATCCACTACGCGGAAAACCCACTCAAATTGTTCTTCTTATTAGATCGTCATCAAATGATTCAGCAAAAGAGAGTACAATGATCCATATATTCATCTATGCAACTAACCAGCAAAATAACTACAACATCCATGAATTGAATCCAACAAAGATTATACTCAAAATACTGATTCTGGAGTTTGTACTAAATTATCACTAACTACAGTTAATTTTCGAACCTTGCGGTCACTGAAATAAATCTTTGGAATACTGAGATATCATCCTTGAGGTCCTAGTAGCATGGAGGAGGATTTATCTGAGCGACTATAGTTGTCTGGTCACTCTCTGAAGCACTAAAAGTGAGTGACTGTGGTCTACAACTGAGAATAAAAAACCCTACATGTTGGTCGCAAAGAGGATGAGTTGTGTGTGTGACTAAGATGATTTTGTCACACTAACGAGCTTGGAAGTGAGCGACTGAGGTCAGATCTGGCCTGCAGAAACCCTAAATCCCTAGTCGCATAGATGGAGATTTGTTTATGCAACTAGAAATCTCCAATCGCACGGATGGGCTTCTATGCATGAAATACGGTCAAATCCTTCCTATTTTATGCCTATGATTGAGGCCCAAAATCTGAAATCATAGATGCGAGATTTGAACCCTACAATTTCACCTAAGAGCAAACATAATCCTTCGCAGACAAACCTCAGACTTGTGTGAGCCAAAAACCAAGATAGAAGAGTGTCGCATCATTGTGTCCAAATGAGGTAGAGGTCACTTTTATTTATAGACTTCCATGAGTTTCCACTTGATGTTAAGGTTGATGAGTCCAATTGTACATGCGTGAGAGGTCGACTTGATCTAATGTACATGAGAGGGTTCATAAATTCAAAAATCAACTTCTGCTTGTCCAAATGAGGTGATATTTAGGTTGATTTTGGTTCTCTCGAAAATAGGAATTCAATGCAATCATAATCTCTTACATATGATCTATCCAAGGTGGAATTTTACCCTAGTTGAAAAAATTAACATGTTTTGTTATCATTTGTTCCCATGGCAGAGCCGAAGAAATTATAGCACACTTTAAAAAATTTAATACTTCAATATATCACAACCACTTTAATGCTTCATACGGAAAATTATATATATATTTAGTCCTATATAAAATGTTTAAAGCTTTAATATCTAAATAGTTGTAATATTTTCAACTTTGTATGTAATATTTTACTATATGAATGATGAATGACAGAAAAGAGAAAATATGTATGATTTTTCATGCAATCAAATTGATATTTAAATAATTATTCATCTATAAGGTTTTGTTGGATATGGTAATGGAATGATTTGAATGTGGTTTATCAAATGTCGGTCAAGAATCCAATCAACATGGGAAAATTAAAAATAAATGTCACAGTTATGGTGAATTTTATTAATGAGAGATAATGCAATATTGTTTATTAATAAACAAAGGGTATTGTGATTTGGGAAATAGCTATGATTGAGGACTTTGTAAATTTAATGTACTTTCAATACCTAAGTTCAAATAGATGAAGCTCAGCGAGCTACAATACTCCCAAGAATTCCCATGTGACAAGCTTAGCAAACATTACAGGAATTTTGAGGTCTAAAATGGGCCTCTTAAGGAAATTATAAAATAATAATGGAAATAATAAAATAAGATTAGAATAAAAAAGAAAAAATTATTTTTTCAACTCGTATTTTCAACTTAACTCCCTATGAGTTTACTCAAATTTCAAGTGGGAACACTCATTGGATGCAGATTTCATTCCTCATCCAAGGAGTGCCCATGTTGCATACCTTTAATGGACCCCGCTACACGAAAAATGAAAAATACATGAAAAATGTAATTGTAGTCACTTTTTTTCATGTATTTCTCATTTTTCGTGTAGTAGGGTCCATCGAAAGTATGCAACATGGGTACTCCTTAGATGAGAAATTAATTTTGCATCCAATGAGTACCCTCGATTGAAATTCTAGTAAAACATTAGGGAGATAAGTTGAAAAAATAGGTTTATTATTTTATTATTTTTTAATTTTTTTACTTTTTTACCCAAAAATGGTGAATCATACCCCAAAGTTGACATCATTATCTTTAATCCTATTGGTTCTTATAAAGTTTATTTTGATTCCATTTAAGACCTCAAAATTTCTCTAATGGATGCATTGTTTATGTAAAATATCAAATGTTGCGTACCAAGTTCTCGCAAAAGCAAAATATAGGAAAGCACAAGTATAATAAACTATGGATTCACACAACCAAATGAAGCAATATATGTAGTTGGAATATCCCTGGTAAAAATAAAAACTCATAAATTTTTGTTTTATCCCTATTGCCAAATGGGAAACTATTTGAATTGGTTATGATTAAGTAATAAAATATTTATGCTTCTATGTGCAATTTTGGATGTGTTTAAGTCACAACTCTACTATGAAAGTGTGTTTAAGTCGCATCTCTACTATGAAAGTGATACGAAGAGGACTCACACTGGGAAGTTGGAACAGTTACAGACCTGGGGCAGGAGAAAGGAAATATGACAGAAGTCTACTAGAATTCTTGAGCTAGAAAAGAAAGTAGTGGAATTTCTGAGGCAGTGGTGTGCAACTGAGACAGAAAAGGAACATGGCATGTTGGGACCAGATGGCCTTGGAATTGTGAGTGGTCTCATAGTTTGGGTGGAGTATCACTTTCTAGTGTGAGGTTTTGGTTCAGTTAACAACTTGAAGTGAAAGAACAGATAATAAGTACTAAGTCTGTAGTTTCTCGTTAAATAGCAAGTTACTTATTTAAAATAAAAAATATTATGTGCTTTTGATAATGAATGATAGGACCAGTATGTAAGTATATGAATTCAAGAGCATAATTATGTTATTTTCTTTACAAAACTTTGAAACTGAAAGCCTTAAAAATTCTCTGACAGTGAACTGTAGGTGTAAGTTAGAATTTAATGTTATGATCTTGTATGAATATAGATATTATAATTGAAAGAATTTTCTTATGTAAATTAAATGAATTAGAGGAAGGCTTTGAGAATGGAACAAAGGAATACTGCAACCTTCTCAAGGGTCGGGTTATCCAAGACCAAGCCAATACCATCTCGGCAGTCCCAGGCAATCCCGCTCCGGCAAGGGTCACCATAAAGTAAAATGATACATAGCGTAATTATTTATACACAACCAACCATAGAAGGTGATAACCCCACTTTCAAGAAAATAATTACATCTACGAATAATCCATTCAACCCATAATGAATCTCAAATGGATTCTAGCACACAAACTTCATGAAGTAAAGTTGAGACAAGCTGTGAAAAAATTATAGAAATACAAGACGTAAAGTAACCCAAATTCCAAACCCTTCATGAAGTAAGGAATTATTATATTGACGGTAAAAACCAACAATACCAAACTACAAGTTTAGAGAAACTCATAAATTCTAAATACCACAGTCCACAAATAAATACGTTCTGGAAATGAACTATCGTTGTGAACTTCATAATTTATGGGTCGAAGCCGTAAAGTTTAAAAAGAACAACCAAAATCATCATAACTGAATCCAAACCATTTTTTGGCATTTATACAGTATATCCTATCTCCAACTTCTATAAACTGATGATCGATATGGCCTAATAAAATAACATAAAATTTTTGTTACATATCATTTAAACACATCCTCTCTTATCAAATCCCTAGATATTGTTACAACTAGGGTTTGGAGAGGCACCCCTCAGAGAAGTGGCAACATTGGAGTACATGTGAGTAGAAAGACTCTAGTGGTCAACAATCCTTGTGAAACACATGAAAATTTCCTAATGAGTTTTGCAATAATAAGGTTACCTACCAAAAAAAGAAAAAAAATTGTTAACGAGAGGGCTTGGAAAAAAATGGATGTAGAGTCTTGAATGTAACAAAACGTTTAAGTGGGAAATTAAACCCTACATGTTGTATAAAATCATATAACTAATGTGTTATACATCCAAGATTCTCCTGATCACACACTATTTTAACTTCATGCACAATACAGAATCTCTCCTACCATTGATCATCACATGCGAAAATTAAATCAATTGCATGCACACATTGAAACCATAAAAATTCACACATATGAACACAATTTTTTAACGAGAAAGCCTGAAGCTAAAAACCCCAAATATATATATATATATATATATATATATATATATATATATATATATATATATATATATATATATATATATATATATATATATATATATATATATATATATATATATAATATATATGTCATAGAGATCATGTAACAATCCTCATACAAATCTGATCATATCAAGCTCTCAGTACAATACAATCGCTACACACTAATCAGGCCCGATCTAGCAAATCCATGCACCGATCTCTGCCACCCGCTACCCTGCCTCTACTGCGCAATCACTGCTGAAGAATGGCTCTGAATGAACTTAAATTTGTCCAGCCTTTCTCATGTAATCCTCATTGGCATCTCAACTGATAGTCAACCTACTCTTTCACCTACCTCTCCACTGGTCTCCACTGAAACTATCCATGCACTGTAGTTAACTGATGTATTCTTCAGTTGATTAATGAGTTAATATTTAGTCACAACTGATAGTCAACCTACTCTTTCACCTACCTCTCCACTGGTCTCCACTGAAACTGTCCATGCACTGTAGTTAACTGATGTATTCTTCAGTTGATTAATGAGTTAATATTTAGTGAATTAATTAATAATTAATTCACACCACTCTCACTATTGTATCAATCAGTTAGACTAGATACAACTAGCCTTTAAATCGTGTCTAATTGCTAACCAAATACAACTCATCAACTACTTCTACACCTACCAAACTCGTCATATGAGTCGAAATCGAAGTCTCTATAAGCGTCCACTTAACCTTATAACAGTATACTCTTCGTCAAACATACATATCTGTGCACTTAATCGAAGTGCTCCAAGAGAATAAGATAATGTTTAGAGTCTAAATATTATTAAGAGCTAATAATATTTGACATATCTATTTTTAGACTGGCAATCTAAAAATAGATTCCGCCTAATATGTCTAAAAATAGAAGTCCATCTATTTTTTCCAACTTGACCAACCATCCACAAATAGCATCCTGCAACTCATAGAACATGATCCATATGTCTAAAAATAGACATAGTCTAAAAATAGACTTTGCGCCAAAAATAGCCTGCGGGCTCACTTAGTGAAGGCGACTTCTTTCCACTAAGCTCATCATCTTGTTGCAATCTCAACACTCCCTCTCAACAAGATAAGGATTATCTGCCACCCCTATCCTGCCTCTGTGGTATTCAAATTTTCTCCTGGTGAGTAACTTCGTCAAGATATCAGCATCCTGATCCTCCGTGGGAATGTATGAAAGTAACATGATCTTCCGCTGCACACAATCTCTGATATGATGATACCGGATGTCAATGTGTTTAGATCTATCATGAAATACCGGATTAACCGAGAGTTTAATGCAACTCTAATTATCACAATAAATCATAGTAGGATCTAAGTGTGCCGAACAACCCGACCAGATCTTCTCATCCATAGCTCGTACGCACCAAAATTGCTTCCATGCACTTCATTTCCGCTGAACCGAGTGCCACGCATCTCATTTCCTAATGTACCAATAAACTGTAGACCCACATCAATATCTCCCTCTCATATGTGCTCTTTCCGTCCGCGTCTCTACCCACCGCATCCGTGAAGCCATGCGCCCACCTCTCATCTCCAGACTATCCGTACCACAATCCATATCCCGACAGCTCGAGACATCTCAATACATGCTTCCCACCTTCCCAAAAGAGCATAAAAGCAGAATCTTGCCTGGAAGCCAGAAAACTAGTTACAACATAGCACATGTCCGGTCGTGTATTGACTAGACACAGAGCGAACCAACCAACTGTCGATAAACAGTGGCATCCACTACCTCTGTTGATGTAGCATCCTCTTTCCTCCAACCACCGGGAAGAGGAGTGTCGATAGGCTTGCAGCCTTGCATGTTGAACTTCTCCAGTATCTCCTGGGCATACTTGCCTTGAGACACAAACAATCCATCACTGTGCTGCCAAATTTCCAATCCCAGGAACTAATGAAGGAGGCCCAAGTCCTTCATCTCAAACTCCTTTTCAAGATTAGCCTTGCATGAGTGTATCAACAATTCATCACCCGTCAAAATCAAATCATCTACATAAAGTAAAATGATCAGTAACTTACCCTCCACCACAATCTGGTATAGGTTCGAATCTGCCTCACTCTTGGAGAATCCAAGTCCAGTGAAATAACTGTCTATCCGTGTGTACCAACCACGAGGTGCTTGTTTCAACCCATACAGCGCTCTCTTGAGCCTGCACACATGCGACTCGCTGCTGAATATCTCAAAACCTTCGGGCTACTCTATGTACACCTCCTCCTCAATGACTCCGTTGAGGAACGCAATCTTCACATCCATCTGATGAATGTGCCACCCCATCTACACTGAGAGAGAAAGGATGCTTCGTATGGAATAATACCTTGCGACAGGTGCAAAGGTTTCCTCATAGTCGATCCCCTCAATCTGTGAGAAGCCCCGGGCAACAAATATTGCCTTGTACTTCTCCACAGTCCCATCAGCAGCTTGCTTCACTTTGTAGATCCATCTTGAACCTACCACTGATTTCCCTTTCGGACTTGGGACAATCTCCCATGCACTGTTTCTGACAATCGAATCATACTCTTCCGCCATGGCATCTACCCATGCAGGGTCCTCCACAGCTTCCTCGAAAGAGGATGGCTCTGTCACGATACACTTTCTCATCAGAGCCATGTATCCAGTATATCGGTTAGGTGATTGTCTCTGTCTGCGTTGTGATGTAGGTGCTCCTACAATCTTCTTTGCATCAAGATTTAGTCGCTCAGCTTCTACAGTGCGCTTCTGCCCTCTGATGGTTGGTGCTACATGAGTGGTTTCTTCCACTCCATGAACCTCCTCTTGTGGCTGATCCACATCCTGAGGCTCATCCTTAGGAACTAATAGCTCTTCATCTGCATGCAAGTGTGGCTCCCTCTCAAGCAAACACTTCATGGCTTTATCCTCATGAAATTTGATATCCCGTCACACAACAGTCTTCTGACTGTCTAGAAAATACACACGATAGTTGTGGGGTGTTTCTGTGTACCCCACAAATATCCCAACCTCTACGGTCAGCTCCAGCTTCTTCCTAGCATCCTTCGTCACATGAATGTAAATAGGTGAGCCAAAAATCTTCAAATGAGAAATATCAGGCTTCTTACCAGAAAACACCTCCTCGGGTGTACTCATGCCAAGTATCCTATGAGGACAATGGTTTTGCACATAAACTGCAGTGTTTCATGCTTCTGCCCACAAGTGTATGGGAAGGCCCTGATCATGCAACATCTCCCGTGCAGCACCCACGATCGTTCTGTTCTTTCACTCCATGACCCTATTCTGCTGTGGGTTATGAGGCGCTATGAACTCTCTTCGAATTCATTCTGCGCTACAAAAGTCTTTGAATTCACCAGAGATGAATTCACCACCATTGTTGCTCCTAAGAACCTTCACCTGCTTCCCCGATTCTTTCTCAACTAGTGCCTTGAACTCACAGAACTTTGAGTATGTCTCGCTCTTCTTCTGCATGAAGAAGATCCAACACTTACGAGAAAAATCATCAACAAAGATCACATAATACATGTGATTTGTTGTCGAAGCTGCTGAGAAAGGTCCACACACGTCTGTGTGAATTCTCTCAAGGATCGTCGTGGCGCGACTATCCTTCTCGTGAAAGGTGGATTTCATAAATTTTCCCAAGGTACATCCCTTGCACTGATCTGACTACACAAGTGTACCCTTGGGAAGCCCAGTAGAAATCTACTACAAAATTTTCAAAGCTCCATGGTGAAGGTGGCCCAATCTCCTGTGCCACAGCTTGCCCTCATCCCAGCTCACCACTCCTTCCACCTTTCATGCCATTGCTGCGCATCCATCTACCTGCAATTGATAAAGGTTCTTAACTAAAACCCCTATCCTCTAGGTTTCCCCAGTTTCCTTACTGCGTAGGAAATTCTTTCCCTCGCTAAAGACAACATCATATCCCTTGTCTTCCAACATCGCCACAGAGATCAGATTCTTCTTCAATCCTAGAACATGCATGACATCCTTTAATATGAAGGGTTTACCAGAATCTCTCTCAAATGAAATGGTCTCGATACCGGTCGCACTGTATCTACCATCATCGCCCATCTCGATGTGCACTCTAAGATCCTTCTCATCTAGATCAGTAAACAAATATTTGTCTCCGGTCATATGGAAAGACGCATCACTGTCAAGAAACCACAATGATCCCATCATACTTGAGACCGAGGATGCGATCAGCGAAAAATCCAGCTCAAACTGCGAGGCTAAGGCCTCTCCAACTGCAGATCCAGCAGCCTGCTTATTTTTCTTCTTATATGGACAATTAGTGGCATAATGTCTGTGTTGGTGACAGTGAAAGCACTTCACCTTGGACATGTCCTGCTTCTTGCCTTTCGCACCGGATTGAGAAGGATTTTTCTTTCCCTTCCCTTTCCTTGCTTTGGTAGCCAAAGCGAAATTTTCTTCATCTTCATTCTTCGATGAAGATCCATCCCTGGTACCCCGCCTTATCTCCTCCTACACAAGATCCAACCAAAGTCGCTCCCATCCTGGCAGTTTCTCTTGACCATTGACAGAGTCCTCATAGGAATGCCAACTCTTCGAAAGCCCAAGGAGAGCCAAGCTCACCAAGTCCTCTTCATATTCAGCAACCCCCACACTTCCCAGCTCATCCCTGCACTGGACAAACTTCGTGAGGTACTTGGGTATACTGTCACCTTTCTCCATTTTTATTTTCCTGAGTTTATCTTTGAGCGCCAACTTCCTCTAGTCGCTCTTGCTTTGAAACAAGTTTGTCAAAGCTTTCCACATCAAGAATGGAGAAGCTTTACCATGAAGTCTGGACACTATGTGATCCTTCACACCTTCCAACAGAATCCTTCGACATTTAGCTATCTTCTTTTTCCATGCGTCAAGTGAGGCAACATCGCTAGAAGCATGTTTTGGAATTTCTGCATCTATGAACTCCTTCAACCCATTATCCTCTAGCACCGCCTCCATCCTGTCCTTCCATGCAATATAATTTAGTTGCCCCATGGGCATACCCAAATCGCAATCCGTTGAAAGACATCTCTTAACTTTGATGCCAAGAAAACACCTGCCACAAAGCTTCAATTCCACCAAGACAAAAACTCAACCGCTTCAATGCTTTGCAATTGCTCCAACGATCAACACTGCTCTTATACCATGTAGAAATTATATAACTAATGCGTTATACATCCAATATTCTCCTGATCACACACTATTTGACTTCATGCACAATACATAATCTCTTCTACTATTGATCATGACTTGCGGAAATTAAATCAATTGCATGCACACATTGAAACCATAAAAATTCACACATATGAACACAGTGTTTTAACGGGAAAGCCTGAAGCTAAAAACCCCAACTATCTGTATATAATATATGTCATAGATATCATGTAACAATACTCATACAAAGCTTCTCACAAGCTCTCAGTACAATCCAATCGCTACACACTAATTAGGCCCGATCTAGCAAATCCATGCACCGATCTTTGCCACCTGCTAGCCTACCTCTATTGCGCAATACCTACTGAAGAATGGCTCTAAAATGAACTCAAATTGTTCTAGACTTTCTCACACAATCCTCATTGGCATCTCCAATCACTGGGTGTTGCAAATCATGCAACACTATAGTCACAACTGATAGTCAACCTGCTCTTTCACCTACCTCTCCACTGGTCTCCACTGAAACTGTCCATGCACTGTAGTTAACTGATGTATTCTTCAGCTGATTAATGAGTTAATATTTAGTGAATTAATTAATAATTAATTCACACCACTCTCACTAGTGTATCAATCAGTTAGACTAGATACAACTAGCTCAACTGTGTCTAACTGAGTTAAACTAAACACAACTCCATCAACTACTTCTACAACTCCACCAAACTCTGTCACATGAGTTCTAACTAAAGTCTCCATGCAATAGCTCCACTTAACCCTTAAGAATAGTGTAATTCCTTATGTCAACTCCTGTACCACATCTGTGCACTTAACTGAAGTGCTCTAAGAGAATAAGATAATGTTTAGAGTCCAAATATTATTAAGAGCTAATAGTATTTGACATGTCTATTTTTAGACTGGCAATCTAAAAATAGATTCCGCCCAATATGTCTAAAAATATAAGTCCATCTATTTTTCCAACTTGACCAACCATCCACAAATAGCATCCTGCAACTGATAGAATATGATCGACATGTCTAAAAATAGACTTGTGCCAAAAATAGCCTGCGGGCCCACTTAGTGAAGGCGACTCTTTTCACTAAGCTCGTCATCTTGTTGCAATCTCAACACCTGTAACAAGTGGAAGATGAGTCATCTCTAGTACCTGTAAGAGGTGAACCTGGGTTATTAGCTTGGAAGAAAACCTGAGAACGAGAAACCCGCTAGTAAAAATAGGGTTTACCTGGGAGTCTCCAAGCAGAACCTCTAGCGATGGAGCTGAGCTAGACAGCCTCAAGCTGAGCTCGATAAAAATTTGAAAATGAAATACAACCATAAGAATCAAGCAAAAAACAAAAAGATAACTCATCTGTAAATTGGGTGAATTTGAAGTTTAATACTTCGGATAAACTATGCCATATGTGGGCTTAACCTATAGCTAAAGTTGCATAGCTCTCGCATATCAATCGAAACCACCAAAATGAAAACAACCCTTTCCCATCTCGGAATGATCATGTAGTTACCCTAACCACCTTCTTTGTGAACCATTGATCTGCAATCAAGTTCTGTAACCATTTATCAATTGAGGGATCCTGATGTGGGAGATAACACCTGGCAAAAGACCAGCCCCTTGAGAACCGTCATCTTTGCAGCAGGAATCATCAAAAGGTTTAATCAAGTTGAAGACTTAACTTAAATATTGGCCTTAGGCTAGAAACCAAGGACTGCCATGATACATTAAGACCTTAACAAAACATCTAATCATTGTATGCACCAAAGCTATGAGCATAAATCACGTTCCAATATAATTTTAGTTCTATTATATATATATAAGCACGTTTGTTTTGGCTAGGTGTATTACGGTAGTAGTACCAAAGCCGAAGATAAAATTAAAGGAAAGGATATGTGTACTAATATTAAGGCAAAGGTGAAAAAATATCGAGTTATCTTTAGCTTCAAGGTTCAAGGATCCAAGAGGAATATGGATTATTAATGTGCACTACACCCTCCATGGATCTCAACACTTTATTCATTCTAACCTTATAGTGCACTTCAATTATGAAGGTGCAATTATACTTATTATTGAATGATACTACATTTCACTTATATTGGTGAAATTATGCTTATGAGTTATATTTCTGAAATTATACTATTAATAACTAAAGATAAACATTGAGCTTGGTTTCGATACCAAAATAAAATCAAGAAACAACATAAAAACAAAAATAAAAAATGTATCATATGCAAAGGTCTTGCAACTCAAGTACATTTCGGTATATATTTTATTTTTTGAAGA
Source organism: Pinus albicaulis (assembly GCA_034641835.2). Taxonomy (NCBI): domain Eukaryota; kingdom Viridiplantae; phylum Streptophyta; class Pinopsida; order Pinales; family Pinaceae; genus Pinus; species Pinus albicaulis. Next base: position 1,011,676,625 of record CM076582.1, on the reverse strand, counting down.
TACATTTTATCCAAATGGAATAAATTTGACACTACATTTCAATCTTGATGAATTCTTTGTGTTCTCTATAAGGTCAGTGAAATTATATCTATATGTATCTTTACATTTTAGAATATTTTTTCAAAACTGTATTGATCAGCATTTTCATCTTTGCATTCAACTAGATTATTAGATGGGAAGACCAGAATCATCTTTGTGTCTCTACTCACTATCCTTGAAGGTGAACTATAGGCAGCAACAGAACATCTTGAAGATGATTGTGAGCCATTTTGGGAACAAGGTTTATGGGCTTCGACAAGAGACAAAAATCCATCGGGCCTCCTGGGTCATTCAATGTTAAGCGCCATTAATGGTGTTCTTCTATAGGTTGTCGGGTGTGTGTTAATTTCTTTCCACGACTAGCTTCAGGTGAGAATCAGGGGGTAAGAGGGAGGAGGCCATATCCCCTACGCTTGTGTCGGGAATAGCAGGGGTGTCACAAGGGGGCGCACCCCCCCTTGTCAGAGGTTTGCAGGGTGAGGTAGCCCCCTTGCACAGGGGTTCATGGCAGTACCCAAGAAAAAAAAAATGGACCCTATATTAGGTGGGCGGACCTGGCTAAGGCTTTTTGCATGCGTTTTCACATGGCTTTGGGCATGATGGTTTTCTTCCCATGGTGTTTTTTGGATCCGGTCAAGGGAACTATGGTTATGTTCTAAACCAAGGTTAATGGGTCGAGGTTTATTAATGCTTCGAAATGTATATATATGTGTTGTAGCATTGAAAAGAATATAATGAAAAATCAAGCTGGTAGTCCTAGTTTTGGGATCCAAGGGAAAGTCTTTGTGTATATATGTTTTATGTTTTATGCTCTCGCTATTGTTTATTTTATGTTTTAAGAGTTCTTTTGCAGATAATTTCTATACAGTGTTAAAACTTACATAGGTTCCCTCATACATCTCTGGACCTGAAGAACTTGCACTCTTCCTTTGCTCTTAATTCTGAGCTCGTGGTTGATTACTCACCTGGGGGATCAAAAGGATTTTCCGAGCTCATGGTTGAATCCTCCAATTCTCCGGTATGAAATTGGATCTGCAAAAAAATTCTTTCAAATGGTGTTATTCTAGGTGAAAATACGAATCTCTGACACTAGCCCACCTGACTAATATAAAAAATAATGGTTGATTCACACATATCAGATGGTGCTGGAGCCTTCAATTTCTCCAAATAGTTAGTTCCGCAATGCCCATATGATTCCAGAAATAACAAAATACAAATATACCAATTTACTCTTAATCATTATTGTGAAAATAAAATTATGGGGCCACATTGGAAATGGACAATATAAAAGTGAAAAATCTTTGAATAGTCTCGCAAAGTACCCATAATATTTTTCTATAATATTTGAAATATTTGTCTATAATATTTGAAAGACTTCCTTTCCTCTTTGAGCACACACTAATCCAGAAGAATTCATGATTTGCAAAGAACAAATAAATTTTCAACTTGAGATCTATATAAATAAATAAACAACATCCTGGAAACGACATCCTTTTATGACGTATAAATATTGAGCGACAACACATTACTATTTTCTACGCAAAATACAGAATATAGTAATCGATATTTTTTGAAGTCGGTCACTTTACTCTACTATTGATTTAGCTAAGTTTTCACAATTATAGTTTTTCCCTATGTTATGAAGGGTGTTTATGCATGATTTGTTATTTATTTTCATAAATAAACCATCTTTGTAACGCTTTCTGTAAAATTATTAGAGCACAAATACATATCTAGGTGAAGAATAATTGCAAAACTTGCGAGAATTGAAAAATAAAAAATGTAATTGAGAATGAATTTGATTACTTAATATTAGTTTGAGAATCAATACATAAAGCAACTAAGTTAATATTTGTTTTACATGCAATAAATATCGATAATTAAAGCTAACTAAAGCTAAGTGTGTTTTTTTTTTTTTTCCTTTGTTAATGTGCACATGCACCACATGCAAGCACTAGAGTTAACTAACTAAATCCAAGTGCACACCACATGTAAGCACTCAAGTTAACTAGCTAAAGCCAAGTGCACATCACATGCAATAACTAGAGTTGAACTGAAGCTAATTAAGGCTAACTATGTGCATGTACACCAACACCCCCCTTTAAGCATAACTTAGGTGAGTGTGATGAAAAATGAATGAGTCCCAGCAACAAGGCCATTTTAGGTAACCATATACAATGCATGAAAAGAAGAAAGAGAGAAAACCTAGTGGGAAGGAAAACCCCCCTCAAAATATAATGCAAAAAGTTGATAAAATACAATTACTAGACAGTCATGTCCTTTACCCTGAGACGATCTCACATAAATCGAAACTTATGCTCAATGAAAGTCTTTGTGAAGATATCGACATTCTTCTCAGAAACTTGCTTATGCAATGCAGTTTTAATCTCAGTAATGTCAGAATCTCAACTACTTGTTATCAAAAGATCATCTACGTAGAGTACTATGATCAACAAGGATTCAATGCAATTAAAACAATAAACATTGGAATCAAATTTGCAACATATAATTTTTTTAGATAACAATAAAGAATTCATCTTTGAATACCACGCTCTAGGTGCCTGCTTGAGGCCATAGAGAGACTTCTTTAGCTTACATACCAAAGATGAATTTTAGATGTATCCTTGTGGTTGCTCCATGTATATTTCCTCCTTGAGATCACCATCATAGAAAGGTATTCTTCACATCCATATGATGCACCTCCCATCCTCTTGTTGCTGCAATGGAGAGAGCTAGCCAAATGGAATCCATTTTTTCCATTGGGTCAAAAGTCTCATCATAGTCAACACCATGTACATGTTAAAAACATTTTGCTACCAACCCTGCATTATATCGGCTAACTTCGCCATCTGGTGCTTTCTTGGTGCTTTTTTGTATTTATAGACTTCCATGAGGTTCCACTTGATGTTAAGGCTGACGAGTCCAACTGTACAAGTGTGAGAGGTTGACTTGATCTAATGTACATGAGAGGGTTCATAAATTCAAAAACCAACTTCTGCTTGTGCAAATAAGGTGATATTTAGGTCGATTTTGGTCCTCTAAAAAATAGGAATTCAATGCAATCATAATCTCTTACATATGATCTATCCAAGGTGGAATTTTACCCTAGTTGCAAAAATTAACATGTTTTTTTATCATTTGTTCCCATGGCGGAGCCGAAGCAATTATAGCTACACCTCAAAAAATTTAATACTTAAATATATCACAACCACTTTAATTCTTCATATGGAAAGTTATATATATTTTTAGTCCTTTATAAAATGTTAAAAACTTTAATATCTAAATAGTTGTAATATTTTCAACTTTATATGTAATATTTTACTATATGAATGATGAATGATAGAAAAGAGAAAATATGTGTGATTTTTCATGCAAACAAATTGATATTTAAACAATTCTTCATCTGTAAGATTTTGTTGGATATGGTAATAGAATGATTTGAGTGCGGCTTATCAAATGTCGGTTAAGAATCCAATCAACATGTGAAAATTAAAAATAAATTTCATAGTTATGGTGAATTTTATTAATGAGAGATAATGCAATATTGTTCAGTAATAAACAAAGGGTATTGTGATTTGGAAATTATCTACGATTGAGGAATGTGTACATTTAATGTAGTTTCAATACCCGAGTTCAAATAGATGTGGCTCAGTGAGCTACAATACTCCCAAGAATTCCCATGTGACAAGCGTAGCAGACATTGCAGGAGTTTTGAGGTTTAAAATGGGCCTCCTAAGGAAATTATAAAATAATAATGGAAATAATAAAATAAGATTAGATTAAAAAAGAAAAAATTATTTTTTCAACTCGTATTTTCAACTTAAATCCCTATGAGTTTACACAAATTTCAAGCAGGAACACTCATTGGATGCAGAATTTGATTCCTCATCCAAGGAGTGCCCATGTTGCATACTTTCGATGAACCCTGCTACACGAAAAATGAAAAATACATGAAAAATGTAATTGTAGTCACATTTTTTCATGTATTTCTCATTTTTCATGTAGTAGGGTCCATCAAAAGTATGCAACATGGCTACTCCTTAGATGAGAAATTAAATTTTTCATCCAATGAGTACCCTCAATCAAAATTTTAGTAAAACATTAGGGAGATAAGTTGAAAATATAGGTTTATTATTTTATTATTTTTTAATATTTTTACTTTTTTACCCAAAAATGGTGAATCATACCCCAAAGTTGACATCATTATCTTGAATCCTATTGGTTCTTATAATGTTTATTTTGGTTCCATTTAAGATCTCAAAAGTTCTCTAATGAATGCATTGTTTGTGTAAAATATCAAATGTTGCGTACCAAGTTCTCGCAAAAGAAAAATATAGGAAAGCACGAGTATAATAAACTATGGATTGACACAACCAAATGAAGCAATATATGTAGTTAGAATATCCCTGGTTAAAATAAAAACTAATAAAGTTTTGTTTTATCCGTATTGTCGAATGGGAAACTATTTGAATTGGTTATGATTAAGTAATAAAATATTTATGCTTCTATGTGCAATTTTGGATGTGTTTAAGTCACAACTCCACTATGAAAGTGATACGAAGAGGACTCACACTGGGAATTTGGAACATTTACGGACCTGGGGTAGGAGAAAAGAAATATGACAGAACGCTACTAGAATTCTTGAGCTGGAAGAGAAAGTAGTGGAATTTCTGAGGCAATGGTGTGCAACTGAGACAGAAAAGGACCATGTCATGTTGGGACCAGATGGACTTGGCAATGCGACTGGTCTCATAGGTTGGGTGGAGTATCACTTTCTAGTGTGAGGTTGTGGTTTAGTAAACAACCTGAAGTGAAAGAACAAATGATAAGTACTAAGTTTGTAGTTTCTTGTTAAATAGCAAGTTACTTATTTAAAAGAAAATAGATTATGTGCTTTTAATAATGAATGATAGGACCAGCATGTAAATATATGAATTCAAGAGCAGAAGTATGTTATTTTATTTTCAAAATTTTGAAACTGAAAGCCTTAAAAATTCTCTGAAAATGAATTGTAGGTGTAATTCAACATTTAATGTTATGATCTTGTATGAATATAGATATTATAATTGAAAGCATTTGTTTATGTAAAATGTGTTTATGTAAATGAAATGAATCTGAGGAAGGTTTCGACATTGGAACAGAGGAATACTACAACCTTCTCAAGAGTCAGGTTATCCAGGACCAAGCGAATACCTTCTCGGCAGTCCCAGACAGTCCCGCTCTAGCAAGGGTCACCATAAAGTAAAATGATAGATAACGTAATTATTTATACACAGCTGACCATAGAAGGTGATAACCCCACTTTCAAGAAAATAATTACATCTAAGAATAATCCATTCAACCCATAATGAATCTCAGATGGATTCTAGCACACAGACTTCATGAAGTAAAGTTGAGACAAGCCGTGAAAAATTTATAGAAATACAAGACGTAAAGTAACCCAAATTCCAAACCCTTCATGAAGCAAGGTAGTAAAAACCAACAATACAAAACTAGGAGTTTACAGAAACTCATAAATTCTAAATACCGCAGTCCACAAATAAATATGTTCTGGAAATGAACTATCGTTCTGAACTTCATAATTTAGGGGTCGAAGTCATAAAGTTTAAAAAGAAAAACCGAAATCATCATAACTGAATCTTGTTTGGAATTTATACAGTATATCCTCGATCCAACTTCTATAAACTGATGACCGATATGGCTTAATAAAATAACATGCAAGTTTTGTTACATATCATTTAAACACATCCTCTCTTATCAAATCCCTAGATATTGTTACAACTAAGGTTTGGAGTGGCACCCCTCAGAGAAGTGGCAACAGTGGAGTACATGTGAGAAGAAAGACCCTAGCGGTCAAGAATCCCTGTGAAACACATGAAAACTGCCTAAATATTTCTACAATAATAAGGTTTCCTTCCAAAAAAAGAAAAAAAATTGTTAACGACAGGGCTTGGCAAAAAATGGATGTAGATTCCTGAATGTAGCAAAATGTTTAAGCGGGAAATTAAACCCTACCTATAACAAGTGGAAGAAAAGTCATCGCTAGTACCTGTAAGAGGCAAACCTGGGTTATTAGCTTGGAAGACAACCTGAGAATGAGAAACCCACTATTAAAAATAGGGTTTACCTGGGAGTCTCCAAGAAGAACCTCTAGTTGTGGAGCTAAGCCAGAAAACCTTGAGTCGAGCTCAATTAAACTTTGAAAATGAAATACAACCATAATAATCAAGAAAAAAAAAAAGAGATAACTCATCTGGAAATTGGCGAATGTGAAGTTCAAGACTTCGAGTTATCTGTGCCATATGTGGGCTTAACCTATACCTAAATTTGCACAACTCTCGCATATCAATCGAAACCACCAAAATGAAAACAACCCTTTCCCATCTCGGAACGATCATGTAGTTACCCTAACCACCTTCTCTGTCAACCATTGATCTATAATCAGGTTCTGTAACCGTTTATCAATTGAGGGATCTTGATGTGGGAGATAACACCTGGAAAAAGACCAGCCCCTTGAGAACCTTCATCTTTGCGGCGGGAATCATCGAAAGGTTTAATCAAGTTGAAGACTTAACTGAAAGATTGACCTTATGTTAGAAACCAAGTACTGGCATGATACATTAATACCTTGAAACAAAACATCTAATCATTGTATGCACCAAAGCTATGAGCATAAACCATGTTATATATATATAAGCACGTTCATTTTGGCTAGGTGTATTACAGTGGTAGTACCAAAGCCGAAGATATAATTAAAGGAAACGGTATATGTACTAATATTAAGGCAAAGGTCAAAAAAATATCGAGTTATCTTTAGCTTCAAGGATCAAGGATCCAAGAGGAATATGGATTATTAACATTCACTTCACCTGCCATGGATCCTAACATTTTATTCATTTAAAGCTTATAGTGCACTTCAATTATGAAGGTGAAATTATACTTATTATTGAATGATACTGCATTTCACTTATATTGATGAAATTATACTTATCAGTTATATTTTTGAAATTCTACTATTAATAACTAAAGATAAACATTGAGCTTGGTTTCGATACCAAAATAAAATCAAGAAACCGCATAAAAATAAAAATAAAGAATGTATAAGCCCCACGGGGGTAGGCGAGTTGGTAATTGGAATGCGGTGAAGTTCGTTTGTAAGGCGAGCCCAACAGGAGGTCACGAGTTCAAATCCCCCAGACTAAAGCAGAGCATGTGGAGAGGGGCGGGCGCATGTTCCCAGAGGGTATAGTGGTAGCGGTCAGAATCGACCCCGTGTAACGCAAGTCGTGAGGCTGCCCCAGTTGCCGATCCCACTGTAAAAAATAAAAAAAATAAAGAATGTATCATATGCAAAGGTATTGCAACTCAAGTACATTTATGTATATATTTTCTTTTCTGAAGATACATTTTATCCAAATGGAATAAATTTGACATTACATCTCAATCTTGACGAATTCTTTGTGTTCTCTATAAGGTAGGTGAAATTATATCTGTATGTATCTGTAAATTGTAGAATATGGTTTCAAAACTGTATTGATCATTATTTTCGTCATTACATTCAGCTAAAATATTAGATGGGAAGACTACAATCATTTGAAATGAATTGTGATATCAATGTGTTTGGTTCGTTGTCTTTGCACTGGATCTCTACAAAAATTTAGCGTACTTTGATTATCACACCAGATGACAGTTGGACGATGGACACTTATACTAACCTCAGATAGAAAATTTTGTAGCCAAATTGCATGAACAGTGGCATTGACTACTCCTTTGTACTCAGCCTTTGTTGATGATAAATAAATGGCATCTTTTTCTTTCTTGAACAACAAATTGGGTTGAATCCAAAACTAAGGACATAAATGGAGGTGGACTTGTGATCAATGTTGTCACTAGCCCAATATGAATCTATGAACACAATGAGATCCAAAGAAAAAATTGTTACATAATGAATCCCATAGGTGAATGTCACTTGAGCATATCGAAGGATATGCTTTGCATCTTTCCAGTGTAACTCATGTTGCTCCTGCATGTATCTGGAAACTTCTCCTACGACATATGAGAGATCAAGATGGGAGTGAGTGAGATAAAGAAGACTTCCTACAAGCTAATGGTGCAATTTGCAATCAACCAATGGTGTGTATTTGTCATTCTCAAGCTTTATCCATGATAAGAAAGGCGTGGTTGTTGGCTTGCAGTCACTCGTGTGAAATCATGCCAAAAGGTAACATTATTTGAATGAGAAATGGTAATCCCTGAACCACTCTGATTGATCTCTAGTCCAAGGAAGAAATTTACAAAGCCCGTGTTTGTCATATAAAACTGCTTATGCAATGCAGTTTTAATCTCAGTAATGTCAGAAGCTCAACTACCTGTTATCAAAAGATCATCTACGTAGAGTACTATGATCAACAAGGATTCAATTTTAATAAAACAATAAACATTTGAATCAGATTTGCAGCATACAATTTTTTTAGATAACAAATAGGAATTCATCTTTGAATACCACGCTCTAGGTGCCTGCTTGAGGCCATAGAGAGACTTCTTTAGCTTGCATACCAAAGATGAATTTTACATGTATCCTTGTGGTTGCGCCATGTATATTTCCTCCTCGAGATCACCATCATAGAAAAGTATTCTTCACATCCATATGATGCACCTCCCATCCTCTTGTTGTTGCAATGGAGAGAGCTAGCCGAATGGAATCCATTTTTTCCATTGGGTCAAAAGTCTCGTCATAGTCAACACCATCTACATGTTGAAAACATTTTGCTACCAACCCATCATTATATCGACTAACTTGGCCATATGGTTCTTTCTTGGTGCTTTTTTGTATTTAGAGACTTCCATGAGGTTCCACATGATGTTAAGGCTGATGAGTCCAATTGTACATGTGTGAGAGGTCGACTTGATCTAATGTACATGAGAGGGTTCATAAATTCAAAAACCAACTTCTACTTGTCCAAATGAGGTGATATTTAGGTCGATTTTGGTCCTCTCGAAAATATGAATTCAATGCAATCATAATCTCTTACATATGATCTATCCAATGTGGTATTTTCCCCTAGTTGCAAAAATTAACATGTTTTTTTTTATCATTTGTTCCCATGGTGGAGCCGAAGCAATTATAGCTACACTTTAAAAAATTTAATACTTAAATATATCACAACCACTTTAATTCTTCATACAGAAAGTAATATATGTTTTTAGTCCTTTATAAAATGTTAAAAACCCTAATATCTAAATATTTGTAATATTTTCAACTTTGTATGTAATATTTTACTATATGAATGATGAATGACAAGAAAGAGAAAATATGTGTGATTTTCCATGCAATCAAATTGATATTTAAACAATTCTTCATCTGTAAGGTTTTGTTGGATATGATAATGGAATGATTTGAGTGTGGCTTATCAAATGTCGGTTAAGAATCCAATCAACATGGGAAAATTAAAAATAAATGTCACAATTATGGTGAATTTTATTAACGAGAGATAATGCAATATTGTTTATTAAAAAACAAAGGGTATTGTGATTTGGGAAATAGCTACAATTGAGGATTGTGTACATTTAATGTAGTTTCAATACATGAGTTCAAATAGATGAAGCTCAGTGAGCTACAGTAATCCCAAGAATTCCCATGTGACAAGCATAGCAGACATTACAGGAATTTTGAGGTTTAAAATGGGCTTCCTAAGGAAATCATAAAATAATAATGGAAATAATAAAATAAGATTAGATTAAAAAAGAAAAAAATATTTTTTCAACTCGTATTTTCAACTTAACTCCTATGAGTTTACTCAAGTTTCAAGTAGGAACACTCATTGGATGCAGAATTTGATTCCTCATCCAATGAGTGCTCATGTTGCATACTTTTGATGGACCCTGCTACATGAAAAAATAAAAATACATGAAAAATGTAATTGTAGTCACATTTTTTCATGTATTTCTCATTTTTCGTGTAGTAGGGTCCATCAAAAGTATGCAACATTGGTAATCCTTAGATGAGAAATTAAATTTTGCATCCAATGAGTACCCTCGATCGAAATTTTAGTAAAACATTAGGGAGATCAATTGAAAAAATAGGTTTATTATTTTATTATTTTTTAATATTTTTACTTTTTTACCCAAAAATAGTGAATTATACCCCATAGTTGACATCATTATCTTGAATCCTATTGGTTCTTATAATGTTTATTTTGGTTCCATTTAAGACCTCAAAAGTTCTCTAATGGATGCATTGTTTATGTAAAATATCAAATGTTGCGTACCAATTTCTCCCAAAAGAAAAATATAAGAAAGCACGAGTATAATAAAGTATGGATTGACACAACCAAATTAAGCAATATATGTAGTTGGAATATCCCTAGTAAAAATAAAAACTCATAAAGTTTTGTTTTATCCATATTGCCGAATGGGAAACTATTTGAATTGGTTATGATTAAGTAATAAAATATTTATGCTTCTATGTGCAATTTTGGATGTGTTTAAGTCACAACCCCACTATGAAAGTGTGTTTAAGTCGCAACTCCACTATGAAAGTGATACGAAGATACGAAGAGGACTCACACTGGGAATTTGGAACATTTACGGACCTGGGGCAGGAGAAAAGAAATATGACAGAAGGCTACTAGAATTCTTAAGTTGGAAAAGAAAGTAGTGGAATTTCTGAGACAGTGGTGTGCAACAGAGACAGAAAAGGACGGTGTCATGTTGGGACTAGATGGCCTTAGCAATGTGACTGGTCTCATAGGTTGGGTGGAGTATCACTTTCTAGTGTGAGGTTGTGGTTCAGTAAACAACTTGAAGTGAAAGAACAGATGATAATTACTAAGTCTATAGTTTCTCGTTAAATAGCAAGTTACTTATTTAAAATAAAATAGATTATGTGCTTTTAATAATGAATGATAGGACCACTATGTAAATATATGAATTCAAGAGCAAAAGTATGCTATTTTCTTTACAAAACTTTGAAATTGAAAGCCTTAAAAATTCTCTGACAGTGAACTGTAGGTGTAAGTCGGAATTTAATGTTATGACCTTGTATGAAGATAGATATTATAATTGAAAGAATTTTTTTATGTAAAATGTGTTTATGTAAATGAAATGAATCAGAGGAAGGCTTCGACATTGGAACAGAAGAATACTTCAACCTTCTCAAGATTCAGGTTATCCAAGACCAAGCCAATACCTTCTTGGTAGTCCCAGGCAGTCCCGCTCTGGCAAGGGTCACCATAAAGTAAAATGATTCATAGCGTAATTATTTATACACAGCTGACCATAGAAGGTGATAACCCCACTTTCAAGAAAATAATTACATCTACGAATAATCCATTAACTAATCCATTCAACCCATAATGAATCTCAGATGGATTCTAGCACACAAACTTCATGAAGTAAAGTTGAGACAAGCTGTGAAAACTTTATAGAAATAAAAGACGTAAAGAAACCCAAATTCCAAACCCTTCATGAAGCAAGGCGTTATTATATTGACAGTAAAAACCAACAATACCAAACTACGAGTTTAGAGAAACTCATAAATTTTAAATACCACAGTCCACAAATAAATACGTTCTAGAAATGAACTATTGTTGTGAAATTCATAATTTAGGGGTCGAAGCTGTAAAGTTTCAAAAGAACAACCAGAATCATCATAACTGAATCAAAACCCTTGTTTGGAATTTATACAGTATATCCTCGATCCAACTTCTATAAACTGATGACCGATATCTCTTAATAAAATAACACGAAAGTTTTGTTACATATCATTTAAACACATCCTCACTTATCAAATCCCTAGATATTGTTACAACTAAGGTTTGGAGAGGCACGCCTCGGAGAAGTGGAAATAGTGGAGTACATGTGAGCAGAAAGACTCTAGCGGCCAAGAATCCCTATGAAACACATGAAAATTTCCTAATGATTTCTGCAATAATAATTTTACCTGCCAAAAAAAGAAAGAAATTTGTTAACAACAAGGCTTGGCAAAAGATGGATGTAGAGTCTTCAATGTAACAAAACGTGTAAGCGGTAAATTAAACCCTAACTATAACAAGTGGAAGAAGATTCATCGCTAGTACCTCTAAGAGGCGACCCTGGGTTATTAGCTTGGAAGACAACCTGAGAACGAGAAACCCGCTATTAAAAATAGGGTTTACCTAGGAGTCTCCAAGCAGAACCTCCGGCGGTGGAGTTGAGCCAGACAGCCTCGAGCCGAGCTTGATAAAACTTTGAAAACGAAATACAACCATAAGAATCAAGAAGAAAACAAAGATATAACTCATCTGCAAATTGGGTGAATGTTAAGTTTAAGAATTCGGGTCATCTGTGCCATATGTGGGCTCAACCTATACCTGAAGTTGCACAGCTCTCGCATATCAATCGAAACCAACAAAATGAAAACAACCCTTTCCCATCTCAGAATGATCATGTAGTTACCCTAACTGCCTTCTCTGCCAACCATTGATCCGCAATCAGGTTCTATAACCATTTATCTATTGAGGGATCCTGATGTGGGAGATAGCACCTGGCAAAAGACCAGCCCCTTGAGAACCTTCATCTTTGCGGCGGGAATCATCGAAAGGTTTAATCAAGTTGAATACTTAACTTAAAGATTGACCTTAGGTTAGAAACCAAGGACTGCCATAATACATTAAGACCTTAAAGCAAAACATCTAATCATTGTATGCGCCAAAGCTATGAGCATAAATCATGTTCCAATGTAATTTTAGTTCTATTATATCTATATATATATATATATATATATATATATATATATATATATATAAAAGCACGTTCTTTTTGGCTAGGTGTAATAAAGTGGTAGTACCAATGCCGAAGATATAATTAAAGGAAACGATATATTTACTAATATTAAGGCAAAGGTGAAAAAATATCGAGTTGTCTTTAGCTTCAAGGATCAAGGATCCAAGAGGAATATGGATTATTAACGTGCACTTCACCTGCCATGGATCTCAACATTTTATTCATTCAAACCTTATAGTGCACTTCAATTTTGAAGGTGAAATTATACTTATTATTGAATGATACTGTATTTCACTTATATTGGTGAAATTATACTTATTAGTTATATTTTTGAAATTCTACCATTAATAACTAAAGATAAACATTGAGCTTGGTTTCAATACCAAAATAAAATCAAGAAACCGCATAAAAACAAAAATAAAGAATGCATCATATGCAAAGGTCTTGCAATTGAAGTACATTTATGTATATATTTTATTTTATTAAGATACATTTTATCCAAATGGAATAAAGTTGACACTACATATCAATATTGATTAATTTTTTGTGTTCTCTATAAGGTCGGTGAAATTATATCTGTATGTATCTTTACATTATAGAATATGACTTCCAAACTATATTGATCATTATTTTCGTCATTGCATTCAGCTATATTATTAGATGGGAAGACCAAAATCATCTTTGTGTCTCCGCTTACTATCCTTGAAGGTGAACTATAGCGAGCAACAGAAGATCTTGAAGATGATTGTGAGCCATTTTGGGAACAAGGTTTATGGGCTTCGATAAGAGACAAAAATCCATCGGGTCTCCTGGGTCATTCAATGTTAAGCGCCATTAATTGTTCTCTTCTAGAGGTTGTTTTGTGTGTGTTATATTCTTTCCACGACTAGCTTCACGTGAGAATCAAGGGGTAAGAGGGGGGAGGCCATCTCCCCACGCTTGTGTCAGGCGTAGCAGGGGTGCCATAGAGGGGTGCATCCCCCCTTGTCGGTGGTTTGCAGGGGGAGGTAGCCCCTTTACACAGGGGTTCATGGCAGCGCCCAGGGAAAAAAAAATTGGGCCATATATTAGGTGGGCAGACCTACCTATGGCTTTGTGCATGGGTTTTCACATGGCTTTGGGAATGATGGTTTTCTTCCCATGGTATTTTGTAGATCCATTCAAGGGAACTACGGTTATGTTCTAAACTAGGGTTAATGGATCGGGGTTTATGAATGCTTTGGAATGTATATATATGTATGTTGTAACATTGAAAAGAGCATAATGAAAAATCAGGCTGATAGTCCTGGTTTTGGGATCCAGGGAAAATATTTGTGTATATATGTTTTAAGTTTTATGCTCTTCCTATTGTTTATTTTTTGTTTTAAGAGTTTGTTTGCAAATAATTTCTATACAGGGTTAAAACTTACATAGGTTCCCTCATCCCTCTCTGCACCCGAAGAACTTGCACTCTTCCTTTGCTCTGAATTCTGAGCTCATGGCTGATTACTCACCTGGGGGATCAAAAGGATCTTCCGAGCTCATGGCTAAATCCTCCAATTCTCCGGTATGAAATTGGATCTGCAAAAAATTTCTTTCAAATGGTGTTATTCTAGGTGAAAGTACAAACGTCTGAAACTATCCCAAATGACTAATTAAAAAAATAATGGTTGATTCACACATATCAAATGGCATTGGAGCCTTCAATTTCTCCAAATAGTTAGTTCCGCAATGCCCATATGATTCCAGAAATAACATAAGACAAATATATCAATTTACTCTTAATCATTATTGTGTAAATAAAATTATGGGGCCACATTGGAAATGGACAATATAAAAGTGAAAAATCTTTGAATAGTCTCACAAAAGTACCTATAATATTTTTCTGCAATATTTGAAATATTTGTCTGTAATATTTGAAAGACTTGCTTTCCTCTATGAGCACACGCTAATACAGAAGAATTCAGAAATTGTTTGCAAAGAACAAAGAAATTTTCAACTTGAGATCTATATAAATAAATAAACGATATTCTAGAAACGACATCCTTTTATGGCGTAGAGATATTGAGCGACAACACATTACTATTTTCTACCCAAAACACATAATATAGTAATCGATATTTGTTGAAGTCGGTCACTTTAATCGACTTTTGATTTAGCTAAGTTTTCACAATTATGGTTTTTCCCTATGTTATGAAGGGTGTTTATGCATGATTTGTTATTTATTTTCATAAATAAATCATATTTGTAACGCTTTCTGTAAAATTATTAGAGCACAAATACATATCTAGGTGAAGAATAATTGCACAAAATTGCGAGAATTGAAAAAGAAAAAATGGAATTGAGAATGGATTTGATTACTCAATATTAGTTTGAGAATCAATACATAAAGCAACTAAGTTAATATTTGTTTTACATGCAATAAATATCGATAATTAAAGCTAACAAAGCTAAGTGTGTTTTTTGTTCTTTTGTTAATGTGCACATGCACCACATGCAAGCACTAGAGTTAACTAACTAAATCCAAGTGCACACCACATGTAAGCACTCGAGTTAACTAGCCAAAGCCAAGTGCACATCACATGCAATAACTAGAGTTGAACTGAAACTAATTAAGGCTAACTATGTGCATGTACACCAACACCCCCCCTTAAGCATAACTTAGGTGAGTTTGATGAAAAATAAATGAGTCCCAGCAACAAGGCCATTTTAGGTACCCATATACAATGCATGAAAAGAGGAAAGAGAGAAAACCTAGTGGGAAGGAAACCCCCCCTCAAAATATAATGAAAAAAGTGGATAAAATACAATTACTAGGTAGTCGTGTCCTTCACCCGGAGACGATCTCATAGAAATTGAAACTTCTGCTCGGTGAAATTCTTGGTGAAGATATCGACATTCTTCTTAGAATGGGAGAGTACCAATGATCGATGATCCCATCATGAATCAATTCTCTAATGAAATCCATTGTGATATCAATGTGTTTGGTTTGTTGTCGCTGCACTTGATCTCTACAAAAATTTATCGTACTTTGATTATCACACCATATGACAGTTGGAAGATGGACACTTATACTAACCTCAAATATAAAATGTTGTAGCCAAATAGCATGAACAGTGGCATTGACTGCTCCTTTGTACTCGGCCTTTGTTGATGATAAATAAATGGCATCCTTCTTCTTTCTTGACCAACAAATTGGGTCGAATCCCAAACTAAGTACATAAATGGAGGTGGACTTGTGATCAATGTTGTCACTAGCCCAATATGAATCTATGAACCCAATGAGATCCAAAGAAAAAATTGTTACATAATGAATCCCATAGGTGATTGTCCCTTGAACATATCGAAGGATGTGCTTTGTATCTTTCCAGTGTAACTCATGTTGCTCCTGCATGTATCTAGAAACTTCTCCTACAACATATAAGAGATCACGATGGGAGTGAGTGAGATAAAGAAGACTTCCCATAAGCTAACAGAACAATTTTCAATCAACCAATGGTGTGTATTTTTCATTCTCAAGCTTTATCCATGATAAGAAAGGAATGGTTGTTGGCTTGCAGTCACTCATGTGAAATCATGCCAAAAGGTCTCTAACATACTTTGGATGAGAAATGGTAATCCTAGAACCACTCTGATTAATCTCTAGTCCAAGGAAGAAATTTAGCAAGCTTGCGTTTGTCATATAAAACCGCTTGTGCAATGCAATTTTAATCTCAGTAATGTCAGAAGCTCAACTACCTGTTATCAAAAGATCATCTACGTAGAGTACTATGATCAGCAAGGATTCAATTTTATTAAAACAATAAACATTGGAATCAGATTTGCAGCATACAATTTTTTTAGATAACAGTGAATTTTACATGTATCCTTGTGGTTACTCCATGTATATTTCCTCTTGGAGATCACCATCATAGAAAGGTATTCTTCACATCCATATGATGCACCTCCCATCCTCTCGTCACTGCAATGGAGAGAGCTATTCGAATGGAATCCATATTTTCCAATGGGTCAAAAGTCTCATCATAGTCAATGCCATGTACATGTTGAAAACCTTTTGCTACCAACCCTACATTATATCGACTAACTTGGCCATCTAGTGCTTTCTTGGTCTGGTAAACCCACTTGCACCTCACAATTTTACGAGTGAAAGGTAGCAGAACTAGATCACGAGTCTGGTTCTCAATGAGAGAGTTTTATTCCTCGTCCATTGTTGCTTCCCATTAAATATGAACATCTGCTTCTGCATAAGTATGTGGATCATATGCGTGAATCATATAAGCATGCATGGGCATGCATGGATCCATAGCTAATATTTCTTGTGGATATTCCTCAGACTGAGGTATTGAGGTAGGATCATCTAGGAGATCACTCATGCTACGCCATTTTTGTGTTGAAGGTGGTCGAAAATATTATGAACTACATGAGGAAGTATGATATCAAAGTTCAACAATTGGTGGTCCAATAGTTGTCATGGGAAAAGGCTCATCTAGATCAAAATTATGATATGAAGTATCACCTACATACTCATCAATGAGTGGTGAGGTAAACTTGGCAATAGGTTCATCTGGTGGTGCATGCAAAGTATCTTCGTCAAAATTTACACTCCTTTCAATAAAGAGCTCTTCAATGTTGATATCAAGAAATTTGTACCCTTTGAATTTGTCATAATATCCAACAAACATGCATGCTTTAATTCCAGGCTCCAAATCATTTCTCTTCTCTGTAGGAATGTGGGCACATGCTCGAGATCCAAAAATGTAGAAATTACTGACTTTTGGTTGCATGCCAAGAAAAGCCTCAAAAGGTGTATTTCCAGTAACATATTTATGAAGAGATCTATTATGGATGTATGAGGCACAATTGATAGCTTCATCCCACAATTTTGATGAAAGAGATCTTGCATGCAACATGTAATTGGAAATCTCTTTCAAAGATCGATTCTTCCTTTCAGCCACCCTACTTTGTTGTGGAGTGTAAGGAACTCTATGCTACAAATGTATGCTTGATTTATTACAAATATTTTGGATATATTTGTTGACATATTCCTTCCCATTATCTATGTGGAGTATTTTAATTCCTTTTCCAGACTGATTTTCAGCATGCGCTTTAAAAATATTTAGATGTTGAAAAAAATCAGACTTGAGTTTCAAGAAGTAAACCCGAGTGAATCTTATGCAATCATCTATAAATGAAAAAAAAAATCTTTCTTTTCTCATTGAAAGTACTGGAAATGGACTCATGAGATCACTATGTACAAGCTCCAAAGGTGAAGAGGCTCTCCATGCATGCCCCTTCTTGAATTTGTCTTGTGGATTCTTTCCAAGGGCACATCCATTACAAACACCATTTGAAAATTCAATGGTCGGAAGTCCTTTAACCATCTCTTGCTTTCTAATTTGCTACATATATCTGAAATTGAGATACCCAAATCTCTCGTGCAAAATCCTACTTTCATCATTTGCGTGTGTAAGTAGCAAAATAGAATCTGGTTGAGGAACAAAATTAGAAAATGTATACAGACGAGATTGATCATTTACCTTGCTTCTACAATCTTCAAGTTGGTTTGCATATCATAACTGCTCACGGAATCTTGGGTACAGTCAAATTTCCTTCCGGTGCCTGTGTGTGTCATTTGATACACTAAAATAAGATTCATAGAAAGCCTTGGAATATGCAAGACATTCTCAAAACTTTCATCTATGAATTGCACTCTTCCTTTTCGAGTTTCTTCAACTGCAGAATTGTCCCCCATGAGAATAGGAGGTTCCGAGTATGCATGTAGAGAAGAAAAGATTCCTTTGAATAATCCATATAATGTGAAGCTCCTGAATCGATGACACATTCTTGTGGTGTAGAATGAAGAGAAATCAAAGAATGACCATTACCCCTTGTTTCTAATGTTTTTTCCTCCATCTTCCTCTTAGAAATTTATTGAATGTGATGACCAAGATTATTTTTCTGAAGATTATTTTCCATCAGATCAATAGTCTTATGCATGCAAGATGATTTAGGATGATAACCTCTATTACAATAATGACACTTGGAGTGTCCTTTCTTTCCCTTCTTACCCTTGGAGTTAGAAGAATCATCTGGAGGTTTTGGATTTTCTCCCTTTCTTGGATTTGGATATCTTGCCTTTCCTTCTCCTTTGGGTTGTTGATTTGGTTTCAAGTTGTATTTTCATTTCTCCTACATGGAAAGTGCATGTGCATTTGGAGATTTTAATGAACCCATTTCGATGAGATTATCCTACTCATGAATGAGAGACTCAATAAATGCATCAAGTTTGGTACTTTTCCATTTATCTCCGGTTGCAAGTCTAAATGTATGAAATGTATAAATGAAAAGAACATAATGCATATTCAGGGCATAATTTAGACAAAACATAAAGGATCAATTAACCTTGCTATTTGGATTTATCTGTCTTGTAATCATTTAATTGTAGAAGCAACGATTTGAATTTCGTAAATAAATCTTGAATGTTATCAAAGTTGTTTGGATCTAAGGAATTTAGCTCATTTTTGAGAATATGAGCCCGCATCTCACCCTTCTTTCCAAATAAATTCACCAAGGTTGTCCAAACCTCATTCGGAGTGTTGCATGTGTCCACATGGAAACGCAATGTTGGAGATATGGACAACAATAGAAGACCAAAATCCTCTCCCATCCTGTTCAAGTATTTTGATTTTTCAATGGCAGAATTGGGTTCAACTTTCATATTCATAACTATTCAATACAAGCCTTTGCCTCTATGGTAAAGAAAAATCTCTCACTTCCATTGGAAGTAGTTATACGGAGTAAGAATCATCAAAGATGAGAACTCCATTTTTTTTCTTGTATTTGTAG
Organism: Pinus albicaulis; assembly: GCA_034641835.2. Taxonomy (NCBI): domain Eukaryota; kingdom Viridiplantae; phylum Streptophyta; class Pinopsida; order Pinales; family Pinaceae; genus Pinus; species Pinus albicaulis. Next base: position 1,011,656,999 of record CM076582.1, on the reverse strand, counting down.
CAAAAATTGCGGCAGTTATCCAATATTTGGATCTGCAAATCAAATCTTCGAACAATTTCCAATTCTTTGCTCTTCAAACGTGAAAAATATTGTTCATGCACCTTCCCCAAACCCCTATAGCTCTGATACCATGTAAAATTATTAGAGTTGAAATACGGATCTAGCTGAAGAATAATTGTACAAACTTGCGAGAATTGAAAAATAAAAAATGGAATTGAGAATGAATTTGATTACTCAATATTAGTTTGAGAATCAATACATAAATAAACTAAGTAGATCTTAGTTGTGCTAAAAACTGCAACTAGGATTGGTCTTCATACTGACTATGTAAATATGTATTTATGAAAATAATAAGAAAAAGATAATATATATATATATATATATATATATATATATATATATATATATATATATATATATATATATATATATATATATATATATTTGATGTGGTTGTCTCATGGTTTTCATGAGCAAGGTCTAGGTCAAAGGACTTCTTCTTGATGTCCTCTAGGTTTTTGTTTTCTGGTCATAAATGTCATATTTAAGAATTCATGTATGAAGTTTCTAAGTATGCTCTAAACCATGTCACATAAGCCTTGAAATTCCAACGTTAAAACCTTCAAAAGATCATCATATAAGTAGCATATAAAGTCGGCCTATATTCAGTGCAGAAGTCAGCCTACAAGGTGGTTGTGGGGTCGGCCTAAAATACAAGAATATGCACTATAAATATGAAGATCCTGCGGCCTAGTTCAGACAAAAAGAGTGTGGATTTATTTTGTGGTTTCACAGTGGTTTAAAAGTGTGGATTAAAAGCAGTAGTTTCGGTCAAGCCTAAATAAAATTGCGGACATCTCTGTGATATTTGACAGCGTAATAAACTCTAGGAAAGTGTGAATTACAAACAGTATTTCTAGGGTAAAGTATGGATGTGTTGTATTTTGTTTTGAAGCAGTGAACTTGGACCAGCATGAAGAAAGATATGCAAATTTCATAACTAGGATACATCTGTGATCAAGTGCAAGTATAAAGTGTGGGCCAAAGGATAGAAAGAGGTGTGGATGTCAAAGTGATGAAGTCTAGATCAGATGCGGAGCTACAGTAGTGTTAAATTATGTTGAAGTGCGGACCTATTTGAAGACGTTCTCTGGAATTTTTTTTTATATGTGGAATGTCTCATATATGCAGAATAGGGGTTGTGATATATGAGGAGAAAAGTCTATGTGTAATCTGAAGTCAGTGCACGTTGGTGAAGAAAATAAAGATCAGCATTGGAGGAATACTTAGAAGTAGTGACAAGGTCTTGGAGGCATTCATAAGTCAAGGGTCCGAGTCTTGGTCATGGTACTTGTCATTTGAAGATCTATAAGAAGAATTTCTTACGGGCTTTCCTCTCCAAGAGGAAGAGGTTTTTTCCCTGGCTCAAGGAGCCTAATTGTGTGTCTCTTGTATTTTTGGTAATTGACTTGATGAAAGATTAAATAAGTTAAGCAGTAAGCTCACCAGTAATTATCAAGTAAGAGAATTTGAATTAATCACCATCCCTCCAAATTCTCAACATGGGATTAGAGCTAAGGTGCTAAATACAAGGGCTACTTAGTAAGGAGACACTCAAGGAAGCAAGAATCAAAGTCAAAGTCAAATTTTGTGTTGAAGAGCCAAATCAATTTGTAAGGAAGACCTTGTTAGAAGAGGACATCATATTTTGAGATATCGTTTATCATCAAGGATCCAAATACACCTACATTGGAGATTTCAATCTTAGAAGGAGCTCCTGAATTAATCTTCATCATTAAGGAAGTTGCAAGCCACTCTACTCAAGTAAGTATCTATGACCTTACTTAAATCTGTCAAGATGACTTATTGTAAAGAGAGCAACAAGTTGGTTGGGTCATCAAACTTTAATGCATGGAAGAAGAGGACAGATTTGATTTTAACTGAAGACAAAGTTATGGACTACATCGAAGGATCTACAATTCAACCACCAAGGGAAGATGCTCTAGATCATGCTGAGTACATGAAGGGAGAAATCAGAGCCCAGAGGATTCTCATATAATCCATTAAGGACTCACTCATTCCCTATGTATCAAAACCAAAGTCTACTAAAGAAATATATGAGAAACTTGTGGAGCTATTCTCTATGAGTACTGTAGGAGAAGCTATCTCTCTGAGACAAGAACTATATAAAATGAAATTTTCAAGAGAATACGGAATCACTCCATACTTTATGAATATTTCTAAAATAAGAGATCAACTGCAAGAACTAGGAGGAGTAATGTCTGACACTGAGATGACTATATTGGTGTTGAATGCTCTACCAGAAGAATGGGGAAACTTCACTTCAAGTTTATACAGGAAGAAAGAAGCCATACCATTCCATGATTTATGGTCTCTATGTAAAATAGAGGAAACAAGATTGAAATCAAAATATGATACAAGACCAAGTGAAGGGAATCAAACCTTTACAACCATATATAGGAAGAAAGGAAGATTCAGTAAATTTGGTCCTCAGAATAAAAGAAGAAATATGGACAAATTACGATGCTTTGGATGTAATAAACTTGGGGATTATAAATGGGATTGCCCTAAATCTGAAAAGGAGAAGAGAAAAGGGGAAGAAGCCCATGTCTCAGATATGAGGGAAGAACCTGATGCAAAGAAATCTAAGAAAGAATAATTGAAATATCTCTATTATGATTGAGATCAGCTTCATTTTTAAGTGATTTTTGTTGGTTGTAAGATAGTATGATAGGAATCAATGTATATTGATGGCATCATGATAAAATAATGGTAGGATATTTTAGGTGAAATAGCTCCGGGAAAAACCTCTCTGATAACATTACTGATGGAAGGCAGCCATCAAGATCAAGGGTCATCATGGAAACTAGTGATGACATTTTCTAATGGATTTCTCGATGAATTCACTGATTACAAAGAAAGCAGAATGGTTTCATCAAGAATTCTATGCTACAGAATTGTGGGATGTGATGACATATTGATGAAGCAGGCCAAGGGAATGAAGCTCTTCATTCTAGTGAAATTTATACAGGATGACTCAAAGGAAAAAGGTATGAGGTATATATCTATATATGCTAACACTGGATGCTGTGAAGTCATGTCATATGGTTGCACGTAATGGAATTCTATATTTAGAGGTATGATCTATGGAGGAGGATCTCTCGGTGCACTGACAGATGAAATCAACATAATATATCCTCATATGGAATATGAGGTGGTTGTATATGAAAAAGGAACTGGAAATTGGAAGTTCCTAGGAATGAAGATGTGCCGAAAGGAAGAGATCATGAAGTGAAACCATGTCAAGAGGCAGTTATCATTCGGAAGCCAAGAATATGTGACTAGAATATCTCCTGGGAGGATATGTAGACTCTAATAGAATTTTGGTAAAGAATAATACCCTTGACAAAACATATCATTAGGAGATGTGTCAATCTGAATGAAGGATTTTGATGCTTATAGGAAGATTTCATGGTCATAGATCATCACTGGAGTAACTTTTGTTTTAAAAATTCCATGTGTATATGTTTATCTAGATGAATTTATTCAGGGTTGCTAATCATGAGAAAGGATGTAAGATCCTTGGAGATGATTAAAAAGAAAGAAGCATGCCATAAAAGGTGGACCAAATAAGAAAGAAAAATGAATCACTTTCTGGTATATGACATGCTCATCAATGGAAGTGATGGATGATCTGTGCCCTATGGAGCTAAAGTTGGAGATTCCTCAATATCAAAATCCATGACATCGAGGGGAGGAATTCTTCATAAGAAGATGGGTGTCTCACCATTATTGTTGCAGGTCCCTGATTGAGAGGGAGCATGGTGATCAGTTTCTTACATGGAAAAAATTGGGTAATGCCTAATAATGAGATTAGGTACATTCCTTATACAGGAATGAGTACATTCCCTTGTGGAATAGGTCCTCCCTGGATGAGAGGGAGAGATAGACACATCATTTTGGTCTTCACTTGGGAAGACATAATGAAGGATTGGTTAATCATCTGGCATTCGATACTCTTTGATAATGTGTTAGGGAATTCAAGATAAGAGTAGTTAGGGACCGATATTCTTTGAGGGCTAGCTACCCAAGAGAATAATAGTACAAGACGGTCATACTTTGGGAACACCCAGGTGGAGTATGTACCTTGGAGAGACAATGACTATGGTGTCTATAAGTCATGTGTCTCGCCAGCATTGTAGATTGTTGTCTTGTTGAGATATGGGGTTGTTAGTCAAGTTCTTTCACTAGTACAATGTTGGTTGATATAATGCTATACATATGTGATTACCAATCCGATTCTTCTTATGAGATTCTTCAATTTGAAAGTGACCATGTACCTGTATGAATACCTCCCTAGTTAAGAGGGAGTTTGAAAAGTGTAACTAGGATAGGTCTTCATACTAATTATGTAACTATGTAAGACAAATATTATATATATATATATATATATTTGATATGGTTGTCTCATGGGTTTCATGAGCAAGGTCTAGGTCAAAGGACTTCTTCTTGATGTCCTCTAGTTTTTTATTTTCTAGTCATAAATGTCCTATTTAAGAAGTCATGTATGAAGTGTCTAAGTATGCTCCAAACCATGTCACATGAGCCTTGAAATTCCATCATTAAACCCTTCAAAATAGCAGCATATAAGTAGCATATAAATTCGGCCTATATTCAGTGGAGAAGTAGGCCTATAAGGTGACTATGGGGTCGGCCTAAAAGACAGGAATATGCACTATAAATATGAAGATCCTGCGGCCCAGTTCAGACAGAAAGAGTGTGGTTTTCTTCTACAGTTTCATAGCGGGTTTAAGTGCATATTAGAAAGCAATAGTTGTGTTCAAGTATGAATAAATTTTTTTTTATCCCTATGATATTTGACAGCGTAATAAATTCTAGGAAAGTGTGAATTATAAGCATTATTTCTAGGGTAAAGTATGGATTTGTTGTATGTTGTTCTGAAGCAGTGAACTCAGGCCAGCATGAAGAAATATATGCATATTTCAGAACTAGGATACATCTGTGATCAAGTGAAAGTATAAAATGCTGGCTAAAGGATAGAAAGAGGTGTGGATGTCAGAGTGATGAAGTATGGATTAGATGCGGAGCTACAACAGTGTTGAAGTATGTTGAAGTGTGGACCTATTTGAAGACATTCTGTGGATTTTTTTTATATATGTTATGATATATGCAGAATGTCTCATATATGCGAAATAGGGGATTTGATATATGAGGAGAAAACTCTGTGTAATCTGAATTCAATGCACATTGGTGAAGAAAATAAAGAGCAGAATTGGAGGAAGACTTAGAAGTAGTGACAAGGTCTTGGAGGCATTCATAGGTTAAGGGTCTGAGTCTTGGTCATGGTACTTGTCATTTGAAGATCTGTAAGAATAATTTCTTACGGGTTTTCTTCTCCAAGAGGGAGAGTTTTTTTCCCTGGCTCGAGGAGCCTAATTGTGTTTCTCTTGTATTTTTGGTAATTGACTTGATGAAAGATTAAATAAGTTAAGAAGTAACCTCACAAGTAATTATCAAGTAAGAGAATTTGAATTAATCACCAGCCCTCCAAATTCTCAACAAGTTGTACATGCAATAACTATGGATAATTAAAGCTAGTTGAAGCTAGGTATGCCTTATATTCTATTAATGTGCACATGCACCACATGCAAGCACTAGAGTTAAATAACTAAAGCCAAGTGCACACCACATGTAATCTCTCGAGTTAACTAGCTAAAGCCAAGTGCACATTGTTGTCACTCAGTAATTTCTCAAGGTTAAAGAAATAAATAGTCCGAGGTAACCACAAACCTAATTCAAACTCTAGGATCTAGCCTTCCTAGGGTTCAGATAGGGCTCTCTCTTTAAGTTTTAACTTTGTTTTGTTTATAAGATATTAGGCTAGTTATGAATATGCAAATTTGGTTTGGTTTTGATTGATTTGGTAGCAAAAATCACTTGAAGGTATGGATAGTGGGAAATCTATTTGTCCATTGGGCTATGGAGTCTAAATCAAGCAAACAAAATTGGATCAAGGCCAAAAGGTCAAATGTATTCAGGGAAAGATAGATAACCCTTGAAGATCTTCGAAAATGGTTTTTGTGAGGTGGTATGATCGGGATAAAGGGGAGTTAAGAATCATTTGATCCAAAAAAGGGAAGTAGTAGGCAGAGATCAAAGAGTGAGAGAGAAATTAAGAATTCTCTACACTGGAAATCAGAGGAAAACATAGAAATGATAACTAGTTAAAAACAGTGACAAGTAAGGAAATACGTCACTCCAGATAGCTCATCACAAGAATCCTGAAGTATGATGCCAATTGAATTGATCCGGTCTGCTACTTGAAATTGGAAACACAAAAGCCTTCAATGTACAACAAATGACTATAGCAATCTCCAGCAATTTATTCCACAAAAATACTTCAAAGAGTGAAAAGCATACTTCAAAGAAAAGAAATACTTCAAACATACTCATGGATTCAGATCTTTAATAATCCTTCACATCCATTCATCCATCAACCTTTCCTTACAATTCCCTTCCCAACCTGCACACACAGCAGCAGGGTCCGCACACAGCTGGACTAGGATCTCCGCGCACACAGCCAGCGGGAGTCCGTTCCCCCAAAACCTAAACAGATAGCTTAAACAACAGATCACATCAATAGCTCATCAATTCCTATCTCTTACAATCCAAAATGCATCTCTATTTATAACAATCTAGCCTCAACATTCCTATGGTTAGCAACCCATGGTTTTCGAACCCTTAGTTTACCCTTTGACCCATTACAATGCGTTCAGGGCTTTGACCCACCCCAAAACCCCTGCGCTATATTAAATATAATAAAAAATAATCAAAATGGACTAGTTTCGCAACTTGTTAGGAGACCCCGTTCCAACAGTCCCCCAACACAATCTTGTGACTCGTCCCGAGTCACTGCACTAGTGCAACTTCCATTTGCACGCGCAAAGTGTCCAGAGTGTGGATAAGTGGAGGGAGTAAGTCCAAACTTTGGGCCGCAGCTTGCTGCGCAATGTTGACCAATGCCAGGGAGGCAGACCCATCTGTATTCGTAGTGATCCATTCTAACATCCTGTGGAGATGTGCGATGGCAAACTGAGCATCGTGTGTGAGCTGGAGTGCAGTATCAGACCATGTCTTCAACCATTTTCGAAAAAATTTCTTCGAGTGCCGAAGGTCCTTTATCCTATCTATGGTGGCTAGGCATTGCGCAAAAATGGGGGAAGGTGTGGAGGCTCGGACTCGATCCAGAACATTTTCTTCCTGTTGTAATTCCTACTAGATATGCTGAATCATGGAATGGTGTTGTACTGTCATCCATAGCTCTATAGGTGTTGCAACCAAATGCTCTCCTTGCATCAGCTGCTCCTCAATGATATGCATTGCTTCTGTGACCATGGCAATCTGCTGAGCCCGAACTTCTGGAGGTATGGTGTACTGTTGCTTGTCCCGATCATGGCAGCGAACCTCCCGCATCACATTGGAGGATAGTATTTGTAACTCTGAACTAGATAACTGTGCTAAATCTAGTTGGACGTCCTCAGTAGTTAGGTCAGGAATGCGAATTATGGCAGCGTGAGGGAGGAAACATACATTACTCTGGGTAGGTGGTGCTTGGGAACTGCGGAGACATCGTAGCATGTCTCTGTATCTTAGCGTTCCCCGTGGCCCGCAAACATTCCTCGTTGTCAGAAGCCTGAGCTCTGTCCTATAACTGCACTCAACAGTCCCAGGTCCTTGCACCAGTTCTTTTGGCGGGTCTGGGTCCATAGTTTTAACAAAACGGCGAACGCCATAGAGAATATGGATGAACATAAAAACCCAAAATACGGATAGCCAGAGCCTGCCAAACGGTGAATAAGTAGCTCGGTGCGAATCTTTCCAACCATCAGAGCTATTAATTGGTAAGGGAGCTCGTTCGTGGCACGTACCCTTAATTCTGCGGACTGTTTTTTTCATTAAATGTTGCATTGACAACCTGCTGCCTGTTTTTCGTACTTGTGAGGGTCTTGTCTTATCAAATCGGGACATGCCAACGGTTATCCTTCATGCCTAGGTCATGTCCATGAGTTGTCAGACCATAGATGACGCTTGTATGTCGTGTGCGTACCTGGAGTGAGGGTCGAGGCGAGGTGAACCTGCAAGTTGGATAGCATTCTTGACGAAGCCTTTATTTCACTTGCGGGCAGGTCGTTCCTAGCTGCATCATACGTCCTGGTGTCATTTATTACTTGAGATGTTTACTGATGTTCAGACAGGTCTGTAATCTTACGGGTGCTGAGGGTTGTGGTAACCCGGTAATTCTGTTCGGGAATGTTTCGATTGCACTCTTGAGTGTTGCTCCGCAGTAGATATCCATGTAGGTCAACTGACCTCAGAGCCCATCTGGCCACAGGGGTCCCTATGCGCAGGATCACCCTACTCCAATATTTCCCTTGAGTGAAGAATACCAGTCCGTGTGTAGGTGTTTCACATAGCGTTAGCGGTAATGATTCTGGCCTACGGTCCATAGGACTCTTTGGTTCATCAGGCTGCTAATCTTCGCCTACATCCTTTTGGCGGGGCGAGGTTCTTTCTGTGGTAGAAATGAGATGGAAATTCCTAATGGTCCGAAGGCTTTGCAGTGCTGAAACCTCATGCAACCGACCTTGCCAATTCTCCAGCTCTTCATCGAATTTGGAAAAACATTCATTGTTCTTTTCCAACAGAGCATTCCTTCATCTGTGGGGTTAACCCGATCTTCATCCTGCACAGTTATCTTATAAATGTGATCCAATTCCTCCTTTTCATAAGCTAGCTCTGTGTACCGCGCACCTCCTGCTAGGTATAGTGGTACTATGACACGCGTACCTTTGTTTTCATATACCATGTTGTGTTTCTTGAGATTTATGACACCTCCCATGTCTATTGCCCAGTCCAATCCAAGGAGCGCAGGGTAGGGGTCCGCATATTCGACTATTTCTATTACTTCAAAATCAGCTAAGGCCTGAACCCCTACGATGTCCACTATGACTCTTGGTAATCTACCCAGGGGGATGATATTTTGTTGATTGGCCATTCGTAGCTGAATAGTGGACCATTCCAACTTAGGCTCTCCCATTCGTTGCCATGTTTGTTTTGGTAAGACGTTCGCATCCAATCCGAGGTCTAAGACAACCTGATCCATCTCATAGTCTCTGATCTTCACAGTCATTCGCATCTCTATCCCAGTGCATTTCTTATAGCTTTACAACTTGTGTATATCCTTGGTCTCAGGGATCAAATTGGGCCGAGTTGCGCAGGTATTTAGTAACGCGAGGAGATTTTCTACCGCCTGCAAACTCCTTAGCAACTTCAGACATGCCTTTAAAAAGGGCTCAACTCCTTCTTCGATCTGAGGCTGCGCGGGGGCTGCCAATGGTGTTTTTTCATTTCAAGACACTCCTTCCCAAGAGGCAAGCCCTTCTTTGTTTCCCTGGGTGTCCAACCCACTACGTTTTATGACTTTTATACTTGGGTCTGTCTCACGTAGCTCAGTTTTAACCCTTTGTACGTTCTGCGTAGGGGTAGGTCGTTTTTCCTACATCTTGGCTATTAAAATTGGGCAGTCTTCTACCTCATGGTCTAGCTGCCTACAATATTTACACGATGGCCTGGTGGGGTTAGGGAATTTTCTGGAAAAGTGCCCTATTTCGCCACAGTTATAACATATTAGCTGACCTCGCCCCCGGCCTGCGCTTCCTCCCCAACCTCCTCTGCCTCGGGCCAGTGATCCTCCAAAGTGCGTAGCAAGTCTTAGAGATGCAGGGTCCGATTGCACTCAATATAAGTTCCCACGATCCATCATTAAGTCATATGTTCAACATTTCTACTCATCATGTCCCACTAATCGGCAAAATCGACACCATTGTTGCTTTAGTTTTGGGATGTACGCACCTAGCCGAGGGCAATGGTTTGTATCATGTAGGCCTGCCACTCGGAAATCATCACACCATAGCACAGATCCGTTTGACCTGGTCGCAACAGGGCAGGTTCCCTACTTACCCCTGGGCATATCGGACTAGGCCCTCCTGCTTGCATATAATCAATCAGCAGAGGACACTAATCCATCGTATGGCTAGACACTCGGCAACGTATGCACCAAATATCTGCGTAGATGTCCTTTCCTCTTTCTTTTTGTAGGTTTTGTATCTCCATATGCATAGCCCCAAGTTGTTCTTGGATTTGTTGTACCCCTGCTGACGTATCCTCCCGGGGCGCAGCTTCTAATTTCATAGCGACTTCCATAGCTTTCCCCTGTGATTCAAAGGTCTGATGACTCATCGATGTATGCAGGTGAGGTAAAAACATGGCGATGAACCACTCTGTATGTTTTCTATCATCATACTAGAACCCTCCTTCCCTAATTGCTTTCTTCAATCGCTGATCCGCCTCCCATACTAACTCAGACACACCTTGTTTGAAGTCCTTTACTTCCGCTACCAGCTGGGAATAGGATTTCGGCTTCCGGAATCGCTGCTTTAGAGCATCCTTGATATCTTGAATGGAGGCGATCCCATTCTAGGAAACATACCACATATACCAGTCCAGAGCTCTATCTTTGAATGCTAAATATAGCTGCGCCCTCTTTATCGTGTCACTTTCCATGTTCTGCGCAGTCCAGACAGAGTCTGCCACAAACCAAAACTGGTCCATATCCTCGTCTCCCAAACCCTTGAAGGTAGGTAGTTTCAAATGCGCAGCCATATCACTGTCTAGGGGGGGTGGTGGTACAAGCGAATTCTTACCTTTACGCGTCCGAGGTGGTGATACAGCTGAGGGGTCGTGCGCAGCAAGTTCCTGTAACAGATTGTAGGTGGATCTCCCTCTGTCAAGGTTGGTTCGATAGTACTTACCACTACGGGTCACGCTCCCATCTAATTCCAAGGTCATTCAGCCCATATGACTACATAGAATGCTCTTTTCACACAATAATTTCTTGATCAGCAATGGTAATGTCCTCAGGAATTTGCTCAGAATCCTTTAAAAAGTATTCGTTCAGCCTCAGAGTATGATACAAACTGATCAATAGCAAATTCTATTACAAATCCTCCCAGCACACTATCCACCCAGTGATCCACCGTGTGTGTGATAGTATTATCAGTGTTCTCAAGCTGTTCGAGAAACTCTAGGGACCACAAAGTGACTCGCTCGTCCTTCCAGCACTTCTTGAATTCCACCAGTATGGCCAACCACTCTTGGAGTTCAATTGCAAAAGTCACAAAGAATATTTTGTAGCTTTTAGTAAGGACGTATCTATTTTTCCACCTTTCCGTCGTTAACTTCTCACTGCGATTTTCTTTTACTGTGAACTCCTGGATATGATTTTCGAACCAGTCCTTGATCTGTTTTCTTTCAAGCTTCCAATATTCTCTTTTCATTACCTGAATCCTCTCTCATACCTCTTCTGGTCCCGGCAACAGAACCATTTTTTGGTTGGAGGGGTCCTGACCCAAGTTCGGTGTGTAAGGTTTGCCAACAAACCCCTATACTACTGGCCCTTTCGACAGTGACCTGCTTTCGCAGGTCACAGTCTCACCCGAAGTAGTATGGGTGGGTATTGGAACCAGGTTTCTGCACCCTGAGAAAGGAAGGGCAAGGAAAGCAGAGCTACATTCTGTTCAGATTACCTGGTTTCTTCACAAGGTTAAGTATGTATCTATTTGCATCCACGTGCACTAGATCTACAATTATACGCTGTTCATAACATCAACACAGCATTTATATAAACAGAGTGGAATAGATCTATACCCAATCATTCATTACATAGACTTTTGCAGTAGAACGACAGAAAATTCATAACACAGTAATTACCAGCAGTTCATATAACAGTACTCATGGATTCAGATCTCTAATAATCCTTCGCATTCATTCATTCATCAACCTTTCCTTACAATGCCCTTCCCAACCTGCACACACAATAGCAGGGTCTTCACACAGCTGGACTATGATCTTCGCGCACACAGCCAATAGGAGTCTGTTCCCCCAAAACCCAAACAGATAGCTTAAACAACAGATCGCATCAATAGCTCATCAATTCCTATCTCTTACAATCCAAAATGCATCTCTATTTCTAACAATCTAGCCTCAACGTTCCTATGGTACACAACCCATGGTTTTCGAACCCCTAGTTTACCCTTTGACCCATTACAATGCGTTTGAGGCTTTGACCCACCCCAAAACCCCTGCGCTATATTAAATGTAATAAAAAATAATCAAAATCGACCAGTTTTGCAACTTGCTAGGAGACCATGTTCCAACAAGGAAACTCAAAACTAATGCATCTATTTGGCACTATTTTTTATGGATAGGTGATGACAAAGAGGAGAATTTGAATTTGATATCAACTCTTAGTTGATGATGAGGCATCCAAGTCACTAACTATTTCCTTCCTTTGTGCATTCTGCCCCAGAAATTCTGCAAAATTGGGGTCCAATGATACCTTTGTATTTCTCAATCAAAAATATATATGTAAAAATTGAAAGAGGTTATTGGTGATAGATAATTTTTTGAGATATACCTCTCTCAGTTCCATAAAATTCTACTCCAGCTGTTCACAATAGGCTCTGTAAAAAGATGTGTAAAACAGAGCTTTGCACAGTCTGAAAATAGGCTCTAAATATGTGCATGTATCTCTCATTTTGTAATACCTGTGCAAAAATTGAGATATTTTTTGTAGACGGGTCTCTTAGGAACAAAAACCTCCTCCATTTTTGTAATATGTATTTCTGATCGGCTACAATCTTCTCTGCAAAATGATGACTTAACAGGAATTTTCTGTAAAACGTGCTTCCAAATATTGTTTAATATTTCCAAACCCATAATGTATATTAGAAAGGTGAGAGAGGTTTTTGTAGTTGGACATCTTAAGAACATAAACCTCCTTCAATTTTGAAAAATTCATCTTGGATTGGTCACAATAGTTTCTTCAAAACAATGACTTAAACAGGAAATTTCTGCAAAAAATGTCCCTTCTTGCTCTGTTTTCATCTTTTAATATTTCTATTCTTTTAACTATTTTTCTTTTACTTTGGATAAATTTCATTGTTGGTGAAAGTATTTTCATCTCTATTTAACCATTACTACCTATGTTTTTACTTTTACTTTTTTACCTGACTGCTTTGTAACTTTTTTTTAACCTTCACTCTGATACAATTTAACTTTGATGCTCTTTGATTATTCTATTTTCACTTTCACTGTGAATGCTTACTTTACTTTGAAATTTAACCTTTACTGTGAGTTCTTCCTTTTACCCTGACTATTATGAATGCCCTATTTTAATCTTTACATTAAAATGCTCTTTTATCTTTCACAGGATGATTGTTCTTTAACTCTGATGCCTGGAATCTTTTAAGGAAAATCCTTTGAATTCATTTCCTTGTAAGTTCTTGGAGTAAAAAATATCTTTAACTAGTATTTAGATTGTTTTATCCAAATTCTCCTTTTTCTAATGACCTAAAAACAAAATAATTGTTAATAAAACATAGGTTTGCATGGAGGGATAATGGATTTGATGATGGGAAAAGACTGTGAAAAATGGTTTGAACTGGGCATAGAAAGATTGGGATCAGTTGCAAAGGGTTTCTGGAACTCTGATTTTTAGTCATTCTGGCTACTTCCGCAATTTTAGACAGTTTTCAGAAGTATTTTTTAGTTTAACAGAGGTTCTTGGATGAAAATAGGCAAAGTATGGTCTTTATTTGGGCTTTTCCTTCCAAATTTGGATTCTTCAAAAAGGATTTTTCAGTGTTTTACTAGTTTTAAACAAGAAACAAGGGTTTCCTGAGCTGTTCAGTGAATAATTGGGTTGAAAATTTATTTTAAGGTCAGGAAAAAGAGTTTTGGCTACCTTCAGAGGATTTCTGGCTTAATTTAGAGTTTAAATAGTTTATAGAAACTATAAAAACTCAAAATTTCCCTTTAAAACAGCGCGCAGCAAGAAACAGGTTTTTGCAGAAATTTTGACAAGGTTTGGCCTGGTTTTTGAGTTTTTTGGCAGGTTTCTTATTGAAAATTTTGGACTTTATGAATGGAATTTATCTTTTAAAAGGTTTTTTTCAAATTCAAAACAGGTTTAATTTGGAATAAAAACCGGTTATTTGGAGGAATAGGGTTTTGAAAATGGTTTTTGAAGTCTTTGAATAGGTTGGACAGTTCCTTGTTGATCTTTGGAGCAACGCAGAGCTCCTCAGTAATCTTCAATGGCTGTTGGTTGAGTTTTGCAGGCTTTTTGGCTCGAAAAAAATGTAAAAATATTCGTTTTAACAGTTGGGAGCTTATACAAAGTTTATGCGTAGTAGAAAAGGAAATGAACACATTTCAATATGTTTATTAGGAATTTTTGGTTATATTAACTCTGCAATGAATGATGGTCATATCAGCCGGAAAGGTGGTTTCGGGGTTCAATGGATCGAAACAACCAGTGGTTATCACACAGATATTTGGTAGTAAGCGGTTTTGGCTTGAACCCGCGCGATCCAGTAAGAAAAGGGCACATGGAGGAGAGATAGGATTGGGAAACCACCCATTTCACATAGCTTTGGCATGGGGGTGAATGCACAAGCTTTTACGCGATATCGGATATCTGTCCTTGGATCTAGATTTTAAAAGCAAACGATGTAGATTCATTGGGGAGTTGCATCTGAATGGGTGTGGGGCCAGGGTTTTTGTATATGCAGCAAAGGGTTTTGAACTTTATACATAAACATTTGTTTAATTCAAAACCTTGGGTATATGATGGCGGGGGAGGGGGGGGGGAATATAATGTATATTTAAATTAAAACATTTATGAAATGTTTCAATAAATACATATGTGGGTGTGGGGTTTATTTTATTATATATTTTTATCAACTTTTAACAGTTTGTAAAAACTATAGGGGGTAGGATTATTTCAATATAGATATGTTAAACCAATGGGATGGTTGGGCAGGCTTTTATTGCACACATGGGATATTGAACATTGGTTTAAACTTTAAAATAGTGGGTTAAGGGGGTTATTTAAAATATAAGGGAATTAATAACATATGGGTAAGTGTAGTTTAGGGATTTAATAAAATAGGTTAGAAGTTGGTAATTAATACGAAATGAAAGGGTAGTGAAATGGAAACAAGACAAATGTTAATCTCTAAGTAAAGTGTAAATCATAGAAAAAATAAAGCATTGCTCATCTTTGTTGTATTACTTCATGTATACTTAAGATAAATTCTTTTTGAGGGTTTTATGAATGATTTTGAAGGGAATGAAGTTAATTATTTTAGGGTTTCAATTATACTAAGTAAAAATTAGTCTTCATTTAGGAAAAAGGGATTATGATGTATGAATGAAGGGTAAATGTTGATAAATGTGGGTTTAATGTAGGAACTCAATATTTTTAACTAATCAGTCATCGAGCCTTGGGTTCAGTCCCAACAGAATTTAGAGAAATGCTCTGAGCCTTCTTGACTGATAGTTTAGAATACTGAATACTTGTAGGGGAGGGGAAATTAGTGATTTTTTCCCAATGATGCTTTATTACATGCTTGTTCAACTTCTTTCTATCTAACCATCTTTATTTCTGACATTTTTTCTTCATTTTTGTAGATGCATTTAGGTTTGCAACCTTAAAACATTTTTCTTTCAAAGCATAAAACTATCTGAGTCTACCTTATTTCATCTAAGGACTTAGATTAAATTTTTGAGCTCCTCATTATTCTCTACCTATCTATTGATTTGTCAAGTTTACATTGTTTGACAAATCTTTATTCACTATCTAAAACATGAAATTGAAAGCATGAAGAGTTAAGATTAAATTGTTTAACTGATCATGGATTATGGCATTTATTGACACTCTGCACATAATAATTATTCTTGCAGTAAAAGTAAAAGTAGTGGCATTTGGACTTGCTCACTTTCAAGTCTTATTTTATCTCTTTTATTTTGGGGTTTATATTTTTCTACGTCCTTTGATCTTTCTTTTAGGACTTTTTAGCCTCTTTTTGGTTTTTTATTATTTTTCATTTTTTCAAAATATGGGAAAACAACTTGCAGAAAGAAAGGTATGTACATATTTACAAGACTATCAAATTCAATTCAAAATTTATGAATACTATATTTATAGGAACCTAACAGCGGCTTCACATGGGGATGGCATCTCCTTGTGAGATGTCAAGAACATCATCGACTAGTAGCCTGATCCTTTGAGCCAATCCCAAACATGCATTTGCTTTGTTATAAAATCTTTGTGACTGAAACTCTTGAACTGAATTTACACCTTTTTTTGCAAACTGAAATCTGATCTGAGACTAAAAGGTGTTGCAACCTTCAAACTAAACTACTAAATCATCAATATCTTAGGCCTTTTCCTTGGCTTAAAATCTTAATGAATTATTTCAAAATTAGCTGAAAACTGAAAACTGAAAAGATGCTCAGAATTCTAAGCTTCTTTACACTCATCTACCTACTCTAATCTACTGATAATCTTATTGAATTAGGTAATGCAAAAATGCCAATGAATCCAGTCAATTAGTTGTCGAAATGAATGGATAATTTGACTGCTTGTCATCAAACTTGGAAGCATAACTTGATCATGTGTCTTAATAATCAAAGATATGATGTGTAATGGCAATTGTTGATATATTTGATCCTCATAGATAAAACATTTTTGCAGACTTGAGATAAAAATAGTCTCCATATAATTTGATATAGGATCATCAAAAGAAAAATGTATAATTTGTGCTTTTATGCCTTCAATGACCAATCGATTAGTTGTATCTTAATATTAAACTCTGAAACTATTTCTTCAATCTTGTGCTTGAAAGAATAATCATCCTCAATCTGCAAGTCAAAAGGTAGTACAATTTCCTCTTTCTTTGGAGAAGGAAGATTTTCCAAGAATTCTTTAGGATCTCGGAAATTATAAGACTGAATTTGAGAATGAAAAAGTTTAAAGCCATTTTCATATTTTTCATAAATTAACTCAAGAACACATATTTTAAGTTGAGGAGAAAATTTTCTTGATTTCAAAATAAGAAAGACAGCTCTTAGAAAATCCTCATCAAGCTTAAATTCAAATAAGCCATCCCTGAATCCATTTAAAATCTCATGAGATGAAAGGTTTGCCATAGACCCTATCATCTTGTATCACCTTTAATTACTTGGAATATGGATTTTTTGGTTATGGCGTTTCTTCTAAAATTTGAAGTTCCGGATTTTGGACAATGGAGTCGCCAGGTGGATGATTTTAACCTTTGTATGTCTGAACATTGTCCACCATCATAGATCAGATCTGAACCTGTAAAATATTTCTGAAGAAAATGTTATTCTTCTCTAGTATGGCCGCCAGTAATGTTATCACTCAATAATTTCTCAAGGTTAAATAAAGAAATAGTCTAAGGTAACCACAAACCTACTTCAAACTCTAGGATCTAGCCTTCCTAGGGTTCAGAGAGGGCTCTCTCTTTAAGTTTTAACTTTGTTTTGTTTATAAGATATTAGGCTAATTATTAATGTGTAGCTTTGGTTTGGTTTTGATTGATTTGGTGGGAAAATTCACTTGAAGTATGGATAGTGGGAAATATATTTGTCCATTGGGCTATGGAGTCTGAATCAAGCAAATAGAACTGGGATCAAGGCCAAAAGGTCAAATGTATTCAGGGCAAGATAGATAACCCTTGAAGATCTTGGAAAATGGTGTTTGTGAGGTGGTATGATCGGGATAAAGGGGAGTTAAGAATCCTTTGATCCGGAAAAGTGAAGTAGTAGGCAGAGGTCAAACGAGTGAGAGAGCAATTAAGAATTCTCTACACTGGAAATCAGAGGAAAACATAGAAATGATAAATAGTTAAAAACAGGGTGCTCTTAACAAATCTTGTAGTAATACTCCTAGTTATACATTCAAATTTATAAAAAACATAGATGGATGCATGTAACTAAGAAAGATAACAGTGACAAGTAAGGAAATACTTCACTCCAGATAGCTCATCACAGGAATCTTGAAGTATGATGCCAATTGAATTGATCCAGTCTGCTACTTGAAATTCGAAACACAAAGGCCTTCAATGTCCAACAAAAATGACTACAGCAATCTCCAGTTATTTATTCTACAAAAATACTTCAAAGACTGAAGTATTTATACAAATTCTAAACTAGAATATCTTGAAAAAATATCAAGATTGGTTTACAAATATCTCCAACTATTTTACATAAATAGAACTTAAGTAAAGGACACTCAAAACTAATGCATCTATTTGACACTTTTTTTTATGGATAGGTGATGACAAAGAGGAGAATTATAATTTGATATCAACTCTTAGTTGATGATGAGGCATCCAAATCACTAACTGTTTCCTTCCTTTGTGCATTTTGCTCGAGAAATTTTGTAAAATTGGGGTCCAATGATACCTTTTTATTTCTCAATCTGAAATAGATATGTAAAAAGTGAAAGAGGTTATTGTTAATACATATGTTTTTGAGATAACCCTCTCTCGATTCCATAAAATTCTGCTCCCGCTGTTCACAATAGGCTCTGCAAAAAGATGTGTAAAACAGAGCTTTGCACAGTCTGAAAAATAGGCTCTAAATATGTGCATGTATCTCTCATTCTGTAATACCTGTGCAAAAAGTGAGATATTTTTTTGTATATGGGTCTCTTAGGAACAAAAACCTCCTCCATTTTTGTAATATCTAATTCTTATTGGCCACAATCTTCTCTGCAAAATGATGACTTAACAGGAATTTTCTGTAAAAAGTGCTTGCAAATATTGTTTAATATTTCCAAACCCATAATGGCTGTTAGAAAAGTGAGAGAGGTTTTTGTAGTTGGACATCTTAAGAACATAAACCTCTTTCAATTTTGAAAAATCCATCTTGTATTGGTCATAATAGTTTTTTCAAAACAATGACTTAAATAAGAAATTTCTGCAAAAAATGTCCCTTCTTGCTCTGTTTTCATCTTTTAACCTTTTTGTTCTTTTAACTGTTTTTCTTTTACTTTGGATAAATTTCACTTTTGGTGAAAGTATTTTCATCTATATTTAACCATTACAGCCTCTATTTTTACTTGTACTATTTTACCTGACTGCTCTGTAACTTTATTTTAACCTTCACTCTGACTTTCATCTGATACACTTTAACTTTGATGCTCTTTGACTATTCTATTTTCACTGTTACTGTGAATTCTTACTTTACTTTGAACTTTAACCTTTACTGTGAGTTCTTCCTTTTACCCTGATTATTATGAATGCCCTGTTTTAATATTTACATTAAAATGTTATTTTATCTTTCACAGGATGATTGTTCTTTAACTATGATGCGTGGAATCTTTTAAGGAAAATCCTTTTAATTCATTTCCTCGTAAGTTCTTGGAGTAAAACATATTTTAACTATTATTTAGATTGTTTTATCCAAATTCTCCTTTTTCTAATGGCCTGCAAAACAAAATAATTGTTAATAAAACATACATCTGCATGGAGGGATAATGGATTTGATGATGGGAAAAGACTGTGAAAAATGGTTTGAGTTGGGCACAGAAATATGGGGATCAGTTGCAAAGGGTTTCTGGAACTTTGTTTTTTAGTCATTCTGGCTACTTCTGCAAGTTTAGACAGTTTTCAGAAGTATTTTTTAATTTAACAAAGGTTCTTGGATGAAAATAGGCAAAGTATGGTCTTTCTTTGGGCATTTCCTTCCAAATTTGGATTCTTCAAAAATGATTTTCAGTCTTTTAGTGGTTTTAAACAAGAAACAAGGGTTTCCTGAGTTGTTTAGTGAATAATTGGGTTGAAAAAGTCTTTTAAGGTCAAGCAGAGGATTTTTGGCTACCTTCAGAGGATCTCTGGCTTAATTTAGAATTTAAATAGTTTATAGAAATTATAAAAACTCAAAATTTCCCTTTAAAACAACGCGTAGCAAGAAATAAGGTTTTTGCAGAAATTTTGACAAGGTTTGACCTGTTTTTTGAGTTTTTTTGCAGGTTTCTTATTAACACTTTTGGACTTTATGAATGGAATTTATATTTTAAAAGGTTTTTTTCAAATTCAAAGCAGGTTTAATTTGGGATAAAAACCGGTTATTTGGAGGAATAAGGTTTCAAAAATGGTTTCTGAAGTATTTGAACAGGTTGGACAGTTCCTTGCTGATCTTTGGAGCAATGCAGAGCTCCTCAGTAATCTTCAATGGTTTTTGGTTGAGTTTTGCAGGCTTTGTGGCTCGAAAACGATGTAAAAAGATTCGTTTTAACAGTCAGGGGCTTATACAGAGTTTATGCGCAGTAGAAAACGAAATGAACGCATTTTAGTATGTTTATTAGAATTTTTTGGTTACATTAACTCTGCAATGAATGATGGTTATATCATCGGGAAAGATGGTTTCAGGGTTCAATGGATCGAAACAACCAGTGGTTATCACGCGGCAATTTGGTGGTAAGCGATTTTGGCTTGAACCCGCGCGATCCAGTAAGAAAAGGGCATGCGGAGGAGAGATAGGATTGGGAAACCACAGATTTCGCACAGATTTGGCATGGGGGTGAACGCGGAATTTTTTTACGCGATATCAGATGTCTATCATTGGATCTGGATTTTAAAAGCGAACGGTGCAGATTCATTGGGGAGCTGCATCGGAATGAGAGTGGGACCAGGGTTTTTATATATGCAGCAAAGGGTTTTGAACTCTATAAATAAACGTTTGTTTAATTCAAAACCTTGGGTATATGATGGTGGGGGGGAATATAATGTATATTTAAATTAAAACATTTATGAAATGTTTCAATAAATAAATATGCGGGTGCAGGATTTATTTTATTATATAGTTTTATCAACTTTTAACAATTTGTAAAAACTATAGGGGGTGGGATTATTTCAATATAGATATGTTAAACCAATGGGATGGTTGGGCAGGGTTTTATTGCGCACATGGGATATTGAACATTGGTTTAAACTTTAAAATAGTGGGTTAAGGGGGTTATTTAAAATATAAGGGAATTAATAACATACAGGTAGGTGTAGTTTAGGGATTTAATAAAATAGGTTAGAAGTTGGTAATTAATATGAAATGAAAGGGTATTGAAATGGAAACAAGAGACATGTTAATCTCTAAGTAAAGTGTAAATCATAGACAAAATAAATCATTGCTCCTCTTTGTTGTATTACTTCACTTATACTTAGGATAAATGATTTTTGAGGGTTTTATGAATGATTTTGAAGGTAATGAAGTTAATTATTTTAGGGTTTCAATTTTACTAAGTAAAAATGTGTCTTCACTTAGGAAAAAGGGATTATGATGTATGAATGAAGGGTAAATGCTGATAAATGTGGGTTTAATGTAGGAACTCAATATTTTTAACTAACCAGTCATCGAGCCTTGGGTCCGATCCCAACAGAAGTGAGAGAAATGCTCTGAGCCTTCTTGACTGGTAGTTTAAAATAATGAAAACTTGTAGGAGAGGGGAAATTAGTGATTTTTTCCCGATGATGCTTTATTACATGCTTGTTCAACTGCTTTCTACCTACCCATCTTTATTTCTAACATTTTTTCTTCATTTTTGTAGGTGCATTTAGGCTTGCAACCCTAAAACATTTTTCTTTCAAAACATAAAACTATCTGAGTCTACCTTATTTCATTCGAGGGCTCAGATTAAACTGTTGAGATCATCATTATTCTCTACCTATTTATTGATTTATCAAGTTTAGTTGTTTGACAGATCTTTATTCACTATCTAAAACATGAAATTGAAAGCATGAAGAGTTAAGATTAAATTGTTTAACTGATCATGGATTATGGCATTTATTGACACTCTGCACATAATCATTATTCTTGTAGTAAAAGTAAAAGTAGTGGCATTTGGACTTGCTCACTTTCAGGTCTGATTTTATCTCTTTTATTTTGGGG
The DNA here is from genome assembly GCA_034641835.2 of Pinus albicaulis. Taxonomy (NCBI): domain Eukaryota; kingdom Viridiplantae; phylum Streptophyta; class Pinopsida; order Pinales; family Pinaceae; genus Pinus; species Pinus albicaulis. The sequence goes on along the minus strand of CM076582.1, from coordinate 1,011,635,081 downwards.
TTTATATTTTTCTAAGTCCTTTGGTCTTTCTTTTAGGGCTTTTTACCCTCTTTTTGGTTTTTTATTATTTTTCATTTTTTCAAAATATGGGAAAACAACTTGCAGAAAGCAAGGTATGTACATATTTACAAGACTATCAAAGTCAATTCAAAATTTATGAATCCTATATTTATAGGACCCTAACATGCATCACATGCAATAACTAGAGTTAATGTAAGTTTTTTGCTTCCACTTGCAAATAATCTATGCCATTTGCATCACATTATAGCCAGTTAAGGCACATAGGTTGTTGACCTTCTAAAACTGCGAAATCATACACACAACTTTGACACATTACATGAAAAAAGTTTATTTTACGGAAGCTCATTGTGTGGAGGTCCTTGTGTAGAAGTCAATTGTGCAGAGGTCCTTGTGTTGAAAATAATTTTATTAGTGGTGGTCCTTACAAAGCATATGAGGTTATGTGAGGAAGTTCATTGTGTGCAAGTCCTTGGAAAAATGAACTTTCGCACAAGAACCTATGCACAATGAACTACCATTCCAAGTTTAAAGAGAAAAGCATTATAATTAGATATCTTTGTACAGACATCTTACACTGTGCGGAGATTTTTCATTATGCAAAGAGTTTTGGTCGGAGAGTTGGAGAGGTTTCATTGAGTGAAACTCTTTCATTGTTTGTTTTCACTTCGCAAAACTTTTAACCAATTAATTAGTGGTAGAGGTAGGTACTATGCTTCATTGCACTTATTAGCCTTGTTAGATTTATTCTTAGAAGTCAATTTGGGGGCATATTATTATGTTGATTAATTTTTGGTTATGATTTGTGATGATGTAATATGTGTTAAAAATAAAATGATGAGGAAAGCCATGTAGCAAATGCACTCAATTGATTGGAAAAAAACCTTAATTGGATTCTTAAATTGATTTGTAACATGTTAAGACATGGGCCTTATATGGTATGACAATCCAACAACCATACATACTATAAAATTGGAATTTAGTCTCAATGTGATATTAATTGATGATTACTCCATTGCATATAAGATATATATATTTTTAGTAACTTGTAATTTTGAATGTATTATTATGAAGCGAACAACTTGAAAATGATAAGAAGTCGATGAATAAAAAATATTCTTTGAGGGGGGGACTTTCTATTCCAATGATTCAATGCACAAGACAAGATGAGATCATTGTGAAACTAGGTATCCTTAGTATATATATTGGAGACAAAAGGTATAATTACAATTAAATGGTCTAGCCAACCACATGAACATAACAATAGAAATATTACTCATTGTGTAGGCCTCTACATGGGATTTTATGCTTAACATGGGGCTTTCTCAACAACTTAGCATGCCCCTCCCCTTTAAACAAGTGTTGTTCTCAACACTTAACTAATTTTATACTTTTCTACATCAATAACTCATCTTCATATGCCGTCTCTTCCACTTAATCATAGGTTCTTCCATTTGATGTGATACTAAGTAATTTCTCTATTTCATAGTTGATTAATGTTTGTTTCAAGGATTATTTTTGGTTATAGTATGAGTTTTCCTTCTTCATTAATCTCTAGTAAAATAGTTTGGATTGGGATATGTGACTAATTACATTATTTAAGAAAAAACATATAAGACTAGATGTATGAGTGAAATGGAGCCAATTCCAATTTCTAAGTTATACTTTAAATCCTCTACAACACCATATAGAGCCATAATACATGGGTTCTAATTTATTGTCCTTTTTTGGTTGCTAGATGGACATATGTTTATATGGTTGGATCCTCAAAAATACTCAATCCCATATTTCAAATTCCCTTTCACTGTAATGATGATTTTCTTATTTTTTTCATCAAGTTTTGTGTTATAACCAAGTTGTCCTTCAATAGTTTGATAACCTCTTGTTTGTTCCCTATGTAGTCCTCCATTGCTTGAACCTTTTCATTTTATTTCAAGGGAGAATCGATGGATGGAGAATAATATCCATAAAGTTCCATAAATGAGGAAAGTTTTTATGAAGTATGGAAGGATGTGTTCTACAACCAATTGTGTGTTTAACATATGAAAAGCAACAAAGATATCCTTCTAAGCATTAATTCACACTCTCATTTTCCCCATTAGATTAAGGCTGATAAGATGAGTTGTGAACCAATTGAGAACCCAAAAAAAAAAAATTCAATCCAATTAAATTTCCAATGAAAATTGGATCTTTGTCACTTATAATAATATTGGGGATTCCATTTAGTTTTTGAGTTGTTTACAAGAATGTTGTAGCTATTGTACTTCCTTTTAAAAGGATGAGAAAGAGGGAAAAAATGGGTATAATTTTCCAGTCGATCAACCACTACCATGATGGAATTCTCTCTTTCTAATTTGGGTAAACCTATAATAAAATTCATTTGAACTTCTTCCTAACTTAATATAGCTAATGGTTGTAGGTGAAATGGAGTCTTGATTGTCTCTCCCTCAAGCCACACATTCATCCTTAAAATTTTGAACATTATTTTTAAGACCTTCATGGAAAAAATCCTTCTTGATATTGTGGGAAGTTTTAAAGAACCCTAAATGTCCTCCTCTAATAGAATTATGCAATTCCAAAACGAAATTTTGTTTGAGTTGGATGTTCGTACATAAATATGGGCAATATTGATGCCACAATTGATCATTCTTCCTCACAAATTCATCTAATGCGCTTCAGTCCTTGAGTATTTATTGAATGTTATTTTCTTCCATTTTGTCCTTTCTTATCCACCCAATTAGATTGTGTAATATAAATAACACATAGTAAACCCTATGTTTCTTCTTCTTTTATTGAAGGTGCATCTGCCACCATACAGTGTTTTATTTTGTAGATAATTTCAAAGCCATAACCTAGCATCTTCATAATCCATTTTTGGTTGTCTTCTAAATATTATCATTGCTCCAAGAAGCACTTCAAATTATCATGTAGTATGGCCAACATTTCGTTTTCATAAAAGGTCCTGATTAATTTTGTTCCTTTAAGTTGACTACTTTGAAAGGCAATGGACCTTCTTACTTGCATTAAAATTGCACTAATTCCATGGCCTCAGGAATCCACCATACAGTGTTTTATTTTGTAGATAATTTCAAAGCCATAACCTAGCATCTTCATAATCCATTTTTGGTTGTCTTCTAAATATTATCATTGCTCCAAGAAGCACTTCAAATTATCATGTAGTATGGCCAACATTTCGTTTTCATAAAAGGTCCTGATTAATTTTGTTCCTTTAAGTTGACTACTTTGAAAGGCAATGGACCTTCTTACTTGCATTAAAATTGCACTAATTCCATGGCCTCAGGAATCAAACTCCACAATAAAGGTTTTTATGAAGTCATGTGTGGAATATACAAGAGCCATACACATAGCCTCCTTAAGTTTTTCAAAGGCTTTGATTGCTTTGTGAGCCCAAGAAGATGCTTCCTTCTTTAAAAGTGTTGTTAGAGGTGTTGTTATTTTAACCGTAATTTTTGACAAACTTGCAATAACATCCTATCACTCGTAAGAATCCTCTAGGTTTATTCGAGGTTTTGGGGTTTGGAAATTCCATAAAATCCTTAATTTTTTTAGGGTCCACATTGACACATTCATGAAATACAATGTGAAAAGATTCTCATTAATGTTATCATCCATGTAAGTGCATGTACACAAGCTCATCAAAACTCAATAGTGGGATGAGAGAAGTTCATAACATATTCATGACATCACACTAGCCTCACAATCCCTCCACCTATAAGCTACCAAGAGCTAGGCTTTCAGCTCCTCAGGCACAAAATGGAAATCCTATGTCTAACCTAGCTCAAGTGCTAAAATTCATCTTTGTTTGAGCCACGAGGATGCATTTATAATGAGTAAGGTGATTCTTCAAAGCCCATGTGACTCTTGAGTTCCCTCATGACTCTTCGGCTTCCAAGCGGATCTTGGTCTTCTTGGTGACTTTTGGTATTCTTCCTTTTGTACTTTTCCCTTGGTTGATCGTTAACGACAAACTAATATTTTACACAAAAATAATCACAAATTCAATGAGCTTTGACTTTTCTCTTCAAGAAGAAATTGGATTTTAATAAGCTTTCAAATGTCGTTGTTAAGGCTTAGGGTCATCTTGGTGCTAGGTTGACTCTTCAACGATCATTATCAACTTCGATCATGTCTTCATGAAATATTGTAGCCCTAAATGGCCATCACCTCTTCACCACTCCTATCCTACAAATGAATAAACATTAATTAAAATTTAGGATAAAGCTATTTTGTATATGAAGCCTTTGGGGATTGTGATATATTCTTACATAGCCAATTCTACGGTAATCAAGGAGCTTTTGATGCAGGATCATCTTCCCTCAAGTTAAGTTTGTAATGTAACTCAAGACCTTGTAATGTAACTCAAGGCCTAAGGTCTTGACATTGGTCCAGGAGGGACATTTCCTTTGTATAATCATTCTAAAATCTTGTAAAGACTTCATAGTTCACAAGTATTAGTCTAGAAGGTTCTAGATAGGTGTTGACACCTTAGTCAAAGAGCTTAGTCATGTAATTGAATCTGCGTGTTGGTAGAATTCGTTGGATAAAGTAGCAGATAGGATAGGATTGATCCATTCGGTTCAGAAAAGATAAGATCAAGTTCTAAGTTTAGAAATCAGTTACAGAAACATAGGAGTTAGTTCTCATAGTTTAAGAATCTGTTGATAAGGATTGAAATGATAGACTTTCATTTAAAGAGGTAAGCCTGTCAGGCATTAGAAGCAAACAGGACCTGGAAGAGGGATTAATCATAGAAATTGATTCATGAGGTTGGCTAAGTATTGTTAGGAAAGGCCTGCCACTCCTAGTAGAAGTAGACTAGATTGAAGTTTTCATGTACAGTAGGTTTAGTATGTTAATGGAATACAATTTTCCAATACTATGTGTTGATCTTATATCGTGTTGAATAATATTCTCAATTGTTGAATAATTGCAGAGAAGACATTTTTCTGTTATTTGATATATGTGTTTGGACGCTGTACACAAGACAGAGTATGAGAGTAATCATATGGTAAAATGTTTTGTGCGAGTGTTGGAAGAAGTCTGCTTTGGATAATTAGAGGGTGTATATTGTTTGTGGGAGAAATTTAAAAAAAAAACATCATTGATTTTCCTGAAGATTAGTATCCATCAACGAACAATGGTTCAGAAAATATGAACGCAAGATTAGTGAGGGTTTTTATGCAGGGTCTTGGTGAGGAAGAAATTGGTCCCATTTTGAAATTGATTTGGAAAAAAATGAATATCACATGCCTGTGTGCATCGTGCTGGTGAGAAGGATCCCTTTTGCTGGTGGTGGCATGAAGACCGTAGTCAGAGAACTGTGTAGGCTACCTACGTGGACCATATTGGAGGCCTATAAATAAATCTTGTTGCAGTGTAATTGGTTGATTGATATGATTCGAGGTTTGTTGTAGAGATAAAAAGGGCCTCCTCACCATCGTATCAATGAATTATGGCAACCTCAGGCCCTCGCAGTACATAAACCATCCATTTCCTTGCTAAAGCAATCCTCATCAGTGGGAACAAGTTGAGAGTGGCTCTCAATGCAGGCTTCGATCCTAACAAGTGTATATTTAATGAAATTGGGTGCTTAATGGAGGTCTATTGATTCCATATCATGTTTTGAATGATGGAAGGAAACTCTGTATCTAGAACAGAGTATTGTGAGAAGAACATTGTAGAATTATTTTATAGCAAATTAAAGTAGAGAGATAAAGGGAGGCACTACATAATTTTCCTGTAGCGAAATATTAGATAGGATTTAAGGGTTGTGCTGCATAATCATTCTGTAGCGCAGGTTTGGTGAGGACCTGCATCATCTTTTCACTCAGCCATGGAAATTAACTTGGAAAAGGAGCCAAGAAGACTAAATCTGGAGGTTTTCATTCAAAAACTGTAAAATATACAATCTCCCAACACTCATGGATCAATCCTCGTCATATAAAATTTGTATTCATGGATGATGAGGCAGTGAAGGGAAGTTATAGAATGGGGTTGCCCTGTTGAAAGGCTCAATCACAGATTTTAATTGTATTATGTGTTTTATTCAGAACTCAAACCTTGATATTCTCCTGCTGGGTTTTATCAGAACAAAATCCATGTAAGGCATTTTTTTTCATGGTATGTGTAAATTTTCTCTAAAATTCACATTTTTTTTGTGATCCATCATGGCAGCAAAGTAGGATTGAAATTCATGGCTTTAATGAAGGCATTGAAATTTATTTTCTCTGCAAGAATGTGTAATTCATCATGTAGAATTTAGAATTTTTTTATTACCAGATGGGCTAGATTATAGTTTTGATTCTTTTGATGTTGGGCTATAATATATACCGCCCTCCTGGGTTAAGGACGGCTACAATATCCTGATTTCTGGATTTTCCTATTTAAACAATCCTCAAAAATAATTTATACACATACAATATTTTGCTATTATCATTCTCTCATTGCTACATTATTGGAAATATTGTTGTGTTTCTTTACGCCTCCACCTCTGTCTTTCATATATTTTCTCTTGCCCTTCTCGTTACTCCTGTTTATTAAACTAGCAGTAATGGTTAAACCCATATTTATGATCTTGTTGCTTATTATATGTGCCCACTAAGTAGCTTGACCCATTAATTCCTAAAAAACATGGAACTACAAGTATGGAGAATATTCCTAAAAAAATGCATGGAACTGCAAGTATGGAGCCTATTCGTAAAAGCATGGATATGCAAGTATGGAGCCTATTACATGGAACTGCAAGTATGGAGCCTATTCGTAAAAACATGGATCTTCAAGTATGGAGCTATTCCAAAAAAACATGGAACTGCAAGTACGAAGCCTATTCCTAAAAAAAAAGATTTGGAAGTTTGGCTTGATATATAGAGCCTATTCCTAAAATCCAGGATCAACTTCACATAGGAAAAATATTCTCACTGATAGGAGCTCCTGCTACAACTATACAACAAAGTTTTTAAAATGAAAATCCAATTCTGAAAAATGACTAAAGCAACATATCCAATTCTTGTGTAAACTAGGCAACGTCCTCTTTGATAGCCGATTGCAGTTGTGGTTTCACTGTATCTCCCAATTTCATAGCTTTAGTGGCTTTATTTTGTACCTCAGTGAAAACTGAATATATATGCTCGACCTGTTCTTAGAATGTCATAACTTTTGAGGATAGCTTCTACTAATCTATTCTGGTTGATGCAATTTATAAGGTAAGAGAAAAAATATGTGTCAAAAAATTTTTCCATGCAGACATGGGAAGTTTGGACAGAGACTATTTATTCTCTTGAATTTGATTTCATCTTGTCATCCATTATGTGCATCTATGGAACGTCTTGGAGGTGCATCCAGAGGAGAAAACCGGAGTTTACGATATTAAAACGTGCCTTTATGCCAAATTTCATCTTATGAAACAAATCTTTGGCTGCTGCAATCTACTGCTCAAGTTCATTCTTCCCTGGAGTAGATATTTTATTTCAATTTTCATGTTGCTCGATGCTCTGAGTCTTCAATAATTTTACCATTGCTTGGACCTTAGTAATATTTGTTTCTATAGGTATCTTCTATGGGGCTTATATCTCATTGGTGGGAATGCATTAAGTATAGATCATCCACCGGTCTTGCAAAGGAAGCCTGGGAAGAAACTTCCTTCTATTGAGGTCACTACAAATATGAGTAGGTGCAGCCAAGACCCCGATGATGGTCACCCAAATCATCCATGATGGTTACCATATAATTTTGGAGCTAATGCAATGACAACTGTGATAGTTTTATCTCCACATATGGAAGTGTTTGTGGATCTATAATAGTAACTATGGATTTTTGGGTTGTTAATGACAAATAATTGATTTGAAGGACCCTCTTCTTTGTGCCACATGGTACACTTCAGCTAGGACTCAAGATTAGTGATAAGGATTTTGGTGTTGAACTCTTGGTAGGACGGGTGGGTGAAGTAGGTGCTTCTACTAGTTTTCCTAACTGGGGAGCTGAACACAATTCATATTCTAAATGCTAAATGATGAATTACAGATTCTTGTGGGGAAAATAAATTTCAATGCCTTCATTAAAACCATGCATTTCAATCCTACTTTGCTACCATGATGGATCACAAAAACAAAAATATGAATTTCAGAGAAAATTTACACATACCATGCAGAAAAAATGCCTAATATGGCTTTTGTTCTGATAAAACCCAGCAGCAGAATCTCAAGGTTTGAGTTCTGAATAAAACACATAATAAAATTAAAATATGTGATTGAGCCCTTCAACAGAGCAACCCCATTGTATAACTTCCCTTCACTTCCTCATCATCCATGGATGTATCTTCCTAAGAAGGTAATCCAATCCAAATATCAGATTACTTGTAAGGAGGAATAAAATTTTTATGTGACGAATACAAATTTTACATGACGAGGACTGATCTATGAGTCTTGAGAGATTGTATATTTTACAGTATTTGAATGCGAACCTCTGGCTCCTTTTCCAGGGTAGTTTCCATGGCTGACCGAAAATATCCTCGATTACCATAGAATTGGCTATGTAAGAATATATCACAATCGCCAAAGGTTAACCCAATGGCTAGGGGCTGGAAAATTCCTCTCAGAACCCTGTCTATGCGAGGTGGGGTTCATGCATCCCTCAATTATGTGGTAGGAAGAATGAATCTTCAAAACTAAGGAGGTTGTTCCTTTCTGTGGCATATGGAAGTAGAAATTTACCATCCAACAATTTGATTACCATAGCCATGTCGATCGAAGGATTCAGTTCATCCTGCCAGCATAGACAATGTTCGCGGAATGCTATCAGACTTCCATTATTAGGGTTTCGCCCTGCAGAAATGTTATGTGGGAAGGAGTTTAATAAAGAAAAAGTATGAGCAGAAAAGCCCACCTGCTAAGGACAATGAATTGTCCACACATGTGCCTACCTAATTCCATGATAATCGACAACACATCAGGCCATGCATATACGTGTTTCCACATGCGTCTAAGAGTTCAAGATTATACCATTTCGCTGAGGGAGCAAGAGAGTCGCACCCATATCAGATTATTGAGCCATCCATCACTACTATTTTGGCTGCCCCTTCACAGCCCCGTCTATAATATACTCAATTTTAAACCTTTATCACTTGCTACCTTCCACCCGCTTCTGCAACTTTTCATTATTTATCGACATCTCATTTCATGCCTCGCATGCCTCACTGGGAATTAGATAAATAATAGTTGGGATATTAAACTGATCTAAGTGAGAATCCAAATGCTTTCGGCCTTTTGGTGCCTCTCCCATTACACTACAAAAATGAAATCCTTCGTCTGATATGGGACACTTATGAGTGCCCTCTTTCCTTATCAATGGTAGCCCTCATCGATGGAAGCCAAATCCAACAGCTACAAAATAAATCCCACTTGTTCGAGCCGAAGATCGAGAGAAGGCACTTGGATGCATGCAAACTCCAAGCCCCACTTGGCAGTTGATTAATTCATTTTTTTTAACCATTTAACCTTATTTATATTGTATTCACTTTTCTATTTTTAATTTTTTTTTTTTCAATTTAAATATATTAAAATAATAAAAATGAACAATTTTACTCCCTTGTGTCTAGGAATGTCTCCTGTGAATTTTGTTTATTAGGAGTTGTGAATTGCGTTTATTCCCAGTTTTTAGTCACTGCAGATATGCATTATTTTTTGTCTCCTGCTAACTATCAGTAGCATTCTTGAACTTCACTAGGGGTAATGTTTGCAGTTGGGTATAGTTTGCAGCGAAGCATAATGTGGAGGAGCATTATCTGAATGAATATACCTCTCCTCATAAGATAATTTATAGGAATAAGCTCTATATATCAAGCCAAACTTCCAAATCCTTTCCAAACGTCCAAATCCTTGGTTTTAGGAATAGGCTTCGTAGTTGCGGATCCATGTTCTTAGGTATAGACTCCATACTTGCAGATCCATGTTTTTACTTGGAGATCCATGTTTTTGCGGATCCATTTTTTTAGGAATAGACTCCATACTTGCAGGTCCATGTTTCTAGAAATAGGCTACATACTTGCAAATCTAAACGTTTTAGGAATAGGATCCAAACCTTTTAGGAATAGGCTCTATACATCAGTTTGTTTTTAGGAATAGACTCCATACTTGCAGGTCCATGTTTTTAGAAATAGGCTCGATACTTGCAAATCTAATAGAAATGGGCTCCATACTTGAAAATATAAACCTTTTAAGAATAGGATCCAAACCTTTTAGGAATAGGCTCTATACATCAATTAAAATAAAAAAGTAAACTTTATATTAAAAATTATATTAAAATGATTTAAAATCCACTTACCTATAATATCTCTATAAATATATAAATCAAACATCTCTAATATGAAAATCTATGCCACCTATTATTAGTTATTATCATTTATATATAATAAAATATAAATTAGCATTATGATAATCTCAATTTTTTCTTATTCACTACGGAATCAACAAGAATTTGATGTAAATAAATAAATCTATGAGGATGTTAACATGGAAGCAGTTGTTGAGATTTCATAAACAATATAATGAATAAGAATTATCCTAGATATTTTCGTTTTCCCATGCTTGCAAATTTAGTTGAATTTGGATGTGAGGAACGTATGTTGATTGGTTGGATCATTTCAGTCCATTATGGCCTTAAGTGTAGATTTCTTGACATGTAGGATCGGCTTTAAGTGTAGAATTGTGTAGGACATCTGTACATGGTTGAAGGCTGTGTAGGACATCTATAAATACCCTTAGAGAGAAAATGCTTACTCCCATTTCAGTACCCAGTTTTGTGGATTATGTTCCTCAAGTTGAGCAAGAATCAAATTCCTGCTACTACATGATCCCTAGTCTAGGGATCCAGGTCTGTAATAAGAGAGGATTTACTTTGAGAACATGAAAATTATCTCATGCACTTAGGACAGGCTCATCATGCCATGTAACCTTCCTAGGTTAGGCCCAGTACAGGGTCAAGGGAATGACATGCTTCTCTAGGAAAACAGCAGGCATAGTTGTAGCCTTGTGTAGCCCAGATCTAGAAATTCTCTTGTATATGGTTACACAGACCTTGGCATCATCTTCTTCTGCCTCAGAGAAATTTTAGAATCTCATTGGAACAAAATAGACCCCGAGAATGATTGTTTCTTGGAAATATTGGGAAGATATGAACAAAGAGGCAGTGTTTTGTGCCAATTTTTAGCTAGAAGGGATTGAAACTCATACCATAGAATGTTTATGGTGCAAAAATTCTGTAAAAGGACAAGAAAAGAAACGCGGTGGCATAGTAGCTGTTGGTGTCCAAGTGTGAATGATTTATTCAAACCCTTTCCCACATTAATTATCATTCTAAGATGCATTGGTTATCGCAAGGCTAGTGTGAAAAATATATGTAGATGACAATTACATAGTTTTGTATTAATCGTGGATTCGATAAACTATATAAAGAAACAAAACACTATAACAGCAATGAAAGAACATCAACAATGAATTGTAAAATTGCAATGCATTCACAAGAAGTAAGAATTACAATAATTACATTAACTATCACATCAATTAAAGAAATACACAAAACAGGAAAAGAGATTAAACACACACAAAAGTTACGCAACACCTGATCAAGAGAGTGGGACCAACTCCCTGATCAGGGCCGCAATATAATCACAAGCTCATGAAAATTACAGAAAGATAACTTGCATTAATCTTAATAAAAATTTATGTTACAAATCTCAATTCCTTGCATATCCAACCCTCAATTCACAGCTTCAAAGCCTTTCTTATACAAATGATTACAATGGCAATTCTTGAAATCCTGGAAACTAGTGCCTACAATTACACAATCATTATGATAGACAAAAATAGATGCGAAAGATAGTAGAGGAAAGGTTATGGAGTTGTTTTGTCATTGCGGTGCTCCCCAAGATAGCGCTGCCATCTCAGTAGCTCTTCCTGGAATTTAAAATATGTTCATCTGACCACTGAATCTTCAAAAATAGCTAAATTAATAAATCGCTTAGGTAATAATCTCTGTGACTATGCTTCATTAACTAAATACACCAAAAATACATGACGAGGGGTTTATCTGTGCACTTTAAAACATGAATTGAATGTTAATGGTACAAATGGATAAAGGAAATAAGATAAAATGGAAGGAAAATATGTGCAGATTTGGCTCCCAACATCTCCCCCCAACTGGTCTTTCTGCATGTCCTCATGCAGCTCGTCGCCTCCGAAGGTCTGGGTTGGAATGGTTGTGGTCAACATGAAGCTGAGAGAGGTCATACCTTTCAGCCATCTCTATCCCTGGGGGCTTATATCCATCTGTCAGAAGAATTTCCTTCCACCAAGCATTGCCCACGTTGTAAGATGGAGTGTATTGATCTGCTGGCAACCAAACGATGGGGAATTGAAACCTCAAACCCATCCACCATACCCCACAGGTATGGATGCATGCAATGTAGCATGGAAACCTTTCTAATTCTCATGCAAAGTTAGGAGCCCCAAGAGGTTCTCAGATTCTGACGGCTAACGATGACAACATACGGCTGATGCTGACAACATCTGTATTTTCTAGCAGCTGTCCCAAGCCTCATTTTGGAAAGTGACCACCTGTTTGGTACATAAATTAGTACACCATTTTTTTGTTTCCAAAATTTGTGCTCTACGTCCCTCAATATGTAAAAAGGTGGCATGCTTGTTATAAATGTTCATATATTAGCCATTCTCTCTTCTTAGGACAAGTGACTTTGTGGCTTGGTTTTATTCAAATGTGTCGAAAGCCTTTTTCCACTTAACCTGATTAATGGTGTAGGAGGTAAAAGCTCTCAACTGGACATCTCCCAAAAATTGGACTGGATTAAAGGTTTGATCATCACTCAAGAAATAATCGTGCATGTATAATTCACACATCAAATGTTGGTTCAGGACATCATGAATCCTCAAGATACAAAGAAGCTATATTAGGTCTTCAATTTCAGGACTAATCTCATCACAGATGCTCTCTAGACAGAAGAAAAGAAATTTCTCATGGAGAAATAGAGTGTAACTATGAGCAGGAGGTTGGAAATCCATTACATGTTGTGTCAAGGTAAACATTTTTTCCTTGTCAGCCTTCAACACTAGCACCTGCTCTTCTAAACTCTCAACCTTTTACTGCCGCTTCTCTTGCTTTTGTTTGTATTTATCCAACTGGTCTATATACCTGGTAATAGTCTGGTTTGACTGCTCACGAACTATCCTTACCTCTTGTCAGTGGCCTTTTAAAGTAATCATTCCTTACTTGAGACAGGATGCAGCATCCTACCACTTCTGAATTTTAGTAGATAAAAAGAATTCTCGAGCCTCGAACATATATTCAATAGGTTCGGTTTGTGCAGCAGTAGAGGTCGTGGGAATGTCTTCTATCTATACTGTTGACGAGATAGCCTCAGCCCTGGGATTTATAGTCTTTCCTTTATATTTCCTCACATTATTTTTTAGGTGTGATACCTGCTTCCTTAGCTTACGATTTTTCATCTTTAATTGCATGGCTTCCTTAAATTGAAGTTGGTATCCTTCCTTGAGAGGGGGTCTTCTTTTTGCACATTTTTCTATTATTTCCTACTTAACAATGCCTTCTTCCACTGGCCTCACAGTTGGTTCAAGATTTGGTGGGTTGCTGTCAACGAACATGTCAATCAGCTCCTCCTTCACCCTAACCTCTTTGAATTGGTCCTCCACTTGGGGAGCAATCCCTTGGTTTTCTCTTTCTGGTTCAAGGATTTCTGTAGACACTTGGGTGATGCCATCGATGTCTCCTCTATGCACTTGTTATGTTGCAAGGTCCTCTTCTAAAGGCTCAGGAATTGTTTTCGACCCCTGCAGGTCACCTTTTGTCAGGCCAATTTATTCTGGTTGGGTAGCATCGACTATTATTTCTTCATCTTGACCTCCCGTCAACACAGGCTCTCGTATCTCTGCACTAAATTCTCTGGTTTTCTCCATCTTTGTGCCAACGATCACTGGCTCTTGAGTGGGTGTACCAGCCATTGTATCCAAAATTGTTCTGAAAAAACTCCAAAACTAGAGGAAAAACTCTTTCTTCCACCTAACACCGAGGGGAATGAAACTACTTTGCTCCTTTTGGTAAGGTTACAAGAAACAAGGAATGAGGAACATTCTCTTCAATTTTTTTCTCGGCCATATATGTTGCCTCAGGTTCTTCCTCTTCACCTTGTTTCTTTTTCTGATTGGACAAAGCTTCCTTCTGTATCGTCTGCTTGTCCAGTAGTCGACATTGGTTCTTGTGGAGCAGTGTCGGCCATAGGACCTGTTTCTTCTATAATTCCATGCCTCGTCTGAGCTAGTGGTGGTTCTTGTGTAGCACCAATGCTTACTTCAGGTTCCAAATTTACTTGGACAAGTGGTTCTAGTTCTTGTGTGACAACATCACTTACCAATCCTCTAATTGGTGTCTATTCTCTTTGTGCACTATCAGTCGATGTTGATTCCTTTGGAACAGCGTCGACTTTATCCTCTATCTCCATTGCTTCCATACCAATTGAACCCATATGTGATGTTGGTTCTTGTGTGACAACATCGACTATATTTTATTCTGTGTCCATTGTTTATTCCCCTGTTGAACCGACAGGCGATGCTGGTTCTTGTGTGGCAGCATCGACTACGACCTCCTCTACCTTCATTCCTTCTACTTCGTCCTTCTCCCTTGTAGATAGTACAGCCTCAAGTTCTTCCTATGATAATTCAACAAATTGTGACCAAGGCACATGGATTTGAGCTAGCGCATTCATTACTAGTAACCGAACCAACCCATGATTTGTAAGGACCGTTAATACCTGTTGGGAGCGGCAGGCAGATTGTGCCATTTGCTGAAGAATTTTCCACAGGAAGAATTAAGGCATATCTTGTGAGTGAATTTGTGCCTGCCGAAACCAAAGATGAGCCAAGAGCTTAAAATGTTATTTGAATAGAGTGGTGAGTCTCCCTTCACAGGTTATATATCTAATCACAAAGTATGCCACCTAGCCCCATGGATATGGCAGGGATTTACGATCATATCCCCTTCCCTTCTGAACCGTTATTTCCCTGGCTTGTAAAAACAATTCTGGGAATTATGGAAAAGGAGACTTCCAAGAAAACCATTTCTTCCTATGATGTGGTAATCCAATGACCATTGAGATGACCTCCTCTGTGACCACAATTTCCAAAATCCACACTCTTGAGTAGTTTCTTTCTAGTTTCAATGCAAATTCGGTTGTAATGTTTTCATCAAATCCTTGCAACCTGTTAAAATATACATCCCATATTATGTCTACAAAGACATGCCATATAACTACATTGATGCAAGCCAGATTTTTATTTTCTGGTTCGTGTCTCACGGCTAATCAATCCATTCTGCAAAAGCTCAGTAACAACACTTCAAAACAACAGAGGATCGTTGGGAGGGAGTATCGACAGGTAACTCTTACGGTGATAATATGGTATAAAATGAAGTATGGTAATAGTAAAATACGGTAGGTGATTTTTCAAAAAATGATAAAAATCATGGTGAATTATGGTAATAATGGCAGATGATGATGGTAATTATTTCGCAGAATTGGAAAGGACTATTAACTAACAAAATGTACTTATATCTATTCCCAATGCATCTTAATAATTATGCGAAATGGGGTGAGAATCGTGGAATGTACTATCAGCACAAGTTCTGATGATGACGTCGTAAAATCATTATTACAATTTTATTGCGTCGTCGTTTCAGTTATGACAACACCCCCACCCCCCCAACTAATAAATGACCGTCCACGGTATTCTCAATGTATTTTTAATGGAATATTTAATCAAATCCGCAAAATTCGATTGGGATGTACTTGGCGACTTACCTCAGTAGAGTGCCAGCCTCGGCGAAGTAACAGTAGTGGACACTTAGAAAATTTCCCGGAGTAACAACATCGAGTACTTCGAAAATTTTAGGGAGTAAAAACACGAGAGGAGTAACAACACTGGACACTTAGAAAATTTTCCAAAGTAACAACATCGGAGGAGTAACGGCACAGGGTACTTAGAAAATTTTACGGAGTAATAGCACTGGAGGAGTAATAGAACCAAAGGAGTAATAGCATCGGAAGAGTAATAGCACCAGGTACTTGGAAAGTTTTACGGAGTAACAACACTGTAGGAGTAACTGCACTGAAGGAGTAATAACACCGGACACTTAGAAAATTTTCCAGAGTAATAGCATCGGAGGAGTAACAACACCAAAGGAGTAACAACACCGAACACTTAGAAAATTTCCAGGAATAACAACATCAGAGGAGTAACAATACCGGGTACTTAGAAAATTTTACGGAGTAACAACATCGAAGGAGTAACAACACTAAAGGAGTAACATCATCAAAGGAGTAATAGCACTGGGTACTTAGAAAATTTTCAATCTCCGCAGAATTGCACACCAGTAGTAGTTCCTACAAAAAACCAATTGAGAAGTAACATTATATTATTTATATTACTATATATAGATATGATAATATTTTATTTTATTTTTTCAATTGGGATGTACCTGGCGACTTACCTTAGCAGAGTGCCAGCCTCGGCGGAGTAACAGTAGTGGACACTTAGAAAATTTCCTGGAGTAACAACATCGGGTACTTCGAAAATTTTAGGGAGTAAAAAGACGAGAGGAGTAACAGCACCAGACACTTAGAAAATTTTCTAGAGTAACAACATCGGAGGAGTAACAGCACAGGGTACTTAGAAAATTTTACGGAGTAATAGCACCAGAGGAGTAATAGAACCAAAGGAGTAACAGCATCGGAAGAGTAATAGCACTAGGTACTTGGAAAGTTTTACGGAGTAACAACACTGGGTACTTAGAAAATTTTCAATCTCCGCAGAATTGCACACCAGTAGTAGTTCCTAAAAAAAACAATTGAGAAGTAACATTATATTATTTATATTACTATATATAGATATGATAATTTTTTATTTATTTATTTATTTTTATTTTTTTAATTCAAGGACACAGAGGAGGAATTCTCTACACTAAAAACCTTCAAACCATATTTATTAAAGAGATGTTTAATGAATACATTCTTAGAAGTTGGGCGGTGATTGATCTGGATCTTGGGGGGGAGGCCCCCAAGTTCTAAAAAATTGAAATGGATCTGACCAGATCTGAAAAATTAGAATGCCAGAAAAAAAAGAGAGAACACAAAGCAAATAAAACCACAAAGAAACTTGTTTTATTAAAACAGGGAATAACTGTAGAATCTACATTGTGGGGGAAAATCTATCATTTTACAAAGTGAGACTTGTTATTTATAGCCTTCTTTTGAGTTACAATACCATGGGTAGATACCATAGGTGGATACCATGGGTCAATACCATGGGTAGATACCACTTACAATACCATGGGTAAATTCCATGTGTGGATGAATACCATGGGTGGATACATACCATGGGTGGATACATACCATGGGTGAATGAATATCATGGATAGATGTCATTTACAATACCATAGGTGAATAAATACCATGGGTCGATGCCATTTACAATAATACCATGGGTAAATTCCATTGGTGGATGGATAACATGGGTGGATGAATACCATGGGTGGATGCCATTTTCCATTCGGATCATTCCTCCCTCCTTAAGAAGCAATGGTCCCCATTGCATGAAGTTCCCTCCTAAGAAGCCTTTGTTGAATATGAAGAGCCACTAAAGAGAAGGGTTTTGTGTAGTTAACCCATAACCGTGATGAACGAAGATCCGAGGATAGAGATACCCTGTAATGCTTGTGACCAACTGTGATATTGATAGTGTGCGGCCTAGCAAATGGACTTCGATGAAGTGTGGGTTTGTGGATGAACCAAAACCATGACAAACAAAGTTCCGAGGATAGAGATACCCTATAATGCTTGTGACCAACTATGTTACTAACAGTGTGCGGCCTAGCAAATGGACTTCGATGAGAAGGATTTTGTGTAGTTGACCCATAACCGTGATGTTGATTGTTGATGAAGTAGCAGGTGCCTACATAGCTTGGGGTGGGAGGGCACGTCTCCAAATAACCCAAGCCGAATGCTGCTATGCTGAAACTGATGAATGTGAAGCAGATGCCTACTAAAGTGGGGTGGGAGGGCACGTCTCCAAAGGGAACCTGCTCCGAATGCTGCTCCAAATTTAAAATGAGCATAACTCGATCAATATAACTTAGAATATTTATTACAGCCTGTTTTGGGAAATGGAATAATCATTCTGCATTTTCTCATGTGTTTGAAATCGATATCTGGAGACCCTAGTCTCTTAGATTTGCAATGGAACTGTCCCGCCATCACAAAATTTCTAAAAAAAAATAGCTGATTTTAAATCAGTGATAAATCCCTCGTCCGAACTCTGATTTGACCGATTTTTTTTTTTTGAAATTAGGTGATTTTTCAAGAGGAGCTCAGATCTGTAACCATTTGTCTGAAATGTCACACTTAAAACTATAATAAATGATAGGAGAGTCGCCATCCATGAATTGTCGTCAGAAAAATTCCTGCAACATTGTTGATTTTGAATGAGCGATATCTCCTTCATCCGAACTCCAATTCGGCCGAATTTTTTTTTTGAATTTGGGTATTTTTTCACAAGGAATCTAGATTTGGTCTTTGTTTTGTAAAATTTCCACCAAAATTTTCAGATTTGATCTGCAAACTCGCTGCCCAAAAATTCATGGAGTTTTTTGAAGATTGCTGCAAAACATTGAAACTGAAATATGCTTCAAACCCTCATTCCCATGGATTCATAAATGAATCTGATGCCACTGATCCAGATCTTGTGGGGGAGGCCCCCAAGTTCTAAAAAAATGAAATGGATCTGACCATATTTGAAAATTAGAATGCCAGAAAAAAAAAGAGAACACAAAGCAAATAAAACCACAAAGAAACTTGTTTTATTAAGACAGGTAATAACTGTAGAAGCTACATTGTGGTGGACAATCTACCATTTTACAAAGTGAGGCTTGTTATTTATAGCCTTCTTTTGAGTTACAATACCATGGGTAGATACCATAGGTGGATACCATGTGTCAATACCATGGGTAGATACCACTTACAATACCATGGGTAAATTCCATTTGTGGATGAATACCATGGGTGGATACATACCATGGGTGAATGAATATCATGGATAGATGTCATTTACAATACCATAGGTGAATAAATACCATGGGTCGATGCCATTTACAATAATACCATGGGTAAATTCCATTGGTGGACGGATAACATGGGTGGATGAATACCATGGGTGGATGCCATTTTCCATTCGGATCAATGATACATTCTCAGACGATGTCCATTTACTATGAGAGAGGCATGTGTATCATCAATTGTGACAAGTCTGACAGTTCCATTATCAAACACTGCATCTACTTCATAAGGTCCCATCCAACGAGAGTAAATATTTCCTTTAAAATCCTTAAAACAAGAATCATAGAGTAATGCCCAGTCTCCTCTGTGAAACACCTTATTCTTAATAAATTTATCATGCAATTTTGTTCTCTGTTGTTGAATCGCAGTAGTTTTCTGAAAATTCATTAAGCCGATTTCATCTAATTCATTTAGTTGTTCCAATCGGTGTTTCTGGGCTTCTGACAAATCAAGTCCTACTTCAATATTTGTTCTAAACATACTAATCTCAAACTCTATCAGAATCAAGGGGGGTTTCCCATAAACCAACTCAAATGGTGAAAACTCTATTTTTTTTCACCATGTTGTTCTGTATGCCCAAAGAGCTTCAGGAATTTTTTCAGCCCAATCTCCGCGATGTCTTGCTACAATCTTTATGAGGATGTTTTCTAACACCTTGTTCATACTTTCCACTTGACCATTTTCCTAGGGATGATACGGAGATGTCACCCGGTGTTTAATTACATACTTCTTCATAAGCCTTTCTATCATATGTGATGTGAATTGTGCGCCTATATATGAAACAATCTCTCTCGGAGCACCATATCAAGAAAAAACCTATTCAAATAGAAAATCTAAAACAGCCTACTCTGTTGCTTTCACAACAGCCTTGGCTTCCACCCACTTGGTTACATAATCTATTCAAAGAAAAATATGAATTTTATGATGTGAAGGTGGGTTAAAATGACCAACAAAATCAATAGCCCATTTTTCGAAAGGTTCAAGGACTGCCTGGGGCTGTAATGGCATTTCATTTGATCGACCAGGCTGACCAATCCGTTGGAAATTGTCACACCTTCGGACATAGTCTCGTGCATCCTGGAAGATAGAGGGGCAATAATATCCCATCTGTAACACTTTATGCCCTGTCCTCTTATCTGCAAAATTCCCTCAACAAGGACCATCATGAACAGCCTTCAGGACTTCATATATGTCATCCTCTCCTACACAGCATCGAATTTGTTGATCAACCCCTGTATGGAAGAGATATCCTATTATCCAACAATATCAGGCACTATGATGAATAATCTTTCGTTGTTCCCTGTATGAAAAGTGACGACTCACCTTTCTTGTAGCAAGATAGTTAGCAATATCTGCATACCAAGGAATATTAGTAGAAATTGAAAAAATATGTTCATCCAAAAAACGATCCTCTATGGGTGTGCCTTCATCATTAGTATCCAAATAGATAGAAAATCAGCAACTACATTATCCTTCCCTGGTTTATCTACTATTGTAATGTCAAATTCTTGAATCAATAGTAACAATCTAGTAATGCGACCAGGGGTTATAGGTTTATTCATCAAATACCTGATTGTTGCATGATCGGTATGCGCAAAAGTAGGATATCCAGTAATGTAGTTTCGAAATTTATTGATGGCATAAATAAAAGCCAGTAATTATTTTTCAGTTACCGTGTAGTTTAATTCAACGAGAGTCAAATTATTGCCGACATAATAAATTGCATATGGCTTCTTATCTTCCTATTGTCCTAGAACTTCCCCAACTGATGTCTGAGAGGCATGAGTATGGATGTGAAATGGGAGTGCCCAATCCAGTCCTCGCAAGATCGAAACTCCACAAACGACTTCCTTGATCTTCATAAAGGCCACTTCACAGTCATCTGTCCACAAAAATTTTTCATCTTTAGTTAATAACTGAAAGAGTGGAGATGTTATCTTAGAAAAAAATTCTATAAAATTTCTATAATAGCCAATGCAGCCAATAAAACTACATACATGTGTGGGTGTCTTGGGTACAAGAAAATGTAATATTACCTCTACCTTGGCAGGATCAACTCAATTTCCAGCAAACAAGAGCAAGTGTCCTAGAACTATTCCCTCTTCCCTCATCATGTGACATTTGACTGTACTCATAGAAACATGAGTCTACTTTCAACCCTTGAGTACTTTTTCTAAGTTTTCTAATCCTTCTACAAATGAGTCCACGTATGGAGTAAAATCATCCATATAAATCTCGACATTGTCATCAACTAGATCAGAAAAAATTCCCAATATTTCCCTCTGAAACGTTGTTGGTGCATTAGAAAGACCGAATGGAAGGACTCGGTATTCGAAATTTCCCCAAGGGCATGTAAAGGTGGTTTTATCTTGATCCTCAAGGGCTATCCGGATCTGATTATACCCACTAAACCAATCCAAGAAGGAGAAGAACTTCTTCCCGGCCAAGGTATCCAAGACTTGGTCAATGAATGGCAAAGGGAAATGATCTTTTTGAGTTTCTTTATTTAATTCCCTATAGTCCATGCAGATCCTCCACTTACCATTCTTTTTAGGAACGATAACCAGCGTGGACACCCATTGGTTGTCCGAGATGGGGAAAATAAATCCCAAATCCAGTAACTTTTGAAGCTTTTCTTTGAAAATGTTCTTTAAGGCGGGGTTCATTCTTCTCTGGGGTTGTCTCACAGGTCGGAAATCTTCTTTAATATATATATTATGGGTGCATAAATCGGTATGGATCCCCTTCATATCTGTATAATCCCAGGCGAAGGCTTCCTTATGGTCTTGAAGAAATTTTAGGAGTTGTTTTGTCTGAGATTCTGAAAGATTCGGGTTGATGTTCAACGTTTTCCCTAGTTTGATTTCTATGGGGATACTATCATGAGACGAAGTTGTAGACCTGTGTATTCTCAATTTTGTTTTCTGGTTCATTATTTTCCTATGTTTTACATCTCATGACAGATTCCAGGATCTGGCGATTTGAGTCAGAAACAAAACAGGGATCTCTCATGAAATTGTTAATGGTGTCATCCTCTGTTTCTGTTTTAAATTGAAGAGCCTGCGTAATGGTAAGGACTAGTCTGAGTTATTCATTTTCAAGTTCTGATCATTCCATTGGTAGGGGTTTTCGTCTAAATGATGGTTTCCCCAATGGGATTGGTTCTACAGGAGGATAAAGGACGAGATAATTTGTGACCTTCCCATTATATATAACCATATTTCTGGACCGACACCCAATATAGGCATCTGTGGTTGCAAGCCAAGGCCTCCCTAAAATCAAGGGGTGGCCACCAACTAGGGACTGTGTTTGTAATACCAAGAGATCAACGGGATAGTGCCATGAGTCGACTGAATAGTGATATCCTCTAGCTTCCCTACTAGCCTCACTGTGGACCTATCTGCCAATTCCAAGACAAAAGCGGTTGGTTTAAGATTTCGAAGACCCAATGTGTGCATATTTCCAGAGGTGATAACATTTATTGCAGCACCTAAATCTACCATTACATTTGGGATTTTAATATTGTTGATTTTTAATATAAGGATTGGGTTCCCTGGATCCCCATATTTGACAGGAATATACTTTCCCAGCATGATGTCAGACAGCTTTCCCATAACATGGATGATGAGTGGGTCCCTTGATTTATTTCCAGGCTTTTTAGAACAATATTATTTGAGTGTTTTTGCATAAATCGGTACATCCCTCATAACTTGAAGTAGGGTAATTTTGACAAACAAGTTTTGTAATTCCACTAAAAAGTCAAACTTTGCTTGAGGGTTTTGTTTAGTCAAGGTCAGCCTTTTAGGATAAGGTGGATTAGCTTAACGTCCCTGTATAATAGTGGGTTGAGGAGGTGGTTGATTTTCAATGTCTTGGTTTGGTTTATTCCCAACAACCCTTGGTTCTGGTTCTGTGACTTCATCGTCAATTTGTTCAATAATGATAGGTGAAGTCTGAGCATTCACTACCCGAACAGATCACAGATTTATCTCGTTACATTCTGCGGTAGAGATGCTATAAGAAGGAAGGTTGGGAGTGTCAGTTTTCTGAACTCCTCTATTGTTAAGATTTGGATTAGGTTGGATGGGAAGCTGAGGATGAAGGGGTGGATTATTGGAATGAATATTGGAAGGCAGTTGCAACTACTTTTGTGGCATAGGTTGGGGAAATTGTCCCGAAGGAGAAGGTCCACACCAATTCTAGGACCACAAAGGGTTTGAACTGGTCCGAGGGAACCATGGCTGCCAAGGCGGGTATTGAAAATAATGGGGCCATCATTAGAGAACTTTTGAGGTATAAAATGGGCCTCCTAACAAAAATTTACAACCAAAATAAACTTTATAAGAACCAATAGGATTCAAGAATGATGATTTCAACCATAGGGTGTTATACAGAATTTTAATCTATGGATAAACTAAATTTCGTGAGTGTGGTGTCCCTTCACTCAGAACAACAAAAGAAATACAACTACTATTTTCTCTAAGAAAAATAGATATACAGAAGGGAAAATAACCTACTTGTGATCCTTTTTTCTCTCCTTCTCCTTCTATCATTGTTGTTGTTGCTCTCAATCCAACTCAAGCCGCTAGATCGATTCTTGCAATCAAAGACAGAGAACAAAAAACAACATACAATATAAAAGTATCTACTTATCTTAATCAAATCAAACCGATTAGATTTTAGAATACATACATCATCAAGAATACATTTCACAAGATATAGACATATTTATTGAGAAAATGAACAGATATCTTTATTAATAGAGTAGGAGGAGAAGATTACAACCAATAGATCAAAGTTTTGTCAACCTACTACAACTTCATTCCAGCCTCATCACATCTAGCATCATCTCAGCAGCATATCAGTATTTTCAGTCTCTTATCAAATACAAATCCAACAACATAACTTTGCACAAAATTATTCCCCCCTAGCACTTAGATGAGTGCTCAATTTATAGGGAAAATGATGGTATTTTCTCATTGAATGGATAAATAATAATAGGCAAGACATGTTTCCAAGTTTAGAGGTGGTGGATGGACACTTGGATTTGAAGTATGACACATATGGACTCTTCTAGAAGGCACTAGCCATGTGGAGATTCCCGAAACAATTCCCAGGTGACCAACGCACCCTTGAATGTCGGGAAGTGCACCGCAGTGCACCCTTGCATGGAGGTATTTGCACCGCAACGCAGTTAGTCCCTTGTAGAGGAGCTTGGTGAGTCATTGGGTCATATGAAGCCATGAAAGGAATGTCTTCACTTAGGGCATATAGAAACTGATATATAAGGCAATGATAGGCCCTATTCATTGGTCATAGGGGATGATGCCCAGTTTGACCACGTCTTGGGGGATGATTCCCAAATTGACCTATAATAGTTGCCCTCTAAAGCATGAATTCAAAATAATAATAGTATTTAGATGAGATGCATTACGATGTGATGAGTAGGACCTGCATCAAACTTGCAATACATTACATCATGATATTTTTATCTTTATCACGAATTGTTGAGGGAGGCATAGCCATGCTCAACACATAAACTATCATAGCATGCACATAATTCATAAATTCATCTACATTGGAATGTTGCCCAATATTGACATGCCTATAGATATAGGCACATGTTTGGATGAAGATATATATGTAAAGCCATCGTACACATGATGTGTACAACAATCCTGAAATCGCAGCCCAGTGGATGAAACTAGATCCGGGGTCTTCTTATCTCATTCACTCGATCGTTCATGTACAATTCTAACCATGTGAATATATGATTTTAAGTTGAACATGGGAAGACATCGTCTGATTACCAGCCAATGATGTGAGTTGTTAGCATATGCGAGAGAACCACCATCGATGTTAATGGCTCTCAAGGTACTACAGTACAATTTGTAAGGCGTGAATATATGATTTGATGTTGAATGCCAAACAAAATCTTTCGGTTGAATGTCCGAAAGTGAGAAACCTGTCGATGATGTAGCAAGCCTCAGGGTACTGGAAGATGTTTCTAAGTAAACTTCTTGGATGATGAGTTGATGTCGACAGGAAGCAACTTTATCGTGAAATGGGAATAATCATTTCGAAGACAAAATGTGACTTGATGTAGCAATGTTCAGGGATGACTGTCATGAAAATGAAGGTTTATGAGTATTGCAAAAAGATGAGGATTTACTAGATGACTTCTCTTGAACATATCGCGACACTGAGATGAGTTGGCAGAATTGACCCAAAACCAAATTGATGATATGATGAACCATCAAGAATATTACCCAACCCAAAAGTCACGATGATGGAGTGAAAGTGTCTTGTTCAAGAGCGACCTGCTACCTTAAAGTGTTCTATTCTTTTTCCCAAATTTTCCCCAGTCATTGCTAACCAGTACCTCTTTATTTGTTAACAAGATTGAGGAGGGTAACATATTCTTGATCTATAATTCGACCCTTCGGGTGAATCCATTGCTATTTAATAATTTAACGAGTCTAGCGATAAATTAAACTCAATCTTGCCATGATCGACTACTCCGTCGCTATTTTATGTTTTAACGAGTCTAACAACAGTGAAAACTCGGTCCTTTTTCATGTTTAAAGAGTTTGAAAAAGGGGGAAAAAGAAAATTCCATGATTCCTTTTTCATAAATTTGTCGCTGAGGTCTGAAAAAGTGTAAAATAATACCTGATAAAACCTCTTAGCCATGTTTGAATAAGGTTTTCCTTTTTCGTAAACAATCTATCTCAGTCTGGAAAATGGTTAAACTTATACGGAGTAGATGTCGTTTCATTTACTTTTACAAGCTCTAAAAGACAAGTGCTTGGCAATATTTTCACATTATCAGAGTCTGAAAAGAGCTAAAAGAAGACTCTGGGGGGTTCCTTTTTCACTGTTATCAAAGCTCGAAAAAGAGATAAAAGTGTGCTTTAACTCATTTTTCATTTTTATCAAAGCTTGAAAAAGAAGGATAGTGACTATGCTTTGTGGTAAAATCATTCTTGAATAAGTGTGCATGCTAAACTCATTGTATCAACTGTAAAACCTGTTCAGAAAACCATCAAACAGATTAAAAATACCTGTTTCATAACACAAATGAATAAAAACCATAGTGACTACATTAAATATGATTTAAAATAATCAAATTGACTAATTAAAAGAGTTTTTACCATTCCAAAGTTACCATTTGAAAATTAGGAGCTCTGAACCAGTTTTTCCCCCAAACTTTAGTGGTCGATTGTGACAGTTTCAGTGGACGATTTCTCATTAGGGGAATTTTGAGGTCTAAAATGGCCCTCCTTAGAAAAATGTACAACCAAAATAAACTTTATAAGAACCAATAGGATTGAACATGATGATTTCAACCATGTGGGATGATTCACTATTTTTGGAGTAAAAAAGTAAAAATATTAAAAAATAATAAAATAATAAAACTACTGTTTCAACTTGTATTTTCAACATATCTCCCTAAGGTTTTAATCAAATTTCCAATGGGAGTACTCATTGGATGCAAAATTTAATTCCTCATCCAAGGAGTACCTATGTTACATACTTTCGATAGACCCTGCTACATGAAAAATAAGAAATACATGAAAAACATGATTGCAATCACATTTTTCATGTATTTCTCATTTTTCGTGTAGCAGGGTCCATCAAAAGTGTGCAACATGGGTAATCCTTGTATGGGGAATCAAATTTTTCATCCAATGAGTGTTTCTGCTTGAAATTTGAGTAAACCCATAGGGAGATAAGTTGAAAATACGAGTCGAAAAAATATTTTTTCTATTTTCCCCTCTAAAATTTGATGATGTCATCTAATCTTATTTTACTATTTCCACTATTATTTTATACTTTCCTTAGGAGGCCAATTTTATACCTCAAAATTACCCTAATTCTTTTCGTTTGATCCTGGTTGGAGCTATGAACCTTTTCTTTCTTTCGGTATCATTTTCATTGCATTTCATGGTCAATTTTTAAGGTTTTGAGCTCCTTAGGGTAAATATATCATGCTCTGAGGGCAACGCACCCTTGAATGTCGAAAGGTGCATTGCAGTGCACTGAAATTAAAGGCCATATGCACTGCAATGCTCTGTCCCTTGACCTGGGGTGCGCTGGGTGAAATTCTCATTTTTGTTTCTTGCTGTGTGCCCAAAATTTCCCAAGTTTTTTGCATGAAATGGATCTTAATGAAGCTTATGATTTTGTTTCAGGTATTCATCGAATCAAAATGACGATTACACGGAGGGAAAGAGAACATGAAGAATAGAATATAATTTCCCTAAACGATTTGGGTACAGTAAAAGCCCTTAGACATTGTGGGTTTCTTAAATACTTCATATTGTCAAGGATGAGGCAGCAAATGGAACTATTGGAGTTCCTAGTTCATTCATGGGATCCAATATTGCAATATTTTCACATTGGAGACACAATGCTCGCAATATTGGTTGAGGACATTTACTTTCTCACTGGATTATCTAGGCGAGGTTCTCCCATTTCCCTTGTAGGATCGGCTCTCGAAGGAGAGTGGTGAGAGATTACATAAGACAACATTGTCATCCAGGTACTAAGCCAAGTAAATATGGGAAAATAAATATCTATGATGTGTGTGATCTACCTTTGAGGACCATCCTTTTTAATATCGCAAAGATTGTCGATTCCACTACACTACATGTGGTAAACAGATCATACATGCAGTATTCACTTGAGTGTTTAGAACCAATAGTATTTAACTGGGCTGAAGTTGTACTCTTTCAGATGAAAGAGCAGCTGACTAAAGCAAAGGGTGGAAGGAATAATAATTTCAATTATGGCTCGATCCTAATTTCCTTTTCCTTAGAGAAGATTCCATTGATGCAGCCATAGCATGTTACACTAGGCATATCTAGCCCTAGAGATCCACGGATGCAGAGATGGGTTGAATTGATGGCTAGACATGTTGGTCAATCGACCATCATATTCTCTACTACATTCTTCGTCTGGTTCAGACAACAGATGATCGCCATAGATCAGTATGCATATGCAAACATAGATTTCCGAGGAGATCCAGACTTGACTCTAGTAGATGACGCTCAATGGGGTACAATTGGTAAGAATTTTTTTACCATGTTTTTTTTATTTTTTCTAAGGTTTATATGTTTTTTTATTTTTATTTTTCCCAAGACTAAACTAAAGTTCTTATGTACACAGATGTGGGTCGAGTTTGACCAGTGGGTCAGTCAGAGTAAGGAGAAAATGAGCTAACAAAGAGGCCTGTCGGGAGAGAATTCCTTCAGATTTAGATATGACCGAGACTCTTGCTAAGCTACAGTAGCACGTGAAGGGATTGACTCTTTATATTCTGGATTTTCAGATCGAATATTTACCTATGAGACTGTAGTGCCACACTATTGGAATTCCTAACTGTTGAATGCGGTTATTGCATAGGATAGCTAGATCAGTAGCTTGTTATCATGAGCATCACTAGTTTACTTTGAAATTTTACATACATTTTGAGGTCAGATGACCAATGTGTCTTGGGTACAAATTTTGTAAAAACCTATAATTATTTATCTGTTTGTTTTCAGTGTTTTCCTATGTTTATTGCACAATCCTATTCAATTATGTGATGTGAATTGAAAATATGTCTTTACATGTGTTGCAAATGTCTGTTTAAAACATAACTCACTAAGGAATCAGTTAACGTGTTCAAATTTCTGGAAATGTGTTGATATTGAATGGAATCAAAATGTCTTTCCAAAAGTCACACTCTTAGGAACATACGATGCAGTGTTGAATTTCGGACATTATAAACGCTATTAAGTTGCAGTACAACAAGTTGTGAGTCTAACCTAATGATGATGCGGTTAATACCAAATGGAATGGAATCAAAGAGAATTTCGATCAACCCGCCATACTCAGCGATATTGTTTGTAGATCGACCGATACAAATCCCTTGAAAACTCACTAACTCGCCACCTGGAGCAAAAATGGCCCATGCTACAGATGATAGATTCTGCGTACTACGACTAACACCATCATCGTACCCAACGAATGGTTCCAAAGATTCATACATATGCGATGAAATGTAAAGTGGATTACTAACTTCAAGAAAACTCTAGAAAAACAAACTAAGACAGTAAATGCAAATCAAAAGCATATATACAATATAATACAAAAAATTTACTACACTCAACTAAGCATAGTAACGTTTAAGATGTAGCCCATTTCGAGGTTGTGCCAATGGAATTCCATCATAATCTACTAACTCGTAGGTGCCCTAAGCCATAACTCTTTTGACAATGTAGGGGCCATGCCATAATGGCTCAAATTTTCCTGTACCTATCAAATCAGCTTCCTGATCATAAAGTAAGACTAGGTCACCCTCAAAGAATATGAGAGGTTGTACATGTTAGTTGTATTGCACCTTAATTTGTCTCTTATGCGCTTCCTTGGCCAATGCGGCTTCAAAACACATTTCATCAAGATGGATGAGGTTAAAAAGATTCACTTCTTCAGTAGAGGTGTTAGGTAACAAGTCAACAACGAGTTTTAACGATGGTATTTCACATTGGATAGGCAAGATAGCTTCCAGACCATACACCAATTGAAACGGGGTAAATCCGGTTGCATTTCTCACTGAGGTTCGATATGCCCACAAAGATGAGTACATGATTAAATGCCAATTTAGTTTATGAAATCCTATCATTCGTTGAAGCATTCGATTAAGAATCTTGTTAATAGCTTCAACTTGTCCATTGGATTGTGGATAATAAGGAGTAGAACTATCATGTGACAGTCCTAATTTGGCAGTCAACTCATTCATCATGTGATTATGAAAATTCTTATCATGATCTGTGACTATTGCTTATGGAACACCAAACCGTGAGATGACATGATTGAAAAAGAACAATGCAGTTGTTTCGCCTGTGTTATTGAATGTAGCCATCACTTCGACCCACTTCGTAAAGTAGTCTACTGCGACAATAATATAACCATTCCCCTCGGACGAACAAGGGTTGCAGGTCATGAAGTCAAAGCCCCATTTTTCAAATGGTCCCACAGCGATAAGAGGATGCATCGGTGCTGGCGGTTTGCAAATTTTACGATCAAATATTTTTCACGCATGACAACTTCTAACCGCAAGGATGCAGTCGCGAAATATGGTAGGCCAAAAGTAACCAGTGCGGAGAATATTCTGTGCGGTAGTGTATCCAGACAAATTTCCACCACAAGCCCCAGCATGACAACCATTTAGAACTTTCTCGGCCTCCTCATGAGTAAGGTACCTCCTTAAAAGCATATCAACACCACGACGATAAATTTTATCGTCGACGATTAGATAATCTTTGGCTTGGTATAGAATACGTCGATGTTGAGAGTGAGAGGGATCGGGCTGTAAATTATGGGTTTGGAGATAAATTATAAAATCCCCATACCAAGGATCAGATGATCCGATCAAAAAAAGAGACTCATCAGGAATTGTTGGTTCTGATGTAGTAACAGTACTATCAGAGGGAAGGTCATAGAGAATCTCAGCCGAAACTAAAGACTTATTTGACTTGGATTTGATGAATTCCAAATCAAATTCCTATAAAGTGACGATCCATTTTGAATATTCCCCCCCCAGCAATTGACGTGATAGAATGTATGTCATGGGGTGGCAATCTGAAATGACAATGGTCTTCTCTAATAGGATATAATGGAGAAATATTTGGACAGCTTGAAAAACCGCCAAGGCAAGATTTTCGATGTATGAATGCTTCACTTCTGTGTCATTGAGATTATGACTCAAATAGTATATTGGATGTTTTATCCCATATTATTCTTGGACCAATACCATAGCAATGGTCTTATATGTCGCAGCGATATATAAGAAATAATCACTCTGATAATTGGGGGGATACATTAATGACGCCTGGACCAATGTATCCTTGAAAGCATCAAAATAAGATTGCACAACCTTATCCCAATGTAAGAGAATCCCCTTTTCCAAGAGACGAGTAAATCCTTTAGCCATTTCGGCATAGTTGGGTATGAACCTCCTTAGGAAGTTAGCCTTTCCTTGAAGTTTCTGTAACTGGAGTAAATTTGATGGTGCAGGAAAATCAAGAATGGCCTTGACCATCAGTGGGTCAATTCGAATTCCTTCTTTTGAGACGACGAATCCAAGAAAAATACTAGAACTAACACAAAACACACATTTGTGTGGATTGAGGAATATTTTGTAGTGTCGGCAGCGTAAAAAGATAGCGCTGAAATGCATCGGGTGATCGTTCTAGTTTCGTGAATGCGTGGGTAAATCATCTAGATAAGTTTGAACAATGTGCTTGATGTCATTGAAATAATAATCCATTTCTCTATGAAATGTTGCCCCAACGTTATTTAAACCAAATGGGAGTTTACGATAAGCGAATGTGCCCAAGGGACAGATGAATGTTGTCTTATATTGGTTCTCTAGGCGGATATTAATTTTATTGTAACCGGAGAATCCATCCATGAACGAAAAGATTTCATATCCAACAAAATTGTATATAATTTGGTTGATAAATGGAGTAGGATAGTTGTCTTTTGGACAAGCAATATTGACATCCTGATAATCGACACACACTCTGATTGCCCCTTGTTTCTTCACGACAAGAACAATGTTGAAAATTGAATTAGTAAGTGGAACAGGGTAAACGAAACCAGCACACAAAAGTTTTCAACTTTTTCTTTAATGGGAGCAGCCTTCTTCGGATGATTAGGATGAAGGTGTTGACTTATCGGTCTGACATCAAGGTGCGTTTTAATTGCGTGTTCAATGATACTAGTATCTATGCTTAGAATTTCCTCATAAGACCAAGCAAATGTATCTCAGAATTCATGAAAGAGAGAGCGATAAGTTTCGAGTTCTAATGGAGAATAAGACACGCCGACATGAATGTTTTCTACAACGTCGGGTTTGGTTGAAATATTGATAGAAATATTTTCTTCAATATTTGATAAATTTCGCTCGGATTCGATAGCATTAATGGGAAAAGAATTCGAAAAGAATTATTTGATCGATGGGTGATATAGTTCAAGATGGGAATGATGATGATGATATTCCCATGGTTTTCATTCTAGAATCATGGATTCCATAATGCTCTCATCGATCAAGAAAGTGGATTAAAAAGGATCAAATGGAGTACAAAAATCTAGTGATCGATCAACCCAAATGATCGACGAACATGACTTCAGATTCACCACTGAAGCCATGTAGATTCATTGCTATGTCATCTCAATTAGGCTAGGCGGCAGGAATTCATCCAGCGTAACAACTTCAAAATTGTTGGTAATATTCCTTAAGCCAGATGGAGTGGAAGATATCATGCAGCGGTAATGCAAAGGTGCCCATTAGGGAAGAATCATTTAAGAGCCCTACACCAATGTTTTGAAGTGTTATCTGGTGTGCATGAACTAACGGAATGCTTCCAGTTACCTGGGAACTGGAGGCAAAGAAGGAGAGTTGATTGATGATTGTGATAACACCTTTATGAGGAAAGGAAAACATTCTAAAATAAGTAGAGATGATCGCAGTCATAGCATAAACCCATGGCCTTCCAAGTAAAATGTTGTAGTCAATGGGTTCATCAATGACCTCAACTTCAACAGTTTCAGTTTTTCCCCCTAGTTCAACATGCAAGTTATTGATGATATCGCAAGGCTTATATGTACGACCGTTAAAATCTTTCAACGTCGTAGTCTATTGACATAGGCATGGCGAGCCAAGTGACTCCCAGCAATTTAGAGACATAGTGAAATTAGAGGCTCCCTCATAAATAATAGTACGATGAACGAGGTGATTGAGAACATTTACTTGGAGGGAGAATGTCAATTATGTTAGTAATTGTGGCACATAGCCCATATGATTAAAGACTATAAGATTGGAATCTGTCGGGTTGATTCCACCAATTGCCGACAACAAAGCCTGTTTTTGGGAGGGACAATTTTGGAGTACCTCAAGCATTGACATAGCTAAAGGGGATTGTGTTGGAAATACTGAGAAGAGGGGGTAAATCAGTATTCCTTTCAATTAGAGCATTAGTTAATATGCAATTATTATCAGTGTTTTTACAACGATAACAGTAAACAAAAGGAACACAAATGCACACAGTTTTTAAGGTGGAAACCCACTCCAGGACAAAAACCACCTAATGCTTTTCTAATAATTCTTTAATATTCAACCCCAATTGAAAATAAAGCTCCAACTTCCTAGAATCTAGAAAAGCATTCTTCTCCAGCTCCCACTGGATGGACGCTCCAACCCCCGAGATTCTTCAGTAGTCAACTAAACTGATTCCCCAACACCCAATGAGCTACAACTCACCCTAGCACCACCCTACCACCCTATAGAAGAATAAAATAAGAATGGACTCCCGTACCAGGGAAAACGGTCCACTTTAAAATGATATAGAATGATGTAGAAGAAGAAGACACTCTATACCATAACCCCAACTATGACACAACCACCTAATGATGATCCTAGACCTCCCGACATTGCTCTTCAACTCTTGGCAGATAGACACTAGTACAATTTTTACAATAATGTATTTACAATGACTTAGTACAATGATACCTTTATAGCGACTGTATGCAGTGCTTCCCACTTGAAGACTTCACGTGATGAAATTATTGCTGTTGTTATGCACCTTGGTTGTTGCTCTTGTCATGCTACCCTTTGCTGCACCTTGCTTTGCTTTGCTGCCCTAGAAAATATGGTCCTTTGTAGCCCTTGACAACACATGATCTAGCTTTTTCTTGCCTTCTAGCAGCTAGATATTGAATCTGGTGTATCTCTATTATTTCAGATCCCCAATATGTGATTTTTGGTGCTGATTTTTGGAATCTTGCTACTTGTCCAACTGCTTGCATAACATCTGTATGGAAGGTTGTTACATATAGAAGACTACCAATCATATATTTGTACAACCTTTGATCCACATCCTTAGATGAGTCGTCTATGCTCAATTTGCAACCTGATATCATCGGAGTAAGGATGGGTTTGCAATCTTCCATTTTGAATTTCTTGAGAATTTCCTTGATGTACTTGGCTTGACAAATAAATATTCCTTTCTCTTGCTAAGATATTTGAAGCCCTAAGAAGTATGTCAGCTCACCAAGTAAAGACATCTTGAAATCACTTTTCATCTTTGTAGAAAATTATTACTTAGTCGATCATCATTGCTACCAAATATTATATCATCCTCTTTAGCTATTAGACGTGCTTTAGTTGCTTCATCCAGAACATATATGTTGTTTGGAGCTCGACTTGTTGTAGCCACAATTTCACCATACCTGCCTTTCCTAATTTCACATTTTGTGGAGTTGAATAGTATTGTGTGTCCTTGATCACACATTTGTCTAAAGCTGAGCAAATTGTGATTCATGTTTTCAACCAATAGAACATTCTTGGCTAGATCATCTTTGCTTCTGAGAGTGATGATACCTGATCATATAACATTTGAAGATCCATCATTTCCAAAGGACACGGTTCCATCCTTCTTCTCTTTCAGAGACAAATTTATTCCTATTTATAATGCTTTTCTAATAATTATTTAATATTCAATTTCAATTGAAAATAAAGCTCCAACTTCTTAGAATCTAGAAAATCATTCTTCTCCAGCTCCCACTAGATGGATGCTCCAACGCCGAGATTCTTCAGTAGTCAACTGAACGGATGCCCCAACACCCAATGAGCTACAACTCACCCTAGCACCACCCTACCACCCTATAGAATAATAAAAGAAGAATGGACTCTCGTACCAAGGAAAATGGTCCACTTTACAATGATATAGAATGATGTAGAAGAATAAGACACATTATACCATAACCCCAACTATGACACAACCACCTAATGATGATCCTAGACCTCCCGACACCGCCTCTTCAACTCTTGGTAGATAGACACTAGTACAATTTTTACAATAATGTATTTACAATGACTTAATACAATGATACCTTTACAATGACTGTATGCAGTGCTGCCCACTTGAAGACTTCATGTGATGAACTTCTTGTTGTTGTTCTACACCTTGGTTGCTTCTCTTTTCATGCTACCCTCTACTGCACCTTGCTTTTATTTTCTGCCCTAGAAAGTCTGGTCCTTTGCAGCCTTTGACAACACATGATCTAGCTTTTTCTTGCCTTCTAGGAGCTCGATATTGAATCTGGTGTATCTCTGTTATTTCAGATCCCCAATATGTGATTTTTGGTCCTGTAATAGTCCTCTGAGTCTTCTTTCCAATGCCATAGGTCTGACCAAATTTGGATTCTTCAAGAGAGATTTATTCCCAATCTCTCACAATGCCCTAATTATGGACTATTTCAGTAGAGTGAAGTTGTACAGCGTGCCAAGTATCAATGTTTCTTCATTCAGCTCTAAAATTGATAAAGCACAAACTACAGCCTGTGCACTATCAACCAGTTTTTACAAAATTCCAATCCGATACTCAGAGAGAGAGTTATGACGATTTTCCCAAGGTCACTTCTTTGAGATGAATTTCAGGAGCCTGCAAACACACTGACTTCCACAGATAATATCTCTGAAAATATTACACACCTTGATATGAAATTTTTACAGGAGCTTCCTTAGGATTTCGACTTCGCCTCATAAAAATTTCAGCCTCTGAACCTTCGTAAAAAAAAAAATTAGAGCGAAAATTCCACGATGACCTGTTTCAGATGGCGAAATCTCTTGCACAAGGAGGATATGATGATCACAATTTATATAAATGCTTAGGTTGAGAGGGGCTTCAAACAATGAACGTGGGAGGGATTTTAGGAGCTTAAAAATTATTAATTATTGATTTTTCAATGACCCATGCCACAACCCCATGGGGTTTTATCCCACTAACTGGGGTTACAAACTTCAAACATGAATATCTCTCAAATCGTGAAGAATTACGTGGCGTGCCATATATCAACGGAAACATCTCAACAAGTAGAAACCATCAAAAGCATTCTTCACCCATAATATAATAATTTGGTAGGTCAAAATTCTCATGCAATATTGGGGTAGCCCCTGGTGCTGCTTGGGTTGACATTAATGACAATCGTTGATCAACAAATTGAGCCAAATCTTAACCTATATTATAATTTTGAGCTACTCGGGCTCGAGGATTGAATTTTGATTTATGGACGACTCCCTTCAATGGCTTTATTATTTACTCTTGAATAGAAGTTGGCGAAATAGATTTTGTGGACAGATTCATGGTCGAGGTAGTAGGTTGATCAGTATCCTAACTATCGTAATATTTATTTCACGATAACACCAAAACATCAGTTTTTGGCTTTGTAACTGATAGCATAAGCACTTCGGAACTAGAAGATGGATCCATAGCAACCATATTTGTGTCTGGATTCGGAAAAGGATCTGTCAACAAAGCAGATGCAACCGAGGACTTAAGAAATTTAGAGACTTTGGCACGGTGAGGACAGTCTCGAAGAAAGTGCTCCTCATTACATATTATGTAAGGGTAAAGAAGTTTCCCATTGTTTCAAGTTTTTTGATCAGATGATCATTCCTGCTGTTAGGAATCTGTAATTTATTAGCAATATTGGCAGAGTCCAATTACAGAAACAACATCGTTTCAACCAACTTTGGGATTCTAGGATCTAGCCCTCCTGAATCCGGAGAGGGATCTCTCCAATGAATGCAAAGATGGATTTGTCTTTGAAGTTTGGAATAATGATATTAGGCTAGTTATGAAGTCCAAGGGTTTTGTTTGTTTTTGGATGGTTGAACATGTTTGCTGTTGGAGGTGAAAAGTCCCAAAGGTAAAGAGGTTCAAAAGTGAGAAGTTGCAAGAAAAAGAGTAAGTTTTGATCAAGAGGAAAAATGAAGGCAGGTTTTCAGTCCATTGGGCTATGGAGTCATAAGAGGATTTAATTGGAACAGCAAGAGGCAAGAGTGGTCCATGGGGCAAGTCATCTATGTCGAAGGATCTCTTTAAGATTCGATTTATGGAATGAATTGATACATTAAGAAAGGGGAAATAAACAGATGCAGAACAAAGAGCAGCCCAGGATCTGGTAAGTACTTTGAAACTAACAAGCCTTTGACCAGGCACTTAAGAAAGACATGAAAGCAAACTAGGATCTGGAAAGTACTTTGAAACTAGCCAGCCTTTGATACACTCCCAATAGAAAACATATAAAAACTAAGGGAAACTTGAAAGCAACCTTTGGAGTAGAGACTAGCGGGCCGGGCACACCACAAATCCTCTCCTAGCTCTTCTTTACTCGGCTACTTCCAAGACAATCACAGAGATAACACATAATGGCCTAAGATCTGGTAAGTACTTTGAAACTATCCAGCTTTTAACACACTCTAAGGGAAACAATCAAACAGTTATGCAAACAAGACTGGGACCAGGGCTCACCATATCTTCCCTAGTTCACCTTCACACAACATATACTGAAAGTAACATTCAAAATCATATTCAGCTAAGTCAATAAGACGAGGGAACGTCAGCATTCCTAGGCTTGAACTGAATTAAATCATTTTCAAATAACGCAGTGGGAAGAAAACATTTAAATAAAGATTTTTCAGCCAGAGAAGGTTACTGGTATGCAGTAGGCCCTAACTCTGTTTAAACTGTTCTTTACAGAAGAAAATGAAACAAAATGAAAACAAGAATAAAACAACAAGTTACAATGAGAATAACATCACCGTCAACATAGACCAGGATCCCATAAATCAACTTGTATTGATGCTCCAAACCAGTTACAATCTTCAAGTCAAGTGTTTTAATTCATGTTTCTTTCACAACCTAACTTATCTGTTACAAGAAGAGCTCCAAGAGCCAGTGAATCACTATTTACAATCAGGGATCTTCAGCTCAATTACATTACAATGCTTCAGCAATTATATCAATAACCAACCCCTCAATCATCTTCTACTGAAGTATATATAGAAGGATGAGGAGGTGAGATCTCATAAAAGATCTCAAATACAATTAATACAGAGTTAATGTCTTTTTGGCCCTCGGGAGGCTCAATGAAGAAACTGTACAGGTGTTTCACTTTATTAATTGGTTTACACTTATGAATTAAGCTCGGTGGGAGCTTTTGTTGACCTTTGAGGCTCTGTGTGATGCTAGGGCTACTCTGCAGACATTCTTTCATTAAATCCCTGGCAGAAGTAACTCTTCGGCTGCGTCAAGGCAAAATATCTGATCCTGCTCAATAAATTCTGTTCCTGATTGAATACTTTGAGGCACAAGTGGCGCTTTAGTCGCTCGGAGGAATTGATTAACCTCATATGTGGCGGTGGAGGTTTCTTTGTCTAATAAAACACTTTAGGTTTTTCTTTAAACTGTGTTTTAGATTGGGGATTAGGCTTTTGATAACTGTCTTAGCCGTAATCCCCACTAATCTGTCCATCAATTCTCTTCTCTGGTTCATCCTGGTCTTCGACACTGATAATCCTTGATTGTGTCTGTTTCATGGTTTTCTTGCTGTCGTGCCGGGCTGCGCAGGGTTTATAAGGCATCAATGCCTGAGAAAACATGGATGAAACGTGCATTTCAACCTTGCGGGTGATTTCCTCGGATGAATCGAAGATGGCAGGGTCATCACCCTCCTTCCCTGAATCTTCTTTGAAAACCACGAACAAAATGATTTAAACCCTGCAAAATGTGAAAACTCGTTAAGAAATCTTGCTTTTGTAGGCTTAACTGCATCGGAAGGTGTGTGGAGGAGCGTGGCCGTCGGATGGCATCATCCAACGGTCGGGATTTAATCTGGAGATATCATAGAATGGCAGAATGGGATTAAATCTGAGCCGTCGATCGCGCAAGATCGACGGTCGGGAGCAGGCAATGGAAAGTCAGCGACGGGGAAACGTTGACTAGGCAACGGAATCGCGCGACGCAATATGGGCCGTCAATCTGCAGATCAGATCGACGGCGGGGATTGATTTGCTGCTGTAGGAGGGCCTGTTTATTGCACGGGCACTTTTTTTAACCATCGGACACTTTCGAAGAACGATAGACGTTGGATGAGTGGGCCCAGATCAGACGGCAGAGATGAATTTCGCTGGGCATCCTGTGTTGAACCCTTAGTTAAACTAAGAGGGGGGGGTGAATCAATTTAACACATACATGGACTTTTAAAACTTTTCTTTTAAATCTTATTTACACCTTCATTTCATGGTCAACTTAATATGTGAGCAACAAGTATTACTATCAAATAGATTTGTTAATGTAATAGCAGATTGAATATGAGAGCAGCAAGTATTAAGCAGATGAGATAAATCACATCAACACATAAACATCATGCACAGAGACACCAGATATAAGTGGAAACCCATAAAGGGAGAAACCCACATCTTATTATTTTTGTGATGCAAAGGCAAGCTCCAACTCCCTCTCACCACTGTTTTCTGCAGGCACCAACCTACAGGAGGCTCTATCCTCAATTCTGCAAGCTACAACTTGCAAGGAAGCTCCAACTCCCATCAATTTTCTGCAGGCACCAACCTACAGGAGGCTCCAACCTCAGTTAGCTGCAACTGACATTTTATAAAGCTACAACTTGATGTGGAAGCACCAACTCCCATTTATTTTCTGTAGGCACCAACCTACAGGAGGCTGCTACCTCAGTCAGCTACAACTGACATCTATCAAGCTACAACTTGATAGGGAAACTCCAACTTCCTTATTCAAAAGAAAAACACTTGCTGATTTACCTTGGATATCAGCTTTGTTCTGTACTTTCTCTTCTGTTGTTCATCAAATCTTATATCATACCTGCATCATATCTGCTCAGCCCTTCCTTCTTCTCTTCTTTTCTCCTCAATTCTTCATACTCAGCATTCTCTATATTCACACTCTCTGACCTCTTGCAGCTTTCATATTTTCTTCAACTATCTTCAATTCTGTTGCACACTCTCTCCTCTTCTCATTATGTTTTCATCAATCTCTCCTCTTGGATATTACCCCCTTTTTATACAAGATAGCTTCATGACTATTTGTATTCTACTGGGAATTCGAAATGGACAGTCATGTCTCTTTTCCTTCTGCCTTCTCATCTCTTTTCATCTTACTCAGAAAAATGTAACTGTAGGTGCTTATTTTAATATTACAGTGGGATATTTGCTCTCTTCCCGAGACTTGCCAATGGATCACAAACAATAAAAACAATTAAAACATTTACATTCGAATTACTATGTGAACTCCACTCACTCATTTTGTTCTGGTTATTCTCGCATTTGTCTTTTCTCTAACTGTCTCTTTGTCCCTTTCTCTTCTCTGTATGCCTTTCTGTTTATGGCTGCTGTGTAACTCCTGAATTTATGAACCGCATTTTTATTTTATTTTTATACCAGCGCTTTATATATAAATGAATCTGCTGATTGTAATTCAATCCTTTACACGCAGCAAGTGTCTTGTTGATGTGGCGAGTTCCGTAGCCCGGAACATACATATATTACAATTGTATTACATTAATAATCGCCCTCCCGTTAAGCTGAGGCCCGTGGGTCTACAGACCACACGACATGTTTTAATACAACCGCAACCATGTTTTATATATCTAACAGCAATTATTTTATATAAACAATCGCTCTCCACTTAAGCCTTTGGTCTTATATTACAATCCAATAAATCAAATCACAGCCTCTAATATATGAAGGGGTCCGGCCCCACATCTCCGTCGGCGGATCGGTGGTGTCAAACAAAACTTGCGATTGTGATTGATCAAATGGACGCGATGACCACATAAAACATGGCTCATAGCGCAATCGGGTCCGAACTTTGAACAAATGCAATCGGGGCACACAGTATAAAAGTTCCGATTGCGATCAGAACACGGATGCGATTTGCACATATTAACTCCCGCATATAACAGGATCAGGTCCGCCACTTTAATTGCAACATATTACACAAGTCGTGCGATCAATCGGAAAGTTCCGATTGCGATTAAGATCCCGGATGTGATTGAACCTATTAAATCCATCGTATAATGCCATCGGGTCCGCCACTTCAATCGCAACATATTACACAAGTCGTGCGATCAATCGGAAAGTTCCGATTGCGATTAAGACCCCGGATGCGATTGAACCTATTAAATTCATTGTATAATGCCATCGGGTCCGCCACTTCAATCGCAATCACAAGTCTTTTAATATGTGTTGCGATTGGGCACTGTTCATTGTATTTTGCCGATGCGATTGGGAAAGGACTTCAAACAAGTTTGAATTACAATTCATACCTCCATCGGGTCCGGACTTCCAATCGCAATCGCAACTCATATGCTCTCCGATGCGATTGACCAATGCCGATGTGATTTGACCGTAACTCAAATATGTATTATCCTTCGTTTATACACCCATCGGGTCCGGGCTTCAATCGCAATCGCAACTCTCAGTTGGTTGCATGTTCCACTGCCCTTGCGATCTCCAATTGCGATTGGGGAGGGGTCCCACCTTATCAAACTTTGTTTTATGCGCTCCATAATATAAATGCCTTGGACCTTTGTTTATGTGATGCACTGCACATATATGTTTATATATATTTTTTCCGCTGGAGTGAAGCGATTCCCGGAATAGGTTTGTGTTATATTATATGTATAACGCCGGTTGGAGTGTGCGATTCCCGGAATATGGTTCTGTATTATATGCATTGTATTGTCGCTGGAGTTAAGCGATTCTCGGAATAAGTTTGTGTTATATTATATGTATAACGCCGGTTGGAGTGTGCGATTCCCGGAATTATGCATATGAATGTATCTGCCGGCTTGGGCAATTCTCGGAATTTTATAACGGCTCTGCCTCTGCCTCTGCTGCTCCTGTCGCTCTGCCTCTGCCTCTGCTTCTTTTTGCTGCCCTGCCTCTGTTCTTCGCTGTGCCTCTGCCTGTTTCTGCTTCAACACTGCCTCCTTTGCTGCCTTTGTTACTTCTTTGTCTCTTCCTTTCTGCTATATCTATTGTCTTAGTTTCTTTGTGCTCCTTTCTCTATTGCGTATATAGAATCCACTCCACCTGTTATACTTGTAGCACATCCTATGAGGCTCCGATCTTCTACGCCTTCAATTCAACAGTTCTTTTCCTCAACTTCGAACTCTGCTACGTTACCAGAGTTCTGTTCCTCATCTTGATTTAATTCTACAGAATGAATTGATGTATTCTCCCCAATAGTGCTTCACTGTCTTCCCACTAGAATAATTGTTCCTCATCACTCTGTCTCATTCCTCAGCTACTTGTCTTATGCTCTCTTTGTTTCATCTGCTCCTTGACTGATGCTACTCCTTAATTCTCCTTTTGCTGCCTCAGGTGTTCTTCCTTTGCCATCTCCTTTGCCTTGTTGTTGCCTCAGGTGTTCTTCCTTTGCCCTCTCCTTTGCCTTGTTGCTGCCTCAGGTGTTCTTCCTTTGCCCTCTCCTTTGCCTTGTTGCTGCCTTAGGTGTTCTTCCTTTGCCATCTCCTTTGCCATCAATGACAACATTTCCAACAGTCTCCCCCTTTGGCATTGATGGCAACACATCCACCAATAATCCAATGCTTCCTCCAAGTCTTCCTCTATCTAGCTTCTTTTAGAAGACCCTTTCTTCTATTACTTGCTTTTCCTCCCCCTTTGACATCAATGGCAAAGGATTGCACATTTCTTAGTGTAGATTCTATCTTTTCATTTTCTCTCTCTGAGATGTGTTTAGGCATTCTTCTTCTGACTTTGTACCATGCTGCTCTATACTGGTGTACAATATTTGTTGAGAGAACACTTTTGAGAATATTTTAACTTGTATATACACATTAAGTCGATATCATTCCAAAGTAATGACAACTATAATTAGACTTGTATAATAAGAGATGCATCATTGGATCAAGACTTAAAGATTGTGAATGCTCCGAGTGACATATCAGGCTTGCTTCAACTATACTTTGGTCTATATCTGATGTAGTGTGCCAATATATTTCTGTTGAGGAAGATTGCAGATGGAATATGTCTTCTTCTGTACTGCCTATTGTTGGTAATCTGTGCTAAACTGCTGACAGGGATAATACACTTAAAGACTGAAAGGTCCTTGTTGTTATTGTAAATAAATGAATCACACCAGAGCTTACAGCTTATTGTGAGGATAGGCAATATCTTTCAATATAAGAGACTAATGACTTTCATTGCTTACACACTCTTCCAAAACAACCCCTGCAAATCCTTTGTGCTTGAGGTTCTTTTGCCATAGTTCTTTGATCTTGAGGACCTGTATCATATTGTTGTTCCATGATAACTCTTGATATTCTATTGATAGATATGCGACCTGTACCTAGTACCAATTGATATTACCTTGATAAACCATGCATAGATTTCATTTTAGCTTGCACATGAACCCATAGTTTCCACTATTGATCTTCCCACTGTTCACACCAACAATCATCAATATACTAAATCTGATCTTGGCATCATTAAGCTGCTACTTATTTTGTCATCCTGATTTGAAAGAATGTCACTGCATTTTATTTTCTATGAC
This sequence comes from Pinus albicaulis, assembly GCA_034641835.2. NCBI lineage: Eukaryota > Viridiplantae > Streptophyta > Pinopsida > Pinales > Pinaceae > Pinus > Pinus albicaulis. Next base: position 1,011,591,407 of record CM076582.1, on the reverse strand, counting down.
AGTTCCAGAATCACTGCTACTTTATACACTGCTTTATATGCCAATTCAAATGTTATCATGGCTTCTTGATGCCTTTTTAATAATCGCAACCAGACCTCATAACAAACCTTTGAAGATTTGAATATACCGCTCGCTTTATAGTTCGCCACCCGACCTTGTATTAATACTCCATGCTTTGAAAAAAAAACTTTATAATAAGACTTTCGGACTGGCCCACCTATGCACCGTACCTCCTCTATCTTCCGCGCACTTTTATTAAACTTCGCGTATCTTCATCGAATAGTCACCGCCGGATGTCCCCTTTTCTAATCAACGGTCCTAAGAAATTCCGCTCGGTGTCCCGGTACTGACGTTAACTTGCGAAATCGCAGGTTAAACGGTGGCTTCCAATACCACCTATGCCACATGTCAACAATCTTATGGAATATCTAGCCCTCTAGATAATACCGCCTCCGTACCAAAAGTGGTGCGAAATAATCCGGAAACCATAAGTGGTTTTGCTACAGTGTTTCACCAAGGTTTCGGTCTTCTTTATTAAATAGTCGTTTTTCAGTATATTATAATGATTCGAACCCGCTCACGAATGGTTTCGCTCCACTATTGACATTGCGCATTTGACTATGGTTCCGCTCCACCATTCACAACCTTTGCACCTTACATAACCTTTGCAGAGTTCCACATTATCAAACATTCTTCTTTCTGAATATACAGGCACATTCTTAGCTTGATTTACTGGGTTCGACTTCACAGGGTTTTAGTCTTCAATCAAAGCCTATGCCACTCAATTAATGAATAATTGCTCAATAATTCATCTATAAACTGAATTACACCCCTAATTCATGAATAAACCTATTCTGCTTCAATTCTTCTGTTTCTTCTGCAGAGTGCACACACAGACACTCATTCACAGAGAGTATGGTTCATTAGTCTTCTGAGAGGAACAGGAAATTCACACAAACCGATGCTACAAGGTTCTTCACCACAGAATTGCCACACAATCACTCTAATTTCCATACCCTGCTTATTGGACTCGGCTCAATTACATAGGATCATTCATCAAGAACTTATGTGTTCACACAGGATTTAACTAGTCAAATGCCTTTGCTGCCTTTGTTCTCCTTCTAACAATTTTGCTGGCTATTGTGAGTTTTATATGGTCTTCTTCATCCATAGATCTCTGTTAGAGGAACTTCCTTTCCCTTACTGATCTCATAGCTGTTATCATTCCAAGGAGCTCTTCTTATACTACTTTCATGGGGTCTATATATGAACTGCTCTCCCCCTGGGATGCTGCTTCATATCTATAACTGGTTAGATATTTGCTTTGTTTCGTAGAGCAGCTCCCCCTGAGACTATGCTAGATTCATTATGTTATGGAGATAGTAGGCTCCCCCTTTCTATTTTCCTTCCAAACTTTATTGAGGTTCTTCATAATGTCTGCACTTCTTTTAAATTCATAGTTTTGTTTGATTTGCTTTGATCCCATCATCTGTCTAGAGTTCTTTAATGTATATGGTAGATTACAGTCTTTAGCTTTGTGACCACGCTTGAGGCATACATAACATCTTATTTGACCAAGGTGCATTTGAGCTGATGTATAATATTTCATTCCCCTTTTTGAACATAATTTACAATCAACATATTTATGTCCAAATTCATTGCATGCATAACAGTAGCCATAGAAATGATTTGTGTACCGGGTGGAAGATTGTCTTTTCCCTTTGCTTGCTTGAGGGGTTCTTCTCTTTTGCTACATCCTTTGCTGGTTGGACTGGATTGGCTTTGTCTTACAATATGCTGCATTATGTCATGGTTTATGACAGATAAACATGTGCTAATTTTCATAGGAGGGAGGAACCTCCTTTGACATCTTCCGAATTTGTTCAATTCATCCCTAGGAGCATATGAGCCTTTAGTAGCTGATTGTTTCATCCTCTCATTCTCTGCTCTTTCATGTTGCTGCTTGATTATGTTTGTTTCTTTACAACTCATGTTCCTGTTGGTTTCTGCTTCTATAGGAATTTGCTGAGCTGTTTCACAGTTCTTTACAGCTTTTACAAAAATGATTTTCTTGTTATCTTCAACCTTGGACTTACTGGTTTCACCTTCATATCCTATCCCAGCCTTTATGAGAGGTGACCTTTGAGCCTTTAGAATCCGGTCCAACTGTCCGGAGCTTTTCATTTGAGGACTATTCATTAATAAATCTCTTTGGGCCTTTTCTAATTTCTTTCTTAGGTTCACTACATCTTCTTCCAATTTTTCACATTCCAGATTTTTCTCTCTCATTTGTTGCAGCAAAGTGTCTTCTATTTTCCTTGCTTCTTCAAGGTGTGTCTTCAGGCCAACAATTTCTTTCTTATCTCCATATTCTCTCTCATCACATATTTGCACCACTGTCTTAAGGTCTTTGTTTTCATTTTTCAATTTTTCTATTTCAGTCAAAGCAGTGTCAAGCTTGGCTTTTTCTTCAGCTGTAATTTCTTCATGGTTCTTACTACCATTCACACTAGCAGGTACTTCATTTGATTGAGAATCTTCTTTTTGACATGAATTTCTCTTTTTCTTAATTCTCTTATCCTTCTTGTCAGTGCAGTCCTTAGTGTCTACTCCATGTATGAAGTGCAGTCTATCCCAGATTTCTTTTCCAGAGGTTAAATCCATTATCAACTCAAGGTCCTTGTTATGAAGATTGTCATATATCACACATTTTGCCTTAGCATTCCTCTGTTGTTCTTTCACTGTGGGTGAGTCTGTGCAATAACCATCACAAACAAGCTTCCATACCTCTGGATCATCAGCCATAAATCCTGTCTTAACCTTATCTCTCCATTCAGGAAAGTTAGTTGTATTTAGCACAGGTACATTTTGATAGTCCATGACTCAACCAGATCTCCTTCAAGCTATTAAGCTTACACCAAAGGAACTGGCTCTGATACCAATTGTTGAACCCTTAGTTAAACTGAGAGGGGGGGGTGAATCAATTTAACACATACATGGACTTTTAAAACTTTTCTTTTAAATCTTATTTACACCTTCATTTCATGGTCAACTTAATATGTGAGCAACAAGTATTAATATCAAACAGATTTGTTAATGTAATAGCAGATTGAATATGAGAGCAGAAAGTATTAAGCAGATGAGATAAATCACATCAACACATAAACATCATGCACATAGACACCAAATATAAGTGGAAACCCATAAAGGGAGAAAACCACATCTTATTATTGTTGTGATGCAAAGGCAAGCTCCAACTCCCTCTCACCACTGTTTTTCTGTAGGCACCAACCTACAGGAGGCTCCTACCTCAATTCTGTAAGCTACAACTTGCAAGGAAGCTCCAACTCCCATTAATTTTCTGTAGGCACCAACCTACAGGAGGCTCCAACCTCAGTCAGCTACAACTGACATTTTATCAAGCTACAACTTGATGTGGAAACACCAACTCCCATCTATTTTCTGCAGGCACCAACCTACAGGAGGCTCCTACCTCAGTCAGCTACAACTGACATCTATCAAGCTACAACTTGATAGGGAAGCTCCAACTTCCTTATTCTTTTCAAAAGAAAAACACTTGCTGATTTACCTTGGATATCAGCTCTATTCTTTACTTTCTCTTCTGCTGTTCATCAACTCTTATATCAGACCTGCATCATATCTGCTTAGCCCTTCCTTCTTCTCTTCTTTTCTCCTCAATTCTTCATACTCAGCATCCTCTATATTCACACTCTCTGACCTCTTGCAGCTTTCTTATTTTCTTCAACTATCTTCAATTCTGTTGCACACTCTCTCCTCTTCTCATTCTGTTTTCATCAATCTCTCCTCTTGGATATTACCCCCTTTTATACAAGATAGCTTCATGACTATTTGTATTCTACTGGGAATTCGAAATGGACAGTCATGTCTCTTTGCCTTCTGCCTTCTCATCTCTTTTCAGCTTACTCAGAAAAATGTAACTGTAGATGCTTATTTTAATATTACAGTGGGATATTTTCTCTCTTCCGGAGACTTGCCAATGCATCACAAACAATAAAAACAATTAAAACATTTACATTCGAATTACAATGTGAACTCCAGCTCACTCATTTTGTCTCTTGGCTTGCTGCGCATTTGTCTTTTCTCTAACTGTCTCTTTGTCCCTTTCTCTTCTCTGTATGCCGTTCTGTTTATGGCTGCTGCGTAACTCCTGAATTTATGAACTGCATTTTTATTTTATTTTTATACCAGCGCTTTATATATAAATGAATCTGCTGACTGTAATTCAACCCTTTACACGCAGCAAGTGTCTTGTTGATGTGGCGAGTTCCGCAGGCTGGAACATACATATATTACAATTGTATTACATTAATAATCGCCCTCCCGTTAAGCTGAGGCCCGTGGGTCTACAGACCACGCGGCATGTTTTAATACAACCGCAACCATGTTTTATATATCTCACAGCAATTATTTTATATAAACAATCTCCCTCCGCCCTAAGCCTTTGGTCTTATATTACAATCCAATAAATCAAATCACAGCCTCTAATATATGAAGGGGTCCGGCCCCACATCTCCGTCGGCGGATCGGTGGTGTCAAACAAAACTTGCGATTGCGATTGATCAAATGGATGCGATGACCACATAAAACATGGCTCATAGCGCAATCGGGTCCGAACTTTGAACAAATGCAATCGGGGCACACAGTATAAAAGTTCTGATTGCGATCAGAACATGGATGCGATTTGCACATATTAACTCCCGCATATAACAGGATCGGGTCCGCCACTTCAATCGCAACATATTACACAAGTCGTGCGATCAATCGGAAAGTTCCGATTGCGATTAAGATCCCGGATGCGATTGAACCTATTAAATCCGTCCTATAATGCCATCGGGTCCGCCACTTCAATCGCAACATATTACACAAGTCGTGCGATCAATCGGAAAGTTCCGATTGCGATTAAGACCCCGGATGCGATTGAACCTATTAAATCCATTGTATAATGCCATCGGGTCCACCACTTCAATCGCAATCGCAAGTCTTTTAATATGTGTTGCGATTGGGCACTGTTCATTGTATTTTTCCGATGCGATTGGGAAAGGACTTCAAACAAGTTTGAATTACAATTCATACCTCCATCGGGTCCGGACTTCCAATCGCAATCGCAACTCATATGTTCTCCGATGCGATTGACCAATGCCGTTGCGATTTGACCATAACTCAAATATGTATTATCCCCCGTTTATACACCCATCGGGTCCGGGCTTCAATCGCAATCGCAACTCTCAGTTGGTTGCATGTTCCGCTGCCCTTGCAATCTCCGATTGCGATTGGGGAGGGGTCCCACCTTATCAAAATTTGTTTTATGCGCTCCATAATATAAATGCCTTGGACCTTTGTTTATGTGATGCACTGCACATATATGTTTATATATATTTTTTCCACTGGAGTGAAGCGATTCCCGGAATAAGTTTGTGTTATATTATATGTATAACGCCGGTTGGAGTGTGCGATTCCCAGAATATGGTTCTATATTATATGCATTGTATTGCCGCTGGAGTTAAGCGATTCCCGGAATAAGTTTGTTTTATATTATATGTATAACGCCGGTTGGAGTGTGCGATTCCCGGAATTATGCATATGAATGTATCTGTCGGCTTGGGCGATTCTCGGAATTTTATAACGGCTCTGCCTCTGCCTCTGCTGCTCCTGTCGCTCTGCCTCTGCCTCTGCTTCTTTTTTCTTCCCTGCCTCTGTTCTTCATTGTGCCTCTGCCTATTTCTGCATCAACACTGCCTCCTTTGCTACCTTTGTTACTTCTTTGTCTCTTCGTTTCTGCTGTATCTGTTGTCTTAGTTTCTTTGTGCTCATTTCTCTATTGCATATATAGAATCCACTCCACCTGTTATACTTGTAGCACATCCTATGAGGCTCCGATCTTCTACGCATTCAATTCAACAGTTCTTTTCCTCAACTTCGAACTCCGCTACGTTACCAAAGTTTTGTTCCTCATCTTGATTTAATTCTGTAGAATGAATTGATGTATTCTCCCCAACAGTGCTTCACAGTCTTCCCACTAGAATAATTGTTCCTCATCACTCTGTCTCATTCCTCAGCTACTTGTCTTATGCTCTCTTTGTTTCATCTGCTCCTTGACTGATGCTACTCCTTAATTCTCCTTTTGCTGCCTTAGGTGTTCTTCCTTTGCCATCTCCTTTGCCTTGTTGCTGCCTCAGGTGTTCTTCCTTTGCCCTCTCCTTTGCCTTGTTGTTGCCTCAGGTGTTCTTCCTTTGCCCTCTCCTTTGCCTTGTTGCTGCCTCAGGTGTTCTTCCTTTTCCATCTCCTTTGCCATCAATGACAACATTTCCAACATCCTGGTACGAATTATAACGTGCGATGGACGACGGTTGCACAGCAGTTTTCAAATCGTACAGGGGACACGCGTCACACAGCGTATGGAATCACTGGCCAATTGAAGAAAACAGCTTTGGGCCCGAAGGCGGTGCGAAGGATACCAGGCGGGTTTGGAAAATAGCGCACGGGAGGTGGGGGATCCACAGGAAAGGTGCGCTCCGCACCGTCCGATCTGCGGGGAAAATCGACGGTCGAGATTGCTCCACAATTTATACGGGCAGAAACTTTGGAAATGAATTAAAAACTCAAAAACACGAATTTACAAAGGTTTTTAATGTTCTGGGCGGAGAAATATTATTGGAAAGGATAAGCGCCCGCGAGGTTTAGTAGTTGGTTCTGGCGCTCGGGCGCATGGACGAAAAAGGGTTAGAGGCTTAGCCCGCGGGGGCTTAAACTCAGAACATAGAAAATATATATTTTCTATGGTTTTTTAATGTTTCTTCAAAAGAAATGAAGGTTCCGATAAGGCTAAGAAGGGGTCTTAGACCTTATAATATGGATTTTGATGAGGGGAAATAGCAGAAACATGGAAATGAGGGATTTTCATGGGGAATGGAGGGATAGAAGAGGAGGTTAGTTTTTAGGAGAAGGAAGGGGAAAGGGATGTTTGCAGCAGTATTTGAATTTGGATTTTTGTAGGATTTCAGAGGTTTTTGAGATGAAAACAGCAGTATAGGATCTGGACAGAGGCATGAGGCTTTTAAGACTCTTCAAGAGCCAACAATTTTTTGCTAGGAAAAATTGTTCCTTGAAGGCTCAAAACAAATTTAGCCACCTTTGGTACAGTCAAATTTTACAGGTGGCTAACAGTGGCTGCACTTGGGGATGGTGCCTTCTTGAAGGCATCAAGAATTCAGACTTGATTTCTCTAGGAGGCTGACTTGTGCCTGATCCTTTAGACTACTCTTCTTTTGCTGGCTGATATTGCTTTGCTCTGAAAAATAGTATCAGTTATGAATGAATACTGGACTTCATCAATACAACTTTATACCTACCCAATCCTACTGATCTAACATTTTTTCTTCATCAGAGTGCATTTGGATTGGAAAACTCTTTTCACAACATTTTATTCTTTTAAAAGCATAAAAACTAATCTAATTCTACTCCTTATTTCTCCCTGAACTCAGATTAAACAGTTGAGCTCAGATATTTCTCTACCTAATCTACTGTCTGTTGGGATTAAACTGTCCAACAGACTTTCATTCTCTAAATTCTACAACAGAAATTTAAAAATAGTCAATTCAAGATTAAGCTGTTTGACTTGCTGTGATCTACGGCATAAAAACAAGTTGCACATATATTATTATTTGTAGAAAATTAAAATCAAAATGGAAAGCCTAAGATCTGAAAGTCTCTCATCATGGCCTTCTCTTTTCTTCACAGCTCTGTTTTTGCTTCTGTTCAAGTTGTGCTTGCTTTTCTTCTGGTTCAAATTTTAAGCTGATTAGAACCAGATCTTTACATTCTTTGACTCAGAATTTAACATAGATTTGATTCATCTCTTTTGCTTGGGAATTTAGGTTCAGGTTTTGAACATGTTTGAACCTTTCATTTCTATCCTAATCTATCTACTGATGAGCCAAGATTGAACAGTTTGGCAAATCGAATTCACTATCCTATCAGCAGAAAATTTAAAGCTAATTAGTCAAGTTTAAACAGTTTGACTAACTAGAAGTGTGTTTTTGAGGAGTGGCATTTGAGCTTGCACACTTTCAGAATTTGTCTCTCTTTTTGGCATGGGGCTTTGCCTTTCTTGTTTTCATTCTGCCCTCTTTTCTTCTTTTCTTTGTTTTTGTATTTTCTTGATTTTTCATAACTTTGTATGCAATGGTGGATGGATTATTCATAATGGAAAAAGATAAAAAGGCTTCAAAACATAAAATGGATCAAGAGAAGTAATTCTTAAGCATCCTTTCATTGACAGGACCCCCAAACAATTTCGTTCCATCCAGTTCCTGTAAGAAAACTACATTATTACCAGCAACTGAATGAATAGAGTAAGGGCCAAGCCAAAGGTTATAAAATTTTCCATGCTTTCCCTTTTCTTCCCTCCTTGAGTCCCTCTTTAAAACTTTGTCCCCAATCTTGAAATTGCTGGCCTTTGTTCTTCTATCAAAAAACTTTTTGATGCTGTCCTATTTCTGTAATGCTTTGTTATACACCTCCTCTCTGGTTTGCTGAAGATGAATGGTCTGATTTATTCTTCTGATCATGTCATTTTCTTCAGTCTGCAACTCTTGAATCAACTTCATAACTGGTACACCAAGGCTATTTGGAAAAATTGCATCTGTACCATACACAAGCTGGAAAGGTGACATACCAATAGATTTCTTCAAAGTTAATCTGTCAGCCCAAAGTGCATGGACCAGCTTTATGTGCCAAGACTTTTTGTTGTCCTCCAGCAGTCTCTTGATTATGTTCACTAAGCTTTTGTTGGAAGATTCTGCGAGTCCATTACCCTGAGGGTAATAGGCTGTGGAATGCCCCAATGATATCTGATATCTATGACAGAAGTCAACCATCTTCTTTGATCCAAATGCTGCAGCATTATCAGTGATGATCTTGGTAGGATAGCCAAATCTGGAGAGAATGTTAGTCTCCATGAATTTGATGATAACCGAATCATTGGCCTGTCTACAAGGAATGGTTTCTATCCACTTAGTGAAATAGTCTATGGCAGTAAGGATCCACCTATGCTGGGAAGAAGATGGTGGATGGATTTCTCCTATGAAGTCAAGTCCCCACTGTTGAAAAGGGGCTTCAACAGTGATTGGATGGAGTGGAAGGGGTAGCAATTTCCTCTTGCCTTCAAACAGTTGGCATTTATGGCAAGTAGTGGTCATCTTGTGTATATCAGGAAAAAGAGTAGGCCAATAGAAACCAGCCCTCAAAATTTTGTTGGCTGTTGACTTCCAGTACAAATGACCCCCACACTCTCCTTCATGGAATTCCTGCTTAACCTTCTCTGCATCAAACTCAGGAAAATATTTAAGCAATATACCACTTGCATTTTTCCAATAAAGACATCTATCTATAATGCAATAGTTTACTGCTTTCAGCTTCAAGAACCTTGCCTTTGTTTTTGTCAAACCAGGAGGTGTATTTAAATTAAGCAAAACATAAACAATATCAGCATACCAAGAGGAATTCATGAAATGGTTTTCAACAATGGGTTTCGAAATTTCCTCTTGATCATCTAACGCATTAATCATATGAATATCAAGAACTTCACAATTTGATTCAGCCATTAATCTAGCTAGACCTTGGCCTTTGATGAGCTTAGTGGGTTTTATCTCTAAATCATATTCAAGGATGATAGCAATCCACTTACCTTTCTTACCATCTAGGTCCCGTGTTAGGATGTCTTTAACAACTGAATTTGGGACAAAGGCAATGACGTGTGAGTGAAGGATGTACACCCTAAAATATTTCAAAGCTTTAACCAAAGCAAAAGCTTGCTTTTCCATAATGTTATACTTCAATGGGGCATCCCTGAATGCCTTACTAAAGAATGCAATAGGCTCCTCTTGTCCTTGTGGATTTTTCTGTAAAAGGACAGCAGCTATGGTATGTTCTGATGCAAATGAAAAGATATAAAAATCTTTTGAAAAATCAGGACTTATGAGAACCGGTGTTTTGGTTAATGCTTGTTTCACCAGTTCAAAGGACGTCTTTGCTTCCAAGGTCCATTTTACCCCTTGCTCCTTCTTCAACATATTTATGATATTCCTAAGGAGCTCAGCTAAGTTGGGGATGAACCTTCTTAAAAAGTTAATCTTTCCAATGAAATACTGCAACTCTTTGATGTTTCGAGGATGAGAGATTTGCAATATGGCCTCAATCCTCTTTGGATCTATCTTTATACCCTCTTCTGAAATAATGTGGCCAAGAAGTTTACCTTCTTGGAGACCAAATAGTGTCTTCTTAAGGTTTAAGGATATTCCAAACTTTCTGCATTTCTCGAAAACTTTTCTTAAATGTTCTAAGTGCTCTTCATCTATTTTTGAAAACACAGTGACATCATCAAGGTATATAATGATGAAGTAGCCCAGTTCTTCCGAGAATGTTATGTCCATGGCTCTTTGAAAAGTCGCTCCAGCATTCATTAGACCAAAAGGCATTTTCACATACATGAAAGTGCCCCATGGTGTAGTAAAGGTTGTTTTTGATTGATCAGCAGGGTGAACTAAGATCTGATTATACCCCGAATAGCCATCAAGCAAATAAATTCTTTTAGACCCTACCACCCTTTGTAAAATATGATTCATTTTTGGTAAATGGCAGTGGTCTTTTAATGAAGCTTTGTTTAAATCTCTAAAATCTATACAAAGCTTGATTTCTCCAATCTTCTTCCTAACAGACACCAGATTAGATACCCATTCAGAATATCTAATAGGGACAATAATACCAGCATCATACATCTTCATGATTTCCTTCTTAACCAAAGGCAGCTGTACAGGATTTATTCTGCGCAGTTTCTGTTTGAATGATTTTTGGTTTTCTTTGAGAGGGATTTTGTGTTGTATTATTTCAGTGTCATAGGATTTAAGATCTTCGTAACTCCATGCAAAAACATCAGAAAATTCTTTGAACAACTCTATGTATTTGAGTTTAATGTGAGATGGCAAAGTTTTGGACAGTTTGATCATCTTCGGTTTCTCTTCACTGCCAATATTACACTCTTCCACTTCAGTCTCTACAGGTTCCAGTTTAGGTTTTTTGGCCACATCATTAAAATCAAACAACTCTTCTAAAGGTGTTAGACCGCTTGGCAAACTTTCATCTTTAGAATGCAGAGTTTCTAATTCCTCTATTTCAGATTCTGCACTCAACTCTGTTTTGTTTCTAAGTTTGCTAGTCTAAAGGTTAATATTGACAAGCTCAGGAGAAGGTTCTTCTTCACCAAGAAAATTTTCTTCACTGCAGTTTGTATCATAATCTGAATCTGAAATATGCAGTTCAAATTCATTTCTGAATTGCATGAAGTCTTCTATTTGTTTATCTCCGTCAAATACCTGCCAATATTTTTTATTATCAGGCACAGCCGGTCTAAATTTTATCTGAGGTGAACAATCTTTGGTCTCATATGGCGTTAGACATGTCCTAGCTGCAAAGGCTAAATTGTGGGCTATAAGATTTCTTTTTCTTGGGACAAAACTGAAATTGGACTCCTCAAATGTTTTCAAAAGATCCATGACATCATTCCGATAAGCCCTAAGTCTGGGATGATTTGCATTATACTCCCCATTGACTTGCCTAATTATTAACTCAGAATCCCCATACACAGTTATTTTCTTGGCTCCTAACTTTTTCAGCAAATGTAAGCCTAAGAGAAGGGATTCATACTCTGCTATGTTGTTAGAACACTGAAAGTTTAATTTGCAAGAAATGCATTCTGTGTGCTTGCTTTCAGTGTTAGTAATCCAGACACCTGCAGCAGCATTTGTTCTAGTGCATGACCCATCAAAATACATACTCCAGAGAGGATCGTTTTCAGTTTTATCAGTTTGGTGAATGCCCTCTATATGATTTGATTCCTCAAGTTTTTCAATATGTTAAGGAATGTTTTATTCGCTGTCAAAGTTTAACAGCAATGAATTTATGACTTGTAAATCAAGAATGGTGTTTTGTTTGCCAATGTTTTCAAATGTAACAAACTGTTTTGACACTTGAGTTTTGTGCTCCTTTTCCTCCCTTTCAGCCATTGATTTTGTTAAAGTGATTTGTTCAGTGAGTGTTTCATCATTAAACATGATAAAGGAATCAAGGCTTGTACTTATAGAATACAGAGGGGAGTTTTGAGGCCTGTCTTGACTTGTAACTATGTATTGCATATGAGATTCCCTGTAAAGTCTTCTAGTCTGATTGAAAACAGGGATAGTCACATAGGTCATGTCCATTTGCATAGTCCCCTGTAACTTAGCCCCCCAAGATCTTGATAAAATCATTCCATACTTTGGGGGCACATCAGCCACAACAACATCCATAACTAAGCATTTGGCTGGAATCTGGGCTAAGTTAACACAAAGGTCTTTGATCAATCCTAAACACTTGACTCTGCTTGAGTCAAAAGAGTAAAGATCTTTATAAGGTCTGGTGATTTCAAGACCCAGGCTCTCCATTACAGCTTTTGGCATTAAATTATGAGAAGCGCTTGAGTCATGCATAGCGTTGTGTAGAATTTTGTCATGAACGTTCAAACTTACATAAAAGGGAGGGACAGGTCCCTCTTGAAACTTACCTTCAATCTTTGGACCAAAAATAAGCTCTGGTTGGTCATCATTAAGATTGAGTGTATCCTCATTTTCTTCTATGTTCAAAGCCTTCAAAATTTTGGACCTATATACATGTTGGGCAGCTAACTCAGTCAAAGGGACAGAAATTTTGATCTTTGAGATTTCCTGTTCCAGGCTGAAAGGAATTTGATTCTTTAAGGTGCTGCTTTCAGCCCTATTTACTGCCACTCTATCGGCAACAACAGCTTGCTGAATTGTTTTATCTACACTTGACACAACGGTTGAAAAAGGAGTACTAGCTGAAGTGTTAGTACTACTAAGGTTTGCACTCTGTTTTTCAAGATTTTGAGTGTCTTTCTCTTTACCTTTACCAGAATTAACATCCACTGTTTTGTCCTTTTGTTTGACTGTTTTAGGCTTGGTTGTAGTGGTGTTTTGAGAATATTTTTCAAAGGTTTTGGTGTTGGGGGTTTGTTGACTGGTTTTGCTTCTAAGGTCATATTCTCTTTGAGTCTCTATGATGACATTATCCATGCCTTGATAATGATTTTTGTCATCATCTCTTTTGTCATCATAAGGTGTGTATAGACCTTGTTTCTTATCATAATGTATCTCAAAGTCATCATTATCTACCTCCAACATGTTTATATTATTATCCTCTGCTATTTCATCTGTTTCCTCAACCTCACTCACATAGTTTTGATGAAAGGGAGGAGTGATTTTCTGATCATCTTCCCTAGGTCTGTTAGGAGGTTGGTTCCTTCTTACATTCTGGTTCTGGTTTTGGTTTCTATTTTGAGGAGCAGTTTGGTTTTGACTGGCTTGTGCTCTCTCAAGAATGCTCATTTTCTTCATCATCTCCTCCATCATTCTTTCCATCTTTGAGTTTGAGGTAGTAGGTGTGGATTCCTCTCTAAAAGATACTCTCTTTTCGGCTTCCATCCTTGCTCTCTTCTCCATTAGGTTGACTTCCACAGAAAGAGCACCTCTTTGCATATCTTCCTGAGTTGCAAAATCTCTTTCTCTCAGCGAATAGGTCATATCAGAATCAAATCCTTCAGGAAACTTGTTTAAGGCTGAGCCCTGTGGAGGTTTTAGTTCTGGGGAGAGTGCATTATACACAATGTTAAATCTGGTACAATAAGCTTGTACACTTTCCCCTGGGTTCCTATGAAGATTGTTATAGTCAGCAAGAACTTGGAGAGGATTCTTCTTTACTTCCCATTTGTTTAAGAATGTCTGATGGAAACCTTGGAGATCGTTAATACTACAGGGGGTTAAGCCTTTAAACCATTTTCTTACTTCTCCCCCCAAACTTTGAGCAAATAGTCTAATCTTGACAGAATCATCATCAATTTCGTTTCTTTCAAAGTAGTCATTCATCTTATCCACATGTTGTGATGTAGTTATAGCATTGCTAGCATCATACAATGGGATTTTGGACTGATAGTCCTGTGGAAGGTTGACTAGTGGTATAGGAAGGGCTAAGGGAGCATACCATGCTGCCATGATATGTGGTGGGGGTGGGTTTACAAGGGGCGGATTAACAAGAGGAGGTGTGGGATGAAGTGGAGTGGTTTGAACAGTGGATGAAGGATGAGCAGAGGTGGATGGAACAGCGATAGATTGCTGAGTTGATCTTGGATGAGGGACACCTAAGTTAAGAAGAAAATGTAAATCAAGAGGTGTTTTCCCTCTTCTACCAAAATGTTCACTTGTTTCAGAAGATGAAAGTGAAGACTCAGAATCTAGCTGATCTAAATCACCAAATGACCTAGTCCTAAAGGGATTAACTAAGTCAGCTTGTGATTGTTGTAGAGCTGAAAGATTTTCAGGGACTAAATTAGCTCTTAGGGGTAATCTGAAAACAGTTGAAGATTCTATCTTAGGAGACTTCCTAAGGATTCTTTCTGGGTTATCAACTATCTCAGGTGGATCAGGGTCAGGATGGGCTCTAGTGTGAATCTTTCTAGGAGCCACTATGCTGTGTTTTTAGACCCAAATAATAAGAAGAGTTCAACCAAATATGACAATCTTTGAGAGGTCAACTGATTTGTTTACATAAATTCTAATCCTACAGTCCTCTAACTGAGTTTGAAAGATATTATAATGATAAGGTTTCTTCCCAGTGGAGTCTTAAGGCCTGTTCAGGATTGTGGAGTCGCCGGGGGGAAAGTTTTAGAGTGTTTTCAAAGGGGTACACTGTCCCCCACAGTGCTTTTGAAACATCCTTTTTCAAGGATATCCTGAAACACAACAAACTCTAACCAGAGATTGACTGGGGGGGCATTCACCAGATATGTCACCCTTAAAAGAGGATGAGATCCGGAGGCTACCTGGCCCTTTCCAGACTCTGTCTAAGAGTATGAGGTAAAACACAACCAATGGTAAATGAAATGTAAGAGTAAGTGTTTTACTACCAATCTGAAATGTTTTTGGTATTTTCTGAGTTATTTTTATTTGTGTGGTTTCTAAGAATATCCTAACTCTGTTTCAAAACTTAGCTACGGTTATGAGACAAAGGCAGTCTACTCTTATGGCTAAGCTAGCTGATTTTTCAAGGTTAGATAAATTCTTATGAGAGCCCTAGGGTTGACCTAGATTGTCACTAATTCAAACAAGTTTCATCATGATTACCATTCCTTGGTAGTGCTTGAAAAAGCTGCTTTTTACTCACAAGGTGTTATAAAGATTTTTAAGGGGAAACCAAATCTCTGATGTCCTATGGTCTTCCCCAGTGGATTCGCCAGAAATTTTAGGAATCTGTAATTTATTAGCAAGATTGGCAAAGTCCAATTACAGAAACAACATCGTTTCAACCAACTTTTGGATTCTAGGATCTAGCCCTCCTGAATCCGGAGAGGGATCTCTCTAATGAGTACAAAGATGGATTTGTCTTTGAAGTTTGGAATAATGATATTAGGCTAGTTGTGAAGTCCAAGGGTTTTTTTTGTTTTTGGATGGTTGAACATGTTTGTTGTTAGAGGTGAAAAGTCCCAAAGGTAAAGAGGTTCAAAAGTGAGAAGTTGCAAGAAAAAGAGTAAGTTTTGATCAAGAGAAAAAATGAAGGCAGGTTTTCAGTCCATTGGGCTATGGAGTCATAAGAGGATTTAATTGGAACAACAAGAGGCAAGAGTGGTCCATGGGGCAAGTCATCTATGTCGAAGGATCTCTTAAAGATTCGATTTATGGAATGAATTGATACATTAAGAAAGGGGAGATAAACAGATGCAGAACAAAGAGCAGCCCAGGATCTGGTAAGTACTTTGAAACTAACCAGCCTTTGACCAGGCACTTAAGAAAGACATGAAAGAAAACTAGGATCTGGCAAGTACTTTGAAACTAGCTAGCCTTTGATACACTCCCAATAGAAAACATATAAAAACTAAGGGAAACTTGAAGGAAACCTTTGGAGTAGAGACTAGCGGGCCGGGCACACCACAAATCCTCTCCTAGCTCTTCTTTACTCGGCTACTTCCAAGACAATCACAGAGATAACACAGAATGGCCTAAGATCTGGTAAGTACTTTGAAACTATCCAGCTTTTAACACACTCTAAGGGAAACAATCAAACAGTTATGCAAACAAGACTGGGACCAGGGCTCACCATATCTTCCCCAATTCACCTTCACACAACATATACTGAAAGTAACATTCAAAATCATATTCAACTAAGTCAATAAGACGAGGGAATGCCAACATTCCTATGCTTGAACTGAATTAAATCATTTTCAAATAACGCAGTGGGAAGAAAACATTTAAATAAAGATTTTTCAGCCAGAGAAGGTTACTGGTATACAGTAGGCCCTAACTCTGTTTAAACTGTTCTTTACAGAAGAAAATGAAACAAAATGAAAACAAGAATAAAACAACAAGTTACAATGAGAATAAAATCACCGTCAACATAGACCAGGATCCCATAAATCAGCTTGTATTGATGCTCCAAACCAGTTACAATCTTCAAGTCAAGTGTTTTAATTCATCTTTCTTTCACAACCTAACTTATCTGTTACAAGCAGAGCTCCAAGAGCCAGTGAATCACTATTTACAATCAGGGATCTTCAGCTCAATTACATTACAATGCTTCAGCAATTATATCAACAACCAACCCCTCACTCATCTTCTACTGAAGTATATTTAGAAGGATGAGGAGGTGAGATCTGATAAAAGATCTCAAATACAATTAATACAGAGTTAATGTCTTTTTTGGCCCTCGGGAGGCTCAATGAAGAAACTGTACAGGTGTTTCACTGTATTAATTGGTTTACACTTATGAATTAAGCTCGGTGGGAGCTTCTTATGAATTAAGCTCGGTGGGAGCTTTTGTTGACCTTTGAGGCTCTGTGTGATGCTAGGGCTACTCTGCAGACATTCTTTCATTAAATCCCCGGCAGAAGTAACTCTTCGGCTACGTCGAGGCAAAATATCTGATCTTGCTCAATAAATTATGTTCCTGATTGAATACTTTGAGGCACAGGTGGCGCGTTAGTCACTCGGAGGAATTGATTAACCTCATATGTGGCGGTGGAGGTTTCTTTGTCTAATAAAACACTTTAGATTTTTCTTTAAACTGTGTTTTAGATTGGGGATTAGGCTTTTGATAACTGTCTTAGCCGTAATCCCCACTAATCTGTCCATCAATTCTCTGCTCTGGTTCATCCTGGTCTTTGACACTGATAATCCTTGACTGTGTCTGTTTCATGGTTTTCTTGTTGTCGTGCCAGGCTGCGCAGGGTTTATAAGGCATCAATGCCTGAGAAAACATGGATGAAACGTGCATTTCAACCCTGCGGGTGATTTCCTCAGATGAATCGAAGATGGCAGGGTCATCACCCTCCTTCCCTGAATCTTCTTTGAAAACCATGAAAAAAATGATTTAAACCCTGCAAAATGCGAAAACTCGTTAAGAAATCTTGCTTTTGTAGGCTTAACTGCATCGAAAGGTGTGTGGAGGAGCGTGGCCGTCGGATGGCATCATCCAACGGTCGGGATTTAATCTGGAGATATCATAGAATGGCAGAAGGGGATTAAATCTGAGTCGTCGATCGCGCAAGATCGACGGTCGGGAGCGGGCAATGGAAAGTCAGCGGCGGGGAAACGTTGACTGGGCAACGGAATCGCGCGACGCAATATGGGCCGTCGATCTGCAGATCAGATCGACGGCGGGGATTGATTTGCTGTTGTACGAGGGCCTGTTTATCGCGCGGGCACTTTTGTTAACCATCAGACACTTTCGAAGAACGATAGCCGTTGGATGAGTGGGCCCAGATCGGACGGCAGAGATGAATTTCGCTGGGCATCCTGGTATGAATTATAACACGCGATGGACGATGGTTGCACGGTGGTTTTCAAATTGTACAGGGGACACGCGTCACACAGCGTATGGAATCGCTGGCCAATGGAAGAAAACAGCTTTGGGCCCGAAGGCGATGCGAAGGATACCAGGCGGGTTTGGAAAACATCGCATGGGAGGTGGGGGGTCCACAGGAAAGGCACGCTCTGCACCGTCCGATCTGCGGGGCAGATCGACGGTTGAGATTGCTCCACAATTTATATGGGCAGAAACTTTGGAAATGAATTAAAAACCCAAAAACACGAATTTACAAAGGTTTTTAATGTTCTGGGCGGAGAAATATTATTGGAAAGGATAAGCGCCTGCGAGGTTTAGCAGTTGGTTCTGGCGCTCGGGCGCATGGACGAAAAAGGGTTAGAGGCTTAGCCCGCGGGGGCTTAAGCTCAGAACATAGAAAATATATATTTTCTATGGTTTTTTTAATCTTTCTTCAAAAGAAATGAAGGTTCCGATAAGGCTAAGAAGGGGTCTTAGACCTTATAATATGGATTTTGATGAGGGGAAATAGCAGAAACATGGAAATGAGGGATTTTCATGGGGAATGGAGGGATAGAAGAGGAGGTTAGTTTTGAGGAGAAGGAAGGGGAAAGGGATGTTTGCAGCAGTATTTGACTTTGGATTTTTGTAGGATTTCAGAGGTTTTTGAGATGAAAACAACAGTATAGGATCTGGACAGAGGCATGAGGCTTTTAAGAGTCTTCAAGAGCCAACAGTTTTTTGCTAGGAAAATTTGTTCCTTGAAGGCTCAAAACAAATTTATCCACCTTTGGTACAGTCAAATTTTACAGGTGGCTAACACCTGCAAGGTTGAATTTTTCTTTTTCTTCGCTTTCCCCTTTTTCTTGCTTCTGGGTTTCTTGTCACTTTTGCCTTTGTCAGATGACACAGCATGAATTTTAGAAGAAGGTGCAGGATCATATGAAGTAGAGTGTTTTGTTCTTGTAGTACCGATAATAACGCCGCCAGCATGAGAGTCCTTAGATGGAGGAGTAACAGTAAAATTAGATTGCAGTGCATTTGGAATTTTCTCGTAGAGTGTGCCAGACTGAGTATAAATCAAATCTAAGTACTGGGCATGAGAAATGACTTTCTCTTCAGTGACGACGCCACCTTTAGCCACATCCTCAGTGATAGATGGCAACAAGGACTTAATGAACCACTCAGCAAGGAGTTGATTAGGAACAAATGTTTTACCATTATACGACGATGATTCCACTCATGAATATGATTAGAAATGTGAGTAACATTAGTGTGTTTAAAATTGGTCAGTAGTTCCGTTCGAGTTTCATATCGTATGGGTAACTAGAAGTGGGTCAAAACGTTAGTATCTAAGGCAGTGAAATTATCAAATGAAACTCGTGGTAACTCAATGTACCACTTCGCGCCCGGACCAATGAGTGTACGCTAGAAAAACATAGTCGAATGGAGTCATCATTTAAGGAGTTGGATGAACACCATAAATGATAAGTCATAACATGCATTGACGGGTGTTCTCCAGGGTTTCCATTGAACTTAGGAATGTCTGAGGGTGATTTATGTGGTATCACCAGCCACCAAGGAGAATAGTTGATAGGATCATTGTTAAGCCAGTTTAAATCAAGTAATTCTAAAGTTGCGACAAAAGGCAACTGTCGATTTAAGTCAGGTTGAGAATAACCAGGATATGATGGAATTTCTTGGGAAACAGGCTTTTGAGCACTAGCATAAGGCATTTGTTGTTGGTAACCCAAATAGGGGTTGTTTTGATGACCAAATGCTTGAATATTATGTTTACCAAAACATGGGTAAACTACTTCTTGTTGAAATTATTGTTTTGGAATTTGCGGTTGTGGTTGCCAAGGTGACTGCCCACCAATATTATAGCCCAAAATAGAATACCTTGGACCCGGTTGTGAATAAGTAATACCCGGTTGTGTCTATGAAATCCCATAATAAGGTAATCCAGCTTGTGAATGAAAAATTCTGGATACAAGTGGTTGTTGTAAACCAGCTGAAGGAGTTGGAGTTTGAGGGCCCAAAGCTTGAGGGTATTGGGTTGAAGGACTCGCCTGTGATAGTTTAGGTACAACAATATGAGCCTGTAATAGGAGTAATGATGTATTAACAAGTGGATTAGATGTGGGTGCAACAGGTTGAACCGGTTGATATGAATGCACAACCGTTTGTGGTTGAACGGGCAGGATAGGCTGCCATTAATGAAGAGTCATTCCAACATTAGGGTGACCATAAAATGACGGAGCACTGTCAAAATGGGTGACCATAGGTTGCCCCCCAACATGAAGACTATAATAAGATGGAATATATTTTTCTCCAAATGGTGGGAGTCTAGTTGAGATTGTACTAGATGGAATATACCCAGATGGACCAGCTTGATATTGCACTGAAGATGTATATAAAGGATCAAGTCGTTTAGTACTCATTGGAGATGTACCAGATAGAATATGAGATGATGACATGGGTGAGAGTATGCACTAGAGTATGTTCCATATAATGATTGGTAACCTAGTGGGATGGAAGGACAACCATAAAGTTGTGACTTGGGTGATGTTGTAAACATCGACGGGATAGCAATAGTAGATGTTCTCGCAATTGTAACAGACAGTACCGCCGTAGATGTTGACTCAGCCATGGTCATATGACCCAGTGTACACCCTATATGATCTATGGGAACTCGAATTGAAACAAGATCAAAAGAAGCAGTGTAAGTCAATCGAGGAAAAGACTCATAAAGATAAAGCTCCTCCCCAAAATGAGTTGGAGTTGAGGGTGTTTCATCGTGTGTTATTTCCTCAATCAAAATCAAACCAGGTGGAATAATTTTTCTGTCAGGCCCGAGATATATTTTAGGTTTTTTACTGCACGATATGGGGCACTCAATGGCTATGATCGACTGTGGAGCGACCGATACAGGAACAAATTCTTGTTGTTTGACTTTGGGATCTATATGTTCTGGTAAAAGAACGATGGGATCCGAATCAACTTCCAATTGAACAACGTTGGTTTCGAGAGGTATGGTCTCACTGATTGGATGGATCGTGTCCACAGGTAGTTGTGAGGACTTCATTTCGATGACAGTGGATGAACCAGGATGTGTAGAAATGACTCGAGATGACTCTGGTATATGTGATGAAGATGTCACACCAGAGGTATTGATGGTACTGGTTTCGGTAGAATGATTTCGCCTTTGCCGACCATCAATGGCTTCTAGTGGTAAAGGTGGTTTAAGTGCTATTATACAAGAATGACAGGGAAAGGGATGTTCTTCTTCCACGATGACTGATTGATTTTATTACAAAAACAAATAAACAAAATAAAAGGGTAATTCTAGGAAACATGTTTACCAAGTAATTGTTAACTGCAGAATACCTCTTGGCGAACCAAGAAGTATGGGTAGGAAATCTCCCCGAATGTTGTGTTTGGTGTATCACAAGTTACAATGCGGCTGACTCGGTTACCTATGGATGGTAAGAAACCTAAATTTTCCCTCCCAAATATACTTGAAGGTACATGTAGGCCCAAGTCTGTATTAGCATTGTCTAATGGGAAACCGCATAGTGAGAACACCCCCTTATACTTTTCGTACTAGAACACCGCCCAATATACCCGAAGGTATGTGGACGAGCTCTGGTATACTTACGTATGTTGAGTGAGGTATCACACTCGAAATGTATCGCAAAAAAATTAGCGACAACTACTATGTTTAACGACGTCGGAACACGTCTCTAGCCTAGACCTTCTAAATGTTATCATTAATGTTACAATGCTTTCTTAGGTTGATTGATGTAAATTTTATGTTGATCTTGTTTAAAAGTTTGTCTTTGAGGTTCACCGCGTGATGTAATGGGAAATTCCTAAAAATGCAAACTAAAAGATAAGAAAAACTTTAAATTTAAATTTTTCAATGAAAATCCTAGCTACTAAGGTGAAAGAGCAATCAGATTTTGAGCATACAATAAAGAGCACAAACTAAATGCAGATTTCCTTAACTTGTTCCTATGAAACACACACAATTCTCTAAATGCACATGCATGTTTTTCTTTTCATCTCCCTTTAATGTGAATGAAAGAAAGGAAAATAAATGCACAAATCAATCAAACAGATGTTTTCTTTTGAGAAACGAGGAATGAAACAACAATTTCTCTTGGGAAAATGAAGAAAGGAACTACAATTTTCCTACAGGAAACGAGGAATGAAACAACAATTTCCTTTTCAAAAACATAATTGATCTAATGAAAAAATTAACTACTTTGAATTTGATTTTCTAATGATAAAGAAAACATCTAATGAAACATTGAACAAATTACTTTTCAAAGGAGGAAGAACAAGAAAGTTTACTGGTCTCCAAGAGAAATCAAACATCTGAGAATACAACAAACAATTGGCTCAAATTGAAAGCAAAGACAAATTTGAATGGAATTTGGTTGGCTGAGGGCGTAACACAACCTCTAAGGGGAGATATTGCACTGCAGTGCACCCCTAAATGGAACACAGTGCACTACAGTGCATTGTACCTTGACCAACAGTGCGTTGGGCGTAGCTACGTTTGTGAAATAAGCAGCTAAACACACTTCTAATGCAATTTTTTCATTCAAATGACTGATAAAATAAATTAAATGCTACTGGTGATGGTAAGCAGAGGTAGAAACACCCAGAATGATGGGATTATCCCCAGCGGAGTCACCAATTTATTATACGAAATTTTAATCTACGAATAAACTAAATTCCCTGAGTGTGGTGTTCCTTCACTCAGAACAACAGAAGAAAGACAACTACTATTTTCTCTAAGACAAATAGATATATAGAAAGGGAAAGAACCTACTTGTGTTCCTTTTCACTCTCCTCCTCCTTCTGTCGTTGTTTTCGTCGCTCTCAATCCAACTCAAGCCGCTAGATCGATTCCTGCAATCAAAGATATAGATAATAGCAAACAACATACAATATACAAGTATCTACTTATCTTAATCAAATCAAACCGATTAGATATGAGAATACATACATCATCAAGAATACATTTCACAAGATATAGACATATGTATTGAGAAAATGAACATATATCTTTATCAATAGAGTACGAGGAGAAGATTACAACCAATAGATCGATTTGTCGTCAACCCGCTACAACTTCATTCCAACCACATCACATCTAGCATCATCTCAGCAACATATCAGTACTTCCAATCTCTTATCAAATAAGAATCCAACAACATAACTTTGCACAAAATTCTTCCCCCTTAACACTTAGATGAGTGCTCAATTTATAGGGAAACTGATGGTAGTTTCATATTGAATGGCTTTCTAATAATAGGCAAGACATGTTTCCAAGTTCAGAGGTGGTGGATGGACACTTGGATTCGAGGTATGACAACTATGGACTCTTCTAGAAGGCATTGGCCAAGTGGAGATTCCCTGAACAATGATGATTTCGCTCCCAGGTGACCAACGCACCCTTGAGTGTCAGTAAGTGCACTGCAATGCACCCTTGCATGGAGGTATTGGAACCGCAATGCAGCTATTCCCTTGCAGAGGAGCATTTGTGAGTCAGTGGGTCATATAATATATACTTCAAACCTTAGAAATCTCACAACTGAAGCCATGAAAGGAATATCTTCACTTAGGGCACATAGCACCTAATATATAAGGGGATGATAGACCCTATTCATTGGTCCTGGGAGATGATCCCCAGTTTGACCAAGTCTTTGGGGATGATACCCAAATTGACCTATAACATGGGGGATGATTCACCATTTTTGGAGTAAAAAAATAAAAAGATTAAAAAATAATAAATAATAAAACTACTTTTTCAACTTGTATTTTCAACTTATCTCCCTAATGTTTTACTCAAATTTTGAGCAAGAGTACTCGTTGGATGCAATATTTAATTCATCATCCAAAGAGTATTGATGTTGCACACTTTCGATGGACCCTGCTACAAGAAAAATGACACGTGATTTCAATCACGTTTTTTATGTATTTCTCATTTTTAGTCTGAGCAGGGTCCATCAAAATTTTGCAACATGGGCAATCCTTGGATGAGGAATCAAATTCTCCATCCAATGAGTATTCCCGCTTGAAATTTGAGTAAACTGATAGGGAGATAAGTTGAAAAAGTGGTTTTTTCTTTTCTCCCTCTAAAATTTGATGATGTAATCTAATATTATTTTATTATTTCCACTATTATTTTATAATTTCCTTAAGAGGCCCATTTTAGACCTCAAAATTCCCCTAATGGAAGGTGAAAATGGTACTGACTGAGGACCAATATTCAAATTACTGAAATACTGAGGCATACCTTGATTCATATTTGGTGGCCATGGTTTCCATGGCTTCTTGGATCCCATGAAATACAGTTGTTCCACCTCTTCATTCGCTCCCTAAAATACTGCCTTCAATCCTGGAAGAGAAGGGCATGATCTAGTTGAATGAATCTGTTCGTAGATTGCACAAGCTTCTACCATGTTTAATGGACATTCCTTCAACAGATGTTTCTTCCTGCATTGTGGGTAGAATATGGCCATGGTCTTCTCCAATTCCTGTTGCTTCTGCTTTGCTTTCAACATGTCCATCTGAACAGACAATGTGCTGAAGATATTGGTCCTAAAATTGTCCAGCAGATTTCTGATTTCTGCCTTCGTGATCCACCCCCCATCGGATGTCTTCAACCACCGAATTCCTTGTTTATTTCTTGTTGCTCCTCGCGAACACTGAATGCACAACTCGTAGATAGTATCAAACTCTTCTTTTGATATATCCCCTATTCCTATTATGTTCCAAATCTCTATAGATTATTCCCTTAATGCCCGAAGAAAAATGATTTTCAGAATGCCCTTATCCAGGTTACTATGGCCTGACCTCTACAGAGTATATTTGAAGTGCTCCACAAAATCTTCCATATTCTTGTCTTCCTTCTGCATGAATTTAAATATTTCTTCCTTAATTTCATGGGATTTTCAGTATCATGATACTTCTCTAGGAAAATATTTTTCATGTCATCCCATGAGGAGATAGATTTCCCCCCAAACCCATGAATCATCGCAGGGTTGTTCCCTTTAAGGTGGCAAGGAATATCTTCAATTTTTGAGCATCAACTATATAATCATACCCCCAATAGACAATGTCAAATTCAAAAAGGAATGTATCTGTATCTTCAGAGGAAAGCCCATGAAAATTAGGCAATGTTGTCAAAGGAATGGGCTTCATCGGTGCATCACCTCTAATGTCCCCAACTGGGAAATCGATCTAGGAAGTTCCAGGTGCCATGAATATTTCCAATATTCACTCGGGATCTCAACGGGTTCTGCAGTAGATGACTGAAGTCGTTCTTCAACAGATGGTTGAGTCTATTTAACAACGCTTCCCTGATCGTGTGGTGATGGAAATTCCTTTAAATATTTTTCTTCTTCACTAGAAATGCTTGATTCCTCTGATCCCCTACTTGCAACTTCCTCTCCCTCTTCCGTCAACAGGAATATTCCTTCTTCCAGTACCCTGCTTTCTATTTTTTCTTCTGTTGTTGAAGGGGGTTCTTTTGATACCATGGGCAGTACTAGTTGCACAACAGACAGCCCTTTGGATTTCTTCTGAGTTCTTACCCTAACAGTAGCTCGCGAATATGCTTTTGATTCAGCCTTTGCGATGATTTATTGGATATAGGTAGTCCTCCCTAAATCCTTCCTTCCTATCTTTGGGGTCCTCCTCTACCCCTTTTATTCGGATCTTTGTTCATATAATTGATGAGAAGAAAAACATTTAAAAAAAATATCTACGCTCAGGACCTAGAGGAGTGAAAAAGAAATTCCCTCCCCAGGACGAGAGATTCGGTGTTGAAACAAAGAAAGAAAGAAAGAAACAAAATCAATAAATATTAATCTTGAGACCTGGATCAAGGCAAGAGAAATTCCCTCCCCAGGACGAGAGATTGGCCCCTGAGAAATTTAAAAAAAAACAAACAAACAAACAAACAACTAACACTCAGGACCTGGAGCAGGGTAACACTTCCCTCCCAAGGACGAGAAATTGGTCCCTAGGAAATCAATCAAACGAAAAGAGACAAAACAACTACGCGCAGGACCTGGAGGAGGGTAGAACTTCCCTCCCCAGGACGAGAGATTGATCCTTAAACCAATACGAATTATGTTCTTGCAACTTTACTAGCCTCCCCGACAACAACGCCAAAATGTTGGTGTCCAAGTGTGAATGATTTCTTCAAACCCTTTCCCACATTAATTATCAATCTGGGATGTGTTGGTTATTGCAAGGCTAGCATGAAAAATATATGCATATGACAATTACACAGTTATGTATTAATCGTGGATTCGATAAACTATATAAAGAAACAAACCACTGTAACAGCAATGAAATAATGAATGAATTGTAAACTTGCAATACATTCACATCAATTAAGAATTACAGTGATTACATTAATTGTCAGAGAAATTAAAGAAATAAAAAAATATAGGAAAAGAGATTAAACATACATAGAAGTTACGCAACACTTGGTCTTGAGAGTGGGCCCAACTCCCTGATCAGGGTTGCGATATAATCACAAGCTCGCAAAAAGGACAGAAAGATAACTTGCATTAATCTCAATAAAAAGTTTTTTTACAGATCTTAGTTCCCTGCATAGAGAATCTCTTATTCACACCGTCAAAGTCTTTCTTATACAAATTATTACAATGGTAGTTCCTGAAATCCTGGCAACTAGTGCCTACAATTACACAATTGTTATGATAGAAAAAAGTAGATGTGAAAGATAGCAGAGTAAAGATTCTAGAGCTATTTTGTCGTTGCAGCACTACCCAAGATAGCATTGCCATGTCAGTAGCTCTTCCTGGAATTGCGAATATGGTCATCCTACCACCGAATCTGCAAAAATAAATAAATTAGTAAATCGCTTAGGTAATAATCCCTATGACTATGATTCATTAACTAAATACACCAAAAACACATGTGCACTTTAAAACATGAATTGAATGTGAATAGTACAAATGGATAAAGAAAATAGGATAAAAGGAAGAAAATGATGTGCAGAGTTGGCTCCCAACAGTGACCACGAGACCTTATAAATATGATGTACGAAATGTAGGCTTTCCATGCACCCGCCAGCATAAAGGAAGGGGGGAAATCATTTGGTTGCAGGTCTACCTCACTCAGTAACTTAGATCTGATTACTCTCCCTTCTCCGACCCCGCCTTCATCTGGAAAGTGACCCTAGAACGAGGTCTTGTTCTCGCTCAGGTAAAGTATGCAATCTCTAACAGAAGCTAATGGATCTGTAGGAAGGACGATCTAGTGGCCACCACAATTTCCACACTTTGAAAAGCTATGGAAATAGCTACAGCAACAACAACAGATATAGCTAGAGTTGGGCAGTTCATGGGTTCATCGAGCAGTCAGGGCACTTACTTATCGGTGTGTATACTTATTGGCATATTGGTACCTATTACCGAAGCGTTTCTTCTATATTGTTGCTCCAGAACCGCTTGCCAGGAGTCATTGATTTACTATATTATAGACATAAAGAAGGTCCAGAGCATCTCATTATTGATAGCCAATTCAACCTTTTCTAAATGATGAATGCAAGGCACCTACTTATCGGCGTGTATACGTATTGGTGTATTGGTACCTTTTGTCAAGGGGTTTCCTTATGATAGCTGTTCTAGAACCTCTTTTCATGAGTCATTGATTTACTGTCTTATAGACAGAAAGAAGGTCTAGCCAGAGGGTCTCATTGTTGATAGCCAATTTAACCTTTTCTAAATGATGAATTCCATAATCCAATCCAGGTGAGATTGATGGAACAGGTCTAGTTCTTGTAGTTGCAATTCCGTAATTAGAGTTTGCTAACAAATTACTATGCAATGGGCTTTGTTATTAGGAATCTTAGTCTCACAGATCGTCTTTCAGTGGTCGCTTTCTCTTCCACTGCAAGACGATTGTTTCCTCTTGTCTGTATGGTTGAGGAAGGTCGTCGACAAGCATTGCAAGCAGTGGATTTACTTGTATCGAGTGGTGCATCTAACATTAGTGAGGGTTTGAGGAAGGGTGTTGGACAGGACACTTACAACCTTATAAATCGATGGACAACAATAAGCATGAACTCTAGAATGCCTCACGGAATGGGCTTTCTCATATCCTTGTACATACATTTGGATTTGTGTCTGCACATTGTATTGGTGGGTTATGGAGGTCAACAAGGATATGTAAATATAGGAGACTTGTGCTTCAACCAGATGAAGAGATGCTGGTGAGAGAGGCGCATAATTTCGTGATCTAGACCACATGATAGTGCTTGTGAGTCTGATGCTTGTGGTAGACAACATTTAGTTCAGACAGAAACCAAGAAACTGTTAAAAATGTGACAACGAATTTACCTATGTAGTTAGAATAACTAAAATGTAGGTTGAATAACAAAATATGGTTGTAATAACGAAATAGACTAAGTTAAAAGAGATGGCCCGAGAGGCTTGAAAACACGGAGAATTTCATCAATAAAGTTTTAAGAGATTTATCCTTCAGTTGTTCAATTTCAGTTACATTTCTCCTATTATCTTGTGTGTTTCCTTGTTTTCCCACAACAAGTGGTATCGGAGCCTGCCAGAAATTGAAAGGGGTCGACAAGTGTTTTGAATCCGCACAAGAGCAGTCATTCCGCTGATTAAAGCCCGTGTGAAAAAGGATTGAGCCTGCCATTCTGACTGAGGAAGGATCTTGTCTGAGATCACTGGAGAAAGGAGCAGCCATCGAGCAGAGGGTACCGTTGTTTTTTGGTTTGAGGAAGGCCGTCGAGACTCCGCTGTGAGAGAGGGAGGAGTCCGCCAAACTGTCAAGAAGAAGAAAAATTTTCATTAACTGTTGGAAGAAGTGCATTGAATCCGTCTGCCGCTGGGAGAATTTGGAAGCTCGTGTTGTCTGCCTGAGGAGATTGGGGTTCGAAGAACTGAGCTTGTGTTGTCTGCCTGAGGAGATTGGGGTTCGGAGAACTGCGCCAGCGTGAAGCCAGCCATTACATGCTATCGAGAGTTTGAAAAAAAAGGAGTCGGTCTGCGTGGTGAAGAGCCGCAGATCTTGAAAAAAACCAGCCGCCGAATACAAAGGGAAGTTGTCAAGCACCAGAGAATTGCAAACTATTGTGGGTTTACCACCCGCCGAATACAAAGGGAAGATGTCAAGCACCAGAGAATTGCAAACTATTATGGGTTTTCCAGCCACTGAATACAAAGGGAAGGGCTACCACATAGAAGCCGGGTATTTTTTAATCAACTTCATCGATACATGAATGGAATTTGTTTTTTAAAAAATCTGTGTTTTCTTTTAAAGGGTTTCTGAGCAGAATTCTGGAAAAAACATATTTTTTGGGTTGTGTTAACAGTGAAGAAATCAAGTTTTTTTTTCAGTGGAAGAAAAAAGGCAGATTTATTCTTGGTTTTTTTTTTTTAAATCAGTTTAAAAGGGTTCCCTTGAAGAAAAAAGGGAGAATATGGTTTGAAGTTTTTATGGGATTTCTTTGAAGTAATAGCTGGGAATTTTTTTTATGAGATTTCTTTGAAGTAATAGCTGGGGTTTGTTTTTTTTTAAAGAAAAGGTGGTAAAGAAATATAAATTGTATTTCTTTGAAAAAAAAACTAGTGGGAGAAGGAAAATTTGAAACCTTTTAGAAACCCTAGAATAAGAGGGGAAAAATTTTTTTAGAAGAAGGGAAATCTAAAACTCTAGGAGGGAGAAATGGCGAAAATGACAAACGCAAGATTTGAGGTGGAGAAATTCACCAGGAAAAACAATTTTTCTCTGTGGAAACTAAAGGTTAGGGATTTGCTGGTGCAACAAGGGTTGCACAAGGCATTAGATGGGGTAGCTAAAAAACTAGCAAGCATGTCAAATTCGGACTGGGAGGACTTGGATGCCCGAGCTCTCAGTACCATTCAGTTATGTTTGGCAGACGAAGTACTCTTCAATATTGTTGGAGAGAGTACAACCGCAGGGTTGTGGAGGAAATTGGAAACTCTCTATATGACAAAATCTTTGACTAACAGAATCTATTTAAAGAGACAACTGTACAGCCTTTAGATGAAGGAGGGTACAAAAATTGCAGATCACTTGAATGTTTTTAATACGCTTATTTGTCAGTTGTTTGATATGGAAGTAAAAATGGAGGAAGAAGACAAGGCAATAACCTTGTTGTGTTCCCTACCTGAGTCATGGGATCACTTCGTGACCTCAGTCAGTTTGAGCACTACAGATTCATTAAAATTTGAATCTGTCGTGGGTGCTCTCTTATCTGAAGAGGTATGAAGACAATCTAGCATTGAGACTTCTGCACCTGAAGCCATGGTAGCTAGAGGTCGCTCAAAGGAATGGGGGGAGAAGACAAGAGGTTCTTCCAAATCGAAGTCAAAGGGCGGCAAGAAGAGTAAAGCAAAATGCTGGTACTACAACAAACCGGGACATCTCAAAAAGGATTGTTGGAAATGGAAGGAGACGAAAAACAACAAGGAAGAAAATCAGGTCGATTCACGTATGGATGATGAGGTTTTAATTGCTGAAGCTCTCTCTGTATGTAATATCTCACAAGATGCTGACTATTGGCTATTAGACTCTGGTGCTTCTCATCATATGAGTCCACACCGAAATTGGTTTTCATCATATGAAACTGTAGATGGTAATTATGTTTTCATGGGAAATAATGCATCTTGTCATCATATGAAACTGTAGATGGTAATTATGTTTTCATGGGAAATAATGCATCTTGTCAGACTGTTGGGATTGGAAATGTGAAAATTAAAATGTATGATGGTACAATTAAAACCTTATCTGATGTTAGGCATGTACCTGATCTAAAGAAAAACTTGATTTCCTTGGGAGTTTTGGATTTGCATGGTTATAAGTTTACAGGTCAGAATGGAGTGCTGAAAGTCTCGAAAGGAGCCTTGGTTGTTATGAAGGCTGAAAAGGTTGGAAACCTGTACAGACTCAAGGGAAGTACTCAAGTTAGTGAAGCAGCGATCGTGTCAGATAAAGAAAAGTACTCAAGTTAGTGAAGCAGCGATTATGTCAGATAAAGAAAAATAAGGTTGTCATCTATGGCATCAGCGGTTGGGTCACATGAGCGAGAAAGGTCTTCAGGTACTGATGAACCACAAGCTACTTCCTTATTTGAAATCCTTGAAGTTGGATTTTTGTAAATATTGTGTGTTTGGAAAACAATGTAAACAAAGATTCAAGTCTGGCAATCATAATAGCAAGCAGATTTTGGACTGTATTCATTCTGATCTGTGGGGACCATCTCCTACTGTGTCCTATGGAGGTGTCTTGTATTTTTTAACTTTTATTGATGATTTCTCCAGAAAATTTTGGGTCTATATGTTGAAAAAGAAAGCTGATGTGTTTAATGTGTTTAAACAATTTAAAACAATGGTGGAAAAGAAAATAGGCAAATCAATCAAATGTTTAAGAACTGACAATGGCGGTGAATTTACCTCTTTAGAATTTGAACAATTTTGTAAGGATGAAGGGATAGTTAGACATAAAACTGTTGTTTATACTCCTCAGCAGAATGGTGTTGCTGAACGGATGAATCGGACTCTTATGGAAAGAGCCAGAAGCATGATTAGTAATGCTAATCTGCAAAAGGAGTTGTGGGCAGAAGCAGTATCTACTGCTTGTTATTTAGTTAACAGATCACCTTCGGTTGCAATAAACTGTCAAATTCCTGAAGAATTTTGGTCAGGTCAGTCTTGTGATTATTCGCATTTGAAGATTTTTGGTTATGATGCCTATGTTCTTATTCATAGAAATCAGTGTTCAAAATTAGATCCAAAATAAAAATGTTGTGTCTTTGTTGGATATGATTATTTAGCGAAGGGATATAGGTTGTGGGATCCTACTTCACGGAAGATAGTCATTAGTAGAGATGTAACATTTGATGAATCATCTCTTTTAAAATCAGATGTTGAAAAAGTTGAACAGAAGCAGGTATTGCCAGGTCAGCAGATTCAATTGGAGACTGTACCTTTTCCAGAAAGTCGAAAGGAAGGAGAGACTTCTGAAAAAGGTGGAGAAGCAGAGGAAACTGGAGAAATTCCAGAATCTAGTCAGCAACCAGTCACTCTAAGAAGGTCTACAAGGGAAAGAAGAACACCCAAAAGGTATGAAGACTCTGCTTCATCATTTGCATTGATTACTGAAGATGGGGAACCATCTTGTTATCATGAAGCAGTTGATGATGCAGATAGCAAGATATGGAAAAAGGCTATGGAAGAAGAAATGGACTCCTTAGCCAAGAACAATACCTGGGATCTTGTAGAACTTCCTGAAGGGAGAAGCGTTGTTGGGTGCAAATGGGTCTTCAAGTTGAAGAGAAAAGTTGATGGAAGTATCGAAAGGTATAAGACGAGACTGGTTGCAAAAGGGTATTCTCAGGTTGAAGGTATTGACTTTCATGAGATCTTTTCACCAGTAGTTAAACTTGTTTCTATTCGTACTGTGTTAGCACTAACTGTTTTACTTGACCTTGAGTTAGGACAGTTAGATGTTAAAACAACCTTTCTTCATGGTGATTTGGATGAAGAGATATCTATGGATTAGCCAGAAGGTTTTGTACAAGGTCGCAGCAGAAGATTAGTTTGCAAGCTCAGGAAATCATTGTATGCCCTGAGGCAGTCGCCCAGGCAATGGTACTAGAAGTTTGATTCCTTCATGATGAGCCAGAATTTTATCAAAAGTGAGTATGATCATTGTGTATACTTCAAAAGTTTCAATGGCATATTCATTATCTTGGTGTTGTATGTTGATGATATGCTTATTGCAAGTAAAAGCATGGAAGAAATCAACAGGTTAAAGCCTCAGCTGTCTAAGACGTTTGAAATGAAGGATCTTGGAGCGGCAAAACATATCTTGGGCATGGAGATACACAGAGACAGGAAGAATGGTAAGTTTTGGTTATCACAACAGAAGTATGTGGAGAAAATACTTGAAAAGTTCGGTATGAACAATGTGAAACCTGTTAATGTTCCATTAGCTTCCCATTTTAAGCTTTCTTCGGATTTGAGTCCTAGAACTAATGAAGAAAAGCAATATATGTCTCGTGTACCATATGCAAATGCGGTAGGCAACTTAATGTATGCGATGGTATCTACAAAACCTGACATTTCACATGCAGTTGGAGTTGTCAGCAGGTTCATGGAAAATCCAAGGGAAGAACATTGGCGAGCAGTGAAATGGGTGCTTCGATATTTGAGAGACACAAGTGACCATTGCATCAGCTTTGATGGTCATGAAGGTACAGTCTGCGGATATGTGGATGCTGATTATGCAGGTGATTTGGAAAAAATGAGGTCTACTACAGGTTATGTTTTTACTCTTGCAGGTGGAGTAATCAGTTGGATGTCAAAGCTTCAAGAGACAGTTGCTTTGTCCACTACTGAAGCAGAGTATATAGCTGCTTCAGATTCCTGTAAAGAGGCAATCTGGTTAAAAGGTCTGCTTGATGAGATTGGAAGGACGCAGGAGAAAGTGAATGTGTTTTGTGACAGTCAGAGCGCTATTCATTTGGCTACAAATCCAGCCTATCACAACAAGACCAAACACATCGATGTAAGGTATCACTTTGTGAGACATGTAATCGAAGGCGGAAAAGTAGTCCTCAAGAAGGTCCGCACACAGGAGAATCATGCAGATATATTCACGAAACCAGTTATAGTAGAGAAGCTAAGATGGTGTCTTGCTTCTCTCAGCTTGCAGAAAAGATGATGAATGGACAATTTGTTGTCAAAGTGGAGTTTGTTAAAAATGTGACAACGAATTTACCTATGTAGTTAGAATAACTAAAATGTAGGTTGAATAACGAAATATGGTTGTAATAACGAAATAGACTAAGTTAAAAGAGATGGCCCGAGAGGCTTGAAAACACGGAGAATTTCATCAATAAAGTTTTAAGAGATTTTATCCTTCAGTTGTTCAATTTCAGTTACATTTCTCCTATTATCTTGTGTGTTTCCTTGTTTTCCCACAACAGAAACTTGATCATTACAAGTGGAAAACTACTTAGCGGGATCATGGGAGCAGATTTATTATTATGGACATCTGTCTGAAACATAGGAACATATTTCCTATTATGGACATCTATCTTAAACATATGAAATCTGTTGAGCTAGGTGAAATACATAAGAGGCAGAATGGGGTGCAGAAATACATCTTTTGCCTTTTTTTGCTCACAAGGCATGCTTTCCTGCATAGTATCCTAATTCGTATACTGCAACTCTTATTTGAAGTGGAGTAAGTATTATGCTCGTCACAAGCAGGCCCTAATATTGAAAAAAATTTAGGTTTATGGCTCGGTTTACTTGTTTAGATCTAGTGGCATTTTTTTGGGGCAGATACCCATCAAATTGAAGAAAGTAATGGTTGTTAAATTCGTTCCCTGCTTATGTGGGTTCCTGTTTGACTTGTAATTTGGGAAAATGTGGATTTGGTCTATAGTTTCCCCTGATTCTTTCGAACTGATTATACTTGTTCATTGTCATTCGAGTCATCAAAAGTACAAATGCCATACACAAAACTGCCCGCTAGGGAATTTACATTCCATAATTTGTATAGTCTGGCTTAATATGCACAAATTCATACATTTCTACAGCGTACACAGAATAAAAAATACTATTCAGTTGCCAAAGTCATATGATGACATATTCAGCAAGATGATTCAGAGTGGAACATCTCGTGAAGATTTGTACAATGTTGTTTGTGAGCAGGTATTAGTCTAAACTTAACTTTAACTAAATTTGCTGCATTTCCTTCTAAATTTCCCGCTAATTCTGGTATCTTGTATGTTGCAAGAGATTGAAATTGTTTTGACTGCACATCCAACACAAATAAATAGACGAACATTGCAATACAAGCACCTGCGAACTGCAGTAAGTTCTTGTGACTTGGATTTTAACCTCCACCTGTTCCTTTAAAATCCATTTTGAGGTCTATGAAATTTTCCATGATGATATTTACAAGCACATTTTTGAGGCCTGAGAGATGTTCTCGTGCATTATGTTTTTAAAAAAAATTGACAGTACAATGTCGTTTGATACTGATAAGTATGAAAATTGCTTCCCTGATTTTCATACTCAGAGATCAAATTGTTCACTTGCAACTGTGGAGAGTATATTTCTCCTTCCATATGCACAGTTGTGTACCATAAATACATTTGGAATCTTGCACCACTTTCAAAATTCCATCATGTTAACTTTCAAAATGTGATCAATTTCTTTTATGGAATTTTCCAGAGTAACAATTTTTGTGTTCATTTGTTCCTTTTATAATGCTTTGTTTAGGCGAGTGTCACTTCAAGAACTTGAGGCAAAGTTTCGGAAATTCGAACTGATATTTATTGAAACTAGTGCAAAAGTTTCATCTAACATTAAGGTGCAACTTCTCTCTCTTTTATTACAAACTTAAATTTTACAAATTGATGTTATGTAATTTCTTCATTTCATATCCTACTTAGTGTGGTTTTCAGCAATGCAAGTCTTGTTTCATAAGATAGTAGATAGATTACCTGGAATGGAAGCTCTCTCATCAACCCACAAAGAAGACAAGAAGACATGGTTGATCTGAATTTAAGATCCACAGTGACTTCAACTGAAACAAAAAACAAGGCAGGAAGATGTTATTGCTAAATATGTCATATTGTTTCAAGAATGTAATTAATGAACTTATTTGGATGTTTTTCACTCTCTATTATACAACATTGCCTCTTTATTATACGATTTTGCCTCTTTGCTGTTAGTCTAAATCTATTTTTTTGTACACACGTCTTTTAATTTTTTTTTTTTATATGTACCTGAAAATTGCAAATATACTCGATATATAGTAAAATAAATAATAGGGAAACATTTAATTATAGTTTAGCATTCATTATTTCGATATGCCGAGATGCCAAGATGTTCAATGATTTCTAGAAATAGAGTGAGTAAAAAAAACATCTACTATATCTCGATCTCGCTTTCTAACTGCTTCTCGAACAGAAGGAACTTCAATTCTCTGTCAGCTATGCGAGTTTGCGGTGCATGCTTCCATGTCCTTGTTGATTATGAGATTATGAGGCTTCTTATTTGGCATGTGAAGAAGCTTCACGTAATTGTGTTGTTTTCCACATAGCGATTAGTAGGGTTGACCGGAGCTTGTGCTTTTACAGGCAATTTTCATAAATTAATATTTGATTTCTAAGAAGAATGAAGGATGATTTTTGTAAAGATTAAATCCCTGCTATTTCAATCCAATGCCAATTCTTAGGATAATGATGGAAAATATTTGCAATTGCAACTTTCAAACTCAAGAATGGGAGGAAACTAGGAATAGGTGATTAAATGTAACTAAGAAAAATGTTTATTGGGCATCCTACCTTATGAGATGTGGCATCCCTAAAGCTATCATCATCTGATAGAAGAGAATAAATGGCCTTCAGAAGTCTACAACCCTCTGATTTCACTGGCACTTTGTAGCTTCATTTGAGTGTGCCCTTTGTTGTAACATGCCATTTACTCACCATCTTCCTTCCATCACTGGTTGCTTGAGTTTTTGCACAGCCCAATGAACATACCAAGTATAACAATATTTTCCTAGATAGTTCAAAATGCAAATCCAGGAAAATGTGATGGATGACCTGGCACAAATCTCACATGTATGCATATGTAATTCTAGAAAGATGCCAAGATAGTCGTAGCCAAACATGAATTTCATATTCAGAAGAATGTTCCCTGACAATCTACATTGTATAAATAAAATTCCTGAATAGTTTTATGATGCAATGCAACCCATCAAAAAATTTCCCAGATAATTCCACAATTCATATTGACTCCGAGGGAAAAACAATTGTATAAATAAACACAATAATTAGAATGTTTGCATAGTTCGATGATGCAATGAGGAGCATTAAAAAAATTCCGAGATAGTTCCACAATTCATATAGAATCCTAGGGAAAAACAATTGTATAACTAAATACAGCAACTAGAATTCCTGCATAGTTCTATGATGCAATGCAGCCCATTAAAACTTTTCCCAGATAGTTCCACACTTCATATTCCATCCAAGGGAAAAACAATGCTTTGGGGAAACATGTACCCAGGTAGTGTTTCAATGCAGACAAAATCCAAATCAATTGTCCTGAGATTCGTAAAATGCATAATATGTTCTAAAAATATGTTCCCACGGATAAATAATGCAATTCAAGTCCAGATGTATCCAAAATAGCACTACTGCACGAAATAGTACTACATGAATATCGAGTTTAGAGAACAACTTCACAATATGCATATCAAATTCAAATGCCCAGTTAGTTCCAAATACATATCGAGTTAGGGAACAACTGCACAACAATGCATATCAAGGCAACTTAGAAAAGATAGCAAAAGTCAAAACGAATAATTTTGACAAATCACATCACTTCTGAGATGAAAAAGTCTGCCAGAGTTTTCTGAAATTCATGTTGAATCATGAATTTATTGTGAAAACAACTATGTCATGAATATTAATCCTACAAAATATGTATTCTGAAGTTGCTAGACATAACACATGATGTCCAAAAATACGATCATGAATCATTATAAGTTATAACCAAATATTACAACATAATATCTTAC
Organism: Pinus albicaulis; assembly: GCA_034641835.2. Taxonomy (NCBI): domain Eukaryota; kingdom Viridiplantae; phylum Streptophyta; class Pinopsida; order Pinales; family Pinaceae; genus Pinus; species Pinus albicaulis. The sequence goes on along the minus strand of CM076582.1, from coordinate 1,011,553,799 downwards.
TTGTCCAAATAGTTCTATAGTGCATATAGTTAAATGAAATATATCCAAATTCTTCTGTATTATATAGTAAAATGCAATATAACCAGATTATTTTGCAAAGTGGAAGGAAATTCATGTACCTGAGCCAGTAGGAATGATATGCTTAAGCCATTTGGGCATCCATTTCACATCCCCAACACCTACAATACAACAAACTATAGAATTACAATTTAACCCGTGAGGAAAGAGGGTGAACAAACGAGAAAATAAAAGATGAATATCAGTAACATCAGAACTAGCTCACAGAACCTGCACTATGCGACAATCAGATGGACCAATCCCTTGACTTTGCAAAAAAATATGTACAAAATACAGAGATGTAAGAAGAATGAAGTTGAAGATGAACAATACCTAATTCTTCAGGGCCCTCTATAGTATATACAAGTATATAGGTATAGAATATGATTTGATTTTGCGTTCGCCAAGCTTGGGGTTTAAACATGACTCTATAGTCTGTGTTTATTAGGAACACATGTTCTTAGCATGGTTGGGGATTTCCACATCAATCGTCACAACCTATTTGTTTATGATAGTTTATGGAAGTCTCGATGACCCATGGCACTTTCCAAATCAACTCCCCCATAGGGATGCCTTGAAGGGCATGAAGATAAAAGTCCATCAATTCAATTCACCTATATGATCTGAAGAGAAAACAAAGCCTACCTATACAGGCCTATGAAACTTGATTAGGTAAAAACTTACTGTAAGATAACAACACTAGTAACGATAAGGTATACGCTTGGTTACAACACCACTAGTAACATAGTATGATTACGCTTATAATCAATACTAATACTAAGCATACGGGTTTAAAGCACCACTAATAGCCAATAGATATGGGGTAATCAAGCGTATTACATGCTAGTAATACGCATGTAATTAAGTAAGTAATGGTAGATACATATTACTGATCAATCATAACTCTTAGCTTAATATCATGTACATGATAGTATGAAGCAATACCATTAATCCAGGGTATTGTAGATGCGCTGCTTCATTACATGTATAAAGGTAACACTAATGGTAACATATCTTGAGAGGGTTCAATACCCTCAACTTGGACTAAGGGGATTAGTAGTATGATTTCACTAATAGTTGATACACGTGATATTGTCGGGTGTGGAGTCTGATTATCTTGTTTATTTTGTATCATAGCGTTGGACCCCTATACTTTAATGCCCGAAATTAAACGCTGTCTGGGGTGTCCAAGGGGGTGGCTGTGACTTTATGGAGCCCCCCTCCCCCCTGGCGGGGAGTTTGGGAGGTGCTAAAAACAGATGTAAAATTGCCTTGTAAAAGTATAGTAATTTCTAGTCAATCTGGATCATTCATTAGGCGGATGATCTGACGGTAGAAGTTCTATTTAGTTTAGGGTTTTTTGCCCTAGAAGACAACCCCTCTCTTTGTATGAGGGTATTGTATTGCGGCTATGTATGGTATGTGTATCCTTAGAGCGAGAAACAGATAGGGAGACTGTGAGAGAGAACAGAGGATATTACAGCGGATCTATTCTAGGTTGTGTCTCTTCATTTTGCTGGATAATAGAAAGGAAGGACTCGCTGTTCGAGGTGGATGTAGCCCAAATTGGGTGAACCACGTATATCTGTGTCTCTCTGGTTCTATGTATTTTGTGTGCTTGTGTTTTCTGCATATTTTATGTGTTTCATTGCTCTGTAATATTTGATTTTCTAACAGACATAGCATGGACTATGTAGATCCCTAATCAGAGCTAATCAAGTAGGTTAAGCTAGGTTGAACAAGAATTACCCTTATATGTAACAAGAGCTTGGTTACTATGCTTTACACATTGGGTTATATAACTAATATAGATATAGAGTTTATATAAATATATGGCAATAACATTAACAATAATAGTATGTAATCATTACAGCACATTTGATTCATGTTACTATCTAAGTAGGGTCTTTTATTACTATATATAACTATTAGTATTAATCTTATATGGATATTACAGTAATCAAGCTCACTAATAGTATACAATTGTTGGAAACATGACTACTATACTACTATATGCCTCATTCTTCAGTTCCAGTAGGATATAGACTAATGAGCCTCTGATATGAGGTGAGTAAATTAAACTGTTAGGTTTTGTCATGGTAATATAAACCTGGGCATTCATATTTGTCACTAAAGTTCAAATCCCCAAATCCCTGTTTGCAGTGTTGTTGCATTCGTATTTTCCATTAAAGATCAAATCCCCTAGATCCATGTTTGCAGTGGGTGTTGTTCACAGGTTTTTACCCAGATGCAAAGCGAAAATATACCACATTTATACTAATAAATCTTGTTGTTGGGCTTTGTTATGATAATATAAATTTGGGTGTTGTATGCATTGACATCATTCTAGAAACCTAGTCACCATAAATGGAAATTCAAGTCAACTTTGATGTGCATATAGAATTATTGTTCTACTTAATCAAAAAAATTTATCTTAAAAATTCAAGACATGCATGCTTCAACAAATTTAGAGGCTCGTATTAAATTCAAACTTCACAACTCATATGCGATGTGCATATAGAATTACTCTTCTACTTAATCAAAATTACATATTAAAAATTAAACAGACATGCATGCTCCAGCAATTTTAGAGGCTTGTATTAAAGTCAAACTTCACAACTCATAATTCTACAAATGATTAGGAAGACAGCTATAAGGTACCTTTGGACTTCCAAGAAAGAAAATATGAGAAGTTTCTTGTCTCAAAGCAAAAAAAAAAAATGACCACATGGTTACTAATATAAGCTTACTGTTAGGTTTTATCATGGTAATATAAACCTGGGCATTTATATTTGTCACCAATGTTCAAATCCCCGTTTACAGTGTTGTTGCCTTCGTATTTTCCATTAAAGCTCGAATCCCCTAGATACATGTTTACAGTGAGATCCATTTTTGCAGTGGGTGTTTTTCACCAGTTGTTACCCAGATGCAAAGCGAAAATATACCACATTTCTACTAATAAATCTTGTTCTTTGGTTTTGTTATGATAACATAAATTTGGGTGTTGTATTTTTAATTAAAGTTCAAATCCTTCAAACATGTGTTTGCACTGGGTGTTGGAAGCCATTGAGATGTCCAGCCTACTTAGGGAGGGGTATGCCACTGGTGCCTATTTAAATAAGTATTATATACTAGATACCTCCAATAGAATCTTATAAGAGGATAACGCTTAACTATAATAGTAATAAGAAGCAGCAGCTAGCAGGTCTGTCAAAGCTGGTCCTATTCTCACTAGGCTTCAATTTTCAGAAGACGTGGCTTGATGCCTTACTTGCAAAAGGGAAATTTTGATGCACTTCAGTGTGGATGTAAAGGAGCATCTTGAGAAAAAGAGAATCTCGTCCTTCACAATTTCGCCGCAGAGCCCGGAGGCCCACCAACGAAAGAACCGTTCTGGCACACGAGCTATGTAAGTCGGTTTTCACTCCTCCGTCAAGCCACAACACTCATAGGTTGCGAATTGAACCTTCCTAGAGCAAATCTAGCCAAGATTAAGTTTCGTCGAACTCCATGCATAACACCAACAACATCAAAGTTGTAGCACTCTGGATCTGGTAGTTGGATTATATCAACCGAAACTCATACAGAACCTCTGAGGCCGTTACAGTGATGGCTTTGAGGCCGTTACAAAGAAATCATTTCCATCACAGGTATTTCATCGAAGCATTTTTTAAACATAATGAACTTTAAAACAACATTGATCCACCTTGTGGGCCCTTACATGAGGGCCATGTGCCTTACCCCTCTCTCTCCATTACATAGCATGCAAGCCCTAAAGAATTCCACTTAACATTGCATCATGCTAACATCTGTGACTAAAATGTGCATCATGCTAACATCTGTGACTCAACTGCGAACCCTATAACAAACCTCCCAACGATGGACTCCACTACGTGCCATGCGTAGCCTTGATTCACCCTCAAACTAAGATGGGCCTCCATCAGCAAATGGATTCATGCACCTTGAATTATGCCATAAATAGATTGTTCTAAAAAATGTGTTGCCTTTAAGCACAGAGCACATGGAGGGAAGGTATTTTTTGGGTTTTCATGTAGATTTTTGGAAAAACAACAAAAAAGGATGGCTCAACCAGTTCATGGAATTTGTGCCTAATAACGCAAGTAGAAGAAAGCAAGATTATGATGAGAATGCTCTCAATTTGGGTTGGCTTGCTCGGGTAGATAATTCATGATTATGCTATTAAAATTTCATAACAGGTACCCTAGAACATTCCTCCTCTGGCACAAGTCACTCCAGAACAGCAAGATGCACCTGGATCCTCCACTCAGCAAGAAGTAAGATCAAGAAGAATGATGAATTCAATTGTGAACACTATAGCTGCACCATCCATATCTATGTCGATGTCCTTGAAGCAGTGCCTAAGGTTAAGTGAGACATGATAATAACTGCCTGTGTATTTCATTTTTCCTCTAACAACAATGAACCATAAAAAAAAAATCAAATAGGTAGAGATCAATCAGCCATATATGATTTTTTTTGTCTTTTCCAGGAGCAATCAAGTCTTACTTAGTGGCACTCATCAAAGAGAATTTTTAATGCACCAGCCACTGTATTTATTCGGTATATATGGATCATCTCCTTCTCCTTCCTATCTATAAGCATTGTAATGAGTTTATTTTGGAAAGGAAACACGGGACCCAGGACAGAGACTTTATAGCTCCTCCTGGTGATCTCCTTTGTAATTATATCCTCTGTAATTCAAATGAACTTTTTATAAATTATATTGTATAATCAGGACCGAGCCCCGCTTGGAACCAACACAACTAGGAGGAGGGGGAGAAGTAGGTCCATCATTCCCATCATTTGGACTGGCATAATTCTTCCCATCATCAGTCGAACCGGCATAATCCTCAACATCATTCGAAAAGGATCATGATTCGGGCACAGTATTTTCATCATCACACAAAATGGAATCAGGTGCAGAATCAGGTGAGACAAATACAATGCAAGTGAAACTTAGATATGGCCAGTATCATATTTGAACATACCCCCAACTAGCAATACAAAGCCATAGCCTAAAGCAACAGTCGTTTTAGTAGTCATGGATCCAGCAGTAGAATCAACACCACCAATGGATTGAAGCAAGTAGCATCATAGGCATAGGTGGGAGTAGTAGCACCATCGAGAGAAGTCCTACTTACTGGTTGACCCAGCACCACCATGATTCCCAGCAGAATCCCTTCGCCTAGTTCCAGTTCCTGATCGAGTACCATCATAAGCATGGATGATCCCCTAGAAAAAAGAAATGCATCGAATAAACCATAAAATTAAACTGGTAAGAGCATCAACGCCAAACCTTTCATTAAAATTTTGAAGAATATATTTATGCCCCAAAATACAGTTTGTAAGACTTGTTCAAAAATTGAAATCTCTCAATTTGAATTGCTTGTTTTCATTTTTCTACAAGTTCCGAGAAGGCATTGCGCTTTGTTCTTTTGATGATTGCAAAATGGGTTGTGTGTTCAGACGCAGGTTCTCCAATGCAGATAGACAAAGAATCTCATCACATCAATGAAGGAATCCTCTTGGAAATTATCATAATGCGAATATTTGTTGGATGTATCATGATTTCTTCAGTTTTTACTTGGTTGTATAGAAAAACTTACAACTATGCTCTTTCTCCACCTGAACCTCCTACAACACGATGATAATTAAGTTCTAGATTAGATCCTTGTCAAATTTCCAAAATGAAAAATGTATTGCTTCATAGGTTAATGATTTTAAAATTTTTATCTTAAATCTTGAGCAAAACTCGCTATATTGCAAGAAAAAACAGAAAATTTACCTCTCGAGTTGTCGATTATTAAACTTTTAGAAGATTTGCGCTTGTTACTTTCTGCAAAATAAGTAACAAATGACGTTGCTTCAATTTGATGTTGGTGCTACAAACTAGACCAAATGAAGCACACTGAGCAGCAGATAAAGAGAAGCGTTTAAATAACATAGATCTCACATTCTCAATATTTGTACTCTGCATTTTAAATATGAACAAGTTTGAGAAACTCAGTTGATAATGCCTCTAAGCTTAAAATCATAAAAAATAAATTGAATATCAAATCACCAAATATGGTCCTTATGTTGAATGTTCGCTTGGGGAACCTCACCAGGCAGTCATGGCAGGACGAAGGCCACATAATCATGGAGAGAAACATTGTGTCAAGCACCTCCAATTCGTTATGTCTGCCATTCAAAGTTCAAACACCTCCATTGATCAGTGAAACATCCTAGACGCTTGCTTTCTCGACCTGTTGTGGTTGGGCAGCATCACTTCCAATCACCCACAGTGCGGCAATAGTCGATTGGTATCCAATCACTATCACCCACGTCGTTGATATTTCAGCAACAGATGGGCATGGTGTTAGTGAATAATGCTATGCCAAATTTGGCAATAGGTACAGTAAGGCTTGCTTCCCATGAACTAATGAATAATGTAATGCCTAATATGGAAATTGGTTCAGTAAGGCCAAATTCATAGGATCTTATGAAAAAATTTATTTTGAATCTGGAAATAGGTTCAGTAAGGCCCAACTATCCTGAGCTTATGAGTAATGGTATGTTGAATTTGGTAGTAGGTTCAGTAACGCCCAATTCCCAACAACCCATCAATAATGTTATGCCAAATCTGGTAATAGGTTCAGTAACGCCCAATTCCTATGACATATCTGCTCAACCACAACACTTTTGGTTAAATTAGATTAACTCGTTCTGTTAGTTTCGTCATATTTTGCATTCAAATTCTATGTAATGTCTACATGTTTTGTTCCACCATAACAATAGATAAAATTGAAGAAATTTTTCTCGGTGTTACACTCATATAAAATTGTGTTTCAATATTTCTCATTCAAATCTTATTCAATGTTTGCATGTTTTCTCGCACCATAATAGTAAATAATACGAGGTAAATTGTCTGTGTTTATGCTAGTTGCAAGACATTTGGCCTGGAAAATAAAGTGTTTATGCTAGTTGCAAGACATTCGACCTGGAGAATAAAATATTAATTAATTAACTAATTAATAACGGGGAATTTTTAAAACAACTGGTTTTCATTGACTAATTATGGGAAATGATGCATCCACACTATTTATTCAATAAGATCGGTTGGTTTTTTCACCTTTTCCTAAGGATGAATGATGCAGCAAGGCTGCAAATTTACATACACAAACCCGCGGACCTGTGGGTTATGGGCCCACATAAACTCGGAAGTACGCAACAGCGGGTTTCTTTATCACAATTTTAAGTAGATCGCAGATCACAATCCTTAACTCATCACAAATCGACTCCCAAAAAATATCGGAATTCGCAAGTTTTACAATATCGCATGGCACACAAAATAACATTTATCGCTGATCGCGCAATACATATATTGCAAAGTTTGCGATTTTGGGATTTCGCAAATCGGTACGAATAACTTATTGCATATTGCAACAAATACCTTATCACATCGCAACATCGTAGTTTTACCTATATTGCAATATCACAAGTATGTCGATTTCGCATCTCGACAAATATGCATTTCGCACATCGACGATTATAACATATCGCATTTCAATGATCCCTTAACTGATGCGATATGCGATATACACGGAAACTAGACACGTGGCCACTTCATTGCATCGCAACTTAAATCATATAACTTGCGATGACTTAGTAATAAAGATAAGAATCGCTGGTTGTGATATGGCTTCTCAACCGTTCATTTCCCACTGCACTCTTGCAATATGATCTCACCCGTCCATATTCTGCTTCATTTCTGCGATAGGATCTTAACCATCCATCGCTCTTCGCTTCAGATCTGTGAGATAATCTCAATCATCCATTCACCCTTCACACTTTTATTCTAAAACCTCTAGAACTTTGGGGAAAAACACAGTTTCGGCCTTTTGTAACCATAACACTCCATGCTACTTTCTGCAATAACTCATCAATGAACTTATGCGATAACAGATTCTTCCATGGTGTTCTACTCTTTGGCTCCACACCAATTCACATCCAAGATACCACACATTCACGCAGATAGACATCATGAATAAACACGCCAAAGCAAACAATGATGAACCTAACTGATTGTGAGATCTACAGATTCTGCATACCCTTGACTATCCAAATTATTGAAAACATTCAATCATCTCTATGAATGGTTCATACCTGATCTAGACAACAATGATTTTAGGCATATTGTACAGATTTTGATTATCATAATCATTCAAGCCAATATTAACATAATTATATACTAATCAACGGAATATAAGTATAGATATACATCTATAGAGAGTAATACAACATCTGAAAACTATATCCTCCATACAAATTATGTACATGTATCTATATTCCGAGCTTCTGTCTCTTCTCTATTTATGGCTTGGTTTTCAACATTAAAAAATGGTCTCTCTATACATATCATCGCACACTCACACCCAACTATTCAACTTCTTATGTTTCAAAATGCTTACCAATATATACAAAAAGGAATCATGAACCAATTTCAGTTCAGATCCAACAATCTCTCAATATTTTCTAAAGCTTCTCTCAATTCCATTCTTTACTCAACCAAATCCTATATTAGACCTCTAGATCCCTAAAACCGTCATTCTTCCTAGGATTAATCACTCATCCCTAAGATCTCTACAACTCACGAGATATTCTTCATTAATCAAATTACATTTAAATCTCTTTACAACTCAAACTAAACTTAAGAAAAAAAAATAAAAATAAAAATAAATTAAGAGAACCCACTCCCTTTAGTAAATGTGTGATAAGACCCTTAGGTCTTATAAACTTTGAAGAATGCTCCTGCATCAATGTACCACATTAGTTGGTTCGAAACATCGACCAAATCCTAATAATGTGATTAATCCAAAAAGACATTTATCTACTTTATGGATCACAAAAGTTTCAGATCTAACATAATAAAATATTGGTATGCTACTCGTAAAACATTGTTAGAGAATGTTTTATTGTACATGTTATGTTGAATTAATGAAAACATTAAAAAAACGATGTTGTTTAAGATTTTTCCAATTACATTTCAAAATAAGAATTAAATCATTGATTTTTCCATGATTATCTTGTGCGACCGTTAAGAATTCTTGTACAACACCTATGACTTGCTTGAATTATTCGTCAAGTGGTTTATGCACTCGATTTAGGTGAAGATGTCGCCTTGCTTTGTGAAGTAGCAGTAAGTTTTGCATTTCTACTTGAAATAGTAAATATATTGCTTTTTCAGACAATGAAAAATCCATGAGGAGAAGAGGTATATGTTTTGGATATGGCCAGTTCCCTTTGTTGCATCGCTGACAGAATTCACCTTCATAAATCAACGCATTGGAAAGATAGTATACCAATAGTACTTGATAGAAAAGAGTTGGTTCAGTTTATAATATGTTTATAATATGAACTGAGACACGCAAGAAGCTCGATGAATTATTCATTTCATTGATGAATTATTAGCTAAACACCAAGCCTCATTTACAATCTACCATAAGCAGTCAAACTATTCTTGCTAAAAGCCAACTAATTTGAGAAGTCACATCAGAGCTTTCTATTCATTCATGTAGAACTTCGAGGACATATGTGTCAAGACAAACTAGAAGAGAAAGGCCTCAAGTATAAAATATGAATTCCACACACACATGGAACAAATATGTGATATTGTGGAATGGTAGTAGAAAGTGCCTGAGGAGATCGATCACCTCCCAGTGATCGAGAAACATGAAGAAACCAAGACTAAGATCATGCTCAAGAATACTGCGGAGAAAACTGTAAAGAAGATAGAGTTTATGGAGAACAAGTTTGCTAAACTATTGAGAAGATTGTGTAAGTTCTTACATGAACCAGATAACCAAAAGTGTTATTTTTCTCCTGCGTAGAAAATTGGAGAATCGAGGAGATTCACAAAGAATTCATCTTCAATCTAAGAACAAATGAATTATGATCTCTGCGGGAATGTTTATTGACTTGTATATCGTATACCACATATAGTTAAGTTGTAAATTCCTTCATGCCTTCATGTTAAGCACACTGCATTACTACATGAAGCTTCAAATAAGCACCATTTCACAAGGAATCCCAACACGAAGAAACTCTAAATTTTAAGGGAAGAGACATAGAATTTGAGTTACCCGTGTTGATACTAATAAAAATTTAGGAAACAAGATTCAGTGTGTGAATCTGTACTTACGCAGTTTCAATGAACAGAGTCAATGGCGACCTGAGGTTTCTGCATCACAGTGGATCAATATCATTCAAAATAACTCCAGACCAAAAGGATAATAAAGGTGTAGGAAATCCATTGCAAGTCAGAACAAAAGGAATTAGGTGCATGAAGAGAAGTGAAGTTCACACTAGAGTTTACATCCCAGTTGAAGTTGTGTCACATCCATGAGTGAGTAATGCTAATAAACTTGAGTGAAAAAATGTTGAAGTATGACCATTTGTTAATTACCATCATGGTAAAAAATATTAACGAAACTGAATTTAACCCAACCCGATATGTTCTAAACAGTGAGAACTTTACACAATTTTTTGATTAATCCATCTCGATGGATAATAGATCTGAGATTTGGAGGTAAGATGGATTTATCACAGCCATATTTCATTACATTTTCAAACTGATTTCTTGGCGAAGTACAATAGAATTTAGATCTTGCTCATCTATTGATCTGTCTAAAATGGCCCTTAAGGAACTTTGCCAGAAATTTGACTTCCCTTATAACTTAATGTGAAGTTTTGTATTTACCAGATGCAGTTTTCTGCTAAAATTCCTGATTAAAAATATTACCCAGTCTTAAAATAACACATATATGTCAATTTCAACAAAAAAAAATATGTCAACCTAAGATACTTGTCAGGCTACTTAAAGCTTTTCCCAACCGTGATCAGCATTGTTGTGGATGTTCTGTGTTGCACTTGAGTTTGAATGATAGTTTTGGAGATTTGAAATATACAAAGCACTCGTAAGGATTCCTTTCCAGACATTTGTTTTTCAAATGTGCAAACAAAATAGCCTAATACTAATGTATTTTGTAAAAATGTATTTTCATTTTATCCTAGGTTGCATATTGAACTAAGAAGTGTCCTTGGATGAACTTATCTTCAACTCTCTAGATATTAGTGTCACACTACATATAAATTACCTAGATTTTATCTGGTATTGGGAATTCATATTAGGTTTAATCAGGGGATGGTAGAGACTGATAAATAATTTAAAATGTAATAGATAAGGTACGAATTTTCCATCTAATGTAGGATATTGTAGGATATTGAAGCTACTGGTTTTTATTTTGTTTGCGTTGAAGCCTTTTGGGTTTTGTGTTAGAACATAGATATTATTTTTATTGTTGATTGGATGTGTTTATTTTTTAATTAGAAGTGTTTTCTTGCCATATGTACGTTTTCAGGTGTTAAGGCACCAAAAAAACATAACAAGTTGGTAAAAAATCGACCTTATACTGCCCATAATATGTATTTGAATTAAAGCTTCCTTTGACTATTAACTATTAATAGAAGTAGTTTATGCAAGGTTGTAATTAATAAAAAGAGGATTTCACATGCAGTCTCCACAAGCATAGCACAAAAAGAAAAGTAGCCAAAAGCATGGGCTCGCTTCGGAAAAAACACCTGTCAAGAGATAAAATAAAAGATAGTCACAAGACTTGAGTAAGAAACACTAAGATGAAGATATGCCAACATCAGCAAGAGGTTGGTCATGATCAAGGCAAGGGCCCCAACCAGAAATGAGTGATTGACACCAATTCATTCCACAGGTTCCTAAACATAAGGGGATAGCTCGATAACTCCAATGGATTGGGCCCTTAAGAAATGGCCAGGGCTAGATTTGAGAACTGCTTGTTGTTTTGGGGTGCGGATGGCGGCTAACTACTCTCATGCTTGTAAATGTGTACCTCTTGTGCCCCTAGAGGGTTCACTATCAACTATGTAAGAACCTGCTAAAGTGAGTTGTAGTGAGGGGCTAGGTAGCACAGGAGGCCCCATCCCAAAAATCTAAAAATCTAGAAGTTGTTGGAGATGTTTCATCTCCATTCTTAATTTTTGCACTTTGCACTGTCATTTAGAAAGACAAGATGGCATAGATTAGGGAATCATCATACTATGGATGGCTCCTTGATCGGACTGACTGATACAACAAATTTTATATTTCTAAACGTCCACGACTTTCACACTGCCTGCTACTCAATTATAAATGACGTAATATGGGTATATGTTTCCATGGAACTTACTGTACAGACTACAACTACCCCTACCAATTAGAAATAATGATAAAGGGCCTACAGGACCAATCCTTGAAAGGACCTACCTTTTTTACTTCACCGTGCTACCCCAACCAGGAGGAGAATTAGTGATTGAAGAATAGGAACAGGTTGACTATTGGTTTTTTGACAATTCATTCCCTCTTTCTACTCTCTCTTTACCAAGCTTAGCTGCTCCTCTTCACCAAGCTATTGAACAACAAGTTGACTCTTCATATCCAGTTGGGGCTTCTTCCTCATGCTATTATTATATTAAGTAATCATGTTTTTGGTATCGACATGCTACTTTCCCCTACCTACCTATAGTCTGGCCTATTCCGGGTGACCATTCCTTAAATATGTTCAATGAAAAGGCCATCTAGCTTATAAAAGAAAGTTGATAGCAAAGCCAAATGAGCAAATGGAGATAGTCATAATTTCTTGGAGATTCTTTGATAACACTTGCTTAAAGATCTTCTTGGTCCCACATATTAACTTCTAAGTATCATGTATGAATAACTATTGTCCAGTTCGATCACGCTTCTTCCTCTTATTTTGATTTTATCCACACACAATAACGCTCTGTTTCTTTCTTTTATACAGTGTCACACTTGGACCTCATGGATGGATTCTCGGGTTAAAACTAAATCCTCATTTTTGCTTCAAAGACATTCGGATACAGTTGTGGGTGAGGCATCAGATTCTTTCTTTTATCCAGTGTATTACACTTGGACCTCATGGACGGATTTTACTGATAGGTTTTCCCTCAAGGTTACCCATGTAGACATCAACGCTAAAACAAAGCAAAATCTCATAACAGTAGCCATGGTAGAGCTCCTCAATACAAGTTTTTTTCATGTGAATATCCTACAATGGATATGATTTAGATGCCCAGAGCTCTTTATTTATATGGAAAATTTTCTGACTTGGTCGTTGAGATCTCTTTAGCTTCGGGTTTCATAGGGTATGAAAACTTGACATGCCAGGGCTTCGTTCGCACTGATTATTGTTTTTATCTACAAGAAAGTGAACTGCAGAATTAACACAATCACAACACAAACTATGGTACTAGATTTCATTCAGACACAGTCTTGACTGTTTGCACTTGCAGACATTTTAACTTAGCAAACTAGGCCACAAACCATGCATTCATTACACATATATTCAAGCCTCAATAAAGCAAAAATCAATGTATCTGTACACACTAAGTTCATAGGCCTTCCCAGTTTTAGCTACCAAAATCCATTGGAAATAGAAAATTCAAGATAATTGTTCTTTCCAATAAGCATATCATAGGAATAGCCATATGGATAAAATAAATTATAATAAGGTTGGTTAGTACAAAGAATTATTTTCATATATTTAACGATGGTCAAACCGAAAAAAGTAATAAAATATACAAGGTTCTATGAAAGAGGTACGAGTGTTATTTAGAATATTGTCTTCAATAATTTGTCTATAAAACTGAGACAATTGTACAAACAACTATTACAATTATCACATAGTGAATTTAGATCCTCAGAATTCTAGAACCATTATATTACAGATTCTATTCTAGACCTTGGTCAAACAAAGGAACAATTGTAAGCATAGAAGGAAAACCAATATTACGAAAATTCTGATAACAACAACAAATATTTTTTCCATTTGATTTTTTTTTTTATAAATTCGATATAGGGGACAATGATTTATTAACCCACTCAGCATATAGAGACCGTGAAGGTATACTAACAAATAAATATAACAAAAAATATATAAGTTATACCATGTATGACAAACGTGTCTCAATACTATTAAATTCCAAATTTATAAGTGAGGCTAATCACCAAAACTTAAACAAGAAACTTGACCCCATCATGCAGGTCCCACCTGTGTAACCAAGAGTCAAGAGTTAAACCTTGCTCGACCAGGGTGATCGGTTAATGAAATATAATAATGTTAGAATGAAGGGTGGTTATACCTATGTAGAGTCGGAAGCAGGCATGGCAGGTGGATGGTACATGGCTTGGCTAAGGGTTGGTTGTTTTCATTTATTTTCAATTATGTTAACTTGCCCATATAATGCAAATGGGCCCACTATTCGAAAAAGAAAAGCAGGATTGATACACGTAGGAAAGCAGGTCGACAATGGTTGTGTTGGCTTTGGTAATCCAACGAAATCAACTCCAACCACTTACAACTAACAAAGAGGCTTCCTAGATCAACACTCTAGCTACATAATCACCTACCAGATCATTTATTCGGAATAGCCAAAGAGGCCCCATTTCTTCATTTCTATCATAAGAATTTTCATCTTTCCACCTCTATCTAGAAATTCAATCCCAGTGAACAATTGTTTGGGTCAAAGTTTTGGATAAGGGTGAATATTGATAGTCAAATAGATTCAGGCTGGGATTGGAAGTGGGCTCTGTCGATGAATTCAAAGAATCAGTGGACATGCCTGAACAAAATAGTCTACAATTGTAACGACTGGTAAATAACTTTACTTCCTTCCTTCTAGTGCTCCAGTTAACAACTTTGGCTACCAATGCGATCTTTTAGAGGGATGAAGACAATCGAACTAGACAGTTGAACTTCTCATCCAACCAAAAAACAAATGAAAATTGCAAGATATTGTTGGCCTGAGTGCAATTAAACAATATTGCGGTTGTAATGTAAGGAAGTAGTATTTTGAACCCCTTTTCCTCTACAGCTCTGCAACCCATAATGATGTGCTTGTTGTCCTCTAAAGGCCAATGGCAAGAATAGAGAGGCAATGATGGAAGCATTTAAGAAAAAACATGATGACATGCATAAAAAATGGGATTCTATCAAGAATTCCAACACACAGTTGGAGGAAAATTTTTCCCAGGCATGGCAGGTAGCATTAGGTCACAAAAAGGTCATTGAAGCTAGAAATTCGGTTTGGCATAGAATAATAATAGAGTTGCTAGGATTAATAAGGCAAATCAAATTATTTTCTTAGTATAATGATAAATAAAAAGAAATAAGGGAGTTTATTTATAATTCCAGTGCCACAATCATAGCCAAGGCGCAAATGGCTAATGATTTCTTAAAGGTGTTGGATGTTATAGAGACAAACCACTCGAGGTCTTTAGGGAATGATGGCAGGACCCAAGTCAAGAGGGATTATAAGAAATTTCCAAATAAGGATATCACTCTTAGCAAGCTGACACCAATGATGTAAGTCTCCCGGAATGATTTTCATTTGTTCAATGGAATATTGGAGGAGATGGTATAATTGGACCTCCCTTCATTATAGAATAGGGAGGCACCCAAGTCCCAGAGGAAGACTTGCTTCCTAGCATGCATCACAGAAGATTGTAAGTCAAGGAGATTGAGGACCTAAAAAAATCCCTCGCAACTTAGCCAGCGTTGTGAATGTTGGAGCCCTCTATATCTATTTTATCAAATATATATTCCCTAAATAATTCCTATAAGGAAATATCAAACCACAATATGACTGATCTAGATCTGGAAGCCCACTCCATTTTTAGATTCATGGGCCATGAAACAAGACTGGAAAACATAGTGAAGTTGATGCCCCAATTTAGAGGACAGCTTCGCACATCTCAACAGAAGACCACATCACAACCTTCCAAGATTACACGGATACCTTCTTTGTGGAATATGATGATGTTTTTTAAAGAATGTTTTCCCATTCCTTGGAAGGAAAGGCTATAAAATGGTTTAGGAGCTTGCCTATTGATTCTATAAGGCATTGGGCCCAGCTCCTTGATAAATTATTGAAGAAGTGGAGTGTTAAGAAGAAAAATAGTTATTATTTCATAGAATTTAACACCCTAAAAATAAATAATGGTGATACAGTGCCTGAATTCACAAATAGATTCTACAAGCTTTATCACATAATACCTCAAGAAGTGTGGTACAGATTTCAAACTCGTAGTCATACCTTGCTCTGCTTCTGCAACAGTAATAGATCATGCAATATTTATCACATAATACCTCAAGAAGTATTGTTCGATTTCAAACTCGTAGTCATACCTTGCTCTGCTTCTGTAGCAGTTTTTTGTGAGGAAAAACTCAAACTCAATACCTTAAGGAAGAACTACCAGGATACCAACTATTGTGGAGAGGGGAAAAGGGAAAAGAAGAAGAGAGAAGAAGAACAGAATGTCCCCAATCCTAAAACCATTCAGGACATGTTGAATGCCAAAGACAAAGAAAGTAAGCAACAGAAGGACAAGGTCACTCAAAAGTGAAATTTTGGTGATCCCATGAAGCATAATGATTTCATACAGCTCACACGAGCTAGATATGTTTTCAATGTAGAGAACTATCAAAAGGCCAGTGATTTTGGGCAACTTAAGGCACGACTAGAAGATATTGAGTCACAACAAGGTTTTCTCACCCCTATACAGGCTCTTAAAGAAAATGCTGAACTCAAGTGCCAAGTTCAAGATTTGGAGTGGAAATTTCATGATGCCAAGGCCGAAAGGGTTGTTCCAATAATACCTTCACCCTCAGTAAATCACAATGATTTGGTGGTATATTTGAGAGCTTAGCTAAAGAGTTTTACTCAGTAGGTTAAGCAATCTGAGAGCATATTCATTGAGAATAGTGAACAAACAAATGCTCTAGAGGCCAACAGCAAGAATAGATAAGCAATGATGGAAGCATTTAAGAAAAAACATGATGACATGCATAAACAATGGGATTCTATCAAGAATGTCTATACATAGTTGGAGGAAATTTTTTCCCAGGCATAGCAGGTAGCATTAGGTCACAAAAAGGTCATTGAAGCTAGAGATTTAGTTTGGCATAGAATAATAACAGAGTTGCTTGGATTAATAAGGCAAATCAAATTATTTTCTTAGTACAATGATAAATATAAAGAAATAAAGGAATTTATTTATAATTCCAATGCCACAATCATAGCCAAGGCGCGGATGGCTAATGCTTTCTTAAAGGTGTTCTATGTTATTGATACAAATCACTTGAGGTGTTTAGGGATTGATGGCAGGACCCAAGTCAAGAGCGATTGTAAGACATTGCAAAATAAGGAGATCACTCTTAATAAGTTGACACCGATGATGCAAGCCTCCTGGAATGATTTTCATTTGTTCAGTGGCAGATTGGAGGAGATGGTGTAGTTGGACCTCCGTTCATTATAGAATAGGGAGGCACCCAGGTCCCAGAGGAAGACTTATTTCCTAGGATGCATCACAGAAGAGTGGAAGTAAAGGAGATTAAGGACCCAAAAAAATCCATCACAACTCAGAAAGCGTTGCGAATGTTGGAGCCCTCTATATCTATTTTATCAAAGATATATTCCCTAAAGAATGCATATAAGAAAATAGCATACCACAATATGACTGAGCTAGATCTGGAAGCCAGCTCCATTTTCATATTTCATAGGCCATGGGACAAGATTGGAAAACATAGTGAAGTTGATGCCCCAATTCAGAGGACAGCTTCGCTCTTCTTAGCAGAAGGCCACATCACAACCTTCCAAGATTTCACTGATACCTTATTTTTTGAAGATGATGACGTTTTTTAAATAATGTTTGCCCATTCTTTAGAAGGAAATGTTATAAAATGGTTTAGGAACTTGCGTACTAATTCTATAAGGCACCGGGCCCAGTTCCTTGATACATTATTGAATAAGTGGAGTGTTAAGAAGGAAAATAGTTATTATTTCACAGAATATAACACCCTAAAAATAAATAATGGTGAGACAGTGTCGCTGGCTAGATGAATAATTTTCACACAGACTGTGAATTCCACTACAGACATAGAATCAACATCTAAGAAACCCATTAAAAGGCTAGTAGTAGTACATACCATTGTCATTTCCCTTCATTCTAATATGGAGTGAAACTATTATAGCATGACCTGACTAAGAAATTGGATGAATTGTGTTAAGCCCTCTAGTTAGTCAAACCAGCAGAAGCACCTACTTCACCCAACCGTCCTACCAAGAGTTCAACACCAAGATCCTTCTCACCAATATTGAGTCCTAGCTGAAGTGTATCATGTGGCACAGAGAAGAGGGTCCTTCAAATCAATTTTATGTCATTAACAACCCAAAAATCCATAGTTACTACTATATATCCACAAGCGCTTCCATATGTGGAGATCAAACTATCACAGTTGTCATTGCATAGCTCCAAAACTATATGGTAACCACAATGGATGATTTGGGTGACCGTCATCAGGGTCTTGGCTTCACCTACTCATATTTTTAGTGACCTCACTAGAATGAATTTTCTTCCCAGGCTTCCTTTGCAAGCCCGGTGGATGATCTATAATTAATGCATTCCCACTGATGAGACAGAAGCCCCAAAGAAGATACCTATGGAAACCAAGATTACTAAGGTCCAAGAAGTGGTAAAAGTATTGAAGACTCAGAGCATCGAGCAACAAGAAAATTGAAAGAAAAAACCTACTCTAGGGAATATTTAACTTGAGCAGTAGATTGCAGCATCCAAAGATTTGTTTCATAAGATGAAAGTTGGCATAAAGGGACGTTCTAGCATCATAAACACCATTTTTCTCCTCCGGATGCACCTCCAATGCATTCCATAGATGCACACAATGGATCAAGATGAAATCAAATTCAAGAGAACGAATAGTATCTATCCAAACTTCCCATGTCTGCATGGAAATATTCTTTGACACGTATTTTTCCTCTTACCTTATAAATTGCATCAACTAGGACAAATTATTGGAAGCTATCCTTCAAAGCTATGACATTCGAAGAAAAATTCGAGCATATATATTTAGTTTTCACTGAGGTACAGAATAAAGTCACTAATGTTATGAAATTAGGAGAGACAGTGAAACCACAACCCCAATCGGCTACCAAAGAGGGCATTGCCTAGCTTACATAGGAACTGGATATGTTGCTTTAGTCATTTTTCAGACTTGTATTTTCAGTTTCAAAACTTTGTTGGATAGTTGTAGCTAGAGCTCCTATCAGTGAGATTATTTTTCCTATGTGAAACTCATTAACTTGAGGGTGAGCCAAAAATAGTCTTGAGGCATGTTGGTGCTATATTTTTTTATTAGACAATATGCCACAAAGTCAAACTACACGAGACTATGGATATACAATAAGATCTGTATCTACAGCTATATATTCCTTAACAGATGAAACAATTGTTAGGATTTATGCTTCAACATAATCTATGGATGCATCCTCTAAATAAGTAACTAATAAGCCATTATTCCTAAATAAAATTAAAGAGGTAATGTGCTAAGAGTAATGAAGAAACAAAAAAAACTATCATCTAAGTCATCTCCTGCAAAGAAATCATCCAAAAAATAGATGCACATTACTGATAATGTAAGATATGGGGTTTCTTGAATTGTTGTGTTGCTTCATCAGTACCTCTCCTATGGTAATCTGGACATCTGTGCTTGGTGTCGCATGTGTCTGTGTTGGAATATTGGATCCAAGGCTTCATGCATCGAATGGCGTAGGGGTATCGTCTCGGCCGACGAACCTCTAATTAAACACGAGACAGAGAATCGATATAAATAAGGGTTGGTGGTGATTGTTTGTTTCATGCACGTTGTATGCCAGTGGGTGAAACAACACTGCCTACATCTAATAGACTAGTGAAAAAGCTTATTGAAGAAGAGTCTAAGTGATGAAGGGACAGATACATGGCCAAACCTACCAGAAGTGCCCGTACCAAGAAAGAGGCATATTTGGTAAGAGATCCATTCATTATAGATCCATATACTTCTTTTTCTTATTGAGGGCCTATAGCTTACTTCTAAGCTTCACCCAACAAATAGATGCACAAAAAAGGGAAATTATAAGCCTGATATTGAAATTACCATTGAAGCCCTCAACATAAGCAAATGTTACAGCATATATAGGACCTGTAGATCATCCCACATCAATTCTAGCAGAACCTACCTTCGTCCATAAGGTATGCACGGGTATGTTGAAGTTCTAGTTCGGTCCATATCAAATTTACATGGGCGATATAAGTAATCCTGAAGCAGGGTATTGCATGGGTTATGCCTGTAATAGGATGTGAGGTCTCAATATCCATATCGAATTTACAGGGGCAATCAAATTTACTGGGGTGGTCGAATTTACTTGGGCAATATAAGTAATCCAGAAGAAATTATGTTGCTTTCATTTATGCAATTTATTCAGCTTCTCTGCAGGCTAGGATATGGGTCAGGGTCGGTTGTATTTTTCTTCCCTGCTTCTAATACTTGCTTCTTCCAACATGGCTAGTACATGTAGCCGCCATCTAGTCCAGCTGCAGCTAGCTTGATAATTCTTATTATACATAATATAGGGGAGAGGCTTTTATTGTTGTGCAAGGACCAGTACTAGTTATAGTACTGGTCCCACACATCCATCAAAAAAACATCATAAACTCACTAAAATATGCACATAAATACTTTATATTAAGTAATATAAGTTATATAAATATGTCCAAAATGGGCCCAGATACTGACTGGACCAAAAATTGTCAAACACCAAACCTTAACATCACAAGTTGAAAAGACTTATTGTCTCAAGTACCTCCAGTTTTGAATTACCAAATAAGTCAAAATGCACTACAAAACATTACATTTATTTCCATCCAAAAGTACACATGTCCCATCAAACAACCACCCATTGATTTTGCGTTGGAGCAACACATCCCATTGTTGGGTAACACCTACACAAGAATAGGTGAAATTTGTGTCAGCCATATCGACATATGTGTTTAACCATTCAACCTACTGAAGAAAATAAATAACACCATTCAATTCAGGAAATAGTTCAGAGGATGCAATAAATGACACCAACCCTTTCAATTCAAGTATTAAACACAACAACCCTTTTAATTCATGAATTAAATTCAGAAAATCACAAGGATCAACCATGAAATCTTATCAGCCATTAGATCGTGTACAAATCAATCCACAACACAGGTTTGAATTTGGGAGATGGAAACCCATGCCAATCTTCCCTACCAATTAAATTATAGATCATAAAACTATAAAACATCAACCCTTACTATTTTTCATTTGAAACATTCATTCTACTCATCAGTTGCTGCAGACATACAATTAGAGTGTTCACATACAATCAAACTGTTAAGATAGTGTTACTTACATTTTTCAGACATACAATCAAAATGTTCAGATAATGTTACATTCATTATATTCATTAGTTGTTGGAGACATACAAACAGAGTGTGTGCACAGTGTTACATTCATTCTCTTCATCGGTTGCTAGAGACATACAGGTTTTTGTTGAATAATGTTATTATATTCAGTACTTTATCATTATTTTAATTGAGAAACCATGTTAAGCTTATAAGTTATAGATCATATACCTGTTATTATTTGATTATTGGAGCTTAGTTCAATTTGTTACCATATAAAACTAGTAACGATTGCACCATAATCAATCACGTAACTTTATGGCTTCTATCCTCATAGCCTAGACAAATCAATCAAGGAAATCCCACAATCATGCAAGAGAAAGCTAGAAACAGTGTAAAAATCTGAAATGTTGACAATGAAGGAAGAGATCATAATTCCACAGATAGATAGATAAATGGACACAGACTGATAATAATTCCATAAATAGATAGATATATGGACACAAACTGCACTCGTCTAGAAATTAGGAAGTTGCTCAATTTAAAAACTTTCAGCTTCTGTTTCTAATACCTGTCTTTGTTTCTAAGTTATATTTAAGGTCTGACTAGAAGGATCATGAATAAAACAGAGCTCATGCAAACACTCTTAGAAGTCCATTTACAACACAAGAAGTCAACTTCTAATTTTTGTTTTAGAAGAGTAAACCAAGGCTTCAACATAGTTAAACCTATTGTAAGAGGTTGAGATCGTGAAGAGACTAAGAAGAATTCTTTAGAGTTCCTTATTACCACTATATGGGTTTGAAATCTAGAAATATGAAGTTTGAATTTTTCATAGGTATATATATAGAGAAATCTCTTCATTATTGTTCAGAAATCCGAGAAGGTATAAGGCTCACCATTAGGAAACATAGAAGCATAATTAGGATTGGTTCACCATTAGGAAGCATAGAAGCTTAATTCAGACTCAAAAAAGTGAAGAGTCAACATCAACAACTCAAGACTTTGCAAATAGATCATAACCTCAAAAAATATTCAGAAACACACAGATATGCAATATATTTAATTTTTGACAAAAACACTTTTTGGCCAAGTTTTAGAAAAGTTATTCAGCATTTCAAAAAAAAATGAACTCGATTTTTTCACTAATTTTTTGACATTCACCCCAGTTGAAGTGAGCTTTTCATATGTTTTCAGCATCAAATTTTATTGCCAGGTAGAGTATGACTAACAAGAATTTGAGATTTTTGCAAGTAAAACTGCTATGTTAGAAAATACCATAATCATACCAGTATTGACTCTTGAGCAAGGTTTTTTTTCTCATTACTATGAAAATACAATGGTGGTGCTCATGCCAAATTAACTCTCAAGATGGAACCATCCAGTGCTTCTGTAGTTTTCTCTAAAATTTAACCATTGTAATTTGTCCAACAGTGAGCAATGTGTATAAAATATCATGTTGTTCCATTTCTTATACCATTTCATATACCATACATATTATTTCATTTCATTTTATTTGGCACTACTACATATACAAGAAGTTCTTTTAGATGAACCTAGTTGTGCAAGAGTCTAGTTGTCCTCTGCCACCAGTACAAAGGCTTCAATATGAACTTAACCAAAAAATATGAATGTCCTATCTAGTTAGATTTTATTTCCAAGTCAATACCTCTATGGAAGTGACTGTAAAAATCATCCTTAGAGAAAGTTTTATTGTGTGTAAATAGTTTCATAAAGCATTCAAACCTTTCCCCCAATAGATGGAATTTAAAAAAGTCACTGAACTTGTCTTCATGAAGCCAAA
This sequence comes from Pinus albicaulis, assembly GCA_034641835.2. NCBI lineage: Eukaryota > Viridiplantae > Streptophyta > Pinopsida > Pinales > Pinaceae > Pinus > Pinus albicaulis. Next base: position 1,011,530,583 of record CM076582.1, on the reverse strand, counting down.
AATTATGTGTTCAATTCCATAGGCCAATTCCATTTCAAATGTGATGAAATTTCTTTATAGAAACTCCAGATCTCGTGTACTCTCCATTGACTATTTTCATGGCATATGTAAATGGATAGAAGTTAGAACTGTATATATGCCAAGTTTTTTTTATTGTAGTTACTTTAGCTCTAGCTTTCCCCTAAGTCACTATGTTCAATGAACAAAATCATTGAAGTTCGAAGTAAGGCTCAGAACAAGACTAGTAAGCAGTGCCTTACAATATTCCATTGTTCCCACAGCCACACACATGGTTCAACCTCTCTTTAAAACTATCTAAAACTATGCCAGCTTCCAAATTTTGAATCATATGTTGAATCATTGTTCCCACATCCACACACATGTCTCAACCTCTCTTTAAAAATTTCTAAAACTACTATGCCAACAAGTATAAAATAGGGGTTGAACTACCATGAATAAAACAGAGCTCATGCAAACACTATTAGAATTCCATTTACAACACAAGAATTCAACTCCTAATTTCTATTTTAGAAGAGTAAATCAAGGCTCCATCATCTTTAAACCTCACACTTGTCAAATTCCAATCACAAATCAAATTAGGGTTACACTTGTCTCTTGCACAATAAGAAGTTCAGCTTTCCCACTGAAAATAGAACTAGTCTGTAAGGTTCTAGGGAAATTTTTTCCCTATGTTTTTGTTATTCCACTAGGGTTTTCAAGAAATTTTATTTATGTTCAAAATAAAAAAAATGGAAAAGTTGCCTACACAAATGCAAGAGTTCACAACAAACAACAGATAATTCGATGTTGCTTACAACCATGTTGTTAACAATCAATAGGTATCACTTATCTTTCTCATGTTGATATTAGAATTCATACATAATTGAAATACAGTATAGTGCAAATCATTCAATAATTAAAAGTAACAATGTAATCCAAATTCAATTGTTCAGGTAAAGCAAGTTTGTTCCACTGCAGTGTCAATTAACTCACAAAATTCTTCATTGATATGAATGGATTACTAGGTTTGGTTTTAGCATTAAGAAAAAATCCTTGCTAATAACATAGTATACACTCATATGCAACCTAAACTCTTTTGAGTAAAATACCAAGTTGCCTACACAAATGCAAGAGTTCACAACAAACAACAGAAGATTCGATATTGTTAACAGTCAATAGGTAATACTTATATTTCTCATGTTGATATTAGAATTCATAGATTAATACAATTTACTCTTTACAGTTGTGTTGTAACACTTATCAAATTTCTTACTCATGTTGTACTCGAACACAATTTTAAATCATAATTTCATGGTTAATCTGTAGATTATTGGATCCATGCCAAGATTTTATATTGCAGATCGGATAAGGAACCAGAGGCAAGGCACAAGGGGGGCGCAATTCATCGGATGAGGATGGGGCGGTGATATCAATGCTCCCAATGCTCCTAGCAATGTCGTTGAAAAGGACTCTATGGTAGCAGATCATCCCAGCCCACCATCAACCACAGAGCCACCTTCAACCACAATGCAATTTGCAAGTTCAACAAATAAAATCAGTGCCATCAGAGGTTGGACAAAGTAATACATGCTTGCTGCAATTGATGGCATCGATTTTAAGGAATATTTAATCTGTGCATCTGCAAAGAAACATGGTATTTCTACCTCTAACATACATTATTGGATAAATGGGTTGACTAATATAAATCGTAGTGAACTGAATATGGGAAAACTAGATTTTTTGTGCTAGCTCCCTCATCAGCATAAAATAAATGTGTTTAAGATCGTCTCAAATTAGTAAGTTGTGAAAGGATTTATGTGTCAAGTTTTATGTAATTTATGAGAAATTTCTTAAGTTAATGTGTTGTTAAAAACACATTTGTAGCAAGTAAATTTTATAGAAATAACACACAGAAAACACATTATACAATAGGTGATAACGGAGTTCACTCCTCCTGGGCTACATCTCCATGGACCTGCTTCAATGGCTTGGCCCTCTTTGGATTAATGGTCAATTACCGGATTACATGCACCTACAATGCTATAATGGCTTTGAAACTTGCTCCATTGGATTCATAAGACCCAAAAACCTCAAAATAGGCTCTTCTGGCTCTGAAAATTGTCATCTAGTGGACTAGGCATGACCTCCTCTCTTGGTCGCCCTTGGCTTCTTTAATCTTAAAATTGAAAAAAACACTTACATAAGTGCGCCTCTACCTCTGCACCCTACACCATCATTCTCATAGCATCCAAATCATCTATGATTGACTCTTTCTAAGCCTAACTTGGTCGAAATATGCCAAAGTTATGGCCTCTTCAATGTTTCCTAGAAAAAATCCACCAAAAATGGAGTAACTATAGTTAACCCCGACAAAACTGGAGGTGGCGCCAAAATTAGTGGACTCTGCCAAACCTAATCTGCAATTAAATTTCAGATTAGTTTAAGATATGTGCGCAGTTAATGAGTTTTAGCGCTAATTGTGCAATCAACAAAAATCCGAATTAAAAATCAAATTAGCGCTTTAAAATGTGATTAAGGTTAAATAAATGTGTTTAATGTGTTAAACATGTGCTTAAAATTGGAGCTCTCGTCATTGGTCGCGTTGTGTGGTCCCATGGACTGAGTTCTGGCCCTCTTAACTCCACCATGCAATATTTTAAAACATAAATATAAGCCGACACCCACCATGGTTAAGTTATGATGTGTAGGAGAGGTGGTAATGTGTGGTGTTTGTGTGGGGGAGGTCGCGGGGTCAACCCCAACCTCCGCCCTTCTGCCAATACATAAAATTTTACTCCATATAAAATATGAATTTTGACCTAGACTTAAACAATTTCAGCCTTGGAAGGGGGGGCACATGGTGGCCTCCAGGCTTGCCACATGTCCTCTTCCCATTGGCTCCTCCCAAATAAAATAAAAACGTGACACATCACCCACTTAAAAACCATCTATAAATTGACACTTGGCATAGTGTCATTGGGTGAAATGAAGGAATATTCCCATAATATTATTTTCTTCTAACTAGGCTACCATGTCACCTTTCTATCCTTTTCTGCAAAATTTTTAGTTGTTTAGGAAAACGAACAGCGGGCTCTATCTTCCTCTTACATACTCTATTTTGAGTGAAACAAAGTGTGCCAGATTCCTAGCGACGAGATCTATCTATTCGTTTTGGTTTGGAGTGATTATGAGCACTTCGAATTTTTAGCAAATTTTTGCCCCTAGTCCAGATTCTGATCACTCCTTGCCACTAACAGACTTTTGGACCCACAAAAGTTGGTTATCTGATAATATCTTAATACTCTTCTCTTTCCCAAGTTCTATCAACTTGATTTTACTTGGAAAAATTGCCATGACAACCACCTGGGTTCACTAACATGCCTTGCCTTGCAAATGGATTAGCACTTCAACCAATGTCCTCCTTTTGTTGTTGACCCAATCCAACACTTTTTGGCTGCTTGTTGACTAATTAAACACCTTTTTGTACCAAAGTGATCCCTCGGTGCTTGGAAAAGTGACTGATGTCCTTCCCACTGAGAATATTATTCCTCCTTTTCACACACATGCATTCGATGCAAGCTTCTCCTTGGAAACCACTTTTCAAAGTTAAGCCCATCTGAGTGAACTACAACAATGAGTTCTAATATCAGTAATCACAAGAAAATAAATGACCATTATTTTCACCTCCACGGTTCCAAATTCCACATCTAGAAGAATGCATTCTCCATCTCTTTCGCTTCTTGGCATCAACACATGAAATGGTCTATAATGGATGTTGTTTTGGCTGCAAACTTTTTTTGGCATCTTGTCCCTCTTTCTGCTTCTTGATTCCATCATCCTCCGGTATTGACATGTTGATCATGCCATGATTTGAGAATGAAGGATTATCATGAGCCTCTCGCTTAATATTGGACCTTCCAAAATCCTAAGACATCTTGTCACAAGCACAACCATTAATCTTGAAAAACACATCATGCAAGAAACACAACTTGACGACCTCTTCCTTTTGCTCCTTCAAAGCAACAAATGTCACATCATGTGAACATCTCCATGTGATCTTACATCTTTGTGTACAAAATTATCGATCAAACACAAGTTGACAAAACATGCCTCTTCAAACAATTGACTCTCAAGTCAAACAAAAGCATGTACAAATTTCCATCTTTGCTGCATCTAAGTGAGTCAACATAACTCTACTTTTCCAACATCTTTATTCATGCAACATGCAGCATACTTTCAAGAGAAAATAAATGCATTCAATTGGCAAAGAAATGCATCAATAAGGCAATATTTGCATCAATCATAAAAAGGAATTCAAGGCCTTAATTTCTTAAGAAATCTAACCATATCTTTCCAAACCATTTCAATGGTGTTTCTTTCAGTTGCACTTCATCATGTGAATGATCATAACCCACATCAATTATGGAATCCTCTTTTCCATTCCTATCAAGATCTCTCTCCACCTTCTTCAAATTTCATGGATGAATTGTTGGATACAAAGTCCAACACTTGTCTACAAGATGACCTTTCTTATGGCAATGAGTGCAAAATAATTGCATCTTCTTTTCAACATGATTTTCTTTATCCAATGGACCTTTGGATTTTTGTCTCCTTTGTTTTGAAAGTTTCTTGTGTATGGCTATCTTATTCCAATATCTCAAAACATTATGGCTATTCAAACCACAAAAGGAACATGTAAACTTTCTCCAAATCTTATGTGAATATTTACCATGTTTATCATAATCAAAAGCAACTTGATTAAAGGCATATTTATACCTTGCACATTCACCTTTGTCGCCTACTTGAGGAGGTGAATTTGATGAGGTAGTGGCTCTATTCGGAATACCGACAATGGCTTCAATGGTTTTAGAGCTTTCAACATCCTCTTGTTTTCCATTTACATTAGTTGCATGCTCATGAGCATCTTCTTGCAAAGTGGGTGTAAAACTTTTGCATTCCTCATGAATACAAACTTCACAAGCTTGAGGTAATGAACATGTAATGAAAGTCCTTCTTGGAACACCTTCATATGCCTCCTTGGCTTTAGAGCATTCTCCTTCATGTTGTCAATAACCAAGACCCAAATACCTAGGCCTTTCCTCAACAACAATTGGATCAGCTATTCCTTGTGCATGTTTACCCAATCCTTTACCTTCATAGCCCATATTCATTAATAATTTGGACCCTATTCCTCTAGTGTGTCTTTCAAAATCACCTACACATTCATTTTGAGAATAAATAGAAGGTAAACTTGATTTGCATACCTCTTTTTCATGCACATACTTGGCTAAGGTTTCCTTTCCAATATGGATCTGAGTCTCCACCTCATTCATCTTTTCAAGAAGCTCTGGATTCTCCTCCTTCATGGTCATCAACTTCTCTTGAAGTATGATTCTCTCCCTCTTATCTTCATACATCTCTTGCACCATATCATTCATGATGTAGATCTTCTGCAACATCTATTTATAAAAGAATTTTGCTAAGGAAGATTGACTATAAATAATGCTTGATGAAGTTTCCATCACACTTGTAATGCCTAAAAATCTTATTTGCTGTGATTTGAGAGTTGGTTCCTCAATATTGACCTTCTTCTGAAGAGAAGAGATACACATAAACTTGCACACAGTTAAATTCCCCTTGAACAAATAAAAAACCAATAGTTAATTCTCTAGCTAACCTTAGCAAGCCATCTCAGGGCTAAAATGAGATAAACTATGCTCTGATACCAACTTGAGCTGAATATGGGAAAATTAGTTTTGTTGTGCTAGATCCCTCATCAGTACAAAATAAATGTGTATAAGATCGTCTCAAATTAGCAAGTTGTGAAGGGATTTATACGTCAAGTTTTGTGTCTTTTATGAGTTATTTCTTAAGTAAATTAGTTGTTAAAAACACATGTACAACAAGTAAATTTTAGAGAAATAATACACAGCAAACGCATTACACCATAGCTAATAACAGAGTTCACCCCTCCTCGGCTACATCTCCATGGACCTGCTTCAATGGCTTGGCCCTCTTTGGATTAATGTTCAATTATCTGATTACATGCACCTATATTTATCCAATGACTTTGCAACCTGCTACATTAGATTCAAAAGACCCAAAAACCTCAAAATGGACTCTTCTGGCTCTGAAAATGGTCTTCAAGTGGACTAGGCATGACCTCCTCTCTTGGTCACCCTGGGCTTCTTTAATCTTCAAATTGAAAAAAAAACGCTTACATAAGTGTTGCTCTGCCTCTGCACCCTACACCATCAGGCTCATAACATCCAAATCATCTATGATTGACTCTTTCTGAGCCTAATTTGGTCGAAATATGCCAAATTTATGGCCTCTTCAATATTTCCTAGAAAAACTCAACCAAAACTGGAGTAACTCCAGTTAACCTTGACAAAACTGGAGGTGTCGCCAAAATTAGCAGACTCTACCAAACCTAATCTGCAATTAAAGGTCATATTAGTTTAATATAAGTGCACAGTTTATGAGGTTTAGCGCTAATTGCGCAATCAACAAAAATTTGAATTAAAAATCGAAATAGCGCTTTAAAATGTGATTAGGGTTAAATAAATGTGTTTAACTTTTTAAACCTGGGCTTAAACTCAGAGCTCCCGCCTTTGGTCGTGTTGCGTGGTCCCGTAGAGGGTTGGCCCTTTGGGGCTAGCCCTCTTAACCTCCGCCATGCGATATTTTAAAACATAAATATAAGCCGACACCCAACATGGTTAAGTTTTGATGTGTATGAGAGGTGGTAACATGTGGTGTTTGTGTGGGGGAGGTCGCAGGGTCGATCCCATCCTCCACCCTTCTGCCAATACATAAAAATTTCTCCATATACAACATGAATTTCGACCTTGGAGGGGGAGTGGGGGGCATGTGGCGACCTCCAGGATTTCCATGTGTCCTCTTCCCATTGGCTCCTCCCAAATAAAATAAAGAGTGACAAATTTTTTAGTTGTTTAGGAAAACGAACAGTAGGCTCTATCTTCCTCTACGAATAGATATGACGATTGGTTCATCAATACCAAGATTTTAACTATTTAAAGGTAAAACTCAACTAAAAAATTATATACATAATTGTGAACCAGGTGCATGCATGGTTTCACATCCATGTGCATGGATGACAAAGGAACTATTCCTTAATTGGATTTGCCACTTTTTTGCTTTTGTACCAGGTGGTGTCTCACCTAAAAACAGACAGTTACTGATTTTAGATAGTTTTGGAAGCCACATGGATGTGTAGACAATCGAGGAGGCCAATAATTTTGGCATTGACCTGTTAAAATTTTCAATTCATATCACTCACCGATTGCAGCCCCTTGATGTCAGCATGTATGGGCCTTTCAAGAACTATTTTAGGGTCGAGAAAGCTTCATGGATGGCAAAGAGTCTAGGGGTGGAAGTAAAGAGGTTTGCACTAGCTGAGCTTGAAAGTAAAGCATTGAAAAGGGCTCTCACACCTTCTAATATCAAGGTTGGATTTAGGAGGACTGGTATATGGCCACTTAATGTTGATGTTCTTATGCATGATACTAGTTGTACCCAAGCATTTGAAGTGGAAGGTCAAGAAGTAGAGAACTTACAAGACCATGTCGGTGCACAAGAAGATGTAGCTGCTGCTGAAGGTATAATGTCCCTTTCTGAAGGGTTTTTCTATGGTGTTGATGATGAACATGTCAGTGAGACATAGTTTAGTCATGAACCAACTAACAATATCAATGAGGTTGACACTCCCTCTAAACCACATGAAGTATGCATGTGATATTCCATGTGATGCAGTTGATCAAGGGAATGAAAATGCAACAAAATTAAACAATGAGCAATTGAGAATGTCAACCCAAGTAAGCGCACCATCATGGTTGGCAGAGGCCTTGATGAATATCACTGGAAATAATGTGTCTACCACCAATGAGGAAATAATGGGCATGCCTTGACAACCATCAGAGTTTAACACCAAACTTGTTCATTATTTTTTGGACAATAGATCACTGGAAGAGGAGACTATTCAGCATGAATTACCTGAAGAAGACAACAGTGGGGGCCAATCAGTGGTCTCGGAGATTGAAAGCCAAGTGCCAAGTCCTGAGGAGCATGGGACAACAAAAAATCAGATATTACTCGGTGTGTTCCTAAAGCTACCAGTAGAGAGAGTGAAGGCCTCATCAAGGAACTCAACATCAAATGATATTCATTTTGGTAGGAGCTCATAATTGCTCACATCTGAAGATTATATGAATTTAATGTTCGAGTCTGAACGTAAAAAGAATGAAATTCAGGAAGATAAAAAGAGAGAATGAGTTAGCCAATGAAAATAGAGTTGCAAGGATTGCAACAGCATAATATTGAGCAAAGGAAAGGCTGGAAAGACAAAAATCAAAGGAATATAAGGAACATCAAAATAAATTGGCAAGGAAAGAGAGAGAGGCAAGAAATGTTCAGTGAGAGTTGGAAAAAGGAGGAGGGGTGCCAAGCAAGGAAGACCATGGTCCAAGTCAGTTTGAGGAAAATAGGTTGATTTCTAACATGGTGGACCACATTTCAGAGCAGACACCATCATACCAAGACCTAATTAACATCCACGTCCCCCGCTATCAGGCATGGATTATGCCCACATCTTATACCCCAACCAGTGCATGTTTGAATCCTAACTATTTTTATATGACACCTGCACTCAGTGTTGGGGTTAGTAACACAAGTGGAAACTTGGGATACTCAGTCCCACCATGGATACAATGAGAAATTTGGAGTTAATCATATGCAAACTGTGATATTCCTTTTTCAGGAATTTCAGCAATCTCACCACTGAGGACGTTGTATAAGTGAACCAGTGCAAGAATAACACAGTCCAGGGCTTGGACCCTCAAGAATATGTTTTATATGACTTAAATATAGAATGACATTAGAAACAAATAACTCTAGCTACAATAAACATATCTCCCCAACTCAAATGTAGAAAAAGGCATCATAACCCCAATACATCATAAAATAGGAATGCCGGAGGCAGCAACAAAGTTATTCTTATTATGTAAACTGCTGAAATATATGGAATGAAATATATCTAGAGCTTTTGTTCATTATGAGATCAGAAATGATAGGATTGACCTCTTTTACAAACACATTGGGACCTCCTAGCAAGAGTTTCTGGAAAAATAACAACACAATGTACAACACTGCTGAAAATAACACTGTACCCAGCTACTCTGTATTAAGAAATATCTGATATGCTCAAGAGGAATACACAATACATAAATAGGCTCAAGACCCTCCTCAATAGAACTCCTGGAGAGGAAATCACCTCCTCCCCTCCTGAAATAAGCTCAAATGGGTAGATTTAACCCCAGCTACTGCAGAAATAACGCATTCACTGAGAGTGACTGTGTAGTCCAGGTTAGAGGATGGCTTCCTCAAGATATGTGATGAGAATGGAACTCAAGACCTCCTCCTTGAATCTCCCAATCAACCTGCAACAACAGTGGAACTAGAATTCCCACATGAGAACCCTTGCACTAAACAGTGCTGCAACTCCGGCTAAACAGCTAAAGATTGCAATCAGTCATAAGACTGAAACAAGAAGTATGAATGAATGAATTCCCTTGCTGCAATTTCTTCCTTTTTATTCCAAGTGAGCTTCTCCATCCTAGGCCCCACACATGTAGCTTCCTTGAGAAGCTTCCTCCTTCAAAATTGCGCTACCCTAGAGGTTTTCCCTCCCTTTTTATAGCATTGGTTGACTTGGTCAACTATAGTAGCTCCTTACTTTTGCTCCTCTTCATACTCAAGGGGCTTTATTTTATCCCCCTATCTCAATCCCTTTTCACACTGGGATAGATTTTATTGTGTTTCTCACTTCTTATTTCAAAAATGGAGTAATTATAATGTTCCAAGTAGCTATAGATAATTGGGATCATCACAGTCCTCCCCGCTCAAAAGTTGCTTGCCCACAAGCAACAGTAAAGAAGGATGATGCAAGATCTTCTCCCCCTCCCAAGTGGCATCCTCATCTGGTAGATTCCTCCATCAAATCAAATATTCTTTGATGACTCTGATTCTCAACTTCCTCTCTCTTGTGTCTAGGATTGCTTCTGGCTGCAAGATCAAATGACCCTCATCATCAATTGGAGGAAGTTCCAAGTTGGCAACTACACTCCTCCCTATGGCCTTCTTGAGGCAAGAGACATGGAAGATATTGTGGATCTTGCTCCCCTTAGGAAGCTCCAGCTCATAAGCTACCTTACCAACACATCTGTTCACCTTATATGGCCCATAGAAACGTGGTTTGAGCTTTTCATCTCCTTTCACCTTGAGTGTGGAATGTTTGTAAGGATGAAGGCGTAGATAGAAAAGGTCCCCCACCTCAAACTGTCTCTCTATCCGACCACGGTCTGCATACATATTCTACTGGTTCTGAGCAATGGCCGTGTTATCTTTGAGGGCCCTAAGTATGTCCTGGTTCTCTTGAATCCAATCTCTTGCCCTGGAGCTTTAATTGCCCCAAACATAACATCAGCAAATGAAAGTGCCTCATATCCATACAAGGCTCGAAATGGTGTCATGCCAATAGAGAGATGGTGAGTAGTGTTGTAACAATACTCCCCCAAGTGGAGCCACTACAGCCAAGCTTTCTGCTACCCAGCCACATAGTTTCTCAAGTAGCCTTCTTGCCACTTGTTCACTATTTAAGTCTGCCCATCAGTTTGGGGGCGATAGCTGGTGCTGGGGGTCAAATCAGTTCCCACTAATCGGAAAAGTTCCTGCCAAAAGCCACCCATGAAGCGACTATCCTGATCACTCACTATGGTCCTAGGGAGACCATGGAGTCTAAATACATCTCTGAAGAAGAGCTCAGCTACATGTGAAGCAGTATAATGTGCAGAGATGGCAAATAAATGAGCATATTTTGTTATTCTATCAACAACAACATAGATATAGTCCTTACCCTGCACTATCGGTAAGCCGATGATGAAGTCCATAAGATTCTTTCCCACTTCCCATCCGGAATAGGTAGTGGTTGTAACAACCCAGCAGGATAAGTGTGCTCTCCCTTGTTTTGTTGGCAAGTGGTACATTCCTTGACATGTCGGAGCACATCCTCCTTGAGACCCTTCCAAGAGAATCTCTCCCTGATAGACTTGTAAGTTTTCGTGAAACCTTGATGCCCGAAAAGCAGGGAATCATGTGAGGCCATGAAGATCTTCTCCTTGAGCTTAGAATTCTTATCCAAGTAGACCCGATCCTTGTAGTAGATAACCTCATCCATCACTTTAAATATCTCATCCGGTATCACCCCATCAAGTATCTCGCATGCAAGGTCATCTTTGGAGTACTCAACTAAAAGTTGAGCCTTCCAATCTGTGTCCATTCCCCTCATGGACAGCGTTGTAGGCCTCCTAGAAAGTGCATCAGCTACTGTATTGCTCTTCCCCTTAACATATTCTATGTCAAATTCATAGGCCTTAATTTTTCTCACCCACTTCTGTTGTCTTTCCTAAAGCTGCCTCTGCTCAAGAAAGAATCTAAGGCTGTTGTGATCAGTCTTCACCTTGAACTTATTCCCCACCAAATATTGCCGGAATTTGGCTAATGCATGCATGATAGCCAACATTTCTTTATCATATATGGGGTATAGCTTCTCATGAGGGATCAACTTCCTGCTCTCAAAGGCTATAGGATGCCCTCCTTGCATCAAGACTGCCCCAACACCTTCACCTGATGCATCACATTCTAACACAAAAGATTGGGAAAAGTCAGGTAAAACCAAAACAGAACAACTACTCATTACCTCTTTGAGCTTATCAAAAGCTCTCTACGCTGTGGGTGTCCACTGGAAATCCCCTTTCTTTGTCAAGTCTGTAAGAGGTGTTGCTAGCTGTGAGAACCCTTTCACAAACTTTCGGTAATATGTGCATATGCCCACAAACCCTCTAAGTTCTGTCACATTCCTGGGTTCAGGCCAATCTCTGATAGCTTGGATCTTCTCCTCATGTACTCTGACTCCATCTATCCCTATGATATGCCCCAAATACAACATCTCTATGAGGCCAAATTCACATTTGGAGAGCTTGGCATAGAATTGCTGCTCCTTGAGGATATGTAAGATTGTCTCAATATGTTGCAAGTGCTCCTCCCAAGTGCGGTTGTAGATTAGAATATCATCAAAGAAGACCAATACAAACTTCCGCAAATGATCCCAGAAGATATGGTTCATACAAGATTGGAAGTTTGCTGGAGCATTAGTCAATCCAAAGGGCATCACCAGAAACTCAAAATGCCCATAGTGACACCTGAACGCGGTCTTGGGGATATCTTGCTCCCTTACCTTGATTTGATGGTACCCGGAACTCAAATCAATCTTGGAGAAATATTTGGATCCCCTCAGCTCATCCATGAGTTCATCGATCCTAGGTATAGGATACGTGTTCTTCAAAGTCTTCTTGTTCAAGGCCCTATAATCGATGCACATCCTCAATGTGCCATCTTTCTTCTTTACCAAAACCACTGAGGAAGCAAAAGGACTAGTACTAGGCCGAATGTGCCCTAGTGCTAGCAGCTCTTGGATAGCTTTTTAAATTTCATCCCTATAGGCCTTGGGATGTCTATAAGGAGTGGTGATTACTTTTGGTACTCCCTGTTCCAACTCAATGGTGTTTTCAAACCCTCTGTCAGGGGGTCTCCCTGGTGGGATATCTCCAAATACTGTAGAATATCGGTCCAAAAGGGATTGAACATCTGGATGCACCAGTGTGTCCTTGCTCTTCACCTTGGATACATGCAGCTCCACTACCCATGTAATGTCTCCTCTGCGTAGATCTGCCTCCATCCTATGTGCTGAAACAACCTGAGGAGGATATGTGTTCATACCCTTGATCTTTTGTTGCTGGCCATCTTCTTCTCTAGTTCATTCCATCTCTAGAGTTCTCCAGTTGGTGGTAACTCTCCCAAGAGTGACTAACCACTATACTCCCAATATGACATTGGTGTCTGGAATATCTACCACAAAGGAGTGGTCTGTCAAGGTATAGGTACCCATAGTAATGGTCAGCGCTGGAACATACTTGGCACATTGTAGAGTCATGGCTCCTGGGACTAAAACTGAAAATCCCTCAAAATCCTTCACAGGAACTCCTCTCTTGTGTACCAGCTGTGAATCAATAAAATTGTGAGTGGCTCCACTATCTATCAATATAGAAACTCTTTGCCCCATGATGATGCCTCTTACTCTTAAGGTAAGATATTTTGGGATCCCTCTTAACGTTGCAACAACTCCTCCTCTTGGAGCAAAGTCTTCTATGGGTTATACAACGCTGGCACCCTTCTTGGAGAAGGTCTTGATAGGATTTGCCTCCCCTATAACACATTTCTCCTAAACATAGAGTGTCTCCCTTGGCCTTGAATGGGTTTTCTGTTGTAAAAGAGTTCTTACCCTGGGCAAGATGTGTTGTAGATCTATAGCTTTCTCCACAGCTTCAAGGAGTGTAGTTGGTTTTGTAGACTTGACCAAACCTTGTAATGGTTCAGCCATCCCATTCAAGAACATGCATACCTTCTTACTCATAGCGAGGTTGGAGACCGTCACTGAAAGCTGTAGATACTCAGCAATATAATCCTCAAGATCTCCCTCTTGCTTGAGTTTGGTTATTTTGGCAAAGTGGGCTTTCAGATCCCTTGGATCAAATATCTCTACTAGATTCTTGGTGAAAGCTGAGTATGAAGTGATATGATGATTCCCAAGTGTGGTTAGTCCATGAAACCACCAGTCTTGAGCCTCCCCTTCTAGATGCAATGCAGCTATCTTGATAGCTTCCATTTCTGAAACCTTGTGAAGCTGGAAGTATGTGTCCAACTTCTCTACCCATGCCTTTGTTGTGTGCTTAGATGTCCCATAAAATGTGGGCAAGAAGACCCCCACCATGCTGCGTTTTAGGGCTGATCCCTGCATCAAGTTACCTTCCCTTCGATGAGAATCATTCCTCCTTCCATCCTTGACCCGACAAAACTCCTGAAATCTCAGAAGCTCCTTGAACCTTTGAGACTAGAGCTCATATTCTTCAAAATATTCTCCTAGAGAACCCTCCTTATCTCATTCAGTTAAAAATTAAGGCATGGTGGATCGTTGTGACGGATTTTAATGTCCCATGCCATTTGCAGTGCTGGTGCTTACCTTAGGGAAAAGCCCTAAAGAGTCTTCTCCCGACCTCATCTCCTTGAGATCCCTTGTAATGTTCTGCAGGGTTTGAAGCACGAGCCTTGAGATTTCTTCCTTCTCCATGCTAAACAGAAATCTCCCCCCCACCCCCCACAAGCTGAGCCAAGAGTAGAGCTCTGATACCACTGTGATATTCCTTTTCAGGAATTTCAACAATCTCACCACTAAGGACGTTGTATAAGTGAACTAGTGCAAGAATAATGCATTCCAGGACTTGGAACCTCAATAATATGTTGTATATGACTTAAATATAGAATTAAATCATAAACAAATAACTCTAGCTACAATAAACAGATCTCCCCAACTCAAATGTAGAAAAAGGCATCATAACCCCAATACATCATAAAATAGGAATGCCGGAGGCAGCAAAAAAGTTATTATTATTATGTAAACTGCTGAAATAGATGGAATGAAATATATCTAGAGCTTTCATTCATTATGAGATCAGAAATGAGAGGATTGACCTCTTTTACAAACACATTGGGACCTCCCGGTAAGAGTTTCTGGAAAAATAACAACACAATGTACAACACTGCTAAAAATAACGTTGTACCCAGCTAATCTGTATTAATAAATATCTGATATGCTCAATAGGAATACACAATACAGAAATAGGCTGAAGACCCTCCTCAATAGAACTCCTGGAGAAGAAATCACCTCCTCCCCTCCTGAAATAAGCTCAAATGGGTAGATTTAACCCCAGCTACTGCAACTACTGCAGAAATAACGCACTCACTGAGAGTGACTGCGCAGTCCAGGTTAGAGGATGTCTTCCTCAAGATATGTGATGAGAATGGATCTAAAGACCTCCTCCTTGAATCTCCCAATCAACCTGCAACAAAAATGGAACTAGAATTCCCACATGAGAACCCTTGCACTAAACAGTGCTGCAACTCCGGCTAAACAGCTAAAGATTGCAATCAATCGTAAGACTGAAACAAGAAGTATGAATGAATGAATTCCCTTGCTGCAATTTCTTCCTTTTTATTCCAAGTGAGCTTCTCCATCCTGGGCCCCACACATGTAGCTTCCTTGAGAAGCTTCCTCCTTCAAAACTGCGCTGCCCTAGAGGTTTTCCCTCCCTTTTTACAGTGCTGGTTGACTTGGTCAACTATAGTAGCTCCTTGCTTTTTCTCCTCTTCATACTCAAGGGGCTTTATTTTATCCCCCTATCTCAATCCCTTTTCACACTGGGATATATTTTATTGTTTTTCTCACTTCTTATTTCAAAAATGGAGTAATTATAATGTTCCAAGTAGCTATGGCTAATTGGGAGCATCACAGAAACATTCAGGCACATCCTAATCAACCAATCTTGGGTAGTCCACCATACTTTGGCCAGGCAGTCAACTCAACATTTTTGGGCAATGCAGGAAATGGAAGCCATCAAGCATAGGGGTGGCATGACTTAATTTTTGTAACCACAACACAATGTGATTTTGGTAAGGATGCAATAGGTTTGCTAAAGATAGCATCCATGGATGTTGGGAAGCCTCCTTTTGGGTTGCCTCACAAAATTACTATGTATCAAATAGTTTCTAATTGCTACAAAATTATATCTTATATTCCTTAGGAGCTAAAAAAAATTTTGAAACACAAAATTTTCTTGTCCTTATTTCCAAAACATGATCCCAATATGAATGTGATGACCACCACATTGTTAATCTACTGAAGTTATAATTTCTTATTTAAAAGAACCAACACTTTCCATAGCCAATATATCATAATTTTTAATTAGTATGTATCAAACAACTTCTAATTGCTACAAAAATATATCTTGTAATCCTTGGGAGTTAACAAATTGACATTGTAAACCATTTCTAACTTGCTCACTTTCAAAGGCATAATCCCAATCCTCAATGACACTATTAAAACAAAATAGGCTTCGATTATTACTTGCCTTCTCTAATCTAAGACATTGAAATTGTGAAAAAGTTTCCCAATCGACAAATGAACACAAAAAAATCTTATTCTATGTACATGGACCCCATCCCAATAACTTCAAACCCCAAGCTGATATAATACATTGAAAAAAACCAATTTCACTGCATATACAAAGCATTCTGGCCCATTGCACAACTTTACATAAAAATTTGAGAGAATAAAATAAGCACATACTCTTGCAAAACGAGGATTTAAAGTAGCCATCTGATAGACTTGGTATGCTCAATGAACAGAAATGTTGCAATGAAACAAAAAATATACAACACATTCCATTGACACATCATAAATATGGATTTAAATTCAATTTCTAGGGCCTCTAATCAAGGATACCTCTGAGTATTCTCAGCCATGTCATCACTTTAGAATTCCCATGTGGATGTGCAATAGGGATTGTGAAATGAGTTCCCAATCAACAAATGAAAATAGTGATTAGGTAGTTTATCTACATGGTCCCCATCCCAACAACTTTAATCCCCAAGCTAATCTAATACATTGAAATACCCTTAGTATGAAACTGTTGAAGATAAATTTTTAAATTTGTGCACTTGAAAGTGTATGACGCAATTTTTTTAGAAATCCAATCTCCTTGCATAAGTTAATGCAGATAGAGAACCTGAAGGAGATCATTTCCCTTTCTAAGATGACTGCAACATTCAAATTTCTAAGCTAAATTTAAGTTTTTTAAATTCCAAGTAGACCCTTGGAACTTCACAGTACTGAGGGTGATAAAACCATTCTATCTATTTTCCTATTGACTTCTAACTAAAAACTAAATTTCGACTACAGGACAATAGAAAACTAAATTTCCACTGTAGGACAACAGAAGATTTAATGGTGAATTATCAGCCAAATTGTTGATGCCTTCAGATGTTCAATCCTCCCCACCTCAAAATTCCACAACAAAATACACAACTTAGTTACACAACACAATCAAATTCTTGATGATTTTGGATGTTCAGTCCTCCCCACCTCAAAAGTCCACAACAAAAGACACAACTTGGTTAAAAATCTAATTAACTTCAATCTCTAAGCTAACATAATAGAGAACCTAAAGGAGATAATTTCCCTTTTTGAGATGACTACAACATTCAAATTTCTAATATAAATTTAATTTTGTTAAATGCCAAGTAGACCCTTAGAAATTCGCAGTACTAATGGTGTCAAAACCATTCAATCTATTTTCCTATTGACCTATAACTAAAAACCAAATTTTGACTACAAGACAACAAAAAACTAAATTTCGACTGCAGGAAAACAGAAAACTAAATTTTGACTGTAGAACAAAACAAGATTCAATGGTGAATTATCATCCAAATTGTTGATGCATTCAGATGTTCAGTCCTCCTCACCTCAACATTCCACAGCAAAATACACAATTTAGTTACACAGTGTTGTAGCCTAATTTGACTCAGCTAAAAGTCAAGAGAGGTTCTGCGAAATTCAAGGTTGTTAAGAAATAGTTGTTAGAATTTCAAGAAGACTTGCAATATGCTCAAAAGGATAACCACAAGCGCGACAAGGAGTCATTTTCACATGTGCATTGGAACCAAAGTCATGGAAGCAGCAGCAGCATAAGACCATCAGCAAAGGAAAAGGAGCAAAGAGGAGAAACTTTAGAAGAAAAGGCAAAGGCAGCAAAGGCAGAAAAGGCAGAAAAGAAACAAAGGAAGCTAAGGAAGATAAGGCAGAAAAGGAGAAAAGGCAGAGTCGTGAATGTGTTGGACAGAGTCGTGAATGGCAAGCGGGTCAAGTCGTGAATGTGGGAAAAGTCGTGAACGAGTCAAGTGTTCTACAAAAAACAAGGAAGAAACGAGCATGCACAACCAAAGAAGCAAATTCGGAAAACTAGAGTAAAAATACAGCAAGGACCGTTGGATCTACGCATAGATCAATGACAGAGATTAAATTGCAATTACAACGATTTCACAAATCATAGATTTTAGTGTTTAGCACTAAGGAATTGTGCAGTATGTTATTTGGATTGCGATGTGGTGAGGAGAAGAGCCACGTGTCAGCATAGCGCACCAGCGCATATCGTACATCGCATAAATTATGGTTTAACTCTTATCAGTATAGCCTTAAACTTGCGAGCGGCGATTTGCGATAAGTTGTAAAAGTTCTGATGTTGCGATGCAACATCGCCATTGTAACTTTGCATCGGTGATTTCATGGTTTACCATTTAATCTATTTTGTTATAATTTTCGACATGCGATATCAAATAAATTATGAAGTGTGATTGCTTCCAATTGGTCACCATTTTGTGGGACCCTACAACCACAATGTCGCGTGTATGTAAGTGGTTTGAGTGCGATCTGTTTTAAAGCGACCAATGTTGATTTCTTCCGTATGTATGTTTAATAAAACTCCAATATTCAGATGCGATGTGGTTTCAAAGGTGAACGAAAAAGGTTTTCAAATCTGGAGGTAAGGCTTTTTTTGTGTTAAATCACATCAGAGGGAGAAAAGAGGATTATAACGTAAAGCTAGTGAAACGCCTTGGTAATGAAAGAAAGTCTGAACACGGGTAGAGAGACTCGGGTATGTGGTCTAATGCAAGGCAGAGGAGAAGAAAATACATAACGTAGTAGGCGCGAGCAGAAGAGGCAGAGTCGGGTAGCAGGTGACATGATGATAGCATTCGAAACGCAAAAGCCTGGGTAGAGTCAGGTGGAGATGCGTTTATACATACTATTGGGACATCAAAACCGAAACATACAGAGGCATAGACAGAGTCAGGCAGAAGAGAATATAGTGGAACTGTTGGAAGTACGACATATGGGGCAAGTCAGGCACAGGGGAATTGTTGCATAACTATGCAGTTATCGCATCATAACGAGAAATTACACCTCAATACTTCGGAGGGACACATCAGCAACAAATCAGACTCAGCAAAAGGATTATTCTAAGTTTATTCTTTTTTCCTTGTTAAGATCAAAGCTACAATGGTGTCCTTGATTGCAATGTAATAATTAGTTTAACAATTTAGGAAGTTTAGGAGTTTCAAGAAGCTCGAGCGGTTAAAAATTGAATTTTTTTTGTATTTAAGCAAGAGAGAAAGACAGAAAGAGGTTTCCAAGTTCTAGACCCCTTGGGGATTACATTTTGTACTTCTTTTTCTGATTGGTAAATGAAAGTAGCAGCAAGTTTCCTGCAACTGTTGACGATGATTCGTATTTCTTGTTCCATTTTGTTTCCTTTCTTCTTTGAATGAGGTGAAGTAATGTAGTAGCTAGTCTCTTAATTACATTTCTGTGTAAGAGTTAAATAACCTTAATTTGTGCTTCTCCTCTCCAACTTTTCTCTCTTCACCAATTCTCTCTGAAACTTTAAAGTGGTAGATTCTACTCCTAAGCATATCATTTTGAGTTTCCCCTCTCTTCACAAACTCCTGATGAAACTTTAAAGTAATAGATTTTGTGTTTACAACATATTATTTTGAAGTTTCCTCTCTCTCCATGAATTTCCTCTTAAAATTTAAAGTGGTAGATTCTTCTCCTTAGCATATCATTTTGAGTTTCCCCTGCAGTTCTTCTTTCCATTCAGATATCAGCAGTGAATGGCATTATGAAATATTTTATTATTCCAGATCATTAAGGGTTTTAGAAAACTAGTTCCCAGAGGGATAGAACAAATACCTCATGATAAAATCATTCCTGTGACACACTTTATGAAATGTTCTTAATCATTGATTCCTTTCACAGTTGAGGGATTGTCTCTTAAAATACAACATTTTTTGGCGTCGTTGTCGGGGACAAAGGCACAAAGTTATTTTTCCCTAGGTATTGAAATCTATTTCTTGATGGTGAACAAGATTTAGATACAAATTTGGTTGTGTATTATTCACTTGGCGACTCCACTGATGAAGGTTTTATTATATGAGGAAGTCTACGGGCAAGAAAATGAGAAAGCACCATGGAAGATATAGATATCAGAGTTGGAATCTTTTAAAAGAATTTTTATTTTTCATTATCAGTTTGGTGGTTTGTTTTCCCTTACATATCAAGAAGGTTGTTTCCTGCTTTATTTTCTCAGAAGATTATAAGGCCCAAAATGTACATTCTTTATTGGATAAAGAATATTTTTCTTCCGATTGTATTATTGATCTTGACACAGCTTTATCTCCTAAATATGAAAGGAGAGATGATTGTTGCATTACTATTCCTGAAGGTAATCTATCATAGTCTCGGCATAAAGGTGAGGATTCATCATCTTTGGATGATAGAAATCTACCTCATAATAAAGCTGCTTCTTTCCAGCTTGGAACCAAGGTGATTTTCAAACCCTTACTGCTATCCACAATCCTCCATCAATATCCTTCAAAAGGATTCAAATTTTTGCCAAGTTTTTCTAGAGAGGAGGAAGATTTTTTAGCTAAACAACATATCTTGGAATTTGAGTACTTTCTGGACAAATTTCAAATTATTTATGAATATGTGGCTTTAAGGATGTTTTGTCTTTCATTAAAGCAGGGTGCTCAGCAATGGTTCCAGTGTTTTGAAGCAAGTTCAATTAGTTCCTGGCAAGGTTTTCAAGATATATTTATTAGATATTGGGGTGAGAATAAGTCATACGAAAAACACCTTTTGGAATTATATTCTATTCAGAGACATAGAAATGAATCAATCATTGAGTTTAATAGGAGGGTTCAAAAAAATTATTTCAGCATGCCAAAAGAGATTCAGCCTCCTGAAGCTGCAGTTATGGTTTACTAATTAAGGGCTCTTTCTGTTATATTTGCTTTTTATCTCAAGAAGAGAAAGCCTTGCACTCTAGAGATGATGTTTCTTTATGCATATGAAATCGAAGATAATGTGTTGGCCTGTAGAAATTTCTCCTATCATGTTGAAAGAACAATTTTTGTTGAAGACAAGAGGGTCTGTCAAGAAAAAATTGGAATTCCTTTACAAGAGAATGCAAATTCAAAGATGAACAAGGATTTTCAAAAGGTGTCGGGAGATTCTTGTATTGTTGAAACACAAGAATTCAATAATTATAAGGATTATGGTCATAAATTTGTTGCAACAACTGAACTACATGTTGAAAGCCTGGAAGATCATTACAATTTTCATAATTTTAATGATTTTGTGAATAGAGGAGAAACTAGTGGAGCTTCTCAGGTGTGTTTGCAGGAGGGAGAATATTTTTGTCAAGAATTGGCATTATATGAATAACACCAGCATTATGAGGAAAAAATCTTAGATTTACCTTTCCGGCGTAAATGGTTATCAGCGGAAAACAATAATCAATATTCTCACATACAACCTCAAATTGAGAAGTAAAGCAGTGAAGGAAGCTGCAATGTTCAAAGAAATCTATATCAGCAAGATGTTCAAGAAAAGGAAGCAGCCAAAGATCTGTCTCATCAGTTTTATGATCGAGTGGTTGACTATATGACAACTTTCTTTTGTCAACAACAAGCATTTATGCAAGGGTATGTGCAAAGTTCCGTATCTGGAAAATTGTCATTGTACATCCCTTTTTTCATTTTCAAATTTCCACAGTATGGGGGCATTAATTGTAACACACAAATGTTAGGTTGGTGCCATTGGAAGGCTAAATTCAACTAATTAAGTTCAGCCATGTATATAGATAAAAGTTGCGCATAAATAAGCTCAGAAGTCGAACATTTTTAGTTGTATTATTTTAATTTCGGTATTTTGAGCTTCAGAATAAAGGAAGGACTCCAAAGTGTGGCAGGTCTCAGGGGGATTTCATACTGGATCAACTCCCATTTGGGATTGACTCCATGCCCAATAAAAGCTATTGATCTACAAGTTTTCTTTGACTCCATGCCCAATAAAGGCTACTGATCTACAAGTGCTCTTTGACTCCATACCCAATAAAGGCTACTGATCTACAAGTTCTCAGCACTTTGTTACCAAAGTGTTGTCCCCAATTGGATCCAGATGTTGTAGCCTAATTTGACTCAGCTAAAAATCAAGATAGGTTCTGAGAAATTCAAGGTTGTTGAGGAACAATTGTCAGAATGTCAAGAAGACCTGCAATATGCTCAAAAGGATAACCACAAGTGCAACGAGGATTCATTATCACATGTGCACTGGAACCAAAGCCAGGGAAGTAGCAGCAGCATTAGACCATCAGCAAAGGCAAAGGAGCAGAGAGGAGCAACTTTATAAGAAAAGGAAAAGGCAGCAAAGGCAGAAAAGAAAAAAAGGCATCTAAGGAAGTTAAGGTAGAAAAGGAGCAAAGGCAGAGTCGTGAATGTGCTAGACAAGAGTCATGAATGGTAAGCGGGTCAAGTCATGAACGTGGGCAAAGTCGTGAATGAGTCAAGTGTTCTACAAGAAACAAGGAAGAAATGAACAGGCACAACCAAAGAAGCAAAGTCGGCAAACCGAAGTAAAAATACAGCAACGACCGTTCGATCTAGGTATAGATCAATGGTGGAGATTAAATCGCAATTAGAGCGATTTCGCAAATCGCATATTTTAGTGTTTAGCGCTAAGGAATCGTGCAGTATGTTATTTGGATTGCGATGCGGTGATGAGAAGGGCCACATGGTGGCATGCGCACCAGCTCATATCACACATCGCATAAATTATGGTTTAACTCTTATCGGTATAGCCTTAAACTTGCGGGCGGCGATTTGCGATAAGTTGTAAAAGTTGGGATGTTGCGATGCAACATCGCCATCGTGACTTCGCATCGATGATTTCATTGTTTACCATTTAAGCTATTTTGTTGTAATTGCTGACATGCGATATCAAATAAATTGTGAAGTGTGATTTCTTCTGATTGGTCACCATGTTGTGGGACCTTACAACCACAGTGCCAAATGTATGTAAGTGGTTTGAGTGTGATCTGTTTTAAAGCGACTGTTGTTGATTGCTTCTGTATATATGTTTAATAAAACTCCAATATTCGGATGCAATGTGGTTTCAAAGGTGAACGCCAAAGGTTTTCAAATCCGAGGGTAAGGCAGTTTTTGAGTTAATGTGCATCAAATAGAGAAAAGAGGATTATAACATAATGCCAGTGAAATGCCTTGGTAATGAAAGATATTCTGAACACTGGTAGAGAGACTCGGGCTTGTGGTCCGATGCAAGGCAGAAGAGAAGAAAAGACATAATGCAGCAGGTGCGAGTAGAAGAGGCAGAGTCGGGTAGGAGGTGACATGATGATAGCATTTGAAACACAAAAGCATGGGAAAAGTCTGGTGGAGATGTGTTTATAAATACTATTGGGACATCACAGCCGAAACGCATAGAGGCATAGACAAAGTCAGGCAGAAGAGAATATAGTGGCACTGTTGAAAGTACGACAACTAGGGAAAGTCAGGAACAAGGGCGTTACTGCAGAACTGTGTAACTATTGCATCATAACAAGAAAGGACACCTCAACACTTTGGAGAGACACATCAACAAAAAATCAGACTTAGAAAAAGGATTATTCCAGGTGTATTATGTTTTCCTTGTTAAGATCGAAGCTACAATGGTGTGCTCGATTGCAATGTAATAATTAGTTTAACAGTTTAGGTAGTTTAGGAGTTATAAGAAGCTCGAGCAGTTACAAACTGCTTTTGTTTGTATTTAAGCAAGAGAGAAAGACAGAAAGAGGGTTCCGAGTTTTGGAACTCTTGGGGATTACATTTTGTACTTCTTTTTCTAATTGGTAAATGAAAGTAGCAGCAAGTTTCCTGCAACTGTTGATGGTGGTTCATATTTCTTGTTCCATTTTATGTCCTTTATTCTTTGAATTAAGTGAAGTAATGTAACAGCCGGTCTCTTAATTACATTTGTGTCTAAGAGTTAAATAACCTTAATTTGTGCTCCTTCACTCCAACTTTTCTCTCTTGACCAATTCTCTCTGAAACTTTAAAGTGGTAGATTCTGCTCCTCAACATATCATTTTGAGTTTCTTCTCTCTTCACAAACTCCTGATGAAACTTTAAAGTAATAGATTATGTTTTTACAGAATATTATTTTGAAGTTTCCTCTCTCTCCATGAATTCCTCTGAAACTTTAAAGTGGTAGATTCTGCTCCTCAGCATATCATTTTGATTTTCCCCTGCAATTCTTCTTTCCATTCAGATATCAGTAGTGAATGGCATTGTGAAATCTTTTATTATTCCAAATCATTAAGGGTTTTAGAAACTAGTTCCCAAAGGGATAGAACAAAGACCTGATGATAAAATCATTCATGTGACATACTTTATAAAATGTTCATAAGCATTGATTCCTTTCACAACCGAGGGATTGTCTCTTAAGATAAAACACATAACACAATCAAATTGTTGATACTTTTCGATGTTCAGTCCTCCCCACCTCAAAATTCCACATCAAAATACACAACTTAGTTATCAAATTAATTAACGTCAATCCCCAAGCTGACATAATACATTGAAAAAAACCAGTGACATAATACATTGAAAAAAACAGTTTCACTACATCTACAAAGAATTATGGCCCATTACATACATGTGCACAACTCTACATAATTTGGACACCCTTGAACCACTTTTGTCCAGATATGTAAACAACACAGTATTACCATAAAAATAGCTTCTGATTCATCTACTAGAGCTCGAAAACATGAGAGACAAGGTATGAACAATCAGCAAGCGCCAAAAAAGATCCTTAGGAGTTTTATCAACCAAAGCATGTTTCAACATCCTCCATTGAAACTAAAGAATTCTATGATGAGGTAAGGAAGATGACTTCCCTTTATTCCATAAGCTAAAACCCAAAAACCACCTAAAACCCATCGGTCGAAAGACAAAACCATTCAATTTACACAAAACCCTTCAGCTGAAAGTGTTTAAAAACACAGGAAACAAGCTCAACAGAGAAACAATAATCCTTCTAAGTTAAATGTGTTAAAAAACAAATCATTCTGGCCCATTACACACATGTGCACAACTCTACATAATTTGACCCATGAGCTAAAACCCAAAAACCACCCAAAACCCGTCAGCCGAAAGACAAAACCATTCAATTTACAGAAAACCCTTCAGCTAAAAGTGTTTATAAACACGAGAAACAAGCTCAACAAAGAAACAATAATTCTTCTAAGTTAAATGTGCTAAAAAATAAATCATTCTGGCCCATTACATACATGTGCACAACTCTACATAATTAGACCAATAAGCTAAAACCCAAAAACTACCTAAAACCCATCAGCCAAAAGACAAAACCAGTGAATTTAGACAAAACCCAAGTGTTTAAAAACACAGGAAACAAGCGCAATAGAGAAACATTAATCCTTCAAGTTAAATGTGTTAAAAAACACATGCAAAAGACTGGTAGGACAAATCCTACCTTCCATCTCTCCTCGCCTTCCTCCTTGCCAACACACCACAGGAACCCATACCTTTGAAAAACCCTAGCACGCCACAACAAAATCAACTGCATTGAGCAGATTCACCTGCAAACAATGAAAACGTCCATGAGAGAAAACAATGGGGGGGATTCATGCATAGAGGCAACACAAAATGTCAATAAAATGAAAAAACTCAACATTTATCTGAAAAAATAATTCCTAGCATGAACCCACCATATCTTCCACCGAGCCGAGGTATATCCACCACAGGGACGAACACAGACAAATACACAAACAGAAACATCATACAGGGAACTACAAACCACACAATAAACCTGAATGCGCCTCGCATAAACAACCTCACAACCTCTTGAACCAGCATCACAAACGTCCCATAACCCACGAAACTTTGCACGAAGGGCAGAACTAGATGGCATAAGCATCGAAGCAACACAACGCAACAACCGAGAGAAAAAACGGATAGCTTCTAGGCTCAGACAAAATAACATCGCTTGTTCGAGAAGACTCCACTAAAACACGGGAAACAATAGGACAAAGGTTTGTAAACTGGATGAACCATTAACCCCGTACGCAGGACAGGTGTTCACACACAGAGGATAAGCGTCGTACAACCTAAATGGATGTCCAAGTGGCGTGACGTGGCATGTTTTTCCACCTGTTCGTCTACTAGCATCTTTCCCCTAGTACATAGTATATCAGAAACGAAGAAACGATATATACAAGCTAGTATTTAATGCCCTAAACTAATGCATGCATGTAGGGTGCTAAACCATGCTACCTAACATTTTATCATGCTAGAAAATGCATTTTATGGGCTATGTCATAATATTCAACAGAATATTTAGGGCGCTACAGTAGATCCATGCTCTTGTTTGGCCTCCGGAATGATGGTGTCCATCAGATCCTCATTCACAAACACATAACAGAACCTGAAGTTATGAGGTTACCCTGCAATTGTACTAGACACAGGTATTACTACTATAAGAACACTGTATTCCTAAAGGTCATTGGCTTGGCTCATGATCCAGGCCCAAAACACACCTAAGTTTGGTGCAACCAATCCGCTCAATTCTGCAGACCAGCAGCCACCATATTTTCTTCCCTCAATACTTATTTCCTCTCTGCTGATTGATTGCTTGCTTGCGCATCCTAAGTGCTCGTGAAACGAATAATTTATGTTCTGTGGTAATAGCCTACTAAGCAAGCCCTTTCAATCACTAATTTCAGTGAGGTAGTAGATCAAGGGCTGATGCCAGTTGGCATGCACATAAGTTCAAATAAGTAGCCGAGAGCTAATAGTGATGATGGAAGACTTGCTGCAAAAAGGCTACCATTTTTCTTGATAGAAACCTATGAGGCAGTGTTCACAAAATTGAAGCAATAGATGGTTACAACATTGATCCTTGCGTTCCTATATTGGAGTAAGTTTTTGATTGTGCATGCGGATGCCTTTGGCATAATTTTGGGTAATCTTAATCAGCCTCAGCTAGTCAGGCTCCAGTATAGGAAAAAGGCAGCTAGGAATCGGTTGGGGCATTGAACCTGTTGAACTAAGAATCAATCTCTTGGGTAAGCTTGAACATACAGGTAAGATTGAACGGTTTCTTCTCTCTCATCTGTTGGGAAAGGGGTACTTCTCCCTTGTTGTCTGACAGACTTCTTCTCTCGTCTGGGAATGTGTGGTCCTTTATTTTTTCTGTGGGTCTGGTTGTTGGTTATCTGCGGTGAGTGATGGGGGGGCAGGTAGTGATGCAGTCGGCTCTCTATCCAAGGCGGCTGGACATATGCTGATACAGCTAGAATGGAACGGATGGACAACCTATATGGATGTCATGTTGATACGGATGGTCAGGTCGGGCTAAACATGCCAGTTCCCCTCTCCCTTGAAGTCGAATTATTACCCTCCTCACCAATAAAGAACCTATCATTAAGCAAGTGTTAAAGGGTAGGTTAAAGAGTTAATAAAATAGTGTTGTACTCCCGCAAAAATTCCTGGCATAGTTCAGCTAGGTAGTGCATTAATTTCTTGTGTATCAGGAATGAAGCTCTAGTCCATGGATCGAGTACTGGACTTGGAACTCAGTAAAGTGCATGCGAGGGATCTGGAGGGAAATAGGGCATCAACTATAGACGAAGGGGGAACTTGAGAGGCATATAGGGTTATTGGTAAATATCAGGCAGCGACATGCAGTGACATGGAGTCCACGGGTGTCAAGAAGCACATCACCCTTCCAATCAGCACATCGCATACGCAAGCCGCATTTCACTAGCATTTGATACTCCAGACTAATGCTAACATTAGTCCAAAGTGGGAAAAAAATGAATAAAAATGAATGAGATAAACCAATATAGCATATACTCTGCCTCGGGAAGAGGCCAAAACCACGAAATAACACAGACTATGGCTCTTTGTATGCCCAGCCTACCGTATGGACTAAAAAAGACAATAAACTAAAAAAATTAATGCTAATAGGTGCACCTTCGATTACTGTAGTCCCATGTCGTCACGACAGGGACTAATAAAATAAAAATCAATCATTCAAAAAAAAAATAATTGATGTCTAATAAATTGGAGAGGTGATAAGGGTTAATAGCCCTTCAGGTTTGTAATAGGTTGCTTGGTAACATCTTTTAATACCACCATCGCACATATGTAGACACATTAAGAAAAAATTGTATATCGGTGCTTTTATATGTATATTTCTTTCAACTGAGCCTATGTTAGGTCCCTATATTACTAGTTTAGCCCCTTATTGTTATTAGTGTAGCCCCCTTATTGTTATTATTGTAGCCCCCTCTAACCCCAATATTTTTATTATTGTGCCCTTACATTGTTATTGTTAGGTCGGCTAGGATTACATTGTGGCCCCGCTAGGATTACATTGTGGCCCCATGGACTCCTATATATAGAAAGGAGGTTTTGTCATTTGTATCATCCAAGAATTGTTCATTCATGTAATGTATTGGAGGTTTCCCCCTCGAAGTGGCTTATTTCTAAGGCATTGATATCTCTTTTCTTCTCTTTTTGGAGCTGGTTTCACAACATTTGGTATCAGAGCTTTGGATTCTAGGGTTTCACTGCTCCAAATAGGTCATCGTGGAATTTTCGCTATAAAAAAATTTTCTACGAAGGCTCAGAAGCTAAAATTTTTAGAGTGCGAAGCTGAAATCTGAAGGAACATCATCAAAAAATTTCAGAGCTTGGTTCGCAATATATTTGGAGATATGATCTGTGGAAGTTAGGTATTTTTGCAGGCTCCTGAATTTAACCTAAACAGGTCATCGTGGAATTTTTGCTATAATTTTTTTTCTACGAAGGTTCAGAATCTGAAAGTTTTGTAGTGTGAAGCTGAAATATTTAGGAACATTGTCACAAAATTTCAGAGCTTGGTTCGCAATATTTTCGGAGATATGGACTGTGGAATTTAGGGATTTTTCAGGCTCCTAAATTTCATCGCAAAGAGGTGATCGTGGGAAAATATTCATAGTTCTCTCTCTGAGAATTGGATTGGAACGCCGTAAAAGGTGGCCACAAGTACACAGACTGTAGGTTCCTTTCAATAAATTTCAGAGCTGAAGGAGGAAACAATGACACGTGGCAAGTCGTACAAGTTCTCTCTACTGAACCAATCCATAATTAGGTCATCGTAGGAGATTGGGCACAACTTTGTCTTAAAGAATCCAAATTAGGTCAGACCTGTGGCATTCTAAAGAGAATTCAGAGGGCTACCTCAGTGCCAAACTTTAGATATTGAATATCTGAAATCACAAAGGTAATTCAGTTTCAATATCGAGCTCCTCAAAATCAAGAAAAAGGTGTGTATTTGGTTTTTAAAATTGCATAACATTTGTTTGAAAAAGAAGTTTGAAGTGATTCCAAGGGAATATTTTAGAATTTTTATCATATTGGGTTCTATAATGCCTCCAAAAAATAATTCCATACCCATTAAGCCCTCAAAAATCTATACTATGATGCATGAAGAGGAAGAATTGCAGTATGAGATATCAAAATTACGGTACCAAGTGCAACAAATTTCGATCTTACGAAGAGCAACCAAAGATGACATAGATGGTTTAAAAGCAGAAATGGAGGCTAAGTTGGATGGTTTGAAGGATCAAATAATAGCAAATATGGATGATAAATTAGTGGAAGATCACATCGAGCATCAACAACAAGTTCTCCAACTCTCAAAGGATAACCTAACTTTGGTGCAGAATCTAATGAAACAAAAAGAAGATCAACATCACATCGAAAGAATTTATGAAGCAATCATAGAAACAAGAACTCGAAAAGTACGATCAATTTCAGAGTATCTTAGCAAGTGGAAGAACTTTCCTGTAGAATATTTCACATGGGAGGATGAGAATTGATAATGATATAAGCTTCAAGAAAAGAGAAAATACAATCAAGGGTTGAAGGGTTGTTAATAACACTTTTTAGCTATAGGCAATGTTAGGTCCCTATATCACTAGTTTAGTCCCTTATTGTTATTAGTGTAGCCCCCTTATTTTTATTGTTGTACCCCTGTAACCCCAATATTGTTATTATTGTGCCCTTACATTGTTATTGTTAGGTCAGCTAGGATTATATTGTGGGCCCATGGACTCCTATATATAGGAGGTTTTGGTCATTTGTATCATCCAAGAATTGTTCATTCATGTAATGTATTGGAGGTTTCCCCCTATGTTGTCCTTGAAGTCTTTATACTCCCCTTTCATCACCCCTTCACCAATTATTTCCACAATACCATGGCTACGATTGCGACAATGTTCGTATGTACTAACTGAGTTATCTTTCCAAATATTAGCTTATGGATTTTTGGGAAATAAATAGTTATGTCTTCTTTTTCCAATGCAACGACCATAACATGTCATCCTTTGTTGCAATTTTCCCCATGCATCGCATTTATTATAGTGGGGATCTAGTGAGGTGGCGACAGAATGGTTGGAACTACAATCTAGGAATGCGCAGTACGCACACTTGGGACGACCTTTGTAATGAGCTTTGTTGTTGCCTATATTGATTACATTGTAAAATTTCCTGTCATGTACATTATTATCCTTTCAACGAATTCACTTCTCAAGAGAATAGACATTTATGCTTTAGCAACAATTCCACCATTGTTAGAGATCATTAAACAAGCTCTCATGAGACACCATGTAAAACTTTGAGCGCATGGCACACTTGTAAGGAACAAGGTTAGCATGCTTGCCCTATGTGAGTGTGCTATGTGCTACTCATAGCTATATTTTTGGTAAAGGGCGGAAGTCGCATCTGTAAGAGGAAATGATTGCATGCTTACCTATTGGCAGTGCATTATGCGCTCACGAAGGCAAGGTTGCCATCTATTATCGCAGAGTACTATTGCTTGTACACGTATGGACAGATACAATTTTTGGGCAGCGTCAAAGCTTAATGGATTCCTTGATCAAAGCAAGTTTTAATACAAATCATCACATAGAAATATCGTTGCCCTCAATAGGGCTCGCTCATAAGTTTCACTTCTATAAGTTGCTTCGATGAACCAACCATGACCACATAGATAAGGCCACATTATCCCTGTAGATACATCGTGAAATAGTGCATTAAAAATTGCCATGTGGCACAAAGCCATATTTTATATTGCAAGTGTATGTCCTTTAGTGTAACCCTTCTTGTGGTGCAATTTCACCTTTGTAAGTGACCCATTAATGTGTCACTATATGGATCTTAATGCAGCATTTGTGTGTATTGCTTGACGTAAGTGTAGGTATTTTTTGGCTCTTCTCATGATTTCTTCCAAACGCCTCGATATATTTTTTCTTTGCTAATTCCAAAGCGCAATCACTCAATTCTACAATGTTCTTCAATACTTGTAGCCTCATAATGTTTGCATGCTCTTTTTCTTCTTTAAACATTCTCGTAGAAATGTTTGTATACCCAAGTTCGGGTGCTCGTCGCAAATCCAAAGGAAAAACACGAAGCATTAGATACTAGACTTGCGCTTTGCACTTATTTCAATTGCGCATTGACATACCCCTCTAAAAATTGTATCGATGTACCACATTGTTCACCTATGTAATGAAAATGCACTTGTCACTTTGGGATAGTGGCAGCATTTTCAAATGTATAGGATTTAAGGTTGACCATGGTCTATTTCTTGCCCAATGTGTAACTTGCCTTCCTTATTTATTTATTTTCAATAATAATAATAATAATAAAACACTATTGTTTTCCATTAAAAAAAAATTACAATCAACCAACCAAACTTTATGTTCACAACCTCGAAATTCTATCATGTTTTTCTACTTCCATTTTGACATTTACTTTTCATTTCATCAAACTTTATAATCATCAAAATTATATCAAGTTCATAAAAAATCTAACATGATTGTTCATCAAAAACTCCATTCAAAATAGCAGTTACTAATTTCCTCTGTATGATAGATTAATGCTTCCAGCGTTTATCACCTTTCTCTCTGCAAATTCGTTCAAATAAAATTTACCTGGAAGTTGATATCTCTCTTGGATAACAGATCTACCATCCAATCATGCTCTCGATAAATATGACGAAATTGAATGTTCTAGAATGTGCTGACCAACACCCTAATTCTCCTCATCGAGTTTTTAAGAATCGGTGGACAAAACTTGGTATGGTGTTTGACCTAGTCGATGATACCTTTTCCATCTCCAAATACCTGTGAATTATCTATTCTTAACCACTTTACTGCAATAAGAACTCCCCAAAGTGCTTCAATAGATGCCTTGTTGTTTGACCGGAGTCCTCCTTCCCACCAGAAATTGAAATATCTACCTACCTCTAACACAATGACAACGCCACATCCACACCTCCTTTTACTTGCTTCTGTTGGAGAATCTAATTCCAACCACCTACTAAGTGTCAAAACCGTTAGTTCAATTGTCCCAGTTCAGTTTCAGTTAGTCGAGTTTCACTCCAGTTATTTATTACTAATGTTTACAATGTAATCCTATTTAACTAATTCGTAATACTTAGAAGAGCAATCCTCTGCTCCACTTCTTTTCAGGATTCAATTATTTTCTAAAGCTAGATTGTATAAGACTCTGGAGAAAGCAGCAACGAGAGTGAAGTTGGAGCAGTTGAGAGAAGAGGCGAGCCTACATAAAACTCTTTGACAAAGCAACAGAAGTTTTGAAGAAGCCTCCTGCCAAGAAATAGAAAAAGAATGAAAAAGCCAAGCGAAGCCAAAGAAAGCGCCAGCGAAACAAATTGAAAAAAGGTCAGCTCAAAATCTGTTTTTATTTTTAAAAAATTAACATAACGCACTCCAGGAAATGTAGCCAGAGCGTTATACCACAGGGCAAGAGGTATACATGCGTGTTATTCCATGCAATACTAATGCTGGTGTCCATAGCAACTAGAGCGTTATGAACGCACCAGTCCAAAGAGAAGATGTGTGTTAGTTCCGATTACTTACATTGTTTACCATCTCACGTGCCCTCCAAACAGCTTACTCTGCATTATAGAAATTCTTGATGGTTTTTCTTTATGGTTTAAAAATGTGTATGATGCCACTTCGAATTCTTTAATGTTTTTTAATTTTGATATGAGATTCACGTGATTTGAAAAAAGGGAGAAGCCCATTTTCAAAAAAAATGAAGGGTCTTTTTTTTAAAAGGTGATTCATAAAAGGGAGGAAGCCCATTTTTAAAAAAAATGGATTTGTTTGAAATTTTTGTGAGAGTGAATTCAAATTTTTTTAAGAAATGGATGTTTTTGAAAGTCTTTTGAAAAAAAGCGTGAATGAAAAGTTTTTTTTTTATAAATAATAAATAAAAAATAATAATAAATAAATAAAAACTTAAATTGATTGTGGCCATTGTAATATTTTAAAGAAAAATTTTGCAAAAAAGATTTTTTTTTTTTTTTTTTAAATCAACGGAGAAGCCATCAAAAAAGATGTATGAAAATTAGTTTTTTTGTTGAGCTGCGGTAAAAAAATACTCAAAAAATGGGAAAAGCCAAGAGGCTAAAGCAAAAACAGAAGATGTTTGAGATCTTTTTAGATTTGGAAGTGAAGAGGAAAAAGTACGCATTGCATTAAAATGCATAAAACAATATGTGGATGAAAGGATTCTTCCCTTGATTTCAGATGCCAAGACAACCAAGGAGGCTTTGGATACCCTTGAGAGGTGTTTTGGTGCAAGGGGGAGCATTGAAGTTGAAGATGTAGGTGTATCTATAGCATCAGATCTACAACGAGATGAAATTTTTATTGAATCCCACTGTGCTCAACCATAAGTGGATGATGTCCTTGAAGAAATTGCAGAGAGAGAGTACGAAGATGCTTGTGAACCCCACTATACACAGCTACAAGTGGTCAAAATTTTGGTGAATCCAGCAAAAAATCTTGCTAGCAAAAATTTGGTGATTCCAGCAACAGAGCTTGTTGATGAAGTTTTAATGATACCAGCAATAGAGCTTGCTGAAAAAGATTTGGTGAATCCAGAAACACAACTTGCTGATGAGAGTGAAATTTCTATTGAAGCAGTCATTTCTATGGTAAATCCAGTGATTAATATTTCTCATGTAAACTTTGATATAGAATTGTTGGCTAATGATGATTGGTTGCAGATGATGAAAAAAAAACATGATATTGACATGATGCTATTTGGTGAGATAATCACACTTCAGCCAATGGAAGACAACCTGTTTGCAGCAACACAGGTTAGTGATGAAAAGATAGTGACAGAGACAAAGGCAGAGATAAATACAGATACAGAAATAGAGATAAGGAAGATGCAAACAAAGAAGTATGCAAAGAGAAAACATAAACAAAGACAAAAGCAAAAAAGGAAGCGCAACAGGAGAAAGTTTCCATTGCAGAGTAGAAGAAAATAGAGATAGAGGAAGAAGCAGAGAAAGAAACACAACAGGCGAAAGCTCTCATTGCAAAGCATAAAGAAAAAAACCAATGTGGTTTTGGAGATGTTTTTACACTTACCATTGATTTCCAATGTGTAGGTAAACAAGCAGATTATGAAGAAGAGTTAAATTTTCTTGAAACATGGCTTGCAACACCATGTCTAGTTGAGGTCTACACAGAAGCTGTAGATATGAATGTTTAAGATGACATGCGTGATGAACACATCAATGAAATTTTCAAGTATTAGCTTTTTGAAGAGATAAAATATTATTCACGTCTTATGTTGTAGCAGATTGATGATGAAAAGCAAACTACATAAGACAATATGTGGCAGAAACCCACATACAAGTCATTTTTTGAAGAAGTACAGGACATGCTTAGACAGCCTGGAATAATAGAAGACCTACACCAGAAAATTAAAAAACTAAGGTTTGAAGGATACAAGAAAGCAAAAAATCTGAAACAATTTAGAGGCTATAGAATCTAGAAGAAGAGAAGAAGAAAACTAAATCTACTTGAAGTCAATTCAATGGTTTTTTTGTAAGCCTCATTGAGACATAGACCAACTGGTATCTTAAATTAAATTTTTATGTGGTTGTAATTAAGGGGGAGTGTTAGAGATTCTAATTCCAACCACCTGCTAGGTGTCGAAACCGTTAATCCAAGTGTCCCAGTTCAGTTTCAGTTAGTACAATTTAAGTCGAGTTTCACTCCAGTTATTTATTACTGATGTTTCGAATGTAATCCTATTTAACTAATTCGTAATACTCAAAACATCAATCATCTGCTCCACTTCTTTTCAGTTTTCAATTCTTGTCAGCTTCATCAAAGAAACTTTCCGGAAATGACTTATCCACTTCGATAAATTTACACACCCAGTTTTTATAGCTCTTCCTCACTGCCCCCATTTCATTGAACATAGAAATAGCCTCGTTTATGTCTTCCTTGATTTGTACAATTTTTTGCTTAAAAATAAGGGCATTCGTACTTTCCAGATAATCCACATAATGAGAAATGACACATTCTGACACCTTTTGTTGTTCTAATACCAATCCCGAATACAATAGATGAGGTTATCATGGTTCCCCACATATTTGAGCCTTAATGACCCCTACATCCCTTCCATACTTGTCTCGCATATCCACAAAAATAGAAAATGATCTGGATTTTCCATTCCCCTAAACATATCACACACATACCTAATATCGCACGCTAATACGTTCCTTTAAATAGGCCATGGAAATATTTTTATTATATGGCCCTTGAATTGCACGTATATCTATTTCTTTCATTTTCTTAACCTATGTTTAAACTGCCTTAGGAAGACGTAACGCACCATCGCTAGCACAATATTTGGGTTCAAGCCCATCAAGCCTATGATCACAAGTGCGTAGGTCACATATTCCATTACAGCCTTCCCATAATGCGTTGGTGTCAGCAAGATCGTAAGAGACAACAAACTTGTCACTAGGAACTGGAGGTGTGTTGTGCACTGGCCTAGCGCATTGTCATATCATGATATATTTGTCTCCTCCATATCATGAAAGGAGTTGTCTAATGAGACGAAGAAATTGCCCGGATGACCAAAATTGGTTAGAATCCGGGCCAAATTTTTTTAAGAAAACATACAATAACAGTGTTTGAATCATGATTTTGATGATGTAAATGGATTCGGCACCATCAAAAACCTCTAGGGCACCCAAAATTTTAGAGTTTGATAGTTATAACGTGGATTTACAAAAATCCCTACCAGATTTTCTTAAAATCTTACCGGAATTTCCATGATTTTCAGAGCAAAACAGCAGTCTAGCTAGACTACTGCTATCATGAAAAGCTTAGGCACATGGAGTGCAACTTAAATGCTTCATCTCCTTTGCAGAATTCGATGTTGCTGCACCTTTAGTGACACTTTGCTTGACTTCGCTGGAATTTTTTTATATATATTTAATGACAGCCTTGTATTTAATTCTCACAATGGCCATGCATTAATCCTCACCATCTCCCCTATCCTAATATTTAGTATTTACACGCTCCAATCAACATTTTATTATCACTACTATAGCAATTATAATTCACCATTTTTCAAGAAGGTCCTTCCATTAACTCTACGACTTGCGCTATCGTCGACATTCCATAATTCTAATTACTTTGAACTATCCAACACGCATTTTGATACATTAATGGTTGTGTTCGTCTAACCTCGTCGGTGTTCACATGCTCTAGCTAAAATGCCTCGTTGATAGGCTTTTCGCTGCCTTGTGTGCCTTATTAAAGTCTTCCCAATGCATGGTATCGGTTGGCACATATGCGCAACATTTCTTAGTTGTTATACGTTGAAAGGTGACCACATGTATACTGTAACCCTTGAGAAGAAAACCTTTTGACAATCCAGAGGCCGACATAGGTTTGAAGCATCTGTCTAGTGGGTATTTTAAATTGAAATTAATGTGGGTCATGTCCTCTTGGTTGTATGCAACGAACACCATGCTACCTTAGAGCATGAACAATGAGTGTTGGATTTTAAGTAGTAAGGTAGTGTTGGTGTAGCCTGAAATTTTCAGATCCTTCTGCACACAGTATTGCAATAGATAAAAAGAAATTGAATGTGATAAAATAGGCATATTTCAATCTTAAGCACCAATGGTGAAATATATAATTAGAACCTCATGGAAGATAATATGACAACATATGGAATTTCGAAAAGTTAAGCTTTTATGTGTAAACAAAAATTTACTTCAAATAATTCAATATTTACTCCTACGAATAAACTCAGCACCACAATGGCATCGATATGTGATGCGATACAATTATTAGAAGTGATATGAGATGCATATGGGGCTTGGATCGATAGATGCATACTAAAAGAACGAGGGTCAAGTTAAATATGGTTAGTCGCTTACTCACGATTATGAGCTAAGGTTTCTAGTTGTAAAGGTAAAGGTAAGAGATTTGTGTCCCGAACCCTAATGTATTTTAAGGGGTGACTACCATGAATAAAGAGAAATAGGCACTACGCAATATGCATAATGAAAGTGTTGGACATTGGATAAACCAAAACTCCCTTTGTGTTTCGCAACATGGACTAACCGCCTCTCGTTGATCCTTATCTCTCGTGATGTGATCGTTGACTAACACTTGTGGGTTTAGGTCTAACGATAATCTTGATTCCCAACAAGTGATATCAGGGTGTAGTTCATGAGTTCGATAGACACAAAGCTCGCG
The DNA here is from genome assembly GCA_034641835.2 of Pinus albicaulis. Lineage (NCBI taxonomy): Eukaryota > Viridiplantae > Streptophyta > Pinopsida > Pinales > Pinaceae > Pinus > Pinus albicaulis. The sequence goes on along the minus strand of CM076582.1, from coordinate 1,011,493,030 downwards.
TTGGGTGGGAGATTGTTGCACATTGGATAAACCAGCGTTCCTCGTGTGTTTCGCGACATGGACTAATCGCCTCTCATGGATCCTTATCTCTGGCGATGCACTTGTGGGTTTTGGTCTAAGGGAAATCGTGATTCCCAACATAAAGCATAAGGGTTGATAAATTTTTATAACCATTGGGTCACATGAAAGTGTGGTTAGCTTAGAGCCACAATATAGCCCTTAAGACCTTGGACAAGCAGAAGAGGAACCCAAAAATTTGGTAATGGGCGAAATATTAGGGTGGTGTTGTAGCAGCTACAACACATGGAAAACCACTTGTAGAATCCAACATCTCTAACTAAGTCCCTTTGATAAATCGAATCCTAAAAATATGCACAAAGAAGAATTGAATCAGACACCGTGGGTACCACTTGGGTTACTAGACCATTTGATGGGTATGTTGTTCATTTGTTCCATAGTTAGGTCATGTTAGTCTTTAAACACCACAACAAGATTTCATACATGTGATCCTTCAATGACGATACAAAGAATGTGATAGAGGGCTTATTATATTTATAATTTTAAATAAAGTTTCTAGTGTTGGTCCACTGCCAACATGCATGTTCAATACCTCGGCGAAGGCACCCAAGAAACTGCAAACATTTCTTCATTGTCAGTAGGCTTTTTCAGTACCTCGGCGAAGTTGTTTGCATCACCTCTTCGTGCAGGAAGTATTTCTCCTTTCACCATCTATTTTACTTGTCATTGTGCTTTTGGAATCTATTAGGTGTTCATTGTGTTAGGGCGGAAGAGGGATCCTGACTTATTTTGCATGCAAGAGAGTTTATTTCTTGTGGACATAAACAAAAAATATATCATGAGTTAGGTGTGTCCTCATGTCATATTTCTACATCATGTCTCTGACCGACAAGTGGACAATAAAACCACAATATGAACTATCATGACCAGATTAGGAACAAACTTCAAGTTATAGATATAGGTCTTATGAACTTACTAGAGTTCCCCACCAGTGTCCAAACGTATTTTCCTTGTTAGTAAAATAGAGCCATGCATGAACATAAAGTGACCAAGTTTTAATGTCGGTATCTACATGTGAATGCATCAACTGCACAAACCATTGGATGGAATATCAATATTCTTGACTGGGGAAGTGGATTAGATGAAGGAAAATGGAATGAACTCTTGATAGATAGCTTATGTACAAACTTCCAAGACATGCAAAGCCGAAAGACTTGAATGAGAATTTGAAGCATTATGTAGTGCAATGCAAGGGGATGATAAAGTAAATGTAATGCAAAATGCAACTATGAACTATTTTCATGCCAATAGTTTCAAAATAAATGGAAACCAATGTAGCTATATGCATGAGAAACAACAATACAAAGTTATCATACTAAGAAAACAAAACTATCCTAAATCCTAATCTAACTTAGAATGAGGTCGAGAGTTAAGTGAAATCAAACTTCCAATGCAACCATAGAATTTTCCTCCAACCTGCAAGTACAAAGATATTTGGAATCAATTCGAGGACAAAACAATGTGAAAATGTAATAAAATTTACCTATATCACTTTCATTGATAAATAAGGTCACGCCTACATGAAAAAAGTTAATCTAGTGATGCCACAACTATATTATGTGTTGGAAAATTGGGTTTGTCTGAATTGTTGGTGGCACTTGGTATGTTTCTATTGATGTCAATCAGACTAGCATTGAGGTTAGAGGCAATAAATGTTAGCATTAATGAGTATACTTTTCAGGGGGAGTCCCATGGTTGTTACAATGTTCTGTAAAGAATCACCGTAGTAGTTTTCTTAGTGGAGAGGCCATAAAAAGATGACTATGGTGGTTATTAGTCCCAATATTTGGAGGAGATTATGCCTTAGGAGACCAGCTCAAATGTATCTGGAAATTAATCCATTGGATTCTTATCTGAAATACATTTCCATTGGTATGTTGAATTCATGAAGAGGCCTTATGGATCAAGAGTTACATGCAATTGAATTTTGCAGATAGAAAATATCATTCCTCAAGACTTAGGTCTATTTTGAACCAAGGTCCATCCTAGTCATAATTTGCGCCTAGTCGAAGGTTGGGGCTGCATATAAGAGTTGGAAGGAGAAAAACCCAGCCCCCTTGACCCCCGACCTGTGTGGGACCAACTCTTAGTCAGGACTAGTCGTTAGTTGGGACTAATCGGAGGTCCAGTCGTGCAGCAAAGTATAGCGGGAGAACAAATCCCCAACTTATGACCCCCGACCTATGTGGGACCCAATACAGGAAAACATATTGCAAATTTTGATTGCCTCACGATGATGCATTGACAACAACGTGGCAGATGACGTCAACATGACATGGTTGTACGGAGGACGCATGGTAGGTAGATTCGACATTTTTAGGTAGATTCGACATTTTTGGGTAGCTTAATGGGCCAAATCTAGGTGACACGTGTCACAATACATAAGGTGTCATGTGGCCCAAATGATGTTAGCATGATATAAGCTAATGATGTGGAAAAATCACAAAGTTTTAGCCAAGGGGATCTTTTGTGAAATATTTCCCGTGTATTTGATTTTCAACGTTGAATGAAGAGAATGAGCCAGAAAAATGGAAAAGGACCCAAGTTAGGCCGATATGAAAATTGAACCTTCGAGCTAGTCTAGCTTACAGGGAATACAAGGTTCGAGGAAAAGGCAAACGCATCAACAGGCAGAGCAGGTCGACTCACGAAATTTCGACCAACATTGAAAGGTATGCTCAGGAGTCAGTTTTACGATTTTTTTTCAATGTTAAATATTTCTCTGGCCTCCAAGTCTAGTCGAGAAGTCAGAGGAAAACACGAATGCATAACAGGTGAAGCAGACCGACACATGACTTTCCAAACTCCCAAATAACATTGAATGGTGGTGCACAAAATTTGTTGCATGTATTAATGATGACTGTAGAGAACGAAGTTAAAAGGCAGTGAGGACCATGATTGCACAATTTCTTTAATGAAGGCGACAAGAAAATTAAGATACAAGGAAACAAGGACCTCATCATGTCACATATTAATGGTCTATGTCCCAATCAAACCTGAGTTCTCCTCACGTCATGAAGAGATAAACGAGAGTAATGGATATTATACCAAGCTCAAGAAATCCATATTTTTTGTATAGGAAAACTTTAATGGAGGAAATCTTTGAGTATGCAATGGAATGAGAATTAATTCTCAACATGGAAAAATCACCGTAGACCATTCTCAAATTTAATACAGTTACAGTGGTGAATTACTAGGATGTAACAGGAGAATAAAAATCCTTTCTGTAACACCCTCTTCCCACATCTACCCAAGTAACTAGCCAATCACGGTAAACATGCGACGAGAGGCTACTAATATGAGATTCAACCTCCTAGATTACCTTAAGGAAGTGGAAATGATGGAAACAAGACAAACACACCTTACACAACATCAAAAACATCCTCAGGAGGTAACCCAACCTTCTAGGCCCTTGAACCCTGAGGGAGACTGACGTTTTGAGCAATTTTAGCCTTAGCTGTGGGCATGCCAAGGCAAGGTAGTGGCTAAAATCCTATAGCTGAAGGCATGCTCAGGAAAGGTAGCACTCAGGGCCCGATTTGGTCAATTTTGTGCCTACAACTTCGGGATTTGTGCCACCTTTTTAGCCCCAGAGCCCAGGTCACTGCCCATAACTTCATGAAACTATAGAGGATGATGAATAACATTAAAACAAAGGTACGAAAGAAATCACATCATCATGAAGTCATATGGACCCCTCCTAGCCATGACAGGCATTTCGTCAAACATGTCACAAACATTGCATCTACAGGTTTAGACAACATATTTAAACATAGGGGTCTCTTACTTATCTCATAATCGCTAAGAGGAATTTCTCCCCTACATCATAAGCTACAGTACAATCTATTTGACCATAAAGTACATTGTGTATTCATTTATAGGTAAAAACATTGATAGAGACATACATCATCACTGATCGAAAACATGCTTATAACCAACACAATAACAATAGAAATATAATGGATACAACAACAATAAAATCCATACATAAACTAGTACATTTACATACCAAATATCAGAGGAATGAGCTCTTCATCACTGGATCTAAAACCCAACTAGAGATGGGACTTCCACATTCCACCTGACCATAGATTGTCTAAGCCAAGTCTCACTTCAACCAAGCACCCTCGTGCCATATTCCAAGCACAAATGTGGGATCTCATCAAACACATCAATAACAATCCATCCAGGGATTCTAGAGGCCAGACCACCTCAACCCTCAACGAGTGATTCCACCTCACAGTTGGACATCACAACCATCATGGATTGGTCTCCATCTAAGCTTCTTCAGGGCTCCAGATTTTTTTTTCCAACCAAGGCTCCAGGACTAGTAACTCAACCCCAGTTGTTTCTCCAGAGCATTTTTCCAACCAAGGCTCCATGACTAGTAACTCAACCCATCTAGGGCTCCAAATCGTTTGTCCAGCAAAGACTCCAGGACTAGTAACTCAAGCCAACAGTTGTCCGTTGGGCTCCAGAGCATTTGTCCAACCAAGGCTCTAGGAACTAATAACTCAAACCAACAGCTAAAGAAATCATGAGAACCAACTAGAAAACAATCAATGCAAATAAACCCACAACACCATGGTTATCCAAGAAATGGCAAGGCTAGGTAAATCCACATTTATACACCATGCATGCCAAAACTAGTGAGGAAAACATACATGCAACTTCGTACCTGCACTCGAAACCTATCGTAGATGTTGATCCCGATGCCCTCTTTCACTTTCATGCTCTTCCTTTTCCTTCTTGCTTCAAATCACCAAGTATCCACACTCTCCAAGGGTGCTCCAAGAAAAATCTAAGTATCCAAGAGTATGAGAGAGAAATAATAATGAGAGCTCCAAAACTACACTGACCAAAGCTTGAGAAAAAGCTTACCCACTGATCCTCAGAAGCATTTTTATTGATGAGGCCTCTATTTTCTTCATTTTCAATCATTTTCCTTCATTTTCCTCCTCACTTGCAACCTGTGACCTTTCACCTCCCTTTTCTCCTATTTTCCATTATTTTCATAAATAAATTCCAAAAAATTCCACTTTTCCTTTCTAAATCCTTTGCCATTTCCTTTGCCAATTTCCTTTAGCCATAATAACCGAAATGAACACCCGCTGGGATGTCTTTCCCACCATTCAGCTTGGCATATCTATCCCATAAATCATGGTTAATATATATTTTTAAATGAGTTTTTACCAGGGTTGTTACACTTTCAAGAGTACACACTCGAGAAGAGTGAAGCACAGAGTGTACCATGCTGAAAAAAAAATCAAAGATAGCATCGATCACAGCATAGATGAGGTTGAGTGAACTAAGCCCACCTGCAAAATTGAATATGGATGTAGAGTGCAGGAAACTTGGTGGAGCAAAAACAGACAATTCCATGTTGCAAGACACTAACAAGTACAAAAATTGTAGAGACAACCTCAGACACAACGCAACTGAGGAACAAAACGTTTGAGTGCATTTGAGATATTTGGAGGAATGCAGAATTGTTGAGAGTTACAGAGTGCAGTGGCGTGGGTGTGTGACTGAGATAAGTGTCACTGAGAGAAGATGCATCACAGGGTCGAGACCTGAGATGGTTGAGAAGTAAGGAGAACTGGGGAGTTGAAGGAAAGAACTTGGTACTGGAGAAGACCATATTTGTATTCATATGTATATGCATTTTCCTCTATTTTCAGTTTGAAAATTTTATGAAAAAAGTAGAACAGTGGGTAGAGAAGGTATTTTCCTTCATTCAAAAGAGGTTGGTGCCTCTTGGCAAGTAGTAGATTGCCATATTAATGGGGTTGGTGCCTCCTGTGAGTGGGTTCTCACAAACAAATTGATGTAATTAAGTAGGTGTTTAATTTACATCATAGCAACAAACAGATTGGCTATTTTCTCACTTTGGGTTTCCACGTAAAAATATATATGTCAATATGTGTATGTTTCTCATGTGATGGATGAGTTAAAGAAGGCTAGGAAAAAGAACAGGCGGCTAAAATAATAGTTGCAGTGTGTTGAAGAAGGTATGTACAACTCAGACAATGAAGAATTTATTTATCAAAAATAATAACTTGAAGAATTCATTAAAAGAAAATATAGTTTAGCTCTTCTACTAGAACAAAAACAAGGAACATGTGAGAAGTTAGTAGAAGAGAAAAAGCACCTAAATCAGGAGTTGTTCAAGGTAAAGAGGGAAACAAGAACATAAAAAGATGAAATTTTGTCCTTGAAAGTCAAATTAGAAGAAGAAAAACAGAAAGAAGAAGTTCTCAATGATTTGATCCATAAATGGGAATAAATTTGTCAAAGTCTCAAGGAGGTGGTTGTCTCTCTAAGAATGGATCTTGAGAGATTGGAGAGTGAGAAGTGTATAAATGAAAAGTTTGCAGAAGGAACAAGAAAGCTAGATCAGATTCTGAATAGTTAAAGGTCTTCGAGAAACAAAACAGGCTTGGGATATTGTAGACCACAGGAATCCTCTATGGGAAATATGAACTTTAGGTCTACATGATTTGAGGAACCTCATAGTTATGAAAACATGCATCGAGAAATAATCAATGAAGAAAACAAGGTAGCAATCCAGAGAGGAGGCCATCACTGGAATAATAACTCCAACCATCCCAAGGAGTCATACAAAGGGAGAATGAACCAATCAGCTAGACAACATAGGTACTCTCCTTCATTTTATGGTAATTTTTATAAATGTCACATCTTTGGACATAAGGTTGTTGATTGTAGAAGAATTAAAGTTGAAAGAGATGAAAATTCCAGGTACAATAAGTATCCTAATTTTAGATCTCAAAACTCTCCTCTCAAAGATTGAAATCTCTTCTCTCCCCTAATGAATGATGTTGAATGCTTCAAATGTAATATTTTTTTCCATAAGGCGAGTGAATGCAGAAGAAAATTTGAGTACCCATATAAATCCCAGTACACTTAGAATGCTTCACAAGGATAAGGAGGATTGGAAACGAAAATCTAGAAAGGGTGTGGAATGTGGATTTTCTTTGTCGGCATATAATCAATAAAAGAAATGGTATGTAAAAATTGGTTGTTCCAATCATATCACTAGGGATAAGATCAAATTCCTGGCGCTAAAAGAAAAGGACAGAGGGAACAATGTCACTTTCGGCAAGAATGCCCCAGCAAGAATTAAGGGTAAGGGCATAGTTAGTCTTGATGAAAAGGATAAATCCCAGAATGTATTGTATGTAGAAGGTCTCAAGCACAACTTGCTTAGTGTAAGCCAGATGTGTCATAATGGCTATAATGTGACTTTTCGATCCAAATATTGTGAGATTCGACATGAGAAGAATGGAAATTTGGTGGGAAAGGCAGTCAAAACTCACAATAATGTATATGTGTTTGATGACTCCAAAGTAATTTGTTACCTGAGAAAGCAAAATGAAACTCGATTATGGCACAAGAGACTTGGTCATATGAATTTTGATAGTCTAATAAGAATCAGCAAGCTGGGAGTTGTGAGAGGATTTCCAAGACTTTCAAGGCCTCATAATTCAATCTGCAAATAATGTCAATTTGGTAAGAAGACTAGGAATCATTTCAAGACAAAATAATTCTCTTCATCTAGACCACTGGAGCTAATTCACACAGATATTTGTGGTCCAACCAGAACAAAAATCCCAATAGGAGATAGGTATTTTATGCTTCTTATTGATTATTTTACCAATGCCACTTGGATCGTCCTCTTACGAGAAAAATCAAAGTGTTTAAACATTTTAAAAAGTTTAAAGCTCGAGTGGAAAATAATAAATATCTAAAGATCAAATTGTTGATATCAAACAGAGGAGGAATATACACTTCAAGAGAGTTTTAATAATTTTGTGAAGAGCATGGCGTAAGGAGGTAGTATTATGTGGCCAGAACTCCACAAAAAAATTGAGTAGTTGAGAGAAATAGAAAAACAATCCAGAATATGGCTAGAGCTATGATGGATGAAGTAGATGTACCTCACACCTTCTAGGGAGAAGCGGCATAAGATGTATTGTACCTATCAAACATAGCACAACTCATGCATGATCATGATAAAACTCCCTATTAGTTGTGGAAGGGAAGACCTGCATCAGTAAAACACTACAAGGTGTTTGGGATCAGATGATTTATCAAAAGGAATGATATAAATCTAGGAACTTCTGATTCACACACTAATGAGGGTATATTTCTAGGGTACTCTTCTCGAATTAAAGGATACAAGTGCTACAACTAAAGGAAAAAGAGGGTTGAACACTGCATTGATGTAGTAATAGATGAAATAGCACCACAATTTGAGTCCTCCAAAGGAAACATGAACTCAAATGGAGAAGAGAGTTCAACCAACAGGCTATCAAACCATGAAGAAAAAGAGCCATATAATGAGGACGTAAAAACAAGCACAAGTCCAAGGCCCAGAACATCATCCAAGTATGTACAAAAGGAGCATCCTCATAGTAAAATTCTTGGAGATCAAAGACTTAGGGTTCAGACTAGGAGGAAATTTTTTGGCAACCCAAGTTGTGCAAATATTTCTTTGCTATCTCAGGTTAAGCCTAAGAATCTCAATCAAGTTAGTGAGAACAAGTCCTGAGTGAGAGCTATGAATGAATAACTTGACCAAATTGAGAAGAATGACACTTGGGAGCTTATTCAAAGACCCAAAGAGAAAAAATTCATAAGCACAAAATGGGTATCTAAAAATAAGTTAAACGAGCAAGGTCAAGTATCAGGAACAAGGCTCGATTAGTCTGCAAAGGGTATGCCCAAATAGGCAGGATATATTTCAAGGAAACATTTGCACCAGTAGCTAGAATGGAATCTATCAGTATGTTTCTTGCCTTTTTCAGCCATAAAAACATCAAGGTATATCAGATGGGTGTGAAATCAACATTTCTCAATGTATATCTATAAGGGAAGGTTATATTGAGTAGCCATATGGATTAATGTTCACTGAAGATGAAGGGTTTGTGTGCAAACTGAAAAAATCCTTATATGGATTCAAATAGGCCCCCAAATCCTGGAATGTTGAAGTTTGCAACAAGAAACAGTGAAATTGGCATCTAGAAACATCATCCTTGATCCTAGTGAAAAATAAGCACCTACACTAGGTGGGGCCCACACAGGCTATTTTTAAGTGTATGTCTATTTTTAGAATGGTGAGCATATTCTAAAATTAGCAGGAGAATAATTCTAGATGGTTAAGAAAATTCTGTCTTTAGATGAGTTTCTATTTTTAGAGATATGGGTGAAGTCTATTTATAGATCGCATATCTAAAAATAGAATGCATGTCGATTATTATTAGCCCTTAATGATAATCAGAAAATAAATAATAACTTATTCTCTTGAAGCACTTGATTTCAGTTAATTGATGTGGCAAACCAGTTGATTGAAGGAATTACGCATTCCAAGGTTGGTTGGTGGGACATGCACAGTGGACTTCATTGTAACTGAGTGTGAAAAAGTTGTAACAGAGTTGGAAGAGTAGTTATGTGAGTTGTTATTTTTTTAAACTCAGTTAAGTGAGTTAAACTCAGTTGTGCTAATTGTAACTGATGATACACTAGTGAGAGATCAATGAATTAATTATTTAATTAATTCACAAGCAGTGTCTCACATGCAACTCAAGAAATACAACAATTAACTACTTGCATGTCAGATCCAGTGGAGACCCGGTGGAGAGATAGGTGAAAGGGTCTGGTTGACTATCAATTGTGACTATAGTGATGCATTCAATTCATATACACACACATTGGATATGCTTATGAGGATTGTGCAGTCAAGGCAGGAGGTAATAATTCATTCATTCAGAGGTTCTTCTTCAGCAGGGATTGCATAGTGGAGGCAGTAAATTGGTGCATGTGTGAACCAATTTTTGTATGACAGTGTGAAACGATTGTATATTGTACTAAGAGCTCTTGGATTAGATTTTTTTATGAGATTGTTTCAAGATCCATGATATACATAATATATGATAGTTGGGGTTTTTAGCTTTAAGCTTTCCCGATAAAACATCTTGTTATGTGTGATTGATCTTTCTTCATGTGTTTGCAATTGGCGATTAAATTTCTGCAAGAATTTAAGTAGAAGGATTATGTATTTAACAGTGGCATATAATGTTAGATCAGGAGAATCCAATAAATACATAGTTTTATTAAAATTTCTACATGGTATCGGAGCAGTGTTAAATCACTGAAGATTGCAATATTGAAGCAGTGCTGAGTTTTTTGTTAGTGGAAACAATTCGAAATTGCTGCAAGAATTTCTTGGTGTGACAGTTGAGTACACATTGAAATGGCTTTCAATGGTTCACGGTGGGAGTATGCACTCGAGGTCAGCTCGAACTAAATTGCATGGAAGGATAGGATGGAGGCAGTGCTTGAACATAATGTCTTGAAGGAATTCATCGACAAAGATATTCCTAATTTCACTTCGACAAATGTTACATTACTTGACACATGGCAAAAGAAAGTAGCAAGGGCGAGGAGGATTCTATTGGAAGGTGTGAGAGAACATATTGTCTCAAGCTTTCAAGGGAAATCCACTCCATATGCTATGTGGGAGGCTTTGACAGATCTTTTCCAAAGAAGCAGCGACCATAGGAAGTTGGCGCTAAAGGATAAACTCAGAAAAATCAAGACGGAGAAGAACGACATTATTTTGGTATGCTTAACAAAGTTTGTCCAATGCAGGGATGAGCTTGGGAGTGTAGGAGTAAGTGTTTTTGATGATTATTTGGTGAGCTTGGTGCTCTTGGGACTTCCTCATAGTTGGCACAGTTATGAAGACTCTGTCAACGGACGGGAAAAACTGTCGGATTGGGAACGACTGTGGTCGAATCTAGTGCAGGAGGAGTTCAGGCAGAACACCAGAGATGGATCTTCATCAAAGCATGATGATGAAGAGGATTATGCTTTGGCTACCAAGGTGAAGAAGGGGAATTAGGGGAAGAAATTCCATTCTAAATCTAAGGCCGGTGAAGATGGCAAGGAGCACAACATGTCCAAAGTGAAGTGTTTTCATTGTCACGAGTATGGACATATTGCCACAAATTTTCCACATAAGAAGAACAAGATGGTTGCTAGAGATGCAGCTGGTGAGGCTCTTACCTCGCAATTTTATCTTGACTTCTCATTGATCGCATGCATGGTGTCTAGTGCACTGGAATTGGGGTGGTACTTTGATAGTGGTGCTTCCTTTCACATGACAGGAGATGAGAAACTTTTCAGTGACTTGGAGGAGAAAGATCTCCAAATGCATATTGAGTTGGGTGACGATGGATGATACAGTGTGACCAGAATTGGTACCATTACCTTTCATAGGGTGTCAGGTAAACTCTTTCATTTAAAAGATGTTGTGCATGTTCAAGGCTTGAAGAAAAATCTAATCTCAGTCGCAATGTTAGAGGATATAGGCTATGATGTTGTCTTTAGTGAAGGAAAAGTTTTCATGCAACACAAAGAAACAGGGAAAGCCAAGAAGGTTGCGATTTGAGTTAATAATCTCCATATACTTGAAGTAGATGGGATTTCTACGGAGCTTCCTACCGTTGGGAAGTGTGAGAAATCCATGCAATTGATTCTTGACAGGGAGCAGGATTTACATGCAGGTAAGAGTGAACCTCAAGATGTGGAGCAGCCACATGCGGAGGATCATGGACTGGGAGAAACCACTCATGCAGAGAAATTCTGTGCCATATGGGAAGAGGGAGTGCATGTAGCTATACCACAAGGTGACAGGTGGGGCGACATGCATGAGTAATCCTAAGAAGGAATTTCTGGGCAGGATTCATTGAGATGGTGTAGATATCATGAATTGAACCTAGCTATGAGGAGCCCACAGTACAGAAGTAGCAGGATCATTTGGATTGATGCAGTCAGATCAAAGTGACAGTGTCAGATACTAGAGCATGGATCAGAGTTGGCAGCAAGTGCAGAGTGCATGGGTGCAGAGTTCAAAAACACAGTGGTTCCTAAAGACATGTGTAGTAGCTAAGCAGAAGTCAGGAGACCTTGATGACAGATGCATTATATTGATTCAGATGTTTGGAGGCTATTCAGTTTTGAAAGTGTTGTATACAAAGGTCGCAGGGTGAATGCATGGAGTTGCATGTCGCATGCAAAGACATTCCTTTCTTGTTGAGAGGGAGTGTTGAAGTTTGCAACAAGAAACAGTGAAATTGGCATTCGGAAACATCATCCATGATCCTAGTAAAAAATAAGCACCTACACTAGGTGGGGCCCACACAGTTTATTTTTAGGTGTATGTCTATTTTCGAATGGTGAGGATATTCTAAAATTAGTAGGAGACTAATTCTAGATGGTTGAGAAAATTCTATCTTTAGATGAGTTTCTATTTTTAGAGATATGGGCGAAGTCTATTTATAGATCACATATCTAAAAATAGAATGCATTTCGATTATTACTAACCCTTAATGATAATCAGACAATAAATAATAACTTATTCCCTTGAAGCACTTGATTTTAGTTAACTTATGTGGCAAACCAGTTGATTGAAGGAATTATGCATTCCAAGGTTGGTTGGTGGGACATGCACAGTTGACTTTGTTGTAACTGAGTGTGACAAAGTTGTAACAGAGTTGGAAGAGTAGTTATGTGAGTTGTTATTTAGTTTAACTCAATTAAGTGAGTTAAGCTCAGTTGTGATAGTTGTAACTGATGATACACTAGTGAGAGATCAGTGAATTAATTATTTAATTAATTCACAAGCAGTGTCTCACATGCAACTAAAGAAATACAACAGTTTACTACTTGCATGTCAGATCCAATGGAGACCCAGTGGAGAGATAGGTGATAGGGTTTAGTTGACTATCAGTTGTGACTATAGTGATGCATTCAATGCATCTACACACACATTGGAGATGCTTATGAGGATTTCGCAATCAAGGCAGGAGGTAATAATTCATTCATTCAGAGGTTCTTCTTTAGCAGGTTTTCTATGACAGTGTGAGACGATTGTATAATGTACTGAGAGCTATTGGATTAGAGTTTTGTATGAGATTTTTTCATGATCCATGATATACATAATTTATGATAGTTAGGGTTTTTAGCTTTAAGCTTTCCTGGTAAAACATCTTGTTATGTGTGATTGATCTTTCTTCATGTGTTTGCAATTGGCGATTAAATTTCTGCAAGAATTTAAGTAGAAGGATTATGTATTTAAAAGTGGCATATAATTGCTAGATTAGGAGAATCCAAGCAATACATAGTTGTATTAAAATTTCTAAATGGTATGCAAGACTGGATCGATACCTTCAGCAACAAGGCTTCAAGAACAGCACTGTAGACAACAACCTATATATAAAGTATGAATATGGTCATCTACTATTTGTGGTAGTGTATGTGGATGACATAATTTTTGGCAACGGTCTGGAACGCTTGGGAAAATAATTTGCAAATTGTATGTAGACGAAGTTTGAAATTTCCACGATAAGAGAACTGTCCTTTTTCTTAGGATTGCAAATTTCTCAATCAAAATCTAGAGTATTTATCTCCCAATCCAAATACCTACGAGAAAATTTGAAGAAAACTAGACTAGAATATTGTAAGTCGGTTAGTGTGGTGAGCCCTGGTATTGTACCAAGAGTGCTGCAACTCCCAGGGGTTGCCCTACTTTACTTTATCAACCTAGGGTTCGTACAAACTTGGAGGTGACAGTGCTATATACATAGTAGATGCATTTTGTTCATGTCATCATCTTATGCTTTACGAAAGGGTGTTATTTCCTAAACTATGATAAAAACTGAAAAAGAAAATTGCTAGAAGGAAATGACAGAAAGGAAACTAACTTAATTTTCAGAAAGGAAATGTCGGAAATTAAACTAATTTAATGTGCAGAAAGGAAATGACAGAAAGAAACTAAATTAAATTGTTGAAAATATATGGCAGAAAGGAAACTAATTCTAAACCACACTTAACTTGACCAAAGGGCTAAATGCACTCTACTTATCTTGTGGTCTATCTATCATGATTCTATCCATGCAGCTAAGCTATCCATGACTTAATTATAATTGAAAAAGTGTTGATTTGCAGCTCGGAAGAAAAAAAAGGGCTAAAGAGGCTAATGGAGGGCTTAACACATGAAACAAATATTAGAAGTGGAAAGAGGGATTTAAAACTTATTAAAAAAAAATTCTAGCACAAAAATGCTTCGGAGTAGAATAATTTTAAAAGTGTGATGGTGGAGATGCGCTGGAGAAAAAGTTTCGAAGCGCGAAGTGCGACGGGATAAAATTTGCAATATGCGAAATGCGATGGGAAAGAACTACGAAATGAGAAATGCGATAAGTCAGATGACGTGGCAGTAAGATAGGTGGCGGAGCACTTTGATCATATCGCAATCAGTGGAAAGGAGCAGTAAGTGTTAAAGGAAATAAACTAAACAATGCAAAGTGCGAAATGCGATGGGGATAAACATTACGATTTGCAATGGGTGACATGGTAGTGGGACCAGTGATGGAGCGTGATCGCAATATCATAATTGGAATATAGGAGCAGTAAGTCACAAAAGAAAAAGGAAAATGTTGCGAAGTGCGTAGTGCAAAATACAAAGGGATAAAATCTGTTAAGTTCAAAATGCTATATTGCAATCACAATATCGCAAAGTTGAAGGGATAGCGGAAGTGCGGTTCAGGAAAAGTTGTGAAGTGCGAAGTGCAATGGATGATGTGGCGGTGGGACCAAATAGGCGGAAAGGAGTGGTATGTGTTAAAGTAAATAAACTAAAAAATGCGAAGTGCGAAATGTAATGTGGGACGTGGTGGTGGGACCGACGGCGGAGCGCAATCGCAATATCGCAATCGGCAGATAGGAGCGATAAATGCAATGGGATAAAATCTGCGAAGTGCGAAATGCGATATCGCAATCGCAATATCGCAAATTTGGAGGGATAGCGAAAGTGCGGTTCAAGAAAAGTTGCGAAGTGCGAAGTGCGATGGGTGACGTGGCGATGGGACCGGTTGCAGAGCGTGAAAGCAATATTGCAATCGGAAAAAAGAGTGGTAAGTCTTAAAAGGAACCAAATGAAAAATTTGATCTGCGATGAGTGAAGTATGGTAGCAGGGATTTCGAGGAGGAAAGGCGGAGGTAAAATTTTGTGGTTTTTCAAATGCTTTTGCATCAAAATAAGTAAGGAAACCGTGACCAATAGAAATAAAGGAATAAGGCGAGTTAAAGGGTTTAAGTGCTTTTAGGGGAAAAAGGTGGGTGCAGAAGTTAGAATAAGCAGGCGTAACAGAAATGCTTGGGCTGTGAGTACAGAGATGGAAAATGAAGCAGAGAAGCACCATGAAGCTACTCTAGGGCTTTATCACTAATTCCTGCAAACAACTCTGCTGGTCTATGCACGAAAAACAGGCAAATGTGTGAAAATTAAATACAACAAGGATAGCTAAAAATGGTAACACAACTCAACTTTTAATCTTATAAATAGTGATCAGAAACCATTTTTTAGGTCTTTGAGAAGGTTCTCCCTCCTCGAGCCCTATTGATAGAGATGAGAAGGGGGTCTCAATCCACATATTTTTGGTTTTCCTCTATTCTATTACTCTCATAAGCAAATGAAAAAACTACAGCAGCACACTGAAATCAAAACTAAATGGCAATGAAACTATCAGAAGCAGAACTAATTGAATGATAGAAAGCAGAGAACAAATATAGCAGAGAGGTTGAGGCACATGGATTGGGGCCTAACCCACGAGCCTAACTCTCTGAAACTTAAATCATTAAAGTGAAATCAATATTCTCATTTCATAAAAGAATAGCCTCATACATTTCTGAAAGTTTGATCACTGAGTAAAAGAATAAAAATCGATATAGCTTGCAACAAAGTTCCGACTAGACTTGACCTCTTCCTAGCTCTATCTCTACTCTATTTATTCTACAGGGAAGCTACCAACATCTCCCTATAAAATGGTGATTGATTCCACTTGACTCCAAGTAAACAAAGAATGGGTGCACTCCTCTTTGAGTTGCTTGGTTGCCTCTCGAATTCGAATTGCTGGAGAGAATCCTTGGGGATCCTTCAGCTGCATTT
The DNA here is from genome assembly GCA_034641835.2 of Pinus albicaulis. NCBI lineage: Eukaryota > Viridiplantae > Streptophyta > Pinopsida > Pinales > Pinaceae > Pinus > Pinus albicaulis. The sequence continues at coordinate 1,011,476,919 of CM076582.1, read as the reverse complement.
TGAATTCAAATTGGTGGAGAGAATCTTTGGGATCCTTCAGCTGCCTTTGAGAGTTAAGGAGGGTCGAAAATCCTCCTATAATTTCTTTTTGTTGTCTCCTCCAAGTCTTTATGATAAAACCCTTATAAAAATGCTAATAATTCATGATTTTCCCCACTCAACCTCATATTATGCACTCAGAGTATGTTATCCTTAATCGCCACCTATACTAGCATCATAAAACCAATAATAATAAAATTTCAAGAAAAAGAGATCTAAGAAGGAAAAATGGTGACCATTAACCCCTCCAAATATGTCTAATGATGGAGCTCATCATCACCCCCCTACTGAATGGTTGCTCATCCTCTGAGCATCTAATCCTCCTCCTGCATTTCCTTCAGGGCTTTGACAGCCCCCCTGATTTCCTGAGGAAGAAGTGTGGGAGTTTCCCCAAGGGGGTAAAAACCCTTACTCTTTTCTGCATTCTCCCATTATCTATCTTTTGCATCTGTGTCCTTTTCTTCATTCATCCCCAGCAGCAAAGGTGGAATGAGATTTAGTCCCAGTCATTGGATATTTTTGGCATGCATGGCCCTGTTGTATAATGGTTCCCTTTCCAATGTGCCCCTCAGTCTTTTTGGAGTATGGTACTCCCTATTATTGAGGCTATGAGGGAGGTTGTTCCATCTCCTCTGGCTGGCCATAATGCACTCATATTCTATCTACCTAGAAACATCATCAAAGTGGCCTATTACCTAGGTTTGAGTCTGAAGGTAGCTTTCAACTAGTGTAGGGTCGCTTTCTATTTCTCGACGGTTAAGGATGACTCCTCTTGGGTTGAAAAATTTTGGTCTGATATATAAGGGTTCTCTATTTCTTCTTCCCATGACCCTCCATATCTCTTTCACTCTAGTGTCCTCATTCATCATCCAAGATACTAAAGGCATCAACTATATATCCCCCATTGTAGAATTGGGGTCCCAAGTATCCAGATTTGTCAGCACAAGGTTATGCACATAAAACTATGCCATATTTTCCTGATCAACCATGTTAGCTTGCTATTAGAAATACATGAATTGCCTACAATCTTGGAAAGGTAGGGATCCATGGGAGGCTAGAGTTTTGATTTGAAATAGGAGCCATTTCTCCTTGAGGTACACAGCATATGAGTCAGAAGGGAATCTGTGTTGAAGGGCTTCTATGCATAAGTCTACCATGGTGGCTACTTGCAACCCTTTTTGCTGCAATTGCTCCTTCAGTGATACATTCTCTGCATGTGCCTTATGTAGCTTCTCCTTCAGAACTGTTTCTTTGATCCTTTCCTCCTCCCTTGGAGATACTTCAATGATACTTGGGCTCGTGGAAGGAGTTTTTGGCTCTCTTAACTTATCCTCTGCCTCTTTTCAACTCTAAAATACATAGAGTTCTGAAATTTTCTCTTTGTGCTCAGAGGAGCTAAGGTGGCAACTACCTCTTTGTCTTGAGGGGATGTGGTGTTGTGCTGTGATTCTGCTTCTTGCTCACTTTCTACTACCTCTATGACTTCTATTTCCATCTCCTCCATTTTTCCTTGGCCCTTTGTCTCTTCACTCCTTCTTCTGGTTCTTCTTGTTCTGGTTCTTCTTTTGGTTGTTTGGGTTACTATAAAATCTTCCCTTGGCCCCTTGCTACTATGTCGGATATGTGGTATACTTTGGAAGCTAGCTCGACTGCTAGTGATGTTGCGCTACTGTTGCACGTTGTTCAAATACGCATCCCACTCTTGGTATTGCTGTGTTGCGAGCTCCCCTCGGTCTCTTCCCTAAAAAATTCTCAATTCACTAGTTTGGATGAGACGGGGTCTCTTTTTATTAGATTGCGCAACTGATTTGTGAGCGCTTATGTAACTCGGCCTTAGCTCCAGTTTTCGTTAGAGACCGTTGTTTCCTTCTCTCTTTTAATTCATGATGGACTACATGTTTCCTCCCCTCGTTCTCCTCTACTCCACTTGATTTAAATTTTTCTTTTACATGCACAAGTGGCGTTGCAGTTCTCCCTAGTCATACTTCACGATGGTGGCCAAGCTAACTAGCCACCTTTCTTCCCCTTAAACTCTAAGTCTACAAATTTAATTATTTCTGGCTATTATGGATGCATAGAGAGGGGTGAGAAGCTATACCTGAGTTTACCTATTCTTGTCAAGGCGTTTACAGGAGATGGAATTTGGAGACAAGCCTCTTATATGTTGTGTTCTTTCTCATTTTCCTATTGTCTGAGTGAGCAGTTTGCTGAATGATAAAATATTTGAGTGAGTTGTTGATATTCTTATTGTTTCTTCCCGTTTTAGATGATACGTGGGGGTGCTCCAAATGCCATGGGTGGCACTCTTGTCTTTCTTGGGGTTTGATTTATCATCTCCTCCTTGTTTTTATTTGCAGCCCGTGAACAAATTTTCTTTTTAAGGAACTTCATGATGTTTGTAGCAGTTTGTGGCTTGCTTTCTTTAGCTACATTGTTCTCAGGAATGGAGGAATATAGTGTATGGAGGTGATGGAATTAGTTATGGAAATGAATCGAGTGAATGATGGGATGGATTGTAAAATAGAAGGGGAGAGAACATGAATTCTTCATTGTGTTTCCAGAAACCATTAATAATCTGCAAAACAGCAAACACAGAAAACACAGAGATGCAGATTTTTTTTATTTTTTTATTTTTATTTTTAAGAAAGTGGGCTGCCTCCATGGAGTTTTTCTACCCACAAAATTGCCTTGGGTGCCTCAGAGATTTTTTCACCCATGGATCTTTATTCCTTTTTTTTTGTTTTCTTTTTTGAGCAAGTGAGCTGCCTCCATCAAGGTTTTCAACCCACAAGCTTTCCTTGGGTGCCTCGGAGAGGTTTTCACAGATGGATCTTTATTATTTTTTCTTTCTCTTCTTTTTTTTAGGAGGTGTGGGAAAATATGGAGTTTCCCATCACATACACCTCTCTTCTTATTGAATTTATGAATTCTGCCCTTGATAAAGGCTTCTTGTAGATTTTAATTTTGTGACCATTGACAAGCAAGGGGATTCCTTCCTCATCTATGTTTCTGATTTGGAATGTTCCATTATCAAAACATTTTTCCACTATGTAAGGTCCCAACCGTCTAGTCATCATCTTGCTTTTGAAATATTTAAACCTTGAATCATACAGCAGCGCCCAATCTCCTTCTTGGAAGGTATTTTCTTTGATGGTCTTGTCATGCCAAACCTTCCTTTGCAGCTGAACTACCTCCGTGTGAAGAATTTCTTGCATTCTGAACTCATCCAATCCATTTAGTTGTAGCAACCTCTCTTTTTGGGAATTTGATAGATCTAGATTTAATTCAGCTACCATGCTTAAAGTATTGAATTCAAACTCAACTGAAAGTAGAGCCTTCTTACCATAGACTAGTTCATAAAGAGTGAATCTTGTTGTTGTATTCCAAGTAGTGTTGTAGGCCCAACTAGCTTCTACCAATATGTATGCCCAATATTTTCTATTGATTCTCACAACCTTGGTGAGGATGCTCTCTAAAGCTCTGTTAGTTACTTCTACTTGGCCATTCGCCTGAGGGCGATAAGCAGTAGAAGTTCTATGCTTAATCTTTTGCTTTCTCAAAATATTCTCAATGGGGTGAGAGGTGAATTGTGCTCCCTGATCAATGACTATTTCTTTGGGGTACCCAAACTTGTAAAAATCATTCTCCCTCTGAATTTTTTTTACTTTCTCCTCGGTTGCTACCTTCACTGCCTTTGTTTCAGCCCACTTTTTTAGGTAATCAGTGTAGACTATGATATACTTATTTTTTCTGGATGGTGGATCGATAGGTCCAACAAATTCCATGCCACACTTGTCAAATGGCTCAAGAGCCACCTGAGGGTGCAAAGGCATCTCATCCCTTTACGTGGGTTTCCCCATCCTTTGCCACTAGTCACACCTGCGGGTGCATCTTCTGGAATCTTGGTGAAGAGTAGGCCAATAGTATATTGCCTGAAAAAAATTTGTAAGCAGTTCTCTTTGCAGCAAAGTGGCCTCCACATGGGTTGTCATGACATGCAAAGAGGATATCAAAAACTTCTTCCTCCCTCACACATATCCTTAGGATTTGATCAGGTCCTAGCTTGAAAAGGTTTTCCACATTCCATGTGAAAGGGGTGCTTTTTCTAATGATTCTTCTCCTCTCCTTGAACGAAAAATTAGGATCGATTCGCCCAACAACCAAGTAGTTGGTTATATCGGCAAACCATGGTGAGAGTGTTGATATAGCAAAGAGATGCTCATTTGGCAGCTGGTCATCCACCATTCCTTCTTCACCTGCAGGGAGAGATAATATGGACAAAGAATCTGCAACAACATTCTCCTTTCTAGGTTTATCAACAATAGTCAAATCAAATTGCTGCAAAAGTAAAAACCATCTAATTATCCTAGAATTAACATCCAGTTTTTTCATTAATACTTGATGGTTGCATGGTCAGTGTGAAAAAAGGTCTGATATCTAGTTGCAGAATGCCTGAATTTGTTCAAAGCATGGAAAATGGCTAACATCTCCTTCTCAGTAACAATATAATTCAGTTCGGCCTTGGGCAAGTTCTTGTGGATGAAATAAATGGCATAAGGGACTTTGTCCTATAATTTTCCTAATGTTGCCCCTATAGATTTTTCAGATGCATCAGTGTGGATGTGGAAATGCATAGTCCAATTTGGACCTCGGAGGATGGGGACAGTAGCCAAATTTTCCTTAATGAGCTTGAAAGCCTCTTGACAAGGACCAAACCAAATAAACTCAGAATCTTTGGCCAATAACCCAAATAATGGTGAAGCCATCTTGCTGAAATCTTTGATGAACCTTTTATAGTAACCATCTAAGCCTAAAAAACTCCTGACATCTTTCTGCTTTTGAGGAGCAAGTACCCTTTTGATGATAGTGATTTTTTTTGGGTCTACCTATATTCTTGCTTGGGATATGGAGTGTCCTAATACAACCCTTTATTTCTTCAGGAATTCACACTTTTTTGGGCTCAAGGAGAGATGCATCTAAATGCACCCTCTTAGTACTTTACCCAAATTGGAGAGAGATTCCTAGAAGTCATCCCCATATGGTGTGAAATCATCCACTTAGATTTCGACAGAGTCATGGACTAACTCAGAAAATATGCTCAGGACAGCTCTTTGGAAGGTAGATGGGGCATTGCACAACCCAAAGGGTAGGACTCTATAAGTGAAGGTACCCTAAGGGCAGGTGAAAGTAGTCTTATCCTAGTCTTCAAGGCTGATTTTAATCTGATTGTACCCACTAAACCCATCTAAGAAAGAAAAGAATTGCTTCCCCGCAAGGCCATCCAGGACTTGGTCTATAAAAGGAAAAGGGAAATGGTCTTTCTTGGTGGCTTTGTTAAGTTCTCTATAGTCAACACAAATTCTCTACTTCCCATTCTTCTTTGGGACTAAGATGAGAGGGGATACCCACTCACTATCGGATATAGGATATATGAACACTGCATCCAATAGTTTCTGTAGCTCTTATTTGGCTATGTCCTTCAGAGTCGGGTTCATATTTCTTTGGGGTTGTCTCATAGGCTTGCATCCTTTTTTGATGTAAATGTGATGTCTGCATATTGAAGGATGCACCCCTTTCATGTCCTTGTAATCCCAAGCAAATGCTTCAAGATTTTCTTTCAAAAGTTGGCATAGTTGCTTCTCTTCTTTGTTGGGTATACGACCAAAGTCCCACATTGACTAGAAGTGGGGAGGATCATGGGTATATAAGGATGGACAAATATCTCCATTGGTATGAGGCCTTTTGGGGTAAAGCCCATAAGCAAAGCCATGAGGGCTTAGGCACAAAGTGGACAATATCATACCATTGTGGAGATATGTGGTGTCCAGAATCCTTACAAGTGGTATCGGAGCCATGCCCCGAAGTTAGCGAAGTGGATGAATCCTCGAATGTCGAACGAAGGTGGTGGGCCCCGGTAATATCACGATGGGATCCGTGGATGAGCTCGGTTAGACAGGCGGTATGCTCCGGATTCTTCATGGACGTGTCCTGGTCCCAACACGGTGAAGAGGAGTTGACTTGGGATAGAGCAAGCTCTCGAGGCAGGTGGTGCTCCATGTAAGGCGTGTGCTTCCAACGCATTGGAGCGGAGAATCCTGGTTGGTAGAGAGTGGATGGATGGATAATCATTTGAGGGGAGGCTCGATGGTCCTTTGTTCGAGGGGAGGATTGTTGGGTATACGACCAAAGTCCCACATTGACTAGAAGTGGGGAGGATCATGGGTATATAAGGATGGACAAATATCTCCATTGGTATGAGGCCTTTTGGGGTAAAGCCCATAAGCAAAGCCATGAGGGCTTAGGCACAAAGTGGACAATATCATACCATTGTGGAGATATGTGGTGTCCAGAATCCTTACATTCTTCATTCGAGAGGTTTGGGTTGATTTTCAGAAATATGGATGGGCCAAACTCAATAGCCTTGGTTGTTTCAAAGGTTGACTCAACTAAGTGCACTTCCATCCATGGTTGGCTTTCAGACTCTTTGACTAAGGTTTCGAGAGGAATGTCAGTGGAGGACTGGTTTTGAATGGCATGGTCGATGATTTCATCTTCATCAAGCTGCCCCCCTCTAAGAATAGCATATACGATACACATAGGGGAAGTGTTATATAACTCATCTTCTTCATCCTCCAACAATATAGGGAGATCATGATCAATGGAAGGTTGGGCTAGAGTATATAACACTAGCTATTTAGACAAAGTCCCATTTTTTATAGTCAACTAATATAAGCATATGTAGTGACAAACCAAGGTCTCCCTAAGATGAGAGGATAACCATTGAAATTGGTTTTTGGTTGCAAGACCAGGAAATCTGTAGGATAATCCCAAGATTCAATGGTAACCATAACATCCTCAACAATTCCCTCTAAAGTTACTGTGGACCAATATGCAAGTTGCAGAACTGTTGTGGTTTTCCTCAAAAGTCCCTTGGAGATTAAGTTTCAACATATTTTCCTTGGTCATGACATTGATAGCATCCCCTAGATCAATCAGAGTGTTGGGGACTATGACACCATCTATGTGCACATTAACAACTGGAATACCAGGGTCCATGTACTTTGGAAATATCACATTCCCTAGCATCGGGTTAGACAGTTGTCCTACCACATTGATGGTGGGGGTATCTCTCTTCCTTCTCCCAAGTTTATTGAAGCACTTTTCTTTTATGAGCCTATTGTAGATAGGGACATCCTTAATGGCCTGGGGAAGTGGTATTTTTACACACAAATTTTCCAATTCTCCCAGGAGTTCAGTCTCCTCTGGGGGGTGCCAACTAGGGTGGATCAAGCACTCAGGAAAAGGAGGTTGTTGGATCTGAGTGTTACCTTCTTCCTTTTCCTCCTCAACCTCTACAAGTGGAGATGGAGGATGGTTGTCTAGGTGTACTCTTCTCGACCTGAGATTAACCTTCTATATCTCTGCAGCATAAGCTCGATAGGATGTTTCTCCACCGGGAGCCTGATGTGTCTGTCTATTGTTCGGGTTCGGATTGGGTTGTGTAGGTATTTGATGTAGCCTAGGTGGAGCAGCATGAGTAATCTGAGCTTGAGGTTGGGGTGTAGGCATTAGAGCAGGTGGTTGATTTTTTTGAGGCCTCCACCCTTGGGATGGATTGTTCCACTAAGGTTTTTGTTGAACATACTTCTGGAATGGTTGGTTGATTGGTTGAGGATGACATGAAGGGTTGTAAGGCCAAGTAGGAGGTGTAGACCAGGATGGGGGAGTGGGGGTGTACCAAGGTTGCATGGGTGCGCTCTAATTGTTGTGATAATAAGAGTAAGGTGCACATTTCATACCTTATTGATATGGTCGAGGGCCTTGAGGCCTTCTCTAGTTGATGAAACAAAGTTGCTTTGGCATTGATTCCCCACCTTGATATACAGCCTTAAGTCTAGGTAAGGAGGGACACTTTTCTGTGGCATGATTATCCTCACAGTCTAAGCAAACCTCTATGATATTTATTGGACATTCATTTCTTGGGTGCTTCCTAGTACATCTAGGACAAAATACGGCCAGGGCTCTCTCTGCTTCCTCTTGCCTCCTTTTGACCTACATTGTGTCCATTTTCAAAGAAAAGGTGTGCAGCATGTCACTCTTAAAGTCCTCTAGCATGTTTCCAATCTCATGTTTTATGAAGGTGGAAGAGGAAGCAATATTGGATGTACTTTGGCTAGCTCTACCCTTCTTCCTAAATGTCCTAGAATGGCTCCGGAAGACAGTTTTGATTGTTTCATATGGTTGTTGGTAGATATCTCCTCCTGATAACATATTCAAGGTTTCTATAATCTCTTCTCTGATTCCTCGAAGAAGTACAAGTTTAAGTGAGTTGGGATCAAGAGTAAAGTTGGCTTTCTTATAATTCAATTGAAACCTCTCTTCATAGTCCTCTAAAGATTCATCTGGCCCTAGATTCATCCTAAAGATCTCATCCTTAGTTTCCTTGGACCTACAATAGTCTTTGTATTTTCTGATGAAGGTATCTTCCATCTGTGCCCAAGTAGTGATGCTATCCCCAAGAAGACCCATGAACCAGCGCAAGGCTGCATCCTTAATGGTGGATGGGAATAGCTTCAACTTCTGACCAACATAAGTGTAGTCATAATTCCTACAAACAACATCAAATTCAAACATGAATGTGTTATGGTCCTCAAAGGTAAGTCCATGGAAGTGTGGAAGAGCTGAGGGGATAATGTTTTTCATCTTAGTTTCCCCATCTGCTTCTCTTATGGGAAAGGATCTCTAGATCCTAGCCATGGTTAAGATAGGCGAAGCAGGTCCCTCAGTTGAAAGAAGATCTTCTTCTTCTTCCCCAATAGGATCCTCAAAATATTCATAAGGCTCTCCTATAGGGGGTTCAATCTCACTGCCACTGAAGAAGATTGAAGGGTGGCTAGGAGGTGATGTGGGGGTCTTAGGTAAGATTTGTCTTTGAGTATTCATACTACTACGAGGCATGAAAATCATATCTTTTTGTATATTTTTTTAATATTTCTAAAATAACATGAAAAGAGAGGAAATCAAAAAATAATTCTTAAACAAAATCAAAGCATCTACTAGACACCTCCCCAGTAATAGTGCCAAAAAGTGGTGAGCCTTGGTATTGCACCAAGAGTTCTAAAACTCCCAAGGGCTACCCTACTTTACTTTATCAACCTGGGGTTCGTACAAACTTGGAGGTGATAGTGCTATATACACAACATATGCATTTTATTCATGTCATCCTCTTCTGCTTTACGAAAGGGTGCTATTTCCTAAACTATGATAAAAAAAGAAAATTAAATTGTTGGAAGGAAATGATAGAAAGGAAACTAACTTAATTTTCAAAAAGAAAATTCTGGAAATGAAACTAATTTAATTTGCAGAAAGGAAATGACAGAAAGAAACTAAATTAAATTGTTGAAAATAAATGGCAGAACGGAAACTAATTCTAAACCACACTTAACTTAGCCAAACGGATAAATTAAATCTACTTATCTTATGGTCTATCTACCATGCTTCTATCCATGCAGCTAAGCTATCCATGACTTAATTCTAATTGAAAAAGTGTCGATTTGCAGCTCGGAAGAAAAAAAAAAGGATAAAGAGGCTAATGGAGGGCTTAACACATGAAACAAGGCTTAGAAGTGGAAAGAGGGGTTTAAACCTTATTAAAACTTTGTTATAGCACAAAAATGCTTCGAAGCGGAATAATTTGAAAAGTGCGATGGCGGAGATGCACTGGAGAAAAAGTTGCAAAGTGCAAAGTGTGACGGGATAAAAGTTGCCACGTGCGAAATACAAAATGCGATAAGTCAGACGACGTGGTAGTAGGATAGATGGCGGAGCGCTTTGATCATATTGAAATCGGCAGAAAGGAGCGGTAAATGTTAAAGGAAATAAACTAAACAATGTGAAGTGCGAAATGCGACGGGGATAAACATTATGATTTGCATTGGATGATGTGGCAGTGGAACCAGTGGCAGAGCACGATCGCAATATCGCAATCGGCAGATAGGAGCGGTAATTCTTAAAAGAAAAAGGAAAACGATGCAAAGTGAAAAGTGAAAAATGCAACGGGATAAAATCTATGAAATGAAAAATACGATATTGCAATCGAAATATCTAAAATTTGGAGGGATAGCGGAAGTGCGGTTCAGGAAAAGTTGCAAAGTGTGAAGAGCGATGGATGACATGGTGGTGGGACCAAATCAGCGGAAAGGAGCGATAAGTGTTAAAGGAAATAAACTAAACAATGTGAAGTGTGAAATGCGATGGGGATAAACATTGGGATTTGTGATGGGTGACGTGGTGGTGGGACCAAGGGTGATGCGTGATCGCAATATCGCAATTGGCAGATAGGAGCATTAAGTCTTAAAAGAAAAAGGAAAATGATGTGAAGTGCGAAGTGCAAAATGCAATAGGATAAAATCTGCGAAGTGCGAAATGTGATATCACAATCGCAATATCGCAAAGTTGAAGGGATAACGAAAGTGTGGTTCAGGAAAAGTTGTAAAGTGCGAAGTGTGATGGCTGATGTGGCGGTGGGACTGGTGGCGCAATCAGAAAAAAGAGTGGTAAGTCTTAAAAGGAACCAAATGAAAATTGCGATCTACAATGAGAAAAGTACGGTAGCCGGGATTTCGAGGACGAAAGTCGGAGTTAAACTTTGATGGCTTTTCAAGCGCTTTCGCATCAAAACGAGTAAGGAAATCGTAACCAATAGAAACAAAGGAATAAGGCGGCTGAAGGGTTTAAGTGCTTTTAGGGGAAAAAGGTGGGTGCAACAGTTAGAATAAGCGAAGAAAAAGAGGGAATGGAGGGCGTAACAGAAATGCTCAAGATGTGAGTACGGAGATGGAAAATGACGCGGGGAAGCACCACGAAGCTGCTCTGGGGCTTTATCACTAATTCTTGCAAACAACTATGTTTGTCTATGCACGAAAAACAGGCAAATGCATGAAAATGCAATACAAAAAGGAAGGTTGCAAATGGTATCGCAACTTTACTTTTAATCTCAGAAATAGTGAACAGAAATCAGTTTTTGGGTCTGTGGGAAGGTTTTCCCTCCTCGAGCCCTATTCACATAGATGATAAGGGGGTCTCGATCCACATTTTTTTGGTTTTCCTCTATTCTATTACTCTCATAAAAAAATGAAAAAACTACAACAACACACTGAAAGAAAAACTAAATAGCAATGAAACTATCAGAAACATAACTAATTGATTGACAGAAAGCAGAGAAAAAATACAGCAGAGAGGTTGAGGCACATGGATTGGGCCCTAACCCACGAGCCTAGCTCTTTGAAACTTAAATCAGTAAAGTGAAATAAATCTGCTCATTTCATAAAAGAATAGCCTCATACATTTCTAAAATTTTGATTGCTGAGTAAAAGAATAAAAATCTCAATAGCTTGCAAAAAAATTCCAACTAGAATCCACCTCTTCCTAGCTCTATCTCTACTCTATTTATTCTACATGGAAGCTACCAACATCTCCCTAGAAAATGGTGATTGATTCCACTTGAATCCAAGTAAACAAAGATTGGGTGCACTCCTCTTTGATTTGATGGGTTGCCTCTGGAATTCGAATTGCTGGAGAGAATCCTTGGGGATCCTTCGGTTTCCTTTGGAATTTTAATTACTGGAGAGAATATTTGGGATCCTTTGGCTGCCTTTGAGAATTAAGGAGGGTGGACAATCCTCCAATAATTTCTCTTTGTTGTCTCCTCCAAGTATTTATGATAAAATCCTTATAAAAATTCTAATAATTCATGATTTTCTGCGCTCAACCTCATATTAGGCACTCAGAGTATGTTAGCCTTAATCGCCACCTATACTAGCATCATAAAACCAAATAATAATAAATATGAAATAAAAATAGATCTAAGAAGGCAAAAAGGTGACCATTAACCCCTCCAAATATGTCTAATGATGGAGCTCATCATAGCACTCCCTTGATTACAGGTTGTAAGTTATGAAAAGAAGATGAAACGTCGTTGGTAAATCAGACTATCTACATGATATCAATGATAGGAAGCATGTTGTATCTCACAGCGTCGAGACCAGACATCATACATGAAGTTGGTCTCATGGCAAGATTTCAATCATGTCCCCATGAAATTCATGTCATTTTGTAAAAATGATTTTCAAATACCTGCGAGGGACAATAGAATATGGGTTGTGGTATTCTAGGAGCAAAGAGTTTAAATTGGAGGCTTATACTAATGTTGATTGGGAAAGAAGTATTGATGACAGGAAGAGAACCTTTGGTGCAGCATTATTTTTGGGAAACTACTTAGTGTCTTGGGTTAGCAAGAAACAAGACTCCATCACTCTATCAACTATTGAATCAAAGTATATTGCAGATGCCACTTTTTTCTCCCAAATTCTATGGATGAAGCAGACCTTGAAGGAAATTAAGTTAGAGTTGGTTGATCCCATTCCAATCATGTGTGATAATACTAGTGCAATCTATATCTCTAATAATCATGCTATGCACTCAAAGACCAAGCACATCCCTATCAAGTTCCATTTATTAAGAGAAAAGGTCATAGCTGGTGTTGTTCGACTTTAATATGTGGCAAATAAAGACCAACTTGTTGACATATTTACTAACCCAGTTGCAAGGGAACCCTTTGAGTATCTCTGGCAGTATATAGGGTTTCCGACTCCTCCTCCCAAATGACTCAATCATAATGTTTGTTGGAAGATACTCGGCATGTGGGATCAGTTAAAGAGTAGTTTCCAGTGGTTCAGGGGGATTTTTCAAGAGCATCCTTTTCCATTGATGCCAAAGTGGTAGAAGATTACTGGCATTCAGGAGAGAAGAAAAACAATCAAGAAGATCATGTATGATTTCAAGGGGACTTATGTTGTTGTCATCAATGCCAAAGGGGGATATTTTTGGAAAATTAGCATCATCTGAATTATTGGTGGCACTTGGTATGTTGGCATTGATGTCAACCAAACTAGCATTGAGGTCAGAGGTAGCAGATTTTAGCATTAATGAGCATGTTGTTCAGGGGGATTCCCATGGTTGTTGTATTGTTTTGTAGATAATAACCATAGTAGAAGGCTTCATGGAGAAGCCATAAAAATATTATTATGGTGGTTATTAGTCCCAATATTTGGAGGATATTCTACCTCGGGAGACTAGCTATGATGTATCTAGAAATGACTCCATTGGATATTTCTTTGGAAGAGATTTCCATTGGTATGTTGAAGTCTAGAAGAGGCCTTCTAGATCAGGAGTTACAGGCAGTTGAAGTTTGCAGATAGAAAATTTCATTCCTCGGGACTTAGGCAGATTTTGAACCAAGGTCCAGGCTAGTCGATATTTGGGCCTAGTCAGAGGTTGGGGATGCATAGAAAATTTGGAAGGAGAAAAACACGACCCCCTTAACCCTTGACCTGTGTGGTACCAGCTCTTAGTCGAGACTAGTCGGTATTTAGGACAAGTCGAAGGTCGGGTTGTGCAGCAAAGTGTAGCAAGAGAAAAAAGCACCGACTTCCGACCCTCGAACTATGCAGAACCAGGTACAAGTAAAAAGACGAAAAATGTGATTGTCTTGACACCTAATACTAAGAGATTGAGTTAGATTGTATATTATTGTAAATTAGTAAATAAGGAAGGCCAAGAGACATTGGGAAGTGAATCCCAATAGTCTCACCTCCATGTATAAGTATACACACAATCTCCATCTAATTCATCTTCAGTTTTGTGGATTTACCTCCTGGTCTGACATGGTATCAGAGTTAGTCCCTTTTTTGGCATTCCTTCCCTTGGTGTAACTGCCTCCTATCTATGTTCTGCATTTTTGCAGACTGTCACTATGCATTCATATTTTTTACTGCTCCTACTGAATTCAGAATTTTTGTTGCATTTTAGCTTCTCCTGGAAGACCTGCCTCTTTGCCTCTGCTCCTTCTGCAATTCTAAAAATAATAATAATAATAATAAATTGCATTGTTATTTCACAGCATACATCATTTTGTTAGCAAAATCTGTTATCATTTTTTGCACACAATTGTGCAAATTCTTCTCCAAATTTTTTGATAGTCGCTCCCCTGGCAGCTCACTCCCCTCACGCTGCCTCTCACTCCTCACAATCGCTCATTCTCTCGCCTCACCTCTCCCCCTCACGCCCCCTGTCCCTCGCCCATTCCATCATGTCGCTTGTCGCTCTCCCTCCCTCACACCCTCACTCCCTCGCGGATCTCCCCACCCCTCCCTCACACCCGCACTCCCTCGCTGCTTTCCCTACCCCTCCCTCACACCCACACCCCCTCACGACTCTCCCCACCTGTACCTCACACCCGCACCCTCTCGCGGCTACACCCACCCCTCCCTCGCACCTACACCCTTGTCCCTGCTCTAGCCACCCCCTCCCTCACACCCCATCCCCGTAGACAGTCCCCCATCCCTCCCCTAGTTTCCCCCCTTTCCCCTCCCTTCATCCTGTCCTCCCTCCCCTCCCCTCGTCTTTTCCTCCTTCAGCCATTTCTCCCTCCCCATCGTCAGCCTCCTCCCTGCGTCCCTTTATTTTACAGAGAATACCTCCCCCCAAAAAATGCCTCCCTAGAAAATACCTCCCCCCCACCCCCAAAAACAAATTGCCTCCCCTGTAAATACCTCACCCCAAAAACGCCTCCCCCAATAAATACCTTCCCCAGTAAGTACCTCCCCCAAATAAACCCTCCCTCAAATAATACCTCTATTTTTTTTCCCAAATTTTTTTTTACAGAAGAAAAATAATAATAATAATAAAATAAAAATGAAGTGCAGAATTTAAATCAGAATTGAGTTTTTTTTCTCTTACCATGGCAGAAAAGTGAGTTTTTTTTCAAAATAATGCATTCTCTCATATCTATTGTGGGATTTTTTCTCTCCGGCAAAGAGAACTATCCTAAATGGTCTCGAAAAATCAAGAACACTCTCATTTTTAATGAGTTGTGGAGAGGAGTTTGTGAAGGAGAAGGAGACCATCCACCAACAAAGCCCACTTCAGACAAGGAGATCGCCATTTGGGAAAACAAGAAATGCAAGGCCTATTCCTTGATTTCAGCTTTCGTAAATGAAGAGGTGAGTCTCCATATTACACCGTTTTCAAATGCCTATGAAGCCTTGAGAAAACTAAAATAACTCTATGACTCACATTCAAAACTTGAAAATTTTCAATTAATGATTAAGATGTTCAGCCTTGAATTGAAAAATGATGACCCTCTTGCTTTAGCTTCAGAATTAAGATCTATCATGCATGAAATTAAGAATACTAGTGTAGAAGTTGATATACCTCTCATAGAATATGTTAAGGCATTGTATCCCAATTACTCACATTACCTTGAGTCATGGCAAGCAAACGGAAACCTCATAAAACTCACCTTTGGTTCCCTTGTGAAAAAATTTGCAAAAAGAGAGAAGGCTTTTGGAAAGATGACAACCCCTTTGTCTTATAAAGAGGTTGTATGTTTTGCACATAGAGAAAATATTCATGCTCAAGATTCTTCCAGAGGAAGAGGTGGCCGAAGAGGAAGAGGAAGAAGAAATTTCAGAGGAAGGGGAGGCAGACAAACTCAGATTGAAAAATATGATCTTCATTGCATATGCTGCAATAAATACTGGCATGATGTATCTAAATGTAAGTTGCCTTGGGATAAAATTGAGTAGCAAAGAAATCAAGAAAAAGGTAAAACTCATGGTAGAGACAAAGGTAAAGCACCTGAATCTGCTCATTATGGTGTAGCACATTGTAACAATGGAGTAACTGAAGACTTATTTGATGTTTCATTCAATTCTTGGAGAAATGATTGGTTTCTAGATTAAGGAGCAACATTTCACATGACGTTTAGAAAATATTTTTTTGGAGAATTTACTGACAAAGTTGATGGAGAAGTATACTTCGCAGATAAATCCAAACACAAGCCATCAGGGCTTGGCACAATCAGGCTTCAGTTTCCTGTTCTTCCATATCATCTTCTGCATGAGGTTCTATACCTCCCTGAGTTGAGGAGAAACTTGTTGTCCTTGGTCCACATCTGCCAGCAAGGACACTCCATTCACATGTTTGATGGCAAGGTTTATGTTAGAAAAGCATCAGATCGCTCATTTGTCGTGGAGGGAATAGAAGAAGGAAGACTCCTCAAGCTGCAAGGTTCCTCTTCTCATGCACAAAACTTTGCATTCATTTCACATCATGATGAAGGTAAATTCCCATCAAGTATTTTCTGGCATGCTAGATTTGGACACTTAAACTATGACAGCCTTCCATTGTTGAAGAAAAATGGTGTTACTAGATTGCCTACAATTCCTAGGAAACTTAAGCAATTTGATGCTTGCTTGTATTCTAGGAAAGCATAGCAAACAACCATTTCATGATTCACATTCCAGAGCACATAGAAAAATTGAGCTTATTCATTCATATTTATGTGGCCCCATGTAATATTCCTACTTAGCCTATGCTAAGAGGAATATTCATTTTTTTTTACTTTTTGTTGCATGAATAAATGAATAAAGGAGGACATGTAAAACTCCTGAAAAGACTGAATAAATCAATGCCCATGTGAACAAGGATAAATCAAGGCCATGTAAATAAATCTCTTGCAGGTTTGAAAGGGGTTTGAGCTGTGAGACTGGGTCAACCTTGACCAAATCTACAGCGTTGTCTAGATTCAATGTATCTCATGAAGGGACAGTGCAATTCTAGAAGGAGGCCCCTCATGTGAAAGGAGCTAACTCATCAAGGTGGTTTAGGGTTTGCAAAGGCTTTCATCTTATAAAAGGAAGGGGAAGGCAACAAGAGAAGGTTGTTGATTAATTATATTTCTGAGTATCTTGTCTGTTTAGACAAATACTATTCTCTGTTGTTTAGTGGAGGATTGTGCTGCTTAGCACTTGGAGTTCCTATGCATGGATTTCACCTCTTCCATTGAGGATTCTTGGAGGAGTATTTTCTGATTTGATCCACTATCAGTCTTTGGTCCAAGCTCTACTTCCAACTGCAACACATATCCAGCGAGGGTTTGCTTGCTTTTGTAGGCTGCAGCAAGTGGAACTCTAGATCTGCAGAGATCTAGCTTGTATTGGAGCCTCTTCTCATGTAGTGTGTCTTTTAACCTCCTGGAAGAGTGAATCCACAAATTCAGCTTCATATTTGTATCTTGGCATCAAGCCATCATTGTAATTCAAGCTACAGCACAGTTTTCATTGAGGAACTACGTTATTTTCATTAGAGATTCTGCAAGGTGTTTTGATCCCATTTTTTATGAGAGATCTCTGGTGTTGGGCTTTGCCTTTCACTTTGGTGATCCATGGATTATCTTGCTAATCCATGTTCTGTTTAGATCTGATATATTTTAATGTAAAGTCATCTTCAGAAATTTCTAAAGCATTTTGCAAATCTGCCACTTAAAACTCAGATCTAGTCTTTGTAATGCATGATTTGGTTAAAACCCCAAGGGGATCTTGTAAATAAAAATATCTAGTTTCCAGATATGAAATGGATCTGATGTTTTGTCTACATATCTGTCCTAGATCTGAGTTGTAATATCCAGCTGTTGCAGCTCCTCAAAATAACGTTGTTAAGCCATCTAGCAGTTTATATATGTGTTGCAGCCTTCTTTTCTGAAGATTTCTTGCTCTATTGTCTCCTGTATTCTACTGTATATTGAAAGAGATTCATTGTAATTCTGATTTGCTACTGTATACTCATAATTTAATCATATTTGATGGCCTCCTTCTCATACTTTCCAAGAATGCATTATTTTTGAAGCAGTTTGTTGTGCATAGCTGCAGCCCCTCTTGTAGGGTGTTTTTCAGCTAGACTAGGTGGTGGGAGATCTGTTTACCACACCTAGTTTGATTTGTTTTTGCTCCCCTTTTGGATCTAGACCCTAGATCTACTGATCTAAGGGATCCAAGGGCTGTAAACTCATTTATGTGCATCAATATCCCTAGAGTGGGTTATTTCAGCAGGCTTGCTGTGTTATTCTATATTTGGAATATTACAGTGGTATCAGAGCTCCTTTCTTGGCACAGCCTGTGCTTTCCTTGGAGCACCACAGCCATGTTGCATTCAAAATAATATGAAACTCTTACTGAGAGGGAGAAGAGGTATCAGAATAGAAGTCACAAGAAGTTTGATTACATGAATGATGAGCAAGACAAGGGTAAAGCCCCTGAAACTGCAGATGATAAAGAAGGAGAAGAGTTTGCAAGAACTCTGTTGGTGGCCATGCAAGATCTTTCCAAAGAGATCAAAGAGATGAGGATGGACAGAATGAGGGAATCTCCTAGGATATTTCATCCAGGGGAAAGCTCTGATATGTCTCGTCACTGGGCTGGTCAACCAGTGAACCAGTCACAAGCCCCACAAGCTCCACTATGCCTACCTTCTTGGCTATGGAGAATGAAGGACCACAAGAGAAAGCTTCCCTTTAAGACTACTTTGTGGAATATGAATCTCAAAATCAGAGATTCAGAGACCACTTGAGTTTCCAAGAGTTTTGTCACCTCAAGGACAGAAGAAGAGCAAGGCAGCAGTATAGAGATGGTGGGTTCTTTCATAATCAGGATAGACACCACTCTATGGGCATATTATTTTTACCCAAGTTTGATGGGTCATCCTCCAGTTCTACCAAGGCATGGGTAGAAAAGCTGGATATCTACTTTCAGTTGAACAAATTCTCTGAGATTTAAGCCATCAAGATTGCAACGCTGCACTTTGAAGGTGAAGCACACAATTGGTGGTTCCATGGGTTGTCTACATTGGGACATATCAATGTGGCTACCTATGTTGATTTTGCTAGAAGACTGGTGGAGAGGTGTTACAGGAAGGATCCGGAAGCACCCTTCATAAGCCTTACAAAGCTAAAGCAATCAAGGAATGTAGAAACTTATATCTCTGAGTTTCTGAGATTATCTATCATGGTTCCTGATCTGTCTGCAGCAAGGAGGGTGTACATGTTTATTGATGGCCTGGAGGAACCTTTGCATGGGTTGATTAAATCTACCAAACCCATCACCTTGCATGATGCCATTGAGAGGGCAAGAGACCTTCACGATGCCTTGCCAAAAGCAAAGGCAACTTTCTAGAGCAAGGCCCCTTACCTTTCTAAAGGAAAGGGAGAGAAAGTTGCTCCTTCCAAGGAGAGCTCGTCCAAGAAGCCTCTTGATATTGATCTCAGGAGGGAATTGAGAAAGAAGAAAATGTGTTTCACTTGCCAAGAGTCATGGGCATGGGGACACAAATGTGTTGCTGGGAAAGCACACTACATAGAAGTCTTCTCATATTTTGAGGAGGAAGATGGAGATGATGAACCTAGGAGGGGTCACAGCACTAATAATGATGAGGAAGATCCAACACCATATAGAGATGGGGATGGAGCCTTTTCTCCAACAAGTGGGACTCTTGCATCTTTGAGAGGAGTGCCTAAGTACTTGACCCCAATATTACAAGGTTCAATCTTGAATCAAAGGGTATTTGTGCTGACTGACAGTGGGGAAACCCACAACTTTATTGATGCTCATCTTGTGCAGAGGAGAGCAATCCCTGCTGATACTTTTTAGGGATTCTCTATTTTGGCCCCAGGAGATAGGACAATGCAATGCATGCAGTATGTTCCATCACTCTCATTTACTATGTTCCTACTTAGCCTAAGCTAAGAGGAATATTCATTTTTGTTTTACTTTCTGTTGCGTGAATAATGAATAAAGGAGGACATGTAAAACTCCTAAAAGGACTAAATAAATCAATTCCCATGTGAACAAGGATAAATTAGGGCCATGTAAATAAATCTCTTGTAGGGGTGAAAGGGGTTTGAGCTGTGAGACTAGGTCAACCTTGACCAAATCTACAGCGCTATCTAGATTCAATGTATCTCATGAAGGGACAACGCAGTTCTAGAAGGAGGCCCCTCATGTGGAAGGAGCTAACTCATCAAGGTGGTTTAGGGTTTGAAAAGGATTTCATCTTATAAAAGGAAGGGGAAGGCAGCAAGAGAAGGTTGTTGATTAATTATATTTCTGAGTATCTTGTCTGTTTAGACAAATACTATTCTTTGTTGTTTAGTGGAGGATTGTGTTGCTTAGCACTTGGAGTTCCTATGCAGGGATTTCACCTCTTCCATTGAGGATTATTGGAGGATTATTTGTTGATTTGATCCACTATCAGGTTTTGGGCCAAGCTCTACTTCCAACTACAACGTAGATCCAGTGAGGGTTTGCTTGCTTTTGTAGGCTACAACAAGTGGAACTCTAGATCTGCAGAGATCTAGCTTGTATTGGAGCCTCTTCTCATGGAGTGTGTCTTTTAACCTCCTGGAAGAGTGCATCCACAGATTGAGCTTCAGATTTGTATCTTGGCATCAGGCCATCATTGTAATTCAAGCTACAGCACAGTTTTCATTGAGGAACTGTGTTATTTTCATTAGAGGTTTTGAGGGTGTTTTGATCCCATTTTTTATGAGATATCTCTGGTTTTGGGCTTTGCCTTTCACTTTGTTGATCCATGGATTAGCTTGTTGATCCATGTTCTGTTTAGATTTGATCTATTTTAATGTAAATTCATATTCATAAACTTCTGAAACATTTTGCAGATCTGCCACTTAAAACTCAGATCTACTCTTTGTAATGCATGATTTGGTCAAAACTCCAAGGGGATCTTGTAAATAATACTATCTAGTTTCCAGATATGAAATGGATCTGATTTTTTGTCCACAGATCTATCCTAGATCTGAGTTGTAATATTTAGCTGCTATAGCTCCTCAAAATAATGTTGTTAAGCCATCTGGCAGTTTATATATGTGTTACAGCCTTCTTTTTTGAAGATTTCTTGCTCTATTGTCTCTTGTATTCTACTATATATTGAAAGAGCTTCATTTTAATTCTGATTTGCTATTGTATACTCATAATTTAATCATATTTTATGGCCTCCTTCTCATACTATCCAAGACTGCATTATTTCTGAAGCAGTTTGTTGTCCATAGCTGCAACCCCTCTTATAAGGTGTTTTTGAGCTAGACTAGGTGGTGGGAGATCTGTTTACCACACCTATTTTGATTTTTTTTTGCTCCCCTTTTGGATCTAGACCCCAGATCTGCTGATCTAAGGGATCCAGGGGCTGTAAACTCATTTATGTGCATCAATCTCCCAGGAGTGTGTTATTTCAGCAGGCTTGTTGTGTTGTTCCAGATTTGGAATATTACACGCCATGCATGTTGCTTATGCAAATGGAAATAAATATATGATGAAATTTATTGATCATTACACCAAAATGTGTTGCGTTTACTTATTGAAGAAAAAATATGATGCTTTTAAAACATTCAAAAAATTTGATGCATGGATTAAAAATGATGCACAAACTCATATTGGCTATTTATGCACTAATAATGGAAAAGAATACACTTCAAACGAATTTGAAAACTCTCTTCGTAAAAATGGGATCAAACATCAAACTATTGTGCCCTATTCTTTCCAACAGAATAGTGTAGCTGAAAGAACGAATAGGACAATTTTAAATATGGTTCGCTCCATGATGTTTTTTAATAATGTAAAATTGATGTTTTGGGTTGATGCAGTTCTATGTGTTGTATACATAAAGAATAGGTTTCCTTCAAATTAAATCAGAAACAAAACTCCTTATGAAATGTGGCATGGCCACATTCCTTCGGTAAATCATTTTAGGGTCTTTGGTTCCACTTGTTATGCTTTGATACCTAAGGTACAAAGGAATAAACTTGGTGCTAGAAGTCAAAAATGTATCTTCTTGGGGTATTCCAATACCTCCAAAGGATATCGTCTCTATGATGAAGTCAATAAGAATTTTGTAGTAGAAAGAGATGTCATATTCCTTGAATCTTCCAAGACTGACGATGTTGTTGAGCGGCAACTTGATCACCTGGATAGATTCACACATGCAAAGTCTTTTCAAGAATTTGATAATAAGATTACACATCTTGAAGGGGGGATTCCTATACTGAATCAATTTGTGGAATCATCTTCCGAAGCACTCTCTCCCCCACATGAAGAACCAACCACGAATGACACCTTGAACGATGTGATTGACAGAATTGAGAGATTGAATCTTGATTCAATTCCAACTCAGTCTAATGAGCAACCTAGCCCATCTCAGAAAGGTCCCCCAAAGTGGCTGACAAAGACACTAGAAAACGTTCGTCCCAATGAGGTTGGAAGGACAAGAACAAGAAGTTCCACCAGACAAAATGGAGGTGACATAGATAATTCTGATTCACCTATTGATATGGATATTGCTTATAACTGTGAATTGAATTTGTATATAGATCATGAACCAACTTCCTTCAAAGAAGCTGCTTCTCATGTTGAATGGAATGAAGCAAAGAAAAAGGAGTATGATGCATTGATAAATAATGGCACTTGGAAGTTGGTTGATCCTCCATTGGGAACCAAACCAATTGACTACAAGTGGGTCTACAAGAACAAGTACAAATCAGATGGCTCACTTGACAAGCACAAAGATAGGCTTGTGGAAAAAGGTTTTTCACAGAAAGAAGGGGTCGATTATGAAGAAACTTTATCCCCCGCAGCAAAATGGGCCACCATCCGAACACTCTTTGCCCTAGAAGCTCGAAAGGGATGGAAAGTCCATTAAATGGATGTAAAATCTGCCTTTTTGAATGGAGATATAAAGGAGAAAGTTTGTATGTCCCTGCCAGAAGGATTTGTTGTGAAGGGCCTGTTATCACTCAGTAATTTCTCCAGGTTCAAGATAAATAGTCCGAGGTAACCAAAAACCTACTTCAAACTCTAGGATCTAGCCTTCCTATAGTTTAGAGAGGGCTCTCTCTTTAAGATTTAACTTTGTTTTTGCTTAATGTTTTAGGCTAGTTATGATAGTTCAATTCGGTTTTGGTTTTGAAATGTTTGGTGGAAAATAAGATTACTTGAAGACAAATTAAAGAGGGATCTACTAGTCCATTGGGATATGGAGTCAAAGTTGAGCAAGCAGAACTAGAAGGCAAGGCCAAGAGGATGCTAATGTATTCAGGGCAAGGTAGATAACCCTCAGAGATTTGGATAGATTTTTTTGGTGAGATGGCTTGTTTCGGGATAAAGGGCAATGAAGGATCCTTTGATCTGGAAAAAGAGGAAGGAGGCAGGGGTCAAATGAGACTAGGAGCAATTAAGAATTCCTAAATCCGGAAATCAACAGAAAACATTTAAATGATTAAGTAGTTAAGACAAGGAGTTCTAACACTAGTCCTGAATTAATACTCCTATTTAATCATTAAGATTGAATAAAATATATGAAATGAATGTAACTCAGAAAGGAAACAATGACAAGATAGATGCACTTTACTCTTCAAATTATCGCATGAATCCTGAATTATGAAGTCTAATTGTCAATTGTCTAGACTCTTGCTTTAAAATCAACACATATGAGCCTCCAACGTAGCAGCAAAATGTCTATAATGTTCTTAGCAATTTTATTCCACAC
This sequence comes from Pinus albicaulis, assembly GCA_034641835.2. Classification (NCBI taxonomy): domain Eukaryota; kingdom Viridiplantae; phylum Streptophyta; class Pinopsida; order Pinales; family Pinaceae; genus Pinus; species Pinus albicaulis. The sequence goes on along the minus strand of CM076582.1, from coordinate 1,011,453,429 downwards.
TAAACACTTCATAAATTGAAGTATTTATACAAATGTTTATTACAAAATATCCTAAAGAAATCTAGGAATAAATCTAGGAAATAAAAATATCTTTACACATTAGGAGGGACAGTTGCTTAACAACTTAGCAAGTTGTCCTCTTACTTAGAAAAAATAGAACTAACATTATCTAATCAAAACAGTTTGTTGACTAGGTGTACATGCTTGATGGCATATTTGGAAAATATCTCTTTGAAGATTGCTTGATTGATACTCTTTTCACTTTACACCCTTTAACGTTGTCTTTATTCCTGATACTCTTTCACTCTGTTCATCTGTCATTTTACTACTTGTAAAATAGAGGAATTACAATAGTAAAAAATGAGTTGGTTGTTTCTTCTCTAATACTCTTTGACCCTGTTCTTTATACTGATACACTTTCAACATATATATTAACCTTTTAACAGTTGTAAAAGGAATTTTTACTGTGGTAGAAAAGTCAGTTCATTGTCATATCATCTTTTTGTCATACTAGATTTCCCTTTTTACCTTTTACTGCTATAAAGAGACTCGTCAAAAGTAAAAATCAAATCAAATAAGCTTTTTTATTCTTTTCTTCTCATTTTGACTGCTTTATTTGTACTTTTCTTCAATGTTCTGCTTCTATGCTGCTATAACAGATCTGTAAACTCTTGCCACTGTTTTGCATCAGGTATCTTCATGTTTTTCAACTTTCTGTAGCTTTCATCTGCATCAGTGTAATTTGCAAAATTTGGTTTGATAATGAAAATATGTTTAATCTCATTTTGCAGAAAAAATAAGTCTTCAAAGTATTGTAGAATAACTTTTCCAATGGGGGAACCTTGTGGTAGAGGCTTGTTCACTTGTTATTTAGCATGGTCCCTTATCTTCTTATCATAGTCTGTTTGGACCAGCAGTTTCTCATTAAAGCCATGTATGTCTGGGAGGCCAGCTTTCCTCAACATCGTATATTTTTTCAAAAATTTGTTATTGATAAGTTCATTGCCTCACACTTTTCCTCCAAATTATTCATTATGTTCCTTTTTTTTAGGACTTTCTTGATCTGAAGTATTGTTTATATCCTATCCTATATTTTCAGCTCCTCAATTTCCACTCTGTTTTTACTATTTAAGAATGTAATAAGCTTTAAAGCTTGAGATGGTTTATTTGCAAGTTCTTCGTTTGTCTTTTGAATCCCCACCTGTGCTGCTAGAAGTAAATCTCGTTTCTCATATGTAATTTTAATTGAAGGACATTGGATATGTATGCCTTTAATTATATTGGTCCAAAGGTAGTTTTTTATATAGGACACCTGTTCACTAAAGCTAACTTCCTTTTGCAAAATTTGTACCTGTTCTTCAAGTCTATTTGCCCTTTGTTCATGTCCCTTTGATGTAATCAATGCACTCATGTTGGCTGATTCAAGAGTTTGAATGGTATTTTTCAAATTTTTTATCTCATTATTTTTTAGGGACATCTCCTCCATGGCTTTTACTATATTTGTTGCTTCACCTGCTTGATGTACCTGTGTGGTGGATGATCCTGTAGCTGAAGTATCAATAGATTTCACTGACACTGCAGTTGCCAGTGGCATTTTTGGTGCTAAGTGTTTTGCCAATGTAGATGGGACAACAGTGCTAATAGTAGTTATAACTGTGGGAATAATCCTTTATACAGTTTGCTATAGTTAATTTTCACAAATAAAGGGAAATTGAGCAATTGTTGGGAAAGGATTATCTTCAAAAAGTTGCTTATTTCTCAATTTGGGCTTATCAGAGATAAAACTGGATTAAGACAGGAAACAAGGTTTCCTAAATGGTACAAATGTGGAAAAGAAGTCTTTTAATCAATATGTAGGCCTTTACACTTCTTCTGTGTTCGGAATTGGTCTTCAAGGGTTAAAAGATGATGTAAACTGAGGATTTTTTACTTTGAACGGCTGATAGAGGAATTCAGGCTTCCTGGAAAAAACTAGCCAGGGTTTGGCCTGTTTTTGGGAAATTTACACCGTGAATTCTTTTAATTCAGTCTTTTTTCAGCTTACAAATGGTATAATTTTGAAAGTTGCAGGTCAAAATACTGAAAAAAACCTTTTCTGCAGGTTTTTAATTGATGAGAGGGTTTCTGGTGGCTTCGGATTTAAACTGGATCCTTTGACGCAAAGGGTGGCTTCAATCAGTTTCAGATATATAAAAACAGTGGTTAATTTTAGCTTCAGGAGAAGAAATCGATCAACAGGGGTTTAAAGCTCTTAAAACAGGTTGGGGCAAAAGTTTTAACCAATCGGATTGCAAAGAATACATATATCAATGATATATCAATGTTTTATCTTTCAATATAAATCATTATAAATGTGATTTAATGCAGTTCTATTCCAAGGAGGGAGGCAGATTTGTTTTTCGAATGCAAAAAACCATAGGTTGTTTTCACGTTTGATATACATGGTAAGTGGTTTCAAGACTTTTGAATGCAATCGAATGATAATAGGACATGTTGCATAGAGCGGTTTTGAAATACAACTTATTTTGCATGATTTTGAACAAACATTGATCGATCAATTTCGGAACGCGAAACTGATCGTGCATCATTAGATCTGTTTTGCCAATGCGAATGGTTAGGATCATTTTAAGAGTTGCGGCGGAAAGTTGGGTGGGACCCGGGCAATTATTATGAGTCGGGCAATGTTATATGAAATAAAAATTGGTATATTTATATGATTTATAACAAAGTTTCATGCATGGGAAGGATATATGGTGCGGGGTTAAGATATTGAGTTTATACATATAAACTGAGTTTATATATATAAGGTAAAGGTTAAAGATATGAATAGAGAGCGGCCTGTGGAGGGTTTTAAACCTTAGGTTAATTTTTACATAAAACGTGGGGTTTTATATAATGAAAAAAAATGGGAAAGGTCACTTTTATCTGGGGTTGAGTTTATGCGAGAAAGGTAAGTAAATTATAAAGGCACAATGAAATGAAACCTTTATAAATACTTAGGGTAAAATGAGGTTAGTGGGATAATATTTTTGTGCTTAGACATATATAAAACATGTATAAAGCGCTTTTTGTATATTTTTATTTATTATATAGTTTTTATACTTTTTGAATGGTCTAAAACTATAGGGGGGCGGGATATTTGAATATTGATAGTTTTATGCCAAAGGGATATTTTTGGGATTTATTTCAACATGTGGGTAATTAATTCGGCATAAAATCTTATAATAGTGGGTTTTTAGGGGATATTAAAATAAAAGGAGTTATATTAATAGGATAAGGTCTCTTTTAGGGAGTTAATAAAATAAGTTAGCAATTAATATGACAAGGAAAATGAAATACTCAAGAAATATACTTATATGACTAAGTAAAGTGAAAACCTTAAAGCCAAGTTTATCATTGGATGATTTCACCACTTTTACTTAGGATAAGATTTTTTTTGAGATGCTTTATGAAATGGAGGAAGTTAATCAAATGGGATATTATGTATCTTTGAGTTGTGATGGGTGAATGAAGGGTAAATAATGATAATTGGGGATTAATATAGGAATTCAACACTTTTAACTTAACAGTCATTGAGCCTTGGGTCTGGACCCAAAAGAAGTCAGAGAAATGCTCTGAGCCTCTTTGACTGGAAGTTTAGAATGCAGAATAACTATAGGGTAAAGGAAATCAGTAATAGTTGCCCGGTGAAAGATATATACAATAATTTTCCCACTTCTTTCTACCTACCCAATCCTTTAACATTTTTTCTTCCATTTTTGCAGGTGCATTTGAGCTAGTAACCTTGAACATTTTATTATTTTGAAAGCAATAAAAACTATCTAAATCTACCTTATATCATCCGAGGGCTCATATTAAACTGATGAGCACTTCTCTATGCTCTACCTATCTACTAATTAGTCATGATTAAACTGTCTGACTAATCTTTATTCACTATTCTATAACAATAAAATTTAAATCATGACAAGTCAAGATTAATTAGTTCAACTCATCATGGATTATGGCATTTATTGACACTCTGCCATAATCATCAGTAAAAAGTAGTGGCATTTGGAATTGCTCACTTTCATGTTTTATTTCTTTTTCTTTGGGGTATATTATTTTTTCTAAGTCCTTTGATCTTTCTTTTAGGACTTTTAACCTCTTTTTGAATTTTTTATTTTTTATTTTTTATTTTTTTCTAAATATGGGAAAACAACTTGCAGAAAGCAAGGTATGTACATATTTACAAGACTATCAAAATTCAATTCAAAATTATGAATCCTATATTTATAGGAACCTAATAGGGCCAAGAACACAAATTATGCAAACTTATAAAATCCTTGTATGGCCTCAAGCAAGCACCGCGAGCCTGGTATGATAAATTAACTGAGCATCTTCTAAAACTTGACTTCAAACATTTTGATCTTGATGATGAAACTTTGTTTGTTAAGAAGGTTGGAAAAATAGTTGTATATCTTGTGGTGTATGTAGATGATCTTTTGATGACAGGGAAAAATGAGATTTATATTGCATCCATAAAGAATGAATTGAAGAAAGTTTTTGAAATGACTAATTTGGGTTATGTTCACTATTATCTGGGTATTGAAGTAACTCAACATCCAAAATTTATATTCCTTTCTCAAAAGAAGTACATTGGAGATCTTTTGAAAAAGTTTGGCATGGATGAATGCAATCCCTTAACCACTCCAATGGAAAAAAACTTGAAGCTCACATCCATTGAAGGGAAGGAATTCAAGGATGCAACGAAGTACAGATAGCTTATAGGAAGTCTTATCTACCTGACTACCACCAAACCATACATCTCATTTGTTGTTGGAATCCTCTCCAGGTTTATGCAAAAACCTTGTGAAGGAAATTGGTTTGTTGAAAAAAGAGTTCTAAAGTACTTGAAGGGGACTCAAGACTTTGGACTCAAATATACATAGGTAGGCGAATTCAACTTGATCAGATACTCTGATTCAGACTTTGATGGGAACAAAGAAACTAGGGTATCTACTTCAGGTTATATCATGAGTCTTGGATCAAGAGTTGTCTCATGGAGATCACACAAACAGTCAGTTCCAGCACATTCCACAACTGAGGCAAAATATGTGGTAGCAGCTAAAGCAATAAAGAAAATTTTGTGGCTCAGGAAAATTGATCCAGGTGGATATTGGTGGCCACCCGCCTATTCCACTTGGGCCCCCACCATTGTCTCTTTCAGTTTTTCCGTTTTGGCATAACTTACTATTTTTAGGAGTTTTTCGGGTCCTGAACTTCCGGAGCCGTTTTGAGGCCCTAAACGACGTTTTTCCGATAAAATTTGTCCCTGATAGCTGTAGTCCCTGATAGAGCTTTCAATGATGTATCATATGCGTCAAACGAGATTGTGCGTCAAACGGAGATAGTATGCCAAAGTTACGTCCCTGGGAAGTTGAAACACCAATTTACCCAAACGGGGCCCATAGTTTTGGCGCTTCATCTCCCAGGGTTAGGTTTTTGGGATGTTTAGGGTTCTCCATTGTTTCTCAATAATAAATAGGCCCTCGAGCCTCATTGTAACTCAGTTCAGAGGCCTGTAGCCGCCACATCTCTTCTCAGAGATAGCTACCAGTGCCCTAGCTAGTTTTATTTCCATTCTGTCTGTAAGCAAATTTCAGTTCTTGATATTAATGAAATGAAGTGTTATTTCCGCTGCATCTCTGTATTTATGGTTATATGTTTATTCTGTTGCGTTCCTGCATAAATCCGGATCAGTGGTATCAGAGCGGTCTGCTTTTTCTCGATCCTTCTTTGCATGTCCCCAACGAGGGCGGGGTATAAGGAGCTAGGGCTTGATCTGGTGGAACCTTTGCAAGATCAGCCTCGCAAACCTCGACGGACGCCCATGGGGGACGAAAAGAAAGATGAGGGAGCAGGAGATCCTATCAAAATATTGCTCGAGGAAGCCCTCGAAAAACAAAGGAACGCAATGATGGATAGCTTTGCTCAGATCCTTCAACGGTTGCCCACCGGCGGCGCATCTGCATCCAGTAGCCACTCTGGAGTTGCGACTCCCTTTAAGGTACAAGTAAATTTTGACATTCCCATATTTGAGGGTCAAATAGATGCAGATGTGGTAGATAGATGGTTGAATCTATTAGAAGGATATTTCTCTGTTCATGACTTTTCAGACCGAGAGAAGATTATTTTTGCACTCCTCAAAGCTACCCCCCATGTTAAGGACTGGTGGGAAACCTACTGTGAGAACAAGGACCAGACAGAACCCTCTCTGTTCTCGGCTGTACCAACTTGGAATTCTTTCCGAGACGCCGTCAAGGAACAGTACTATCCCGTAGGGAGCTATGAGAACAAGTACATACAATGGACCACGCTGCGACAACAAAGGGATCAAGATGTGCACGAGCTGACGAATCTGTTCCATACCCTGCGCACAAAGTTGGGTATCAAAGATTCAGAGAAACATTTGGTGCTAAAGTATCGCAGTTGTCTGCACAGATACATTCAGGAGGAAATGGAGTTCCTCGACATCTCCTCGCTTGGTACCGCATACCGGTATGCTGCCAAGATTGAGCAGAAATTCAAACAGAAGAAGCGAGACTTTGGATCTGTGAATCAAAAGCAAGGAAAAGGTGCTTCCAAACCGCGTAACAAAGGATAGAGACACATGCTAAGCAAAGACAACCCGTCAAAGCCACAAGAAAAGAACAACAACGTAAAGCCAAAGAAGGACACGGGAAAGTGGTGTGAGTTCCATAAGAGCTCCACTCACAACACAAGTGAGTGTCGGGCCAAGCAGTCGCTAGTGGCCGAGATGAGGGCTTCTGAGTCAGATGCATGCTCCGACTCCGAATCAGAACCCGAAAAGGGGAATGAAAAATGCCCGCTGACATTATTACGCAAGTAGCCTTCCGCCACCGCGTTACCAGCGTCCGGTATGAGGAACCGGAAGATCCAGAGGAGGAGGAACGTCTCTTCCACTCCCAGATGTGGTTAAAGGGCTCCCCGGTACAGTTCATTGTCGACAATGGGAGCCAAAAGAACCTCATTTCAGCAGACGCCGTGAAGCGGTTGGGCTTGCCGACCACAGCTCACCCACATCCATACACCATCGGGTGGCTTCACCAAGGACGAGATCTCCGCGTCAGCCAGCAGTGTCGCCTTCCTTATAGCATCAAGCCCTTCACGGATGAGGTATTATGTGATGTTGCTCCTATTGATGTTTCTGATGTATTATTAGGACAACCATACTTGTGGAAGCGTCATGCTGTGTATGAGTCTCGACCTCGTGCCGTTATTATTACTTTGGGAAATAAGTTGTACAGGATACCAGAGGTACCACCTCCTACGACTATCTCTTTGGTTACTGCAAAACAATGTAGTAAGCTCATTTCCCAAACCAGAAAATTCGTTTTCCTGATGATCCGCCCCCAGGGCAAGAAGAAGACTGTGGCCACGACCTCCAGACAGGGCCCCTCTGCACGACAACAACAAATGGATAAGGTCGTGGAGGAGTACGGGACATCTTCACCTCACCCACAGGGGTTCCTCTGCACTGCCAGGTCAAGCACCCGATTGATCTGACCCCAGGTGCGCCACTACCCAATGGACCGATCTATCGACGCTCTGTTCGGGAAAATGATGAAATCAAGAGGCAGATTCAGGAGCTGTTGCAGAAAGGTCACATCAGACCAAGTTCATCGCCCTGTGGGAGCCCGATCGTGTTGGTACAGAAGAAGGATGGGACGTAGAGACTCTGTATTGACTATCGGGCGCTGAACAAGATCACTGTCCGGAATAGGTACCCAATCCCACGGATTGATGACCTTCTGGACCAACTCCAAGGTGCCAAATATTTCAGTAAGATCGACCTGAAGTCTGGGTATCACCAGGTACCAATTGAACCCTCTGATGTGTGGAAGACTGCCTTCAAAGCTAAGGAAGGCCTTTTTGAATGGCTGGTCATGCCTTTCGGGTTGACGAATGCTCCCGCAACCTTCATGAGGATGATGGACGACATCTTACGGCCATTCACCAACTCATTCATAGTGGTGTACTTGGATGACATTATGATCTTCAGCAAGACTTGGGAAGAGCACCTTCATCACATCCGACAAGTCCTCCAAACACTGCGGCAACACAAGTTGTGTGCCAATTTGGAGAAGTGCACGTTTGGCATGACCCAGGTTCAATATCCGGGATACATTATTGATGAAAGGGGGGTGCATGTGGATCCAGCCAAGATCCAAGTCATTCGGGATTGGCCAGCCCCGACTACTATAACAGAGCTTCGCAGCTTTCTGGGTCTTGCTAATTTCTACCGTAGATTCGTGCTGGGATTCTCTCATATCACTTGGCCCTTGAGTCAAGTCACCAAAGGAGGAGCGAGAGCAAAATTATTTTGGTCGGAACCTCAACAGAAGGCGTTGAAAGAATTGAAAAATCGCCTCTGTTCTGCCCCAGTGCTCACCTTACCAGACTTGCAGCAGCCATTTGAGATCGAGACAGATGCCTCTGACTATGCTATTGGGGCAGTTCTTACTCAACAGGGACATCCAGTGGCATATCACAGTGAGACATTGTCTGAGACAGTCCGCAAGTATCCCACCTATGACAAAGAAATGTATTCCATTGTGCAAGCTTGTCGACAATGGAAGCATTACATTTTGGGGAAGGAAACAATCATCCACACAAACCACCGGCCCCTGCAGTTCATACAGACACAAGGGAAGTTGCAGAATGATCGCCATCAGAAGTGGTCCACATATCTGCAACAGTTTCATTTGAACATCAAGTACAAGAAGGGTAGCACCAATAATGTTGCAGACTGCCTCAGCCGACCACCGATCGTGGCGCTCACCACCGTGCCTAACTTCCTTCCTACCTACAGAGACTATCCCTCTGTCCCTTTTTTGTGATACCATCCAGCTCATCCTAACGGTCATCTCGGGAATGTTGGGTTTAGACAATGCAGACGGGGTAGCAATTGCTGGTCCTAGGTTTCTAGAGCTCATGATGCAACCCGAGATCCTACTGGATATCCCCACCTTCCTGGCCTCTATTATTAAAGCTCAGCTTCAATACATATCTTCCTCGAGTCATTTTAGATATTGTTCTTTGGTGTTCTACTTATTCATGTTCAAGCACGCAGAAAAGTTCAAGGGCTTAGGCCTAGACAAGTTCTCTATGAGAAATGTCAAGCCAAAATTCGTTTTCGAATGGACCGACTCAGTCCGCCAACACCCTGAGGGAAATGGGTACACAAAATTCGTCATGGATTTCATGTCCAGGGCCTATGAGATCATGCATGACAGCCCCTCGCCCAAGATTTTTCCTGAGCAAAAGGAGTTGCTCCAATTCAGTGAGACAGATTGTCTCAGGGATTGGTATTTATTCGAAGATCACACTGAGATCAGGGTTTATGGTTCCAAAGTGCCTCCTTACCATTTTCCAATGTTCATGTCCATGAGAATTTTTGCCCTCAAGTTCATCCATCAAGTCCTGAGTGTCGACCAAACTCACTTTGTACCCGAAAAGAAGGGATATATTCTGAGGCTCCCAAATGTTGTAGGGCCTTTTACTATCAGTTCAAGACATGCACTCCCCTTAGTTGAGGGGTTGTTCCAGAAGATGAACTTCCTACAAGGGGATGTGTGGCATTATGATCCTAAAGGATTCATCACACGAAGAAAGAAGAAGATTAATTCTTCAGCATATGAACATGAGCCTAGGCCTCTAATATAATGGAAAGCTGACTGTGATTCGTGGCCTTTGGATACAGAGATGGAGACTAAATCCCCATCTACTGAAGGAATAGGATACATTGTAAACGATGAAGTGGAAACACAGGATTAGGGGAGCCATCAAATGGCTCAGGAACTCATAGATGAAGAGGAGGAGGATCACCTCAGTAAAAAGCAAAGAATTGAGGTGCCTGGAGAATAGGACACCGAGCATCTTGATGAGGAAACCCCATAGCACACAGTTCAGGGAGAAGACAAACTAGGTTTCCAGCTATCTTTCGACTCCGCGTCCTCATCGGCACCCTCATAACTCTCACAAGAAATCACCCTGGGTAAGGGAGCAATGGGAGAACAGATTGAGGCGAAGAACCTGTCAGCAAGGGAAAAACTGAGAGCAGAGCTGGCTCAGTTTGTGGATAAGCACCACACCGAGCTAATGATAGCCTTGGATGTGGAGAATGACCAGTTAATAGTCATTTTCCAACACTCAACTTCTCACCCCCTACCCTGAGGATCCAAATACAAATCCCTAGAGATGATTCTATAGCTAGCTTCCATCCCCCTACCAGACAATTTGAACCTGCATAAAGCCATTGGGAAAATGTTGCATACAGAGGTGTTGAAACACACCCTCACCCTAGAAAAATCCGAGAGAAATCTAGCTCAGATGAAAAAGACTTTGAAAAGAGAAATATCAAGCGAAAAGGCTCTTGCAACTCAACTAGAGGATTGCAAGAATTTAATAAGAGGTAAAGGAACTAATCCTAATCCAGCAGTGCAAACTCTATTGCGAAAATCTGAATTGGAGGTATAGGAGTTACGGTGTAAGTTGAACATTCCTCATTCAGAGCATATCCAAACAGAGGAGCTAGCCCAAGTCAAAAAAGAGAAAGATGCCCTCACTGAAGCGCTTGCCCAAAGAGATGAAGAGATAACGGAACTGAAGAGGAAGTTAGTCAAGCTTCAGCAGGCTCAGGACAGCCACGTCTACCTACTTCAAGTGCCTGATGAGCCTTGGTGGATTTGAAGATGTCATAGGATGAGACTCGAACTAACCAACAGCTACTGGACGAAGCAAAGGCAGCCTTTGCAGAAAATCAAAATACGGTCTCATCTTTACAGAAAGTGGTGGATACCCTTCGCAAAGAGTCTCAAGAGCATCAGAAGTCGATCAAAGACTTAAAGTCTCAACTCAAGGGCAACATGTCGCTACTGGAAGCCAGATAAATAATCTGGACCGAGATTATGAAAGAGGTAAAGGAGCACTGGGAGCTCATTACATTGGAAAATGACAATAATAATTACATTCATGATTGTAAATTACAATTGGACGCAGGTCGTAGAGAAGGAAACGAAAATGTGATAACCGCGCAGAGATACATAAAATTCATCAATTAGCTCCCCTCAGAGGAGTTGGGCATGCGCAGAGTGGTTGACCGGTTCAGGAACATAATGGAAATAACCAAGATGATTCAGAAGGAAGAAGCACGAGTGAAAGAATCATATTATTTGGCACTAGTGGCTTGTGGGGTGGAAGCTTTTGATCATCAACGGGGCAAGGTAGTGGAAGTAGGACTGCCCACTTGCTGGGATCGATTGGGAGCATTGCTCCCCTGGACTACGTATGAACAGAGGATGTTCGAGATCAAGTGCAAGGCTGATTCAACCTTAGGAAAGACCTCTCGCGTAAAGGTTGAAACCTTGGTGGCATCACTCCACAAGGAATTCTTTCCCCTTGCCATGGTTAAAAGGTTCTTTTCCGCTCACCTTGATTACAGTGAGCTGACTCAGCTGCATCCATTAGTCGATATTTTCAGTTCCGCGCCCTTACCTGCAAACATCATATGGCATAGATGTTATGAGCACTCGCATCCACCAGCTAACAGCCAATGTCGCCTCTGTCATCTCGCCACTATGGCTCCTCCTCCACTCCTATGCATCCACGCAGCTCAGGGCCTTCTGCCACCCCATGGCGAAACTGTTGAAGATATCAGGATCAAGCCCATGCGGCCTTTTATTTAATTTATCTTTTATTTTCTGTTATGATGTCTATTAAGGTGAAATCATCATTTCACCCTCGCCATTGTTGTTATTATCGTTATGTTATTTTTATGTTATGTTAAAAAGAGCAGTGCTCTTAGCATGTTACAACTGGACCATATCGTTTTTTATTTTGATATGTGTACTGGAGAATCAAGAAAGAATATTCATGTAATAAATATTTGGCAATGAACTTGAGATAGGAGGACTATAAAAATGTAACTCTGAAAGTGAAGAAGGGTTCTAATTTTTGTGGAAGTTTTGGGTCGCTACTGCATAGCTTTTGTAATTACTGTCTTGAGCTCTGAATGCATATCTTGGCGATTTGTTTTGAAATTTAATATAACAATGACTTTGTTTGAAAATGGATTCCAATTGGATCAGTGAACAGTATGTATGTGTTTTCCTTATGTTTGTTTAAGTTCCTTTCTATATTGTTAAATAACTCTTCAATTGTCTCATGCAAGAAGTACTGGTTATTGATGTTTAATAGATGAATATGTATATGTCCTCGCTGAGGGAAGATGACACTCAGATGTTAATCATACAAGTAACCTTAATATTTCTCTCCATGGGATGACCATTCCATCTATCTTATATCGGCCATATTTATTTCTAAGTTTGCAAAGGACGGATTCTTATTTCCACATAAGCTCGCCACTCTCAAACCTCCTATCTCTTTTTTTCTGAGCTTTTGTTGCCTTATATTCCTACTTCTGTTCATTGGTTTTAAACCTGGCCCATTCTCATCAACCCAAATCTATGTGGCCTCAAGCCCCATCGGAGTACAGTTCAGCATGCATTAGTGTTTAGTACCACTATTCCCACAATCATCTTAAACCAAAGCTACGTCCATCCTACAAATATACCTTTAAAAGATGCTCTCAATAAGAAACTCCCTCAAATGATTTTGATTTTTAAGATGTCCTAGGCACTGGTCTTTTGCAACTCAAGGCAGTCTCTAGGAGTGACAACGATGTCCATGATCATGACAGTGAAAACATTTCACCTTTGACATGTCACAATTCTTGCCTTCTTTGCCGGTCTCAAATTTGGAATGGGACTTCTTCCCCTTCCCCTTATTTTCCTTACCATCCAAGGCACAATTTTCCTCATCATCAGTCTTCGATGAGGATCCATCGTTGGTATTCTGTCGAAACTCTTCTTGTGCCAAATCCGACCATAGTGGCTCCCAATCTGGCAACTTCTCCCTCCCATTCACAAAGTCCTAGTAACTATGCTAGCTCTTGGGAAGGCCTAGAAGTGTTAGGCTCACCAAGTCATCATCAGCTACAGTAATCCCAACACTTCCAAGCTCATCTCGACATTGAGTGAACTTGGTCAAGTATTTTTGGATCGTGTCGCCCTTCTCCATTTTGATTTTCCTGAGTATGTCCTTGAGTGCCAATTTTTTGTGGTCACTACTACTTTGAAACAAATTTTTCAAGGCCTTCCACATAGCATATGGAGTTTCCTTTCCATGGAGACTCGAGACAATATGATCTCGAACTCCCTCTAACAAGATCCTCCTCGCCTTCGCTACCTTCTTCTGCCATGCATCAAGAAGTTGGGCATCTACTGCTGCGGGCTTGGGAATATCATTATTTATGAATTCCTTCAAACCATTGTCCTACAACACTACCTCCATCTTGTCCTTCCATGCAATATAATTTTAACTACCCTCGAGTGCATATTCGAGTCTCAAGCCATTGGAAGACGTCTTGATCTACTTCTAGCTCCAAAGAAAGTATGTTAAAATTTGAATATTGTTCAACACAAACTCAATTTCTTCTCCACTATTCTTGTTAGTCATCCATAATTTCGACTTTATCCAAAGATGACTAAGTTGACAATCCCAGATTTCTAGAAACAATATTGTAGAAGCATTATGAGTTCTAGAAATCTCACTGCCTTCATCATCCTAATTCTATTAGTTCACCAAAATATTCATCTATGCCTTCTAAAAGATCACCCTGTTGTTTCAAAAGGAAGCTTGTTTCAAGCTATTTTCACCATTTCTCCTCCATTTCATTCCCCCATTTTATCACTCCTTCCCCTATTTTCTATCAGTCACTTTTCCCTCTATAAAACTAATTTTCCCTTCATTAATTCCTTCATTTTCCCTAAAAAGCCTCTAAACCTTATAGAACCCTTTTATTTGGTTTAAAAATTCTTTTTTTAGCCTATCGGAACCCCTAAAAAAGGCTTAAAACCCTCCTTTTTGCCTTATTTCCGACCTTTTATCAAAACAGGCTTTAAGCCCCTGCGGGCTTAAACCCCCGCCCCCCCCGCCCCTCTTCCTCATATAACCAAGGGATCGCAACCACGCATTCTTCCCTTAGCCCCTTTCCCTATACTCTATCCCATGCTCTTTGTTTTCCCCCAAACAGATCCCCGTCATTAAATCAAATAAATCCTACGGCAATCGTCTTTTCCTCCAAACATCCATCCTCCCCACCATAACTTGTTCGTTCGCCCCTGCAACAGATCTAGGCCGTAGCTCTTCGCAATCTAACGGCTCGCACCATTCCTCCACTCCACCCGCGGGCACTTCTTAGTCTACAAGTCAAACCTTTGGTGCCCCCGCAATTGACTAGCCTGACTATGAGAGATCTCAGATGAACAACTGAGATTCACTGCAGAAGCACAAGGCAGGAAATCCCTTTGTACCCCCCAGTCCCCCCGCAATAGATCTCAACCGTAGATCTTATAAATCTAATGGCTATCATGCTCCCGCCCTTTTCTCCTTCCTCTTAACCACCACTTTTCCCATTTATTTCTTGGAGCGATCCCCGTCGTTGATCACCTCTGATCCAATGACCGTCACACGCCCACACACCATCAACCCCACATATGAACATTCCACTACCCGATGAAATATTCCACGTCATCTCCGAACCCACCTCCCACTACTCTACCGCCCATCCAATCCCCCTCCGACACCTGTCTTCCACCATTCCCATCCGCCGAGCACTTCCCCCCATCGCGCTCCATTCTCCACCATAGATCTAGAGCTCCCAGATCTGACGGCCTGGAATTGATTTCATGTTCATTTCACCTCCGAGAGTTAAACGCCTTTTTCCACGCGAAATAGGTGGTATTGGCCTGGACGCGTGGCGATCTTTGAATGGTATCGCATCTGTTTTGGCCTTTACCGCTTACCACTGATTGTCAATGTGAAAACCGCCATGGTTTTCACCAAAACCACTTTCCTCCTTTGCGCCATAATTCAAATTTCTCCGCCTCTGTTTCGATTTCCACTCGGTTCCGCATATGGAACCTTACCCTCTATTCTACTTCCCCTCTACAAAAACATTGCACCGACACTCACGAACCCCAGAAAAGCATTTTGATCCCAATCCCACAGGTTTTAAGATAAATTCGTGTTTTTTGTTGCAGGTTTAATAGAATTTTAGGCTCGAAAGTGATGCAGGAGCAATAGCTCGGAAAAATACCTTGTATTTTTATTGAACCTAGGGGTCTCATGTTTTTGAGAATTTATTAAATTCATGTAAATATTAATTTTATTTTGAGTGATTAATTATATTTTTAATTAATTATTTGTGAGAATTTGTAAATGTTTCCAAACAACTGGAAACATGAGAGAAATTAGATGAGGGATATCTAAGAGATAATTAGGAAGCTTAAGATAGAATTAGTTTCATAGTTTTAGGGATAAAGATCTATCTTTTAGGGGTGTTGAGAGATTTGGGGATTTGTTGAGATATTAAAGGGATTGAACTCAAATTAGTGCATTTTTAATTTGTATAAATTAGTAGGCCTCAAAGGCAAATAGAGCAAGTAGAATAGAATAGAGAGGAGAAGGTGAGGCTTGGACAGCCAAAGCTTGTAAGCCTCCGAGCAATTGTAAGGCCATTAATGTTGAATATCTGGAAAAGACAAAGTTTGTAAGTATTTTCATTGTTAATGTTAAAGTGTTTTCAGAATTGTGTGTTTCAATTTATGGAGTGGTGTATATTTTCTGTAACTGGGTTTTAAATTGAGAATGCACATTTTATATAATTTGGAAGTGGAATTGTTGGAAGGCGCCAGTTCTACGTGGAAACAAGAATTTTGCAAATCAATGCTGGAGTGATTAAATAGTTTTTATAAATTCATGAATTCAATGTCAATCTGGAAAGGAAAGACATCGATCCTCCGTTCGCAGATCGACTCTGACGAGTCGATTTCATTGAGGGCGCACTTGATAAATGAAAATCTCACTGAACTGTTGAGTGCATAATTAATATTCGAAATCGTGGTTGAGTTTATTTGTGGATTTAACCACAGGTGTTTGGCCTGAACTAAAATTACAGAGTTCAGGAGCGTTTAGCGTTCAGGAGCTTTATATGGATTCTTATGTTATGTCACAGTGCAAGGAGTGATGAGGTGCGGTCTTTGACAGAGACGCATGCATTGTGAACACATCTACACGGATGTCTGGTTGTCAAATACGAATTCATTTTATACTCTGTCTAATTTAAATGGAACAATAAATCGATCAGTGGTAGAGGCGCTTTTATGAAGTTTTAAAGTCGACTGTAAGTAATTGAAATGCCTACGTTGATGGTAAGAACGTTGAGTTGAATGGAAAGGTCGTTGAAATCGAATCACTGGCGAAATCTAAACAAACGCTGAAGTGGAGTTCCAATGAAAAGCGAGCTACAGATTCAATTGGGTATAAGGTATGTGAATTAATTGAGTTTGCCGGAAGTAGAATTTAATCGATTTCCATGTTCTAAAGTAAATCGAATGGTAGCTAAATGGATTTTCGTGGAAGCCACAGTAATGAAATGTAGAATCAATCGATTGCAGCGTTCATGTGAGGGTGAACCGTATTGTTAAATGCCGAGTAATTTTGTGTGGGTAAATATTATAGTGGCGATTCATTGACATTATAATGCATAAATCGATTGTTGTTTGATGACCCGCTGAAGGAACTTGCGTTGGAAAGAAACTGGTTGTTAAACTGATGGTGGATGAATTAATACGAGGAAATGGCTTCAGCTTCATACAATTGAGGTCGATTCAAATTGTAGAATCGAGATAGAAAGAAGTGACAAGAGTTCTGGTTTGAACAAAGTGGAAAGTCGTTGAAAACCAGTGTTAACACAATCAGAAATAGAAGTCTTGAAGGACGCGAGGAATAATAAAGGTAAATAAATGCGTGGCCAATTGTTGTTGATGTTTGATTAAAGCCTGTGTTTATGAAATTTGCATCACTGAAAATGAATGTGTGAGGCTATTGTTAGAAGCTTTGAAGGGCGCATGCGTAATTGAGCTGGAAACTTGGAACTTAAAACAAATCAAAGGTTTGTTCAAATGTTCTTTGAACACTTAATTAAAAAGCCTACATTACTTGGATTGTAGTGGTATGAATTACCAGGTTGAGCCTTTAAAAAATATTGAATGTTGAATTTAAAATCCAGCCATATGTAAATATTGTGATTGAAATGGAAATAGAGTAATGAAAAGGTGATTATTGAGTGTATGGTTGAGTGTATGGTTTCATGAAGGAACCTTGGTGTGAAGATTGTTGAATATGTGGCTATGAACCATATGTTGAAGAGCTTCCTTATGCAATACTAGTGTATGTAATTTCCCGGAATTGAAGATTAAAAGGGAAATTGATTTGAGACGCACAGTGTTGTCAAAGATTATGGGGTTACAGGGTCACCCTGCATCATTTTTGGTATCAAAGCTGGAATAGCTCTGTGTAAGGATTCAAGTTTTTTTTAATTAAGTTAATTGCATGTGGTGAATAAATGTCAGATTTTGAGACTGATGAATGTTGCAGCACATAGATGCCATGCAGGTGAAAGATAAGTTAAGATCAACAGGATCTTGAAGGTGAGTTTGCAGATGACATTTAACTCTGGTTTGAAGGCTTTTTGCAGAATTCAGGTTGCAAGCAGGTTGAAGAAAGTCTCAGCAGGGAAGATGCAGATCACAGCTAGAGTGCAGTGATGAAAGAGTTCGACATGGATTCTAGGTGAGTGTGGCAGAACCTGAAGATTCAACAGAGGTTGAACAAAGTTGCAGATGAGATAAGCCTGAAGGAGCAGTGGAGAAATTCTCGAAGGGTTCCAGCAGAGGACCAGTGATTACCAAAAGACTAGATCCAGAGGAAGGGATTGGTGAGGTAAGTGGAAGTAGGAGAGTTTTCTGTTGTAGAGGCTTGGTGAAACTCATGCGTGAGGAACTCATGGTGAAGGAGATGACTACTGAAAGTCATAAAGGAGAAAGTAGAGGTTCAGAGAGAGGCCACAGTGGAAAGAGGGAGAAAGATGCCAAAGCAAATGGCATATTGAAGCAGTGGACTGATGAGGAGTATGAGAAAGAGAAAGTTGAGATCGCGGTTCATCTCGAGTTATTGATGGAGTTGTTACAGGAAAGTGTGAGAGACCAGAGACATGGTTGGACCATGAGGAAGAAAGTGAAGTGGCAGAGGCTACAGCAGAAAATAGATCAACAGATAAACATGCAGTTAACAGAGGAGATGAAGAAGCTCGAGCAGATGATGAGTATACAGTTGAGACGTGAAGAACTCAGAGTAGCTGAGTTGGAAGTGGAGGTTTCCATTGGTGAAACAGAGGAGGAGATCATTGATGATTTTTTGAGTTACTGGGAAGATCCAGATCAGCTGGATGATGTAAAATCTTGTGTTTTTGTAGCTGACAATTGTGATGTGATTACATGTTTTACTGAGGAGGATGTGCAATATTGTGAAGCTGTTACCGTACAAGAGGAAGTTCTTGTGGACGTTGAAGAAGAGAATCAGTCTGAAGCACTGATAGGGAAAGTAACAGTTGAGACTGTTGAAACTTGTAGTTTTCCAACTGACAAGTTGTGTATGAATGTAGGGACTGTAAGTGATGATGATATTCTTCAGCAATGCCACAGAGAAATTGCATTGTTGGAATATCTATTGGTGAATTCAGAGTATGACAGGGAGATTGCAGCAGAAGAAAGAGTTCAGAAAGATATCATGGAGGCAGATGATGTACAAGGAAGACTGGTTGATAGTCTTGAGAGTTCTTCAGAGAATTCTTTGGGAAGAGAGAATCAGCATACTGATGTGCTGATAGTGGAGGAGAACTTAGAACAGCATACTAAGGTGCTAGCAAAAGGGAAGAAGGCACTGATGCCTTATGATTTTTGTTTTAACAAGTGTTTTGTGAATGTAGGTATTGTTACAGGTATTGAAGAACATTTGACTCAGTTGAGCAGTCGAATGAAGAAGAAAGACGAGAATTCTGTGGAAACATCTAATCCATGGGGTGAGGACATTATGTTGCTGGAAATGACGCTGAATGATCATAATTCAGTGCAGAAAGAATCTCAATTGCAGAATTGGGAATTGCAGAGGCAAAGAGATGAAGACAGCAGAGAGAAGTACACAATGTACCAGTCCAGTAAGTTGTTGATAGGAGAAGGCAGAGAAGAATTTTTCAGTTGCAGAAAATAAGAGGGCATGGATGATTGGGTGGTAGTACAGACGGAGCAAGCAAGAAGTCAGCAAGTGACAGTACGAATAGAGAGAGTAAGAACTGAGCAAGTCGTCTTAGCTCAGCAGACATAAAGAAATCAGCAACCTGAAGATTTATTGGACCGAGAAATTGAATTGATCAGAAGAATCATGTTGAAAGTATCTCAGAGGAAGATATCAGCAGGAACGAGGAGAAGCAGCAGCAACAAAAAAATGAAGACGGAGACAGATTGTGAAAGTGGAGCAAGACAGCATAAGATATGGAGACCTGGAGAAAAGCAGCATACGACAGCAGATATAGATGATGACTTGCAAAACAAAGTGTGGGATCCAGGTGGACAAGGACTTAAAACGCATTATCTGGAGATCATGATAATTTTCTACCTTGGGAGTCTGATGCAGGAGCATTAGCTCGGAAAAATACCTTGTATTTTTATTGAACCTAGGGGTCTCATGTTTTTGAGAATTTATTAAATTCATGTAAATATTAATATTATTTTGAGTGATTAATTATATTTTTAATTAATTATTTGTGAGAATTTGTAAATGTTTCCAAACAACTGGAAAACATGAGAGAAATTAGATGAGGGATATCTAAGAGATAATTAGGAAGCCTAAGATAGATTTAGTTGCAAGGTTTTAGGGATAAAGATCTATCTTTTAGGGGTGTTGAGATATTTGGGGATTTGTTGAGATATTGAAGGGATTGAACTCAAATTAGTGCATTTTTAATTTGTATAAATTGATAGGCCTAAACACAGAGTGTGAACAGAATAGAGAGGGAGAAGGTGAGGCTTGACAGCCAAAGCTTGTAAGCCTCCTAGGCACTGTAAGGCCATTAATGTTGAATATCTGGCAAAGACAAAGTTTGTAAGTATTTTCATTGTTAATGTGAAAAGTGTTTTCAGAATTGTGTGTTTCGATTTATGGGGTGGTGTATATTTTCTGTAACTGGGTTTTAAATTGAGAATGCACATTTTATATAATTTGGAAGTGGAATCGTTGGAAGGCGCCAGTTCTACGTGGAAACAAGAATTTTGCAAATTGATGCTGGAGTGATTAAACAGTTTTTATGAATTCATGAATTCAATGTCAATCTGGAAAGGAAAGACATCGATTCTCCATTGGCAGATCGACTCTGACAAGTCGATTTCATTGAGGGCGCAATTGATAAATGAAAATCTAACTGAACTGTTGAGTGCAGAATTAATATTCGAAATCGTGGTTCAGTTTATTTGTGGATTTAACCACAGGTGTTTGGCCTGAACTAAAATTACAGCGTTCAGGAGCGTTTAGCGTTCAGGAGCTTTATATGGATTCTTATGTTATGTCACAGTGCAAGGAGTGATGAGGTGCGGTCTTTGACAGAGACGCATGCATTGTGAACACATCTACACGGATGTCTGGTTGTCAAATATGAATTCATTTTATACTCTGTCTAATTTAAATGGAACAATAAATCGATCAGTGGTAGAGGTGCTTTTATGAAGTTTTAAAGTCAACTGTAAGTAATTGAAATGCCTGCGTTGATGGTAAGAACGCTGAGTTGAATGGAAAGGTCATTGAAATCAAATCACTGGCGAAATCTAAACAAACGCTGAAGTGGAGTTCCAATGAAAAGCGAGCTACAGATTCAATTGGGTATAAGGTATGTGAATTAACTGAGTTTGCCGGAAGTAGAATTTAATCGATTTCCATGTTCTAAAGTAAATCGAATGGTAGCTGAATGGAGTTTCGTGGAAGCCACAATAATGAAATGCAGAATGAATCGATTGCAGCATTCATGTGAGGGTGAGCCATATTGTTAAACGCCGAGTAATTTTGTGTGGGTAAATATTATAGTGGGCAAATATTATAGTGGCGATTCATTGACATTATAATGCATAAATCGATTGTTGTTTGATGACTAGCTGAAGGAACTTGCGTTGGAAAGAAACTGGTTGTTAAACTGATGGTGGATGAATTAATACGAGGAAATGACTTCAGCTTCATACAATTGAAGTCGATTCAAATTGTAGAATCGAGCTAGAAAGAAGTGACAAGAGTTCTGGTTTGAACAAAGTGGAAAGTCGTTGAAAACCAGTGTTAACACAATCAGAAATAGAAGTCTTGAAGGACGCGAGGAATAATAAAGGTAAATAAATGCGTGGCCAATTGTTGTTGATGTTTGATTAAAGCCTATGTTTATGAAATTTGCATCACTGAAAATGAATGTGTGAGGGTGTTGTTAGAAGCTTTGAAGGGCACATGCGTAATTGAGCTGGAAACTTGGAACTTAAAACAAATCAAAGGTTTGTTCAAATGTCCTATGAACACTTAATTAAAAAGCCTACATTACTTGGATTGTAGTGGTATGAATTACCAGGTTGAGCCTTTAAAACATATTGAATGTTGAATTTAAAATCCAGCCATATGTAAATATTGTGATTGAAATGGAAATAGAGTAATGAAAAGGTGATTATTGAGTGTATGGTTGAGTGTATGGTTTCATGAAGGAACCTTGGTGTGAATATTGTTGAATATGTCGCTATGAACCATATGTTGAAGAGCTTCCGTATGCAATACTAGTGTATGTAATTGCCCGGAATTGAAGATTAAAAGGGAAATTGATTTGAGACGCAAAGTGTTGTCAAAGATTTTGGGTTTGCAGGGTCACCCTGCATCAGAAAGCTGTCTCACAGTCAAACTAAATGACAAAGTCTCTGGATGAAGATCCTGGAGGAAAAATACATAAAGAAAAGGGGATAAGGGTTTAATTCGAAGGACAAAAACAGTAATTCATGATCATTAATCGAATCAAAAGAAAACCCTCCAGCACATAGAACAGCCTCCTGCACACAGAAGCAGAAAAGAATCAATGAAGTGAATAAGAAAGGAAGAAGACAGAGATTAAAGTTTAATTAAAAAATCAAAGGATAAAGGCACAGTTAAAGACAGAGGAACAGAAATTTAAAAGAAGTCTGAGAAGTGTTAAAAGGGCAGCATGATGAGTTATGAAGGCTAAAATCAGATTAGGCCTTAATTACAGTTTAGTGATGAAATAAAGGCAAAATTAGGCCTAAAGATAGCCTCGAATACATCAAAATGGAAGCAGTTATTCACTTAATAAATCAAACTTACACCTGTGGCCTTCTTTATGTCCTAAAGGGAAAATTGACAGCTATTACACAGTCAGAAGATATTTTAAGTTGTCAAAACAGTTATTGTAATATTTAAGAATAAGCCTAAAAGTCAAATTTTTCACCTATTTTCTCTCAGAAGTTAAGACAGAGTTAATAAAACAGAGGAGTAGTTACACCTATTTCTGCCTTATGCCTTGCATGGTTTTCAAGGCTAGAAATACATTTACTCTGTAATTAATAACATTTTGAACCCTAGAATCAGTTCCACCTCCTCATTTGCAGCATAAATACTGCATTGGAACTCATTGTAGGGTGGGCATTTGATAACTCTTTGAAGTAATACATAGTTCTGCTAAAGCTGAAAGAAATTTGATGTTCTGGAACCTGTGGATGTTTTGACCTATTTGTTGATGGAGAAAGCTCTATCATTGGATCCTTGAGCTTGGCTGTTGGTGAAGTATTCTAATCTGTTAATTTTCTTCCTGTTTTCCATTATGTTTCATCATTTCTTACTACAGTAGAGTAAAAATTTTAGGCTAAGAAATGTCTCCTAGAAGCACCTTAGACATGTTTACTCTCCACTGCTCTATGTTTTTCTCTGCTGAGGTATTGTAGAGAATTCTTAATTGCTCTCTTGAACCCTTATGCTTGTTTACTTCAGAAATAGTTCAAACAGTTGGTCTCAAGAATTATTTATGGTTTTCCCTGCTTACTTGCTGCCACTTGAAAACTACTTCTAAAGTCTCCCTTTAAAGTACCATTGTTTACAGTCTGCCAAAGAGGTTTTTTTTTATCATACCCTTTGTTCTTGCTTAAATAATTGTTTTGAAGGTCTTTATAGCTGTAATCAAAGATTTTTAGGAGTTCCCTCTTCTATGAATGCAGTTATTTGTGAATATTTTATGTTTTCTTATCCTTGAAAGTGAAATCTTTGGATGAAATAGAGTGTTCCTCGACTCCTAGATTTCATTTGAAAAGTTTGTCTTGAAATTGTTATTTGTTGAAGTGTGGTTTCTAGAATTTATGGATAGCCCTATCTATGGAATGCCTCTTCATGTTATGATAATGTTTTAAGTCCCTTGGTTGAGAAGTACATATAATTAAGGTTCCTTAATTGCCCTTAGTTCTACTTTTAATTCTAAACCTTTAATGTCCATTTTCATTTCACCTGAAAGACTTTGTAGATCCACTGGCCAAGTTATATTTTCCCTTTGATATCCCTGATTCATCTACAAACTTGTTACAAACTTCCATTTGACTCCATTGCCCAATGACTTAGATATTTCCCTTTCCTATCTATGCTGCCTAGATCATCATGTCCCACCAAACAATCAAACAAACTCATGCTTAATAACTAGCCTAAAAACAACCTTTTACAAGCAAACAAGTCATATCTTTGTAAACAATTGAGAGATCCCTCTCTGAGACTAGGAAGGCTAGGTCCTAGAGCTCTAAAGACTATTTTTTATGTTTCCTTGTCACTTGGTATTCCAATCTACCAAATCATAGGACCCCAACATTATGGCGATCACGGTGGGACCTTTCTGAGTAAAAGTCCCTAAACAAGACACTCAGTATTCATTCAAGTGAACTATAGCTTCTTCAAGTACTACCAGCATAATGGTAATCATGATAGGATCTGTCTGAATCAGTGGCAATCTAAGTAACCCTTAGGATTCTAAGAGACCCTTATCAAACATTGAAGAAATCATCTGATAAGCCATAGATTAGACTCTGTTTGTTTCATCACCTTAGCTAAGTGTTGAATCAAGTATAGGACACTCTCACAACCATAAAACTACAAAAAACTCAGAAAACCAAAAACATTTCAGATTGGTCTTTAAATAAATCATTGGTGGTGGACCATAAAATATTTTACCTTCAGAAAAGCTAAAAATTTCCACCTGGCGACTCCACTAGCCCTAGTAGGCCTATTACTTCTCTAGACCTCCATATTTCCTTAAAACTGTGTTAACCAGCCTTGAGGAAATTTAGAAACCTAGTCTCCTATTATAGAAATCACTGTGAGAGGAAAAATCTTGAAAAACAGTCCTAAAAACCTTAGCCTCTCTAAATTTTGGAAACTAAAATCTGGCTTTACATAGGGTCAATACTAGATCACATCCAGATCCTAACCCTCCTACCATAGTTGAAAATCCAGAAAGGATTTTGTGGCAAACTTCTAGATCCGGAAAACCAACTACTGATAGGACTATCCCAAGAACAAGATTTGTCCCTGAAAATCTTACAGTGTTAAAAGATCCTCACTTTGACTTACCTTACACAAAGAACCTATTCAGGAATAAATCTCAAAGTGATTTAAACCAAGCTGATTTTGAAACCCCAAATTTACAATAGAGCTTTAGCAGAGAAGCTTCACCTTCTAGTCCACCTAATTCTCAGCTTCTCCATCATTTCAGCTCCTTCCATAAAAAATATGATCATCATCAATTTTTTGGCCCAAGTATTTCTTCTACTCCTATCCACACATCCACTATTCAAAATACCCCATTTCAGCCCACTTTCCCTCTTGTAAATCCACCTCTTGTAAACCCCCCATTATTTCCTATCATGGCAGCATGGTATGCTCCACTTGTTTTACCACTACCTCTGGTTCCCTTACCCAATGATTACCAATCTAAAATTCCCCATTTCAATGGAAATGAACCTACTACTGCCCAACAGCATGTATATAAGATGAATAATGCTTTTGATTACATGGAAATAGAAGAAGAGACCATTAAGATGAGAATATTTGCCCAAAGTTTAGGAGGAGAAGCCAAAAAATGGTTTAAAAGCTTAACTCCTAATAGCATAAATGATCTGCCTTCTTTATATCAACCATTCATAAACAAATGGGAAATTAGGAAGAACCCTCTCCAAATCCTTTCAGAATATACCAACCTCAAAAGAAACATTGGGGAAAGTGTCCAAGATTATTGCACTAGATTCAATAGTGTTTATAATGCACTTCCCCCAGACATGAAACCTCCATTAGGCTTAGCCTTGGCTAAATTCCCAAAGGGTTTTGATCCTGAAATGGCCTACCAGCTAAGAGAAAGAGACCCCTCAACTTCAGAAGATATGCAGAGGGGAGCCTTAAGTGTGGAAGCAAATTTGATTGAGAAAGGAGCTAGGTTAAAAGCAGAGAAAACAGTTACATACAGGGATGATACAATGGCATCAACCTCATCATCAGATACTAAAATTGATAACTTAGTGAAGGTAATGGAGAGGATGCTTGAAAAGATAAATATGAATGATAGATTGCCTCCTAGAGAAAACCAAAACAACCCCCAAAACAGAAATAGAAACCCAAATTTCAGAAGAGACCCTAATCAAGATAGGAAAAGAGAAAATGACCAACAGATTATACCTCCCTTTCAACAAAACCATGTTGATCAAGAAGAGGAAAGGGAAACTGAAAGGTTGGAATAAAATCATGTAAACTTGATAGGATCCAACAGTGAGACAGATGTTTTTCTCACTGAAGAAGAACAAGGATTCTTCTCTTCAGAACAAATTGAAAACAACCATGAAGATTCTGAAGATTATAGATTGGGGTTTGAAAATGCAATCATGGAGGTACACAAACAATATAATCTTAGAAGCAAAGGGAACCCAGAAATTCCAAATGACAAAAACACTAGTACTGCTGTTAGGAAAACTTCAGAAAATCAACCTAAGAAGACAGCAAGTAACATCAACACTATGGCCAAGAAGACTGATCTAAATAAAGACAAAAAAAATTCAACAAAGTGTTGACCAAAGCTGCCCTAGTACTTCTGCTAGTGGCCTTAACAAATCTGTCCCAAATAATAGTCTAAATAAAGTTCAGCAAGTCAAAATTGTTGAAAGAATTGTAAATGACAAAACAGATGTAAATATGTCAATAACAATAGTTCCTTTCAGCCTTGAAGGGGAAATTGCCAAGATCAAAATCACCATACCCTTAGCTGAACTAGTAACTCAAGATGTATATAAAAATCAAGTTTTGAAAGCTTTGAATATAGGTAGTGACGCTGATACTTTAAACTTGACAGATGATAAACCATAATTATTATTTGGTCCTAAAGTTGAAGGAAAATACCAAGAAGGGGTTGCCCCTCCCTTCTATGTCAGCCTGAATATACATAACAAAATCTTGCACAATGCCATGCTAGACTCAGGTGCTTCTCACAATCTTATGCCCAAAGTAGTAATGGAAAGCCTAGGCTTAGAAATTACTAAACCATATAAGGACCTATATTCCTTTTATTCAAGCAGGGTCAAATGCTTGGGCCTAATCAAAGATTTATGTATCAATTTGGCACAAATTCCTGCTAAGAGTCTAGTAATGGATATAGTAGTAGCTGACATTCCCCAAAGTATGGCATACTTTTATCAAGATCATGGGGAGCCAAACTTCAGGGGAGCCTTCAAATGGACATGTCTTATGCCACCATCCCATTATTTAACCAAAATAGAAGACTATACAGGGAATCCCACATGAAATACATGGTGAGCAATATAGATAGGCCAAACAATTCTCCTATCTACTCCATCCATTCAAATTTGGATTCCTTTATCTTATATAATGAATATGAAATTAGTCAACAAGAAAAGGAAAACAAGAAAGAATTCAGTCCACCAAAACGGTCAAATCTGCCATCAACTCAAGAAAAGAACAGTTCAGACTTTAGCAGCCTTGAACAGTAGAAAGAAATTGAAAATGAGATTGAAATACCTTGGAAAATAAACTTTGATGGCTCTTGTAGCAAATTAAGTGCAGGGGCTGGTGTATGGATACAGAACACAAACAAAGGGTTTTCCTATAAATTGGATTTTCCATGCACAAATAACATTGCTGAATATGAAGCCCTCCTTATTGGCCTACACTTACTCAAAGATTTAGGAGCTAAGAAAATATCAGTCCAAGGGGATTCTGAGTTAATCATTAGATAGATTAAAGGGGAGTATTCAATCAAGAACCCAAAACTCAAAGGATATAGAAATGTTTCCCTTCATCTCCTAAAAACCTTTGAAAAATATGAATTCATTTTCATCCCAAGAGCTCAAAATCATCTAGAAAATGAACTTGTCTTTGCTGCTAGTAATTGCCAAATACCACAGACAAATGAACAATTAAATATAAAGGTAAAAAGCAGGCCTGCAATACCTGAAAATGAAGATTATTGGCAAGAGTTTGAAGGAGACAAACACATAGATGATTTTTTGCAATCAAAGAATGACTTTGCCACACCAACACCTACTTCAAGCCATGAGGAAAACTATTTAAATGAAGAACAAATCCCTGAAATAGAGTTGTCCTTTTCTGCTAATATAAACAATTTTGAACATCCTTTTAGAGTAGAAATAGTTGATAATACAGACCAAAAAGGCCTGGAAGTTTTACAATGTAAAAATGATACAATTCCAAGAGGTCTTACACCATTAGAACAACTTTTTGATTTCAATGATGTAGCCAAAGAACCAAGAATGAAGCCTATAGAAACAAACATAGAAGAACATAACATAGGTAGCCTAGCAGAACCCAAAATGATCAAGCTATCCAGCACTCTCCCAGCTCATATTAAACAGCAATACATATAACTTTTCAAAGATTTTATAGATGTGTTTGCATGGGGATATAAGGATCTGAAATCATATGATACTAGCAACATTCAACATAAAATTCCTCTTAAGGAAAATTAGAAACCTTTCAAACAAAAACTCAGAAGGATAAATCATGTTTTACTATCTTCAATTGAGAAAGAAATTAGAAAAATGTACGATGTTGGGATCATAGTTCCCCTCGGATATTTAGAATGGGTTTCCAACTTAGTATCTGTCATGAAAAAGACTGGGGAGATTAGGCTCTACATTGATTTTAAAAATCTAAATAGAGCCTCCCTTAAAGATAACTATCCCTTGCCAAAAATGGATCATATACTTCAAAGGGTGGTTGGGTCTAAAATAATTTCATTGTTGAATGGGTTCTCAGGTTACAATCAGGTGTTAGTACTCCCAAGTGATCAACATAAGATTGCTTTTACTACACCTTGGGATACATTCATGTATGTCAAAATGCCATTTGGTTTAATGAATGCAGGGGCCACCTTCCAAGGGGCCATGGACATAGCTTTTTCAGAAGACATAGGCTATTTTATAATCATTTACCTTAATGACATTACTGTTTTCTCTAAAACTAATGAAGAACACTTGATTCATTTAAGAAATTTTTTTGAGAAATGTAGGAAATATGGCTTATCTTTGAATCCAAAAAAGACACTCTTTGGTCTCCAAGAAGGAAAACTTCTTGGCCACATAATTTCTGAAGAGGGAATCAAAGTAGACCCTAAAAGGATTGATGGCATATTGAAGATCAGCCATCCTAGAAACCTCAAAGAATTACAATCTTTCATTGGGAAGATAAATTTCTTAAGGAGGTTCATCCCCAACCTTGCTGAGCTATTGAGAAATATCACAAACATGCTAAAGAAAGAGATAGGTGTTAAATGGACAACACAAGCTAAACAGTCATTTGAACTAGTGAAACAAGCTCTTACTCAAACACCGGTTCTTATCAGTCTTGATTTCACCAAATATTTCTACATCTTTTATTTTGCATCCGAACATATAATAAATTCAGAATTACTGCAAAATAATATCATGGGGCAAGAACAACCAATATCGTTTTTTAGTAGGGCCTTAAGAGATGCTCCACTCAAGTATAACATCATGGAAAAACAAGCCTTAGCCTTGGTAAAAGCATTGAAAGACTTCAGAGTCTACATTTTACATTCTCACATCATTGCTTTTGTCCCACATACTATTGTCAAAGATATTCTAAGTCAAGACCCTGATGGTAAAATGGGAAAATGGATTGCCATTATTCTAGAATATGACTTAGAAATCAGGCCCACCAAACTAATCAAATGGCAGGGATTAGCAAAACTCATGGCTGAGTCAAACTTCCAAGCACTAGATATGAATATGGTGGATATTTTGGAAGAAATCGAAGAATTCACAGCTCCATTTATTGAAGAAACATTTGTGAATTCACCTTGGTATGCTGATATCATATATGTGCTGCTTTATCTAAATACCCCTCCTTCTCTATCTAAAACCAAAGCTAGATTTTTGAAGCAGAAGGCTTTAAATTATTGCATACTAGATGGGGTTTTATATTGGAAGAATTTTGTTGGAATATTGCTTAAATGTTTGCTTGAGGTTGATGCAGGAAAAATCATGCATGAGCTGCATGAGGGAGAATGTGGAGGACATCTCTACTGGAAGACTACAACAAATAAAATCCTCAGATCTGGTTACTATTGGCCCACCCTTTTCCCAGACACTCAGAAACTTGTCATGTCTTGCCATAAGTGTCAAATTTTTGATGGCAAAAGAAAACACCTTCCTTTACCCTTACATCCCATCAATGTTGAGGCTCCCTTCCAACAATGGGGCTTGGACTTCATTGGGAAAATTCACCCATCTTCATCAGCCCAACATAAATGGATCATCACTACCACTGATTATTTTACCAAGTGGATAGAAGCCATACCTTCTAGGAATGCTACTGACTCTGTCATTATCAAGTTCCTTGAAACCAACATACTATCCAGATTTGGTTGTCCTAGAAAAATTATCACAGACAATGTTGTTGCCTTCAAATCTAAAAGAATGATTGACTTCTGCCATAAGCATCATATTACCTTGGGTCATTCCACTGCCTACTATCCTCAAGGAAATGGATTAGTTGAATCCTCCAAAAAAAGCCTTGTCAATATTATCAAAAAACTGTTGGAGCAAAATCAGAAATCATGGCATAGTAAGCTCATTCATGCTTTACAGCAGTCCAAAGAGGAAGTGTACAAGAGAACACAAACAGTCCAAGAAAACATCAAGAAGTTAATTGACAAAAGGACTAAAGAAAATGATTTCCAAGTTCGAAATATAGTTCTAAAGTGGGATTCTAGAAGGGAAGAAAAGGGAAAACATGGCAAATTTGAGAATCTGTGGAAAGGGCCCTACATTATTCATTCTATCAGGGGTCATAATGCATTCTTCCTGCAAGAACTGAATGGAGAAGATTTATTTGGAGGTCCTATCAATGGCAGGATGCTCAAGCACTACTTCTGTCAAGAGTCCTGAATTCAAAGTTTTTATTCATTGTACATAACCGAGTTGAAAAGAAATCATGAAAAATACAAAAACAATTAAAGAACAGAAAAAGAAAAGAGGGCAGCTTCAAAAGAGGTACAGCCCCATACCCAAAAAAGATAATTTTCTGAAAGTGAGCAAATCTAAGTGCCACTGTTGATTAAAAAATGATATATTGTTCAGTCATCTAGCCTAATCATGGCTGAACATACTTTAAATTTATGTTGATAAGTTAGTAGAAGCACATATTGATAATATTTTTTCGGACTTGGCTTATCAGTAGAATAGATTAGGATAGAAAATAAATGGTTCTGACAAGCTCAAAATCTGAACCAAGATAAGGAAAAAGATAACTCTAAATAGATCAAAACCAGAGCTGGAAAAAGAATAGAAAGATGTTTATAATTTTCATATCTTAAACCTTCACAATTTTGTTTTATTTTTCTGCAAATAAAGTCTATGTGCAGCTTGTATATAAAGCCATAGACACCATAGCAAATCAGACTGCTTAATCCTGATTTAGCTATGTTTTAAATTTCTGTTTTAGAATATAGAGAATGCAGATCTGTCAAACAGCTTAATCTTGACAGATGGTAGTATAGGTAGAAATAAAGAGTTCAACAGTTTAATCTGGACTCTTGGAAGAAATAAGGATAGGATTAGACAGTTTATTTCTGCTTTCAAAATAAAATGTCAAATAGTTTGCTAGTTCAAATGCACTCAAAGGAAGAAGAAAAAAAATGTTAGGGCAAGTAGGAATGGGTAGGTAGAAGGACTGTATGAAAAATATTATATATTACAGATTATCAAAAATTTGTCTCTTTTAGGGAAAGATCAGCAAGTAAAAAGAAGAAATATGCCCAATGGATAAGGTGGATAAGGCACTGGTCTGTTGAAACTCAAAGATTATTTTCTGAGGTTCTAGACACCTTAAAAAGCAAGCTGTCCACCCCAAGTGGAGCCACTGTTAGTCATCCATAATTTTGACTTTATCCAAAGATGACTAAGTTGACAATCCCAGATTTCTAGAAACGATATTGCAGAAGCATTATGAGTTCTAGAAATCTCACTGCCTTCATCATCCTAAGTCTATCAATTCACCAAAATCTTCATCTATGCCTTCTAAAAGATCACCCTGATGTTTCAAAAGGAAGCTTGTTTCAAGCTATTTTCACCATTTCTCCTCCTTTTCATTCCCCCATTTTATCACTCCTGCCCCTATTTTCTATCAGTCCCTTTTCCCTCTATAAAACCCATTTTTCCTTCATTAATTCCTTCATTTTCCCTAAAAAGCCTCTAAACCTTATAGAACCCTTTTATTTGGTTTAAAAATGTTTTTTCTAGCCTATTGGAACCCCTAAAAAAGGCTTAAAACCCTCCTTTTTGCCTTATTTCCGACCTTTTATCAAAACAGGCTTTAAGCCCCTGCGGGCTTAAACCCCCCCACCCCTCTTCCTCATATAACCAAGGGATCGCGACCACGTGTTTTTCCCTTAGCCCCTTTCCCTATACTCTATCCCGCGCCCTTCGTTTTTTCCCAAACATATCCCCGCCGTTAAATCAAATAAATCCTACGGCAATCGTCTTTTCCCCCAAACATCCATCCTCCCCACCATAACTTGTTCGTTCGCCCCCGCAACGGATCTAGGCCGTAGATCTTCGCGATCTAATGGCTCACACCATTCCTCCACTCCACCCGCGGGCACTTCTTGGTCTGTAAGTCAAACCTTTGGTGCCCCCGCAGTTGACCATCCTGACTACTGGAGATCTCAGATGAACGACTGAGATTCACTGCAGAAGCACAAGGCAGGAAATCCCTCTGTACCCCCCAGTCCCCCCCGCAATAGATCTCAACCGTAGATCTTGTAAATCTAACGGCTATCATGCTCCCGCCCTTTTATCCTTCCTCTTAACCACCCCTTCACCCGTTTATTTCTTGGAGCGATCCCTGTCGTTGATCACCTATGATCCAACGACCGTCGCGTGCCCACCCACCATCAACCTCGCCTATGAACATTCCGCTACCCGACGAAATAGTCCACGTCATCTCCGAACCCACCTCCCACTACTCTATTGCCCATCCAATCCCCCTCCGACACCTGTCTTCCACCATTCCCATCCACCGAGCACTTCCCCCCATCGCGCTCCATTCTCCACCATAGATCTGGAGCTCCCAGATCTGATGGCCTGGAATCGATTTCGAGTTCATTTTGCCTCCGAGAGTTAAATGCCTTTTTCCGCGTGAAATAGGCGGTATTGGCCTGGACGCGTGGCGATCTCTTAATGGTATCGTGTCTGTTTGGGCCTTTACCGCTTACCGTTGATTGCCAATGCAAAAACTGCCATGGTTTTCACCAAAACCACTTTCCTCCTTCGCGCCATAATTCAAATTTCTCCGCCTCCATTTCGATTTCCACCCAGTTCCACATATGGAACCTTGCCCTCTATTCCACTTCCCCTCTGCAAAAACATTGCTCTGACGCTCACAAACCTCAGAAAAGCAATTTGATCCCAATCCCGCAGGTTTTAAGCTAAATTCATGTTTTTTTTTGCAGGTTTAATAGAATTTTAGGCTCGAAAGCCGTCTCATAGTCAAAATAAATGACAGAGTCTCTGGATGAAGACCCTGGAGGCCAAATACATAAATAAAAGGGGAAAAGGTTTTAATCCGAAGGACAAAAATAGTAATTCATGATCATTGATCGAATCAAAAGAAAACCCTCCTGCACACAGAAGCAGAAAAGAATCAGTGAAGTGAAGAAGAAAGGAAGAAGACAGAGATTAAATTTTAATTAAAAAATCAAAGGATAAAGGCACGGTTAAAGACAAAGGAACAAAAATTTAAAAGAAGTCCGAGAAGTGTTAAAAGGGCAGCATGATGAGTTATGAAGGCTAAAAGCATATTAGGCCTTAAATACAGTTTAGTGATGAAATAAATGCAAAATTAGGCCTAAAGATAGCCTCGAATACATCAAAATGGAAGCATTTATTCACTTAATAAATCAAACTGACACCTGTGGCCTTCTTTATGTCCTAAAGGGAAAATTGACAGTTATTACACAGTCAGAAGATATCTTAAGCTATCAAAACAGTTATTGTAATATTTAAGAATAAGCCTAAAAGTCAAACTTTTCACCTATTTTCTCTCAGAAGTTAAGACAGAGTTAATAAAACAGAGGAGTAGTTGCACCTATTTCTGCCTTATGCCTTGCATGGTTTTCAAGGCTAGAAATGCATTTACTCTGCAATTAATAACATTTTGAACCCTAGAATCAGTTCCACCTCCTCATTTGCAGCATAAATACTGCATTGGAACTCATTGTAGGGTGGGCATTTGATAACTCTTTGAAGTAATACATAGTTCTGTTGAAGTTGAATGAAATTTGATGTTCTGGAACCTGTGGATGTTTTGACCTGTTTGTTGATGGAGAAAGCTCTGTCATTGGATCCCTGAGCTTGGCTGTTGGTGAAGTATTCTAATCTATTAATTTTTTTCCTGTTTTCCATTATGTTTCATCATTTCTTACTACAGTAGAGTAAAAATTTTAGGCTAAGAAATGTCTCCTAGAAGCACCTTAGACCTGTTTACTCTCCACTGTTTTATGTTTTTCTCTGCTGAGGCATTCTAGAGAATTCTTAATTGCTCTCTTGAACCCTTATGCTTGTTTACTTCAGAAATAGTTCAAACAGTTGGTCTCAAGAATGATTTATGGTTTTCCCTGCTTACTTGATGCCACTTGAAAACTACTTCTGAAGTCTCCCTTTAAATTACCATTGTTTACAGTCTGCCAAAGAGGTATGTTTTGATCATACCCTTTATTCTTGCTTAAATAATTGTTTTGAAGGTCTTTATAGTTGTAATCAAAGATGTTTAGGAGTTCCCTCTTATATGAATGCAGTTATTTGTAAATCTTTTATGTTTTCTTATCCTTCAAAGTGAAATCTTTGGATGAAATAGAGCGTTCCTCGACTCCTAGATTTCATTTGAAAAGTTTGTCTTGAAATTGTTATTTGCTGAAGTGTGGTTTCTAGAATTTATGGTTAGCCTTGTCTATGGAATGCCTCTTCATGTTATGATAATGTTTTAAGTCCCTTTGTTGAGAAGTACATATAATTAAGGATCCTTAATTGCCCTTAGTTCTAATTTTCATTCTAAACCTTTAATGTCCATTTTCATTTCACCTGAAAGACTTTGTAAATCCACTGGCCAAATTAGATTTTCCCTTTGATATCCCTGATTCATCTACAAACTTGTTAAAAACTTCCATTTGACTCCATTGCCCAATGACTTAGATATTTCCCTTTCCTATCTATGCTGCCTAGATCATCATGTCCCACCAAACAATCAAACAAACTCATGCTTAATAACTAGCCTAAAATCAACCTTTTACAAGCAAACAAGTCATATCTTTGCAAACAATTGAGAGATCCCTCTCTGAGACTAGGAAGGCTAGGTCCTAGAGCTCTAAAGACTGGTTTTGATGTTTCCTTGTCACTTGGTATGCCAATCTTCCAAATCACAGGACCCCAACAATTCTGATTCATGGCGCTCTGATACCATGTAGAAAATCTCTAACACAACCCTGATACCATGTAGAAATTACACCAATGGATTCAATCCAAGCATGTAATTTTCTAAAAAAAGATATTGAATCCTTCTGTTGTGGCTCATTTGTATTTATTTTTGAAATATTTCTCAAAACACCAAAAAAAAGCATATATGTTAGAAAATGTAAGAAAACTTGTATACCGAAAAAGTAATTTTGATTTATATGTTGGTGTATTAACATTATGTGCAGAGATGTGAAGGCGGGTCAAGTCGTGCTTATTCGCGTGCAGAACAGTTCAAGAGTCGGTTCGATGGATGCGTTCAGAACATTACATGCTAGGGTGGATTCGGGTGTCCCCACCTCCACTTGCCACATCATCCCTACCTTTATCACACATTACACATCGCAAGCTCAGGAGGAATGGCGCTAAGGAATATGTTATGAATGCCAAAATGTGAAGTGCGACCAGGGTCGGACATGATGCAGCTCAAAACTATGATTTAATATATTCCAATCGCACATCGCAAGCTTAGGAGGAATGGCACTAAGGAATATGCTATAAATTTTGAAATGTGAAACGCGACAAGGTTTCATATCACCGATTTAGATTTGCGACCGGCCCCACCTCCACTTGCCGCATCATCCCTATCTTTATTGCACATCGCACATCGCAAGCTCAGGAGGAATGGCGCTAAGGAATATCTTATCATTAGGGGAATTTTGAGGTCCAAAACGAGCCTCTTAAGGAAATAATAAAATAATAGCTAAACCTATAAAATAATATTTATGAATTTGCAATTCACTTTTTGCACTCCAATCCATGTAACCATGGTTAAATTCAATTCAAAAGTTGTACCAAAATAAAATTAATAAAATAATTGTATTGATGTGACTATAAATAAGAATAAGCTTTTCAAGAATTAAACTAATGCATTTGTCCTTTGTACTTAAATAACTTAAAATAAAATATAAATATAAATTCATAAATTCTTAATTATATAATATATTATTAATAAATAATAAAATTATTTAAATTATATAATAATATGCAATCAATATACTATATAAAAATAATATAATATAATATAATAAATGTAATGTATTATTTTATGTATGAATTTTATATTACATATTAAATTGATTTGATTTATATCATAAGAAGAAATAATAAAAAATATAAAAAATATATAATATATAATCTATAACATTTTCATAATATTATATACAATACTATATAATATTAATATAATCCCAATTAAATAAATTGAGTTGTATATAAAATTAAAGAAAATAAAAATATTGAAATAGATTTAATTTATATTTACAAGTATAGTATAAGATTTATATACATTGAAATTTAGATTTTTTTTGCCTCAAATTATGTTGAACCTAATATAATTTTTTTCGACATACAAAACTAATATATATGTTTTCATCATACAAAACTAAAATGCTTTTTTTCTTTAACTTTAATATCTTTGTATTGCTATTAATATTATAATAATATTATTTATAGATTTGATTTATTCTAAAATTACAAGGTTACATTTTTATTTATTTTGATTTCATATGTATAATATATATGTATAGATATTAACTTATAATTAATTTTAAATAATAACATTAAACAAAATGGGATGAATATATAATTTAAAAATAAATATATGAAAATACACAAATATAATATTTATTGAAAAATGTGTAAAGACATGAAGATTGTGTAGGGATATGCATTGTTTCTTTCATAAAATATGAAATGACAATAATAATATTTTATTCAAAAAGTGTGAAATGACATTTATTATGAGTATTTTACTTTATAACTTTAAAGGTACTTAGAATGCTCCCATGGTTAACCATGAGTTTTTATCCACCATTGAGAATGTGACAAGTAAATACCTCCAACTCAAGCAATGCCACCTCAACCATTAGGGATGATGTCATCCCCTAAAATGTGATTGGTTCTCATAAAGAGAATTTTGATTGTACATTTTCCTTAGGAGGCCCATTTTAGACCTCAAAATTCCCCTAATGAAAGGCCAAAATGCGAAGTGCGACAAGGTTTCATATCGCCGATTGCGATTTGCGATCGGCCCCACCTCCACTTGCCATGTCATCCCTACCTTTATCGCATATCGCACATCACAAGCTCAAGAGGAATGGCACTAAGGAATATGTTATAAATGCTTAAATGTGAAATGCGATAAAGGGATGAACGCGATAGTTTTCAAAGGAAATTTTGAATTTATTTATATTCCAGGATTATGTGTAGTTGCGTTGTTTTATGAAGAAACGTAGACACAGGTAGTGGACTTGAGTAAGTGACACAATGCAGAGCAAAGGAGAAGAGAAGATGGAACACCGTAGGCACAAGTAGAAGAGGCAGAGTCGGGCAGAAGGAGACGTGATAACATTGTTTGAAACGTAGAGGAATATGAAGAGTCGGGCAAAGGGAGCACATGGTGGCACTGTTGGAAACGCAACAGCTGAGTCAAGTCAGGAAAAGATGCGTTATTGCAGAATTGTTCGAATACCACATCAGAAATAGAAAAGAAAAATATTGAAATCTGGAAGAAATGCAGGGCAAGGATGTCCGATCTGTCAGGGAGATGCATCAGTAACAAATCAGATTCAGCAAAAAGAATAATATTTCAAGTTTTAATTTGTTTTCTTTGTTTGTTAAGATCAAATCTATAGTGATGTCCTCAATTACAATGTAATAAGTAGTTTGAAAAATTTAGGTAGTCAAAGTAGTTTCAAGAATTTCTAGCAGTTATGAACTGTTTTTGAGGTATTTAAGCAAGACAAAAAGAAGGAATAGGGGTTACGAGTTTTGGACCTCTACAAGACTAAAAATTTGGTACTTACTTTTCTGAGGAATTAATGAAAGAAGCATCAAGTTTCCTGCAACTGTTGATGGTGATTCGTTTTTCCTGTGCCATTTTGTGTTCCTTCTTCCTGGAATGAAGTGAAGTAGTTTTTGGTCTCTTAATTACATCTGTGAGTAAGAGTTAAATAACCTTAATTTTCGCTCCTTCACTCCAACTCCTCTCCCTTCACAAATTCTCTCTGGAACTTAAAATTAATATATTTTGTATTTACAACATATTATTTTGAGTTTCCTCTCTCTCCATAAATTCATTCTGAAATTTAATGTGATAGATTCTGTGTTACAGCATATCATTTTGAGTTTCTTCAACAGTTCTTCCTTTCCATTCAGATATCAGCAGTTAATGGCATTGTAGATTCTTTCATTATACTAGATTATTAAGGTTTTTAAAGAATTAGTTTCCAAAGGGATTGAACGAAGACTGCCTGATATAATTACTTCTGTGACACACTTTTGAAAAATGTCTTAAGCACTGATTCCTTTTCACAGCCAAGGAATTTTCTCTTAAGATACAACATTTTCTGGCATCGTTGTGAGGGAGAGACGAAGTTTATTTTCCCTAGGTTTTTCACATTATTTCCTCTGGTTGTTCAGTGAGGAGGAAATATTTAGTTGTGTTTTTCATTCTCTGAATTCTGGCTCACAAAAGGCCTCACACGAGGTTGGATACCTCACAACAGAAGGTACCTGCTTTGTCATACCCTAAAATATTGGTTTCTAAAAGGGTTCGGAAACCCAAAACCCCCTCAACATCTAATCCTACACTGTCTAGTAGTTCTAGTAATCCTTTATTTGAAGATATGTCTAAAGTACTTCCTTTCTTGGAGCAAGGTTCACCTTTCACACCAATTTATATTCAATAACCTAAGTTGGAAGAACACTCCTTTGAGTCTGTTTATTTTACTTTTACTCAAGCTTAAAAAAATCAAGTTGTTGGTCCCTCTGTCATTATCCATCAACCCACTCCCATATCCATTTTACCTCCACCTCTGTTCATTTTCATAGCAGGTTCATCGATTGCATCTAACCAAGGAACGATCAATCAAGGTGAAAACATGGAAGCACCAGCCTTTTTTTTTAACAGATATGCTCCACTTGACCTTCCACAACCAATGAATGCAATTCCTCAAGGGTATCTTAAATTACTCCCATGTTTTACTAGAGAAGATGAAATAACTACAAAAAAACACTTGTCTATGTTTTGTAATTTTTCTGAAAAGTATGAATGTAGAACATCTTGATGGTGTAATGAGGCTTTTTGTTTAGTATCTGGATGGAGAGGCTAGAAAGTGCTTTAAGGGTTTTCCAAATAATTCTAGTAATACATGGGAAGAACTGGAAAATTAATTCACTCAAATATGGGGTGAAAAAAGGGATCATGGATATTCACTAACATAATTCAATGCAATCAAAAGAAAACCAGATGAGAATATATCAGATTTTATCAAAAGATTCAATAAATTGTATAATAGTTTGCCTATAGAAATTAAGCCCCTTCCTTTTGGAGCAAACGTGGTTTTTGTTGGGCCTTTTGAAGCCGATTTTAGTTTCATGCTTAGAGAAAGGAGATCCCCTACTCTAGAGCATATACAGACAAATGTTTTAGAAATTGAAGCTAATATGACTGCAGTTGAGAAGGCCAAAGGGAACAACCAGTCCAAGAGAAGGGGAAAGCAAAAGAAGAATCATCACAAGATCAAAGAATTGAAGATATGACAAAGGTGATAAAAAAAATTTCAAATAAGCTAGTTAAGGTGGAATTGGAAAGTAAAAACTCCCAAAGACAAGTACAACAAAACTGAGGAGGATTTAACCCTCAATTCAGAAGAAAACAGAAGACCATGTTCAAGCACCATTGTATATAGAAGCAGCACCTGGAGAGTCAGCAGAAGATGACCAAAAAGGAAGCTCAAGGTCAAATATATGCTATGTACACAATAGAAGAGGATGAAGAGGAAGATTGTGAGGGAGAATATGTTGAAGCTTAAGTATGTTTTGATCGAGATGAAATGGATGAATACTGTAGGAAATTCATAGGTGGAAAGAGATCTATAGTGCGAGATAATGAAGGCGAACAACAAGATTCTATTCCTCCTCCAATGGCGACTCCACAACAAAAGGACCCTATAAAGCAACTCAATAATGGGGAGAAACCTGTAAATTTAGTTAATAGAAAAAATGTGCAGTAGGGTGAGCCTTCCCAGAGCAAATCAGTTGATACTAATATTTTGGAGAGATTTGTTCCTATACCTGAACAAGCGGAAAATTCTAGAAAGAGTGAAGAAGAACACGAAAAGAATTTTAAACAAACTCATGCTTTCAGTTTGACAAAAGAGTTGGAGAAGTTAAAAATTCAGATACCTCTTCTAGAATTAGCTAAAATACCAGTCTATAAGAAAGAAATTTCAGAATTTATTAATCTCACACAAATTGAAGATATAAGTGACATTGTGAACTTACAAGAAGAGAAGCCAGCAGTCACCTTTGATCCTCATGCAGAAGAAGCAGATCCTTTTGTTCCACCATTCTATATTTCTATGTTGCTTCATGATTTTACTCTCCATAATTGTATGTTGGACTCAGGAGCATCCCATAATCTCATGCCATTGTTTGTTATGAAGGAACTAAACCTGCAGATTACCAAACCTTACAGGGATATGTATTCATTGATTCCAAAAGGGTAAAATGTGTTGGGTTAATTAAATATGTAGTTGTTTCTTTGGCACAAATTACATAAAAGAGTATATTCATGGATGTAGTGGTTGCTGACATTCCAGCCAGGTTTGGAATTATCCTGTCAAGATCTTGGGGAGAAAATTTGGGAGGTGTTCTAAAATCAGATTTCACGTATGCTATCATTCTTGTTTTCAATTGGGAAGAAAGGAGATTGTACAGGGAAACAAGGTTCGTGAAGACCACTACCAAGAAATATGTAGGAAATTCCCCTATTTATAGTCAAGAAACAGAAGATCTTTCATGTTTCATGTTGCATGAAGATGCAGAATTTGCTGAAGACACATGGAAGCATCACTCTTCAAAAGTTGTAAATAATGAGTTGCACTCAAAGAAGATTTGGAAATGCTACTTTGATGGTGCCTACTCCAAGGAAGGAACAGGATCTGTATTCTTGCTGATATCACCAGAAGGTAACCTCGTGCCTTTTTCTTTTAATTTAGAGTTTGATTCAACAAACATCGTGGCTAAGTATGAGGCCTTAATATTAAGCCTTCAAGTTTCTAAATAGATGGGAGTTCAGTGCATTTCAATTTTTTGTGACGCTGAATTGATAATAAGACAGATTAAAAATCATTATCAAACCAAGCATCCTAGATTAAGATCATATAGGAATGAAGTTTTGGGATCTAATAGAGAACTATTTTGAAGACTTCAATCTTCAGTTTATTCCGAGGAAGGAGAATATATTGGCAGATTCTTTAGCAGTT
The DNA here is from genome assembly GCA_034641835.2 of Pinus albicaulis. Classification (NCBI taxonomy): domain Eukaryota; kingdom Viridiplantae; phylum Streptophyta; class Pinopsida; order Pinales; family Pinaceae; genus Pinus; species Pinus albicaulis. Next base: position 1,011,412,025 of record CM076582.1, on the reverse strand, counting down.
GCAGCTAGCACCTTCAAGCCACCTATGAATCCAAGGTTAAGGTATGAGATCTAAATTAGACATAGACCCTCTATTCCTAATAATGTGAAATATTGGCAGGTGTTTGAAGATGATGAGCAGATAAATCATTTCTTGACACTGATTGGAAGCTTTGAAAATGATGAGAAAATAAATCATTTCTTGACACTGATTGGAAGCTTTGAAGATGATGAGATATATCAAGAATAATAACAGACAGAGCAGAAAGGAGAGATAAGAAATTGTAAGCAGTCAATAAGTGAGCAGAATATTATCCAATTAAAAGATAATGTACTCCTTAAAGGACTAGTTCCCCTTGAAATATTATTTGATTCTAATTATGTTGTTATTAATTCAAAGAAAATACATCAAGAGGAAGAGATGGAAGATTGTAATTTGGGAACTCAGCAGGAGCCAAAAATGGTGAAATTATACAAAGGTGTTCCCAAAAATTATAAAGAAAGATATATTGATCTTTTTAAAAAGTATATGGATGTGTTTTCTTGGTCATATGAAGACTTGAAAACGTATGATAAAATCATAATACAACATAATATCCCATTGAAAGAAGGAATCAAACCACATAGACAAAAGGTTAGACAGATTAATCCATTATTGTTAAATCCAATTGAAAAGGAAGTGAAGAAATTGCTGAAAGCAAAAACCATAGTCCCTCTCAGATATGCAAATTGGGTTTCTAATCTGGTTCCTATGAGGAAGAGAAATGGAGAGATAAGATTGTGTATGGACTTCAGGAATTTGAACAGATCATCTCTAAAGGATAATTATCCTTTACATAAAATGGATTATGTCTTAAAAAAGGTGACAAGATCTTACAGGATGTCTATGGTTGATGGATTCTCTGGATATAATCAAGTGGAAGTTGATAAGGAAGATAAAAAAAAGACAGCTTTCACAACCCCCTGGGGCACCTTCATGTATGCAAGGATGTCATTCGGTCTTATGAATGCAGGTGCAAATTTTTAGAGGGCCACGGACATAGCATTTGTAGGTGACAAGTGTGTGGTTATATATCTGGATGATGTAAATTTTTTCTCAGATTCAGATGATAAACACCTGGAACATCTGCAAAAAACAATTGAAAAATGCAGGAAGTTTGGCTTGTCACTAAAACCCAAGAAATCTTTGTTTGCCTTAGAAGAAGGTAAATTATTGGGTCACATAGTTTCAAAACAAGAAGTGAAAATTGATCCAGCAAGGGTGGAAGCAATTCAAACAATTCCTTTACCCAAAAGCAAGAAAGAGATTCAGAGATTTTTGGGAAAAATAAACTTTCTGAGAATATTTATACCAAATTATGCTGAGATTGTGAGAAATATAACTGACATATTGAAGAAAAATGTAGAAGTGAGATGGGATAAAGAAGAAAGAGAAGCATTTACCATAATAAAATAATCACTCTAGGAAGCTCTTGTTTTAATAAGTCCTGATTATCAAAAGGTATTTCAAATATTTTCATTCACTTCCCCCACCACTATTGTTACTGTGTTATTGCAGAAAAATGAGCATAGTAAGAAGCAGCCAGTGGCATTCTTCAGCAAAGTTCTTAGAGACGTTGAGCTCAAATATAACATTTTGGAGAAACAAGTGTATGCATTGTTTAAAGCACTCAAAGCCTTTAGGACATATGTGTTACAATCCCAAATAACCACTTATGTACCTAATTCTGTTGTCAAGACATGTTGGTTCAAAGTGATGTTGAAGAAAAAAGAGGGAAATGGATAGCTAAAATCTAGGAGTACGATTTGGACATTAAACCCACCAAGTTAATCAAAGGACAAGGTTTAGCAAAGTTTCTAACAAAAACAAATTTTCAAGCATTTGGAATTAGCCTCTTAGCACCAGTGGATGGAGCTGACAACAAAGAAGGTCAGAATCAGCCCAAAATAGGTATTCAATACAAATTTTTGTGTTCAAATTGGTATAAAGATGTTTTTCATTACCTTTGTTTCTTTTCTTTTCCATCTTCAATGAATAGAACCAAATACAGAGCTCTTAAGCTTAAATCTCAAACATATGTCATAGTAGAAGAAAATTTGTACTGGAAAGATCCTGCTGGTATTTTACTGTTGTGTTTAAATGAAGGGGAATCCATTGAGGTTATCAAGGAATATCATGAAAGTGTATGGGGAGGAAATTATAGTTGGAAGGTCACAGCCCATAAAATCCTCAAGTCAGGTTTCTATTGGCCCACCCTGTTTGCAGATGTATATATATTGGTCAGACGTTGTTAGAAATGTTAGTTGTTCGCTGAGAAGAAAAGGCTTGCTCCATTACCTCTTATCCCTGTATTCATAGAAGAGCCCTTCAGGTAGTGGGGACTGGATTTTATTGGAGAGATAAATCCACCATAAAGTGGGAAGTTCAAATGGATTCTAACTGTTACTGATTACTTCACAAAGTGGGTTGAATAAATCCCCACCAAGAAATAAAATGACCAAGTGGTGATGAAGTTTTTGGAGGATAACACCTTCAGTATGTTTGGTTGTCCAGTCAATATTGTAACTGATAATGCTCAGGTATTTAATTCTGCTCAATTCATTAATTTCTGCCAAACATATAATGTAATTTTTTCACATTCCATAGCCTACCATTCGCAAGGGAATGGATTGGCAGAGTCTTCAAACAAGACATTGGTCAGGATTCTGAAGAAAACAATCACTGAAAATCAAAAATACTGGGACTCAAAATTAAAATTTTCTCTTTGGGCAGTTCAAGTAACTACTAGGAGGTCCACTAGAAAATCACCTTTTGATTTGGTATATGGGACTCAGGCGTTTTTTCCTAGTCAATTGGCCAAACCAATGATTGCTTTCCTTCAAGAATCTCAGGAAGAACCTAATGCTCTAGTAAGAAGAATGAATAAGGTGATTGAGTTAAATGAAAACAGAGACAAAGTTAGAGATAATTTGATGACTTATCAAGCAAAAATGAAGTCTATTTTTTACAGGAAGGCGAAATAAATCCTCTTTCATGCAGGAGATTTAGTACTGAGATGGGACACTAGGAGGGATGATAAAGGAAATCATGGTAAGTTTAACCCTCTCTGGTACGGTTTGTACAGAATTTATGAATCTAGATCAAACAATAATTTCATCCTAGAAGATTTAGATGGAGAATCTCTGTAGCTCCCTGTGAATGGGCAGTATTTGAAGATTTATTTTGAGCATTAAAAGTCAGAATTCCACCTTTGCAATAATCAGATTTCTCATTGTTCATATGTCACCAAGCAATATTTGACTCCATGCCTAATGGATAAGGCAATAATCTATGGTTCTTAGCACTTTCATGGAAAAATAAATATCCCTGGGTGGAGCCAAATGTTATGGCTCATTTGCATTTACTTTTGAAATATTTCTCAAAACACCAAAAAAAATCATATATCTTAGAAAACGTAAAAAAAATTATATACCGAAAAAAGAATTTTTGATTTATATGTTGGTGTATTAACATTATGTGCAAAGATGTGAAGGTGGGTTGAGTCGTGCTTATTCGCATGCAGAACAGTTCAAGAGTTGGGCCGATGGATGCATTCATAACATTACATGCCAGGGTGGAGTCGAGTGTCCCCACCTCCACTGGCCACGTCATCCCTACCTGTATCGCACTTCGCAAGCTCAGGAGGAATGGCGCTAAGGAATATGTTATGAATGTCGAAATGCGAAGTGTGACAAAGGTCATACGCGATGCAGCTCAGAACTATGATTTAATATATTCCAATTGCACATCGCACATCGCAAGCTCAGGAGGAATGATGCTAAGGAATATGTTATAAGAGTCGAAATGTGAAATGCAACAAGGTTTCATATCACCGATTGCGATTTGCGATCACCCCCACCTCCACTTGCCATGTCATCACTACCTTTTTCGCACATCGCACATCACAAGCTCAGGAGGAATGGCGCTAAGGAATATGTTATAAAGGCGGAAATGCGACAAAGTTTCATAACGTCGATTAGGATTTGCGATCTACCCCACCTCCACTTACCACGTCATCCCTACCTTTATCGCACATCGCACATCACAAGCTCAGGAGGAATGGCACTAAGGAATATGTTATAAATGTCGAAATGTGAAATGCAATAAAGAGACAGATGCAATAGTTTTCAAAGGAAATTTTGAATTTATTTAATGTCCAGGATTATGTGCAGTTGCGTTGTTTTATGAAGAAACGTGAACGTGGACAGTGGACTCGGGTAAGTGACCTAAAGCAGAGCAAAGGAGAAGAGAAGACAGAACGTTGCAGGCACGAGCAGAAGAGGCAGACTCGAATAGAAGGAGACATGATAACATTGTTTGAAACTTAGAGGCATAGGTAGAGTCGGGCAAAGGAAGCACATGGTGGCACTGTTGGAAACACAACATCTGGGTCAAGTTGAGAAAAGACGCGTTATTGTATAACTGTTCGAATACCACATCAGAAATAGAAAATACAAATATTGAACTCTGAAAGAAATGCAGGGCAAGGATGTCTGATCTATCAGGGAGACGCATCAGCAACAAATCAAATTCAGTAAAAAGAATAATATTTCAAGTTTTAATTTATTTTCTTTGTTTGTTAAGATCGAAGCTATAGTGATGTCCTCAATTGCAATGTAATAAGTATTTTTAACTTTTTAGGTAGTCAAAGTAGTTTCAAGAAGTTCTATCAGTTACGAAATGTTTTTGAGGTATTTTTAGGCAAGACAAAAAGAAGGAAGAGGGGTTCTGAATTTTGGACCTCTAGAAGACTAAAACTTTGGTGCTTTCTTTTCTGAGGAATTAATGAAAGAAGCATCAAGTTTCCTACAACTGTTGATGGTGATTTGTTTTTCCTATGTCGTTTTGTGTTCCTTCTTCCTGGAATGAAGTGAAGTAAAGTAGTTTCCAGTCTCTTAATTACATCTGTGAGTAAGAGTTAAATAACCTTAATTTGTGCTCCTTCACTCCAACTCCTCTCCCTTCACAAATTCTCTCTAGAACTTAAAAGTAACATATTTTGTGTTTACAACATATTATTTTTACTTTCCTCTCTCTCCATAAATTGATTCTGCAGTTTAAAGTGGTATATTATGTGTTACAACATATCATTTTGAGTTTCTTCTACAGTTCTTCCTTTCCATTTAGACATCAACAGTTAATGGCATTGTAGAGTCTTTCATTATACCAGATTATTAAGGGTTCTAAAGAATTAGTTTCCAAAGGGATTGAATGAAGACCACCTGATATAATTACTTTTTTGACACACTTTTAAAAAATTTCTTAAGCACTAATTCATTTTCACAGCCAAGGAATTGTCTCTTAAGATACAACACCTGCTACAATATTTGCGGAATATAAATCACGATCACTCAATCACATGAAAGTAAGAGAAAGAATTAAATCAATTGCACAACACAATATTTTCCTAGGGAAAGAAACAGCTCAAAACCCCTCTATATTTATTGTATAATCAACCAAGGAATTATGAAACAATATAATTCATGTGTGCTCACCACAACCTCATACACTTTACCAATTGTCTCACACTGATCTAGGCAAAATTGGACCAATACATAGCCAATTTCCTGCCCACCTTCAGTTTGCCTTGCTCACGCAATCCCTAGGAAAAATAATTTCTATTAAATATGAATTCCAACCTTCCTTGAATGCTCAATCCTTCATGGGCTTCCTGTGGCTTTATAACTGCACCTGGGAAGTTCGCTAAAAATGCAACTGATAGTTTACTTGCCTTTAACCTTTGTCTCAACTGGGTCTCCATCAGAATTGACATGCATAATAGTGAATTGTCAGTTAATTGGTAGATCACTCTTGTGAATTAAATATATTTTAATTCACTTGAGCTTCCACTAGCTCATCAATTAGTTAGAACTAGTTAAACTGATTTTAACTCAATTAATTTGAGTTAACTAATTGCACTTGCACCACACTAGTGCTACAACTGCAACTAGACCATGTAAATAAAAGAATTGTTGGGAAAAATACTGAGAGGGGGGTGAATCAGTATTTATAACTCACAATAAAATTTACTTTTTCTTTTACTGATTTCTATACGCGACTTTGATTAGCCCAACTAGCGTGTGAACGCGGCTATCCTAACGAAAACTTGCGTATACCCAAATAACTTTACTATTCAGATAAATATTGAGAAACGTTATTTTAGCCCAAATCATCAATTATGCATCAGATAGTTAAGTAGTAAACATTTTCAGTAATAACAGAATAAATTATGGTTTTCAAGCTTCTGTGGTTATCGCTTATTGAAGAAATCTCCAGATTTTCCACAGTGTTATAAAACATTTGTCGACGTTTCAAATCCCAACGTGGATCCATCTTCAGGATGAGAGTTGAATTGAAGAATGCAAGAAGGTCGAAAGGACAGGGTTTGTAAAAATTTTCTTATAAAAAACTATCTAATTTTATTAACATTTATTAATTAATTAAATACATTATTATTATTATTAAACTAATAAATAGAGGTTAGTTCTATATCTTAAATAAATTTATAAATAAATTTTTTATAAATATAAATATAATAAATTAATTATTAAATTTTATAAATATAAATATGATAAATTAATAATAATTTATTATAACAGTTTATTATATTAATAAAATAATTTTATTAAAATTTATAAAAATGTATTTATTAAAACAGAATTCACAATAACATAATTTATTAAATAAATTGAATAATTTAATAGAATTAATTAAATAAGTTCTTATCATCTCTTTCCCTCACATTTTTTACTATATATATAAACCTTGTCCTTTCGGCCTTCTTTCATTCTTCAATTCAACTCTCGTCCTGAAGATGGATCCACGTTAGGATTTGAAACGTCGACAAATGTTTTATAACACTGTGGAAAATCCAAATATTTCTTCAATAAGAATAAATCATCTCACAAGAGAATCACACATGAACACAAAGATTTAAGGTGGAAACCCAAGTCAGGAGAAAACCACCGTTGTTGTCATCTCTGTCTTCAATATTTATTATATAGAAAACTAATTACAATGTTGTACTGATGCAAACTCATATCAGTACATAGGAATATACCTACAGAAGGTTGCAACCTTCTCTCATTCTCCAGCTGCTAATGGAAGGAATCTCCAACCCCCTGATCTCGTTTACCAACCACTACTGGAAGGGAGCTACAACCCCCTGAACAGAATACTAGCTTCTACTGGAAGGAAGCTTCTACTTCCACACTGAAGGCTTCAACTCTCAGTCCCACTGCAAACCACGTTTCATAAATTTTCACATTGGATCCAACACACAATAATAAACCTAGACTTCTGAATTAACATGCAGAATCAATTTCAACATTGATCATTCATCACACTAAAATGCATATGCTACTTCAGTTTATTGTAACCTATGTGTATACGTGCTTTCCTACACACCAACCTGCGTATAGATATTTGTATACTAAATTTACAGAATCTGATCAGACTCAAAATAGATCTGAGGCATTCAGTCATACTCCTCATCAGATTTACATAACCCTTATTCAGTCAGCATCATCAATCATATTTAATCACTCAGTCATTGATCATATTTGTACATAATCAACTTGTTGAAAATGGCAACAAGAAACAGTGAAGGAGGCCTCCTGAAACATCTTTCCTGATCCTAGTTGGAAAGTGATCACCTAAACTAGGTGGGGACCACACATGTGATTTTTGTCGAAAAGTCTATTTTTAGACAATAGACCATACCATTTTTGTAGTTTATGGAGCATGTCTAGAGCGTGATGCTACTCATGGATTGTCAAGTTGTAAAAGAGATGCAGACAAACTATTTTTAGACATTGGGCGGTTTCTATTTTTAGACTGCCGGGCTAAAAATAGAACAGTCAAATATTATTAACCCTTAATAATATTTAGACTATAAATATTATCTTATCCTCTTGGAGCACTTCAGTTCGAGCTACAGATGTGGCACATGCAGCTGGCAGAAGGAAATTCGAATTTCCTATGGGTTAGTTGAGCTATTGCATGGTTGACTTCAGTTAGAACTCATGTGGCAGAGTTTGGTGGAGTTGATGAGACAGTTGGTGGAGTTGTGTTCGGTTTAACTTAGTTGAACTAGTTGTATTTAGTTAAACTGAATAATACACTAGAGATGAGTGGTGTGAATTAAATATTATTTAATTCACTAATTATTAACTCATTATTCAACTAAAGAACACATCAGTTAACAGCAGTGCATGGACAGTTCAGTGGAGACCAGTGTTAGAGGTGGGTGAAAGGGTGGAGTCTACTATCAGTTGTGACTATAGTGTGCATGAGATTTGCACAATCATTGGAGGAGATTTCCAATGAGGATTGTGCAGTTAAAGCCAAGGGAATTCGAATTCATTCCATTCATTCTCTCATCTTGGATTGCGCAGTAGAGGCAGGCAAACAGTGGAGGAGTTTTGAACCCGTGACTTGTTCAAAACTGAGCTAGTTTGTGTGTAACTTTTGGAGACAGTACTGAGTACTTGTGAGGAGTATTGTAATGAGATTGTTACATGATTCTTCTTCATTATAATATACAGACAGTAGGGGGTTTTCAGCTGTAAGCTTTCCCCGGTATACATACTGTGTTACATGTGTTGAATTTCTATGTGCGCATGTGAATGTTTTCAATACCGCTTGTTGTTTTTATTTCCGCATGTGATGATTAATGCGTAGAAGAGATTATGTGTTATGTATGAAGCTCAAATAGTATGTGACCAGGATAATCTCGGAGAATAATTCAGCAAATTATTCAAATTTCTACATGGTATCGGAGCGATATTGATCATCAGATCTATTATTCAGAAAGTGATTGCATTTTATTTCTTCAGGCAGAGTCTGCAATCGGGCCAGGTAGCCTCCGGATTCATCCTTCTTTGAAGGTGAAAGGTCTGGTAAATGCCCATGCAGTCGATCTCTGATTTGGAAATAATTTGTTCTCACGAATTTTAGATCGGAAGCGATGGAGTTTGGAGCTGTTGGAATTCGAATTGCAGAATTGTTTTTCTTGGTGTCAAAAGCAAAGATGTCTTTCGTCGGATTGCGATTGGAGTATGCCTTGGAAGGTAGCTCGAATTATATTGCATGGAAAGACAGGATGGAGGCAGTGTTAGATGACAATGGGCTGTTGGAATTCATAGAGAAATAAATTCCAAAGCCTACTTCTACGGATGCTACTGTGATTGAAGCTTGGCAAAAGAAGACAGCAAGGTGTCGAAGGATTCTGTTGGAGGGCGTGAAGGATCACATAGTATCCAGCCTGCATGGTAAATCTTCTCCATTCTTGATGTGGAAAGCTTCGACAGAATTTTTCCAGAGCAAGAGTGACCAAAGGAAGTTGGCGCTCAAGGATAAACTCAAGAAAATAAAGATGGAGAAGAATGACACTATTCTGGTATACTTGACAAAGTTTTTCCACTGCAGGGATGAACTTGGAAGTGTAGGAGTTAGTGTGGAGGATGAGGAACTGGTGAGCTTGGCTCTCCTCGGGCTTCCGAAAAGTTGGCATGCATATCAGGACAGTGTCAATGGTCGGGAGAAATTGCCAGGATGGGAAAGACTGTGGTCTGATCTTGTGCAAGAGGAGAGAAGGCGGAGTACCAGGGATGGATCTTCATCAAAGGCATCTGATGAAGAAGACTGTGCTTTGGCTGCCAAAGCAAGGAAAGGGAAGGGCAAGGAGAAGGCTTCTCAATCCGGTGCAGATGGTAAAAAGCGTGACATGTCCAAAGTGAAGTGTTTTCACTGTCACGATCATGGACATTACGCCATGAATTGTCCACAAAAGAAGAAGAACAAGCAGGCTGCTGGAGCTGCAGCTGGTGAGGCTCTTGCCTCGCAATTTGAGCTGGACTTCTCATTGATCGCATGCATGGTGTCTAGTGCATTGGGATCAGGGTGGTATTTTGATAGTGGCGCTTCCTTTCACATGACGGGAGATGTGAATCTTTTCAGTGACTTGGTGGAGAAAAATCTCCAAATGCATGTTGAGTTGGGCGACAATTGACGATACAATGCGACCGGCATTGGTACCATAACCTTTCAGAGGGAGTCAGGTAAACTCATTCTTTTACAAGATGTATTGCATGTACCAGGTCTAACAAATAATTTAATCTCAGTCGCAATGTTAGAGGATAAAGGGTATGAAGTTGTCTTTAGAGAAGGGAAATTTTTCCTTCGGCACAAGGCAACGGGACAAGTCAAGAATGTTGGGATTCGGGCAAAGAATCTCTATAGACTTGAAGTAGATGGGATGTCTACGGAGCTTCCTACTGTTGGGAAGCGGGAGAAAGACATGCAACTGATGCTTGAGAGGGAGCAAGTTTTGCATGCAGGTGAAAGTGAACCTCGGGGTGTGGAGCAGCCACAAGAGGATCATGGAGTGGGAGAAACCACTCATGCAGAGAAATTTCGTGCCATATGGGCAGAGGGAGTGCATGCAGCTATACCACCAGGTGAGAGGTGGGGCGACATGCATGATTAATCCCAAGAGGAGATTTCTGGGCAGGATTCATGAGATGGTGTGGATCTCATGAATTGAACCTGGATATGAGGTGCCCACAGCGCAGCAGTAGCATGATCAGTTGGATTGATGCAAGCAGATCAAAGTGACAGTGTCGGATACTGGAGCGCGGATCAGAGTTGACAGCAAGTGCAAGAGTGCATGGGTGCAAGAGTTCAACAGCGCAGTGGTTCCTGATGACATGTGCAGTAGCTAAGCAGAGGTCGAAGACTTTGATGATAGATGCATCAGACTGATTGAGTTGTTTGGAGCCTATTCAGTTTCGGAGATGTTGCATGCAAAGGGTGCATGGCGCATGCATGGAGTTGCATGGTGCATGCATGAGTTTGCATGGCACATGCAAAGGGTGCATGGCGAATGCATGGAGTTGCATGTCGCATGCATGGAGTTGCATGGCACTTGTGAAGGTTGCAGGGCGAATGCATGGAGTTGCATGTCGCATGCAAAGACAGTCCTTTCTTGTTAAGAGGGAGTGTTGAAAATGGCAACAAGAAACAGTGAAGGAGGCCTCCTGAAACATCTTTCCTGATCCTAGTTGGAAAGTGATCACCTAAACTAGGTGGGGACCATACATGTGATTTTTGTCGAAAAGTCTATTTTTAGACTATGTCTATTTTTAGACATATGGAGCATGGTCTAGGAGTTGCGGGATGCTATTCTTGGATGATTGGTCAAGTTGGTAAAAATAGATGGACAGCTATTTTTAGACATACAGGTCGAAGTCTATTTTTAGACTACCTGTCTAAAAATAGGTCAATCAAATATTATTAACCCTTAATAATATTTAGACTATAAACATTATCTTATCCTCTTGGAGCACTTCAGTTCGAGCTACAGATGTGGCACATGCAGCTGGCAGAAGGAAATTTGAATTTCCTATGGGTTAGTTGAGCTATTGAATGGTTGACTTCAGTTAGAACTCATGTGGCAGAGTTTGGTGGAGTTGATGAGACAGTTGATGGAGTTGTGTTCGGTTTAACTTAGTTGAACTAGTTGTATTTAGTTAAACTGACTAATACACTAGAGATGAGTGGTGTGAATTAAATATTATTTAATTCACTAATTATTAACTCATTATTCAACTAAAGAACACATCAGTTAACAACAGTGCATGGACAGTTCAGTGGAGACCAGTGTTAGAGGTGGGTGAAAGGGTGGAGTCTACTATCAGTTGTGACTATAGTGTGCATGAGATTTGCACAATCATTGGAGGAGATTTCCAATGAGGATTGCGCAGTTAAAGCCAAGGGAATTCGAATTCATTCCATTCATTTCTCTCATCTTGGATTGTGCAGTAGAGGCAGGAAAACAGTGGAGGAGTTTTGAACCCGTGACTTGTTCAAAACTGAGCTAGTTTGTGTGTAACTTTTGGAGATAGTACGGAGTACTTGTGAGGAGTATTGTACTGAGATTGTTACATGATTCTTCTTCATTATAATATACAGACAGTAGGGGGTTTTCAGCTGTAAGCTTTCCCCGGTATACATACTATGTTATATGTGTTGAATTTCTATGTGCACATGTGAATGTTTTCAATACCGCTTGTTGTTTTTATTTCCACATGTGATGATTAATGCGTAGAAGAGATTATGTGTTATGTATGAAGCTCAAATAGTATGTGACCAGGATAATCTCAGTGAATAATTCAGCAAATTATTCAAATTTTTACATAACTAGCAGCATATACAGTATTCAAACAGCTCAGATCTACATGAAGACTTCATTGACAGACAACAAAAATACAACACCAATAAAAAAATAACCTCTTCATCAATCTTCAGAAAACCCTGACTTCTATACACGCTTTTGCTGAAACAAAGCCGCGTGTATATGCGCTTTTCCCATCACGAACCAGCATATAGATCTGTAAATATTCAGGACTGCAGAATGTTTCAGATCAATAAACTTACTCAGATCATACTCTTCACTTCAGCAAACATGTGCCAGATCACATATCTAAACATCTCACAAATTGAACAAGCAAATACATAGTCATTTTAGGTCTAGAGATCCTGATCCATCATTGTATTCATGGGTGCATCATAGTTTCAGATCTATCAATAAACTGTAACCCATTCCATGCAGATATACTTCAAAGTGAAGTATTCAATCAAAACCCATATACACACACTTTGCACTATGATTTTCTTCTCTTTATATAGTTTGAGCCTTTCCCAATACCATGAGCCAAAACCACACAAGTGTCGATGGTATTCTTTGATGGAATCAAATAGACAACACAACGCTCAATATTGTAGGCTAAAACCATGGTAAGGACCCTTGGTATCATAAAATGAATGCGTAAGTACATACGCAACTTGGCTTCTTCATACCTGCATGTATACGTGACTTCCCTTCATCAAAATTGCATATAGACTAATTATGGATGTATACAAGGGTTGCCTTCATCAAAACTGTGGGCACACTCGGGTTGTCTTATTCAAACCTGCGTATACATTGTGAAGCATTACCTTTATCATTTCTCTGTCACTGAATGGAATTATCTTTTCTGTCACACCTGAAATGACCTGTAGATACACCATTTTTACATCTTTAGCAAATAGGTTTCTATCAAAAGGAAACTCATCAAGTAGGTTTCCAGCAAGGAACACTTCATCGAGTAGGTTGCCATCAAGGATAACATATTACATCATAATCCCAACAATCTCCCCCTTTGTACTCGATGGCAACCATGTTGGTGTTTGATCACCACAACTGATAGATACACATTATTCAAACACCAAGTTACTCTCCCCTTTTGACATCAAGGGCAAAGGGCAGATCAATACCAAAACAAGGTTTCTCTTTCCTTGTAGAAAGAAGTGCTCTGTAGATTTGATGTGCACTGGATTGACCATGATCCCCCTCAGCTCATGTTGAATCTTCAGAAAAAAATTTCAATGAAGTACATAACTCTATAACTCAACTAAGTATGACCTTTCCTATCACCAAGGACTCATACTTACATCAATGATCCAACTAAGTGGATTACATATTTGGCTCAACTACCCAACTAAGTGGGTTTACAAATTTGACTCAACTACTCAACCAAGTGGGTTTACATATTTGAACAAGTCCATACATGACTGAATATGATAATATTTACATCAAGTTACAAATATGACTTTTTATAACCAAGACCAAAGGATCTCAAGAGAGAGATCATAATTCAACAACCAACATAATGCCAACAATGGATTCTTCTTAGCAAGGCTAATGCTTCCCCTAAACATGTGCATCATGAACATTCTCAACCATCTTATCAAATCATCTTCATCAAGAAGATATATATCAAATAAGAAAATGCAGCATGAAAATCATAACCGCAGTTGTACCTATCAACGCCAAACCATGTTTGTCAGCAAAAGCATGGGTAAACTTCAATATCATCAACTTGTGACTGGGTCTAAAATTTCAACATTGTAATATCTTTCCGTAGAGATTAGCTATCAACTAAATCTCTTGTCTTCATCAAAGTGAAATTTCCATTTCCCCTCTGAAGAAACATATGAGGGAATCATCATGAAATAAGATAGAGTAGTGAAGCATCATATAGCATGAGAAAACACCATATACTTGAGTCAACAATATATAAGAGAACCAATTAGAAGATAATACAATGTAGCCATGTCTTCAAGTTTCATCCAACAGTTGTAGCATAAACACATCAATAACCAAGTCTTCAGGTTCTTTGCAGCAACATCATATTCTTGCCAAGCAGAATTATCATACCAGAACTACTTCATCAATAATCAATGTGTCAACCAAGCATCCATGTGATTTGTTATCACCAAGGTCTTCATGTTTTATATTTATTTCATAATCACGATGTAACATGTGTAGGAATCAAGTACAATAGGCCTCATTCATGACAAAAGTCATCAGCAACAAAATTTCCATGTTTTGTCCTCATATCTGAATCATTAGACTTGCATCAAATCCACGTGTGAAAATAAAGATAATATTCTGCAAAAATTGATCAGGGCTCATCCATAATCTCATCAAAAGAAATCCATGTATCATGACAACATCATTCGAACATGAGCATCAGAGGAATTAAATAATAAGCAAACACAATGCCAACAATGCAACATTGGTAGTTAGGCTAATGCTCCCCCTAAACATGTGCTACATGTTCATAGTCAAGACTGACCATATCAATTCCTTCATCATATCAGCAGATTGTAACCATCAACATCCAACCAAGAAAATTAAATCATAACTGACATCAACATATCAGAATTTGTTCTTAAGACTGACTCATTGTTTTTCTATCAGGGAAAAACATACGCAATTGTATCCAATGGAACTCATGTGTATACGCGACTTTAGTTTATGAAACCCGCGTATAGAAAGTGAAATATGGAAAAATTCACAACTCCATATCTCCCTAGACTTATACATTTTGTACCTGCCTTCTGTTGTCACATCAGATGCACTGTCAGAAATATAAATAATCAGAATTACCAAACCATCCTTTATACATTGCAGTTGATGATATTATTCTTTCAAGAATGATGGACTGCAATGATAATTTCCTTCTTTCAGTCTGAGTCTGAACCCTCCTCATATCTATGATAGGTTAGATCTTTAAACACATATAATTTATCAGTGTTTTTGTATCCCCTTGCTATGAATTCTCCAGTTTCTTCGTCCATAACCTTGCATTTGGTTGATGTGAACACAATTACATTTCCTTTATCTTCCATTTTTCCTACACTTAATAAGTTTTATTTTAGGCCTTGAACTAATAAGGTATCAACTGCCCTTCTATTTTTGTTAATTATGGCTTTACCTTTTCCCAAAATATTTGCTAGAGCATCATTTGAAAGAATAACCTTACCATCTTGATTTTTCTTGAGAGACTCCATATTACTCTTATCACCAGTCATGTGATGAGAACATCTGTTGTCGATGTACCATTCATCCTTATATTTAATTGCACAGAGAGAAAGACCACATCTTATCTCTTCTTCTTTATGCGTGTTAACATTAATGTTGGTGGATCCAACTTTATTTGGTCTTACGAAATCGTTTGTTTGACTTCCATGTTGTCTTTGATGATTCATTGATTTGTTCCTACATTCCTTTTCTACATGCCCAAACTCGATACAAGCATAACATCTTATGTGACCAGAAAAGGGAGCAAAGGTATCATAATAAGTTTGCCTCATGTTCCTTCTATTGCAACCAATAGATTTATGTCCAAATTTGTTGCATGAAAAACAATAACCTTTAAAGAAACCTGAGTGATCTGAAAATGGTCTGGATAACTTGTATGTATTTCAAGAACATACCACTCAGTATAAATTAAAATGATCTAGCTTGTACTTGACAATTTTTGCGGAATTATTTACTTGAAAGTGGTGTATGAATTTTTATTGTTTATGTGTCTTAACTTCATTTGTTCTTGCTGTAATTTAACATGTATGACAGCAACATAATGCAGAAAATAATCATTCAAACACAACAACAATTTTAATCTAGGAGTTTACCCGAAATCTCGTGGGCTACGTCTCCTTTGAGCTTAGTCATCATGACTCGGCTCTTTGGGATTATGGTAAGTTTTTTTTTTTACAAAGTAAATAATTAATTCCAATGAATACAACAATGATCCAAAGGACTGAAAATACAATAAATATCCCTCAATTGGCTGTCCGAACTTTGTAAACAGCTTTAGGCTCTTGTTGACACAATTCCTTCTATCGGTGCACTAAGCTACTCTGAGCTTCTAAATGGCACAAACTCTCTCAGAATTCTGTTTCTGTCACTGAAACCACTCTTTTTGTATCCAATACACATCATACATCAATTATCAACTGATAAATTTCTCAAATTGAGCACTGCATTCCCCAAATAAGCTATCCTCCACGGTTTGCCCAGGGCTTCCCAGAACTTCACATCAGATTTTTGAGCTCTAGAAGTTCTCAAAATGTTCTAAACCCACTTCCATTGGTTCCAAAATTTCAAAAATAGTCAATTTAGAATTTTTTTCATCAAAAATAGCCTTCAGCTCCTACGGTTTCGCCTCAATCATCTATTGGCACCCCCTGGCACTAGGGTCAAGGAAAACTCCTCTGTTGAGTTTTCGACCTCTAAAAGTTTTTAACACTTGTTGAAACCTCTGTAAATAGATTCAAAATGATGTTTTAAATCAAGAATTACCACTGGTTCACTACAAATGGTCTCAAAAATCTCTTTCTAAGCCTTGCACTGTTGTTGGCAAAAATGACCCCTAGAACTTTACTGAAGCTTTTCAGCATTCAAACATTCTGTACAGGCTCTGCAAACCATTTCATCAAATTCAGAACATCTAAATTATCCAATTTAGACTATTGGAACTCTGGAAAAGGACTCTAACTCCCCTGGTTAGGCTTCAAACTGAATTTGTCTCATTCTGGCCCTAATGGCTCTTTCATCTTCCCTGAAGCAAAAGCTGCTGAAGATCACCTCCATTCGACCTGAAACCTATCCCAAAGTGTTCAAGAGGTCAAAGAGACCAAAAATTGACCAAAATTTCATCCAATTTTGTTCAATAATGAGAGATTTATGACCAAAACAACTTTGCCCCAATTTCCTCCACTAAATGTGGGGCAACTGCCAGTTAACTCCACTAGAAGTGGAAGTCCGCCTAAATTTGGGAGCACCTCCAAAATCTCCACCATATTAAAATCCACTTAATTGAAGCTTAATTAAATATTAAACCTGAGATTAGGTTCCTTAAGCGCTCTTAACAGTAAGCTCCCACACTAGTCATATGATGAATTTCCATGGGAGGAGGGATGGCCCCTCCATGCTCCACCAGACCCACTCGGCATTCAAAGGACAATAACTTCTTCATACGGTGTCCGTTTTTCAAACCATTTGCACCTCCAGAAACAGGAAGACGAGCCCTATGCAACCATCTTGGTTTCAATCCAATCCTGTAATTTTTAATTTTGAGCTAATCCTTACGTCCTTGATCCAGTTCTAATCACTAAGTACCTGGGAGTTGTCGACCTTTCTGTGTAGAGTCTATTTGTCTGCGACTGAAACAATCTACTTCTGGAATTGGCTACAGCATGTCCATAATTATGACATACAAAGCATTCAACATTTATCAAAGGAGAAAATTGATTGATACTTCTATAGTTAGGAGTGAATGATTTCCTTTGAGAATTCATGATTGTCGGTTGACCTTTTGTCTCTTTAAACAATTTAGGTTTTGCATTGATATCCTTTGAAACTTTAGCACTTTCTTGTGAACTATATTCTCCTTTAACAGTTTCATGAAAACCAAGACCAAAATTAATATAAGGAAACCTTTGACTACTAAGAATATTATCCAAAATATTAGTACTATCTTGAAACCTCAAGTGTTTATCCTTTTCTTCTAATTTACCTTTTAAAATGTTTACCTCAACCTCCAATATTTGGCATTGCTTATTCATGCTTTCTTCGACCCTTCTTCCTTCTTCTACTTGTTCATTCAATTTTAGAATCGCCTCTTTCAACCCATTTTCTTGTTCTTCACATGTTTGTAGAATTTCCACATTCTTCTTGTTTTATTTTTCCAGATCTGCTTTGAGAGAGATGATTTATGCTTCAAGTCCTTCATTGTGATTGGTTACTTCATTCTGCAACTTTTGACATTGATCTATATGTTCTTTGTTTAGTTTTTCAATTGACTTTCTTTCTTGTAATTATTCATTCAATCTAGAATCATATCTTTGAAGATACATTCCCTTTCATTAAATAGAATTTGTTGATCTTCAACTTCATTCTTGATATTAACAATTTCTTCTTCTAGATACATAACATTATTTTTACTTTCGTATTCATTATCTCCAACATTGCATGCACAAGGAAGTGAATCAAAAGCACAACAATCAATACATGTTTCATCTTCTTCATTTTCTGTTGCATGTGTTTTCTAAGATATATTATTCCTTTGAGTAGCCTTCTTCTTTTTCTTCCTTCCCATTGAGACAAATCTCCTTCAAGCGATCAAGCTTCTATAGAAGGACCTGCTCTAATACCAATTGTTGGGGAAAATACTAAGAGGGGAGGGGCGGGGGGGGCGGGAGGTGAACCATTATTTATAACTCACAATAAAATTTAATTTTTCTTTTACTGATTTTTATACACGACTTTGATTAGCCCAACTAGCATATGAACGCGGCTATCCTAACAGAAACTTTTGTATAGCCAAATAACTTTACTGTTCAAATAAATATTGAGAAACGTTCTTTTAGCCCAGATCATCAGTTATGCATCAAATAGTTAAGCAGTAAACATGTGCAGTAATAAAAAAATAAATCATCTCACAAGAGCACCACATATGAACACAAAGATTTAAGGTGGCAACCCAAGTCAATAGAAAACCACCGTTGTTGTCGTCTTTGTCTTCAATATTTATTATATAGAAAATTGCTTACAATGTTGTATTGATGCAAACTCATATCAGTACGCAGGCATCTACCTACAGAAGGCTACAACCTTCTCTCATTCTCCATTTGCTACTGGAAGGGAGCTCCAACCCCCTGATATCGTTTACCAACCATTACTGGAAGGGAGCTACAACCCCCTAAACAGAACACCAGCTTCTACTGGCAAGAAGCTTCTACTTCCACACTAAAGGCTTCAACCCTCAGTCCCACTGCAGATCACATTTCATAAATTTTCACACTGGATCCAACAACTTCAACACAACTCAATATATATATCAACACCAATAGCCATAACCCAAACTTTAAAGAGATCAATGAGATCATTGTAACCAGAACACAGTAATAAATATAGACTTATAAATTAACATGCAGAATCAATTTCAACCTTGATCATTCATCACACCAAAATGCCTATGCTACTTCAGTTTAATGTAACTTCCATGTATACGCGCTTTCCTGTGCACCAACCTACGTATAGATCTGTGTATACTAAATTTTCAGAATCTGATCAGACTCAAAACATATCTGAGGCATTCAGTCATACTCTTCATCAGATTTACAAAAGCCTTATTCAGTCAGCATCATCAATCATATCTAATCACTCAGTCATTGATCATATTTGTACATAATCAACTAGCAGCATATACAGTATTCAAACATCTCAGATCTACATGAAGACTTCATTGACAGACAACAAAAATATAGCAACAATAAACAGATAACCTCTTCATCAAGCTTCGAAAAAACCCTGAATTCCATGTGTGCTTTTGCTGAAACAAACCCATGTGTATACGTGCTTTTCCCGTGAAAACCCAACGTATAGGTCTGTAAATATTCAGGACTACAGAAAATTTTAGATCGACAAACTTACTCAGATCATACCCTTCACTTCAGCAAACATGCGCCAGATCACAGATCTGAACATCTAACAAACTAATCTAGAAAATACATAGTCATTTCAGGTCTATAGATCCTGATCCATCATTGTATTCATGGGTGCATCATAGTTGCAGATCTATCAATAAACTATAACCCATTCCATGCAGATGTACTTCAGAGTGAAGTATTCAATCAAAACCCATACACTCACACACTTTTCACTATGATCTTCTTATCTTTACATAGTTTGAGCCTTTCCCAATACCATGAGCCAAAACCACACAAGTGTCGATGGTATTCTTGGACGGAATCAAATAGACGACACAACGCTCAATAATGTGGGCTAAAACCATGGTAAGGACCCCTGGTATCATGAATGAATGCATAAGTACATACACAACTTGGCTTCTTCGTACCCGCGTGTATACACGACTTCCCTTCATCAAAACTTTGTATACACTAATTCTGGATGTATACGCGAGTTTCCTTCATCAAACCGTCGAGCACACTCGGGTTGTCTTCATCAAACTTGCGTATACATTATGAAGAATTACCCTTATCATTTCTCTATCACTGACTGGAATTCCCTTTTCTGTCACATCTAAACTGACCTGTAGATACATCATTTTTGGATCTTTAGCAAATAGGTTGCTATCAAAAGACAACTCATCAAGCAGGTTACCAACAAGGAAAACTTCATCGAGTAGGTTTCCATCAAGGACAACATATTACACCATAATGCCAACAAGAATCACTTTGCATGCCTATCCTTTGACCCTCAACTAGAAATTCTTGAGCTAACTAAGGGTATCACACTTAGTTAACTATTACAAGTTGTTATGAGATAAGATTAAAATTTATTTAAAAATTGGTTGCCCACATTCTCATTAATGTGTCACTGAATTCCTCACTCATGTGTGACCTAGAATCCCACACTAGTATGTGGTGCATTTTCTTGTTCAACATATGATATGCCCCAATATTATAACTCTCCCTCTCACCTTTCTTCCATGCTCGCTTTCATTTCTTGGCTTTTCCCTTAAGCCCCAAAGGCTTCTTTACTTCATGTGCTCACGCAAACCTTTTATTTGTTCTAAATATCCACTGCAGCCAAGATTAAGGTTAAACCCCAATAACACACAATCAGTGTTGTGACCAATTCCATACTCTCAAGCCTGGTCCTTTGTTATTGTGCACGCTTATAATTCATTTGAGCTAAATCCCTTCCATATTGACTCACTCGTCTACTATGCCACCAACCTATACATGCACCTTGTCACGTAACGCGTAAGCCCGCTCTACAAATTTCCCCGCACTGCAAAATTGGAAACAAACAAGTTCGATGGTGTGTTGATATGGTGGAGAATTTATGACCGGTAGGTATTTGGTTTGACCCACAAAATTAGGCGCGTTCAGTGTATTTTTCCGAAACATTAAAAAAAAATTAAAGGGTCGAGCCCCCTCCACTGATTCCACTGCTCCTTTGTCAGTCATATGGAGAATATGTGACCAAGGAATGCAGGCCATAGGCCATGTTCCTTCCTGGACCCACTCCCAATTGTATAACACTTAATGTGACTATGGTTGGGGCGCGGGTAGGGTGCCGTGCACCCCGCCCCTCCATAACCTTCATTAGTGGTTGTGTGTTTGTCAACAGAACCATGGGATTGTACCGAACCATCGCACCCACGTCCTACACCCTCGACTTAGTATGTGCCTTGGTCACGCGTGGTTTATATATTCGAGTATCAGGCCCGGAGGGTTGGCCTGGCGAGTTATCCCGCCAATGTGGTGTTACCACCCAAAAACAAAACTATATGTCTATAAATATAACCTTACCACATATGTTTAACAAGTGGCAATGGTGGCACACCAGTAGGGCGTTGTTTTGGAAAATGAGAGGTTGTATGTTCGAAACATGTGGAGGAATTCTGGGTCGACCTAACCAGTTTTGGCCTTATCTAGAGTGTCATGCGGCGCCCTGGGATTGGGCCACATGTCACTCTATGATTGGACCATACCAAAACACCTTCAACTAATAAGAGTGTGCCAATTGTCCACGTACGAATGGACCACATTTCAGCTCATGATTAGATCTGTACTACTTGGTTATCTTAGCTGATGTCAATAACATGTCAGCGTACAGACTGCCACATGGCATCCATACACTGCCCAGTCAACCCTGAAAGTTGACCTTTTTTATTGTTTGCCAAAAACTTCATAACGTGATAACTTCCTCATACGATTTCGGATTGAGGTGATTCAAGCGTCGTTGGAATCAAAATGATGATATATATGATTGGGTGCCAGTTTCAAGATATTTTCATCAACTTAATTTTATAACATATTTTTAATCCCTTGGATCATTCCTCTCCACTAGAAGCTTTTGGACCACCAAAACTTTATTTTTTACTTAGCAAGTGAGGGTACAACTCCTCACTTTATCGATTTCTATCCACCTTACTTCTCTTGTATTGGTACCTTTGAACTGCACAATGTCTCTATGTGAAGTCCTTATCCTCTTGTTAAGAATTGAGTCTTCCTGTAACTCATTTAAATATTTAGGAGAAAATTTTTATATAGATGGAGTTTGAAAATTCTCTTCTTGATCATCAATCATAGGAAGCTCATACAATCTTAAGCTTTACACATTCACAACATAATAAATTTGCATGTAAGGTGGAAAATCTAATCATAAAGTGGTGTTACCAATCTCCTCCAATATTTTGAAAGGACCATATCTGATTGGCTTGAGCATTTCACCTTCACCTTGTAGTCTTTCCTTGTTGATGTACAACCAAACTTGATCTCCCACTTGGAAATCATGATCAAGCCAATTCTTATCATTTCTTTCTTTGTACTTTTGTTTGCTTTTCTCCAGTTTTTCTTATACCCTTTGATGCACTAGCTGAATTTGCTCAATGAAATGCTTGCTTTGTCCACATCACTATATCCATCTACTACAGTATCTTTCCCAAAGATGAAATCCAAAGGATACTTTGGCAAATAACCTTTTCAAGCTCCTATTGGATATACTTGTTTAGATGAATGTTTGGCATGATTGTAGGCATGCCAGATGTAATGAAAATTCTCATCCCAAATTTTAGGATGCTTACCACAATATCCTCAAAGGAGATGCACTACTGCATTTTTCACTACTTCAATCTGGATGTCAGTTTGTGGATGAAATGTTGTGCTCTACTTCAACTTTGTGTCCATGATTTCCCATAAACTTGACCAAAACTTCCCGATAAATTGATAATATCGATCAGAAATAATCGAAGTAGGTAACCCAAAATGAACCCATACATTTTGGAAGAACATATTTGTGGTCTATTCATTTGTACCATGTTTCTTACATGGCATCAACACACACATTTTACTGAAACGATTAACTACAACATATAGATAATCGTGAAATTTCATGGACATTGGTAGTGCCCCAAAAAAATCCATAGAAATGCTTTCCCAATGACGAGAAGGGATAGGAAGTGGAGTGTAAAAACCCAAATTCTTATTGTTTGGTTTGTTAGTAGCACATATATAACATCTTATGATATATCTTGATATAGTTTCATTCATGCGAGGCCAATAAGAATACCTTTTTATTTGAGCAATTGTTTTGCCTACACCAAAATGGCCAGCAGTAAGAGAAGTGCGGGATTCCCTTATGACATTAATTTTTTCACCCTATGGAACAAATAACTGGCCAAGATGATACAACAACTTGTAATGAACATGATCAACCATTTCTTCAACATGATTTCCTTGACTCAAATTTGCATAAACATCTTTAAAATCTTCATATTGAGCATATTTTTCAATATAAATTTCATGCATGATTGAGTTATGCTTAAGAATAAAAGATGTATTAACAATAGGCCTTGATAACATATCTGCAACTTTGTTGTATATACATTTCTTATACCTAATTACCAAATGAAATCTTTGTAGGAATCCCATCCATCTGAAATGTCTATCTTGTTGTAGCTTGGTTTACGATTGTAAATATTGCAAAGGTTGATGGTCAATATGATTAATCATTTCTTTACCCATCAAATGATGCCTCCATTTCTTCACGCTTTATACCAAAGCGTATAACTATTTATCATAATTTGGATATTTAATTATTGCATTGGTAAAGGTTTCAGGATGATAACATATTGGTTTACCATGTTGCATTAAAATTGCTCCCATAGCATATTCGCGTGCATCGGTTTGAATTTCGAATGGCTGCTTAAGATCTGGAAGTGCTAGAATTGGTGTTGTACTGATTTTCTCTTCCGAAGTGTCGAAGGATTATGTTTCTTTCCTCCCCACTGAAAGACCTTCTTCACACTTATCAAATCAGGTAATTGTGTTGCAATGAATGAGAAGTTAGCAATAAATTTTCTCCAATATCAGTTTGCTCCCAAAAAGTTCCTAAATTTTGCTACATTGTTGGGTTTAGGTCAATTCACAATAACATCAAATTTTGAGGGATCAATCTTCAATTCATCGCCTCCTACAATATGATCCAAATCAACCAAAGAGGTGTTCCCAATTTCACATTTATACATCTTCAAATACAACTTTTCCTTTTTCAAAACATCTAAAACTTGCTTCACATGCTTGACATGCTCTTCACGAGTCTAACTTAAAATCAGAATATCATCTAAGTAGACTATGACAAAATCATCAAGGAATGTGTTGAAATTTTCAACAAGAAATAGTGAAATTGGCATCCAGAAATAACATGACAGCACCTACACTAGTGTGGGACCACAGGTCATGTAGTGATGGGTCCTGGTGATACATTAGTGTGCAATTCAATTTATTTAATAAATTGGAAATGTGTCTAATTTAATTATCCCTTAATTAAATTGGACAATAAAATGTAATCTTAAATCATAATCACTTGTAATAGTTAACTGAGTGTGATAAACTCAGTTAGCTCACGAAATTCGAGTTGAGGGTGGTTGGTGATGCATGCAGAGTGATTCTATGTGTTTTAGAGTTCAAGTTGCAGTTATGTGCATGAGTTTAATGCATGAGAAATCAGTTAACTCAGTTAAGTGAGTTAAAGTTAGTTGAACTAGTTGTAATTGTTTATTACACTAGTGAGAGGTCAAGTGAATTAAATCATATTTAATTCACATGCAGTGATCTGTCATGCAACTGATGATTTACTATTAATAGTTGCATGCAGGTCAGTTCCAGTGGAGACCCACTTGAGACAAAGGTTAAAGGGAAGTTGATTATCAGTTTTGTTATTAGCAAACTACCCAGATGCAGTTAAAACACCACAGGATTGTCCATGATACTAGCGCAGTTGAGAAAGGTTGAAATTACTAAGGAATGGAGATTGCATTCCTCATGAATTGTGTGAGAAATAAAGGTTGAGGATTGGCTAAGTGTTGGCCCAATTTTGACTGCATCAGTGTGAGACGATTAGCAAAGTGCAGTAGACTCTTGTGAGAAGAGTGCATTGTAATTGTTTCATGATTCCTTGTGGAATATACAATAAAAGAGAGAGGGGTTTTGAGCAGTAATATTTCCCCAGGAAAGTATATGAGTTGTGGTTTGATTTTATTTTTTCTTTACTTGTTGTGATTGGCGATCGTGTTTATTTTCCGCAATTGATTTGTAGAAGGATTTAGTATCTTGCTTTAGTACATTGCTTGATCGGATTGAATATATATATATATATATATATATATATATATATATATATATATATATATATATATATATATATATATATATATATATATATATATATATATATATATATATATACCCATATATGTATGTATATATAATTTTTACATGGTATCAGAGCACAGGAAATCACTATAGTGGTGGAGAAGTTGAATTTGTGACTAAATAGAATTCGAATTTGCAAAAGTTTTCTTGGTGCGACAGGTGAATCAGGATAGAAATGGCTTTCAATGGCTTGAGATTGGAATATGCACTAGATGGAAGTTCCAATTATATTGCATGGAAAGACATGATGGAGGTAGTACAAGAGGACAATGGGTTGAAATAATTCATTGATAATAATGTTCCCAAACCCGTTGTAGCAGATGCCACAAATCTTGATGCTTGGAAAAAGAAGGTTGCAAATGCGAGGAGGATCTTACTGGAGGGAGTACAAGACCACATTATCCCAAGTATCCATGGCAAAGCGACTCCATATGAAATGTGGAAGTCTTTGACAGATCTGTTTTAGAGTAGCAGTGATCATAGAAAATTGGCACTGAAGGACAAGCTCAGGAAAATCAAAATGGAGAAAGACGACACTATTCCAAAATATTTAACCAAGTTTTTACAATGTCAAGATGAGTTTGGGAGCATCGGAATTACTTTCCCGGATGATGACTTGGTGAGCCTAGCTCTTCTAGGCCTTCCCAAGAGTTGGCATAGTTATCAAGACTCTATCAATGGGAGGGAGAAGCTTCCAAATTGGGAACGACTGTGGTCGGATTTGGTGCAAGAAGAATTCATGCGGAATACCAGGGATGGATCTTCATCTAAAACAGATGATGAATAAAATTGTGCCTTGGCTGGTAAGGTGAAGAAGGGGAAGGGAAAGAAATCCTATTCCAAATTTGAGTCCGGCAAAGAAGGCAAGGAGCGCGACATGTCCAGAGTGAAGTGTTTTCACTGTCACGAGCATGGACATTATGCTACTAATTGTCTACAAAAGAATAAGAACAAGAAGGCTTCAGGATCTACAATTTGAGCTTGACTTCTCGCTCATTTCATGCATGGTGTCAAGTGAAAAGGGATCAGTGTGGTACTTGGATAGTGGTGCATCTTTCCACGTGACAGGAGACAAATAATTTTTCAGTAGCTTGGAGGAGAAGGACCTCCATATGCATATCGAAATGAGTGATTAAAGATGATACAGTGCTACCGGGATTGGTATAGTTAACTTCCAGAGACATTCAAGTAAACCCTTCTTATTAAATATGTAATGCATGTACCAAGCTTGAAGAAAAATTTAGTCTCAGTCGCACTGTTGGAGGATAGAGGCTATGATGTTGTTTTCAGTGAATGAAAATATTTCCTTCTCCACAAAGAAAAAGAAAAATCCAATAATATTGGGATTCTTCTGAAGCATCTCTATAAACTTGATGTAGATGTTTGCACAGCATTGATGGGTAAAGTAGAAAAAGTGGTGAGCCGGGATGAGGGTGATTTATGGCATAGGAGATTGGGTCATCCACACCACGGAGCTTTCAAGGTCATGCAACAGATTTCTATAGGGCTTCCAAAGGGTACTCTTGCGCAAACAGACACATGCAAGGGATGTACCATGGGGAAGTGTGAGAAAGCCATGTGATTGTCCCTTGAGAGGGAGTTGGATTTGCATGCAGATGAGGAACTCTTGGTTCCAAAGAATGAACCTCAAGATGTGGAGCAGCCACATGCGGAGGATCATGGAGTGGTAGAAAACACTCAAGAAGAGACCTCTAGGAGGGGGGAATTTCGAGCCAGATGGGCAGAGGGAGTACATGCAGCAATACCTCTAGGTGTGAGGTGGGGCGATGTGCAGAATTAATCCCAAAAATAAATTGGGCAAGGTTCATAAAGATGGTGTGTCTCACGGATCGAACCTGGCTATGAGGAGCTCATAGTACAGCAATAGCAGGATCAGTTATATTGATGCAGTCAGATGTGAGGAAGACAGAAATCAGAGTGACAGGTGTCAGATATTGGAGCACAGATCAGAGTTGGAAGCAGTACAGAGTGCATGGATGCATATGTCAACAATGCAAAGACTCTAGTAGACATGTGCAGTAGCTAGTAGTAGTCAGAAGACTCCGATGACATATTCATTATATTGATTCAGTTGTTTGGAGGCTAATCAGTTTCATAATTGTTTCATGCAAAATTTGCTTGTGCGAGAAACACTACAGAAGTTTTGATGCAAGAGTTTCATGTGTGAGAAACATTAGAGAATTTTTTCATGCAAGAGTTGCATGTCGCATGCAAGAGTTGCATGTTGCGTGCAAGAGTTTCATGTCACATGCAAGAGGTGCATGTGTGCATGCAAGGACATTTCAAGTTACCGGATCAGGACAGATTGATTCCTTTCTTGTTGAGAGGGAGGGTTGAAATTTGCGACAAGAAACAGTGAAATTTCCATCCAGAAACAACATGAAAGCACCTACACTAATGTGGGATCACAGATCATGTAGTGATGGGTCCTAGCGATACATTAGTGTGCAATTCAATTTATTTAATATATTGGAAATGTGTCTAATTTAATTATCCCTTAATTAAATTGGACAATAAAATGTAATATTATCTCATAATCACTTGTAATAGATAACTAAGTATCATAAACTCAGTTAGCTCATGAAATTCAATTTGAGGGTGGTTGGCGAGGCATGCAGAGTGATTCTATGTGTTTTAGATTTCAAGTTGCAGTTAACTGCATGAGTTTAATGCATGAGAAATCAGTTAACTCAGTTAAGTGAGTTAAAGTAAGTTGAACTAGTTGTGACTGTTTGTTGCACTAGTGAGAGGTCAAGTGAATTAAATTAGATTTAATTCACATGCAATGATCTGTCATGCAAATGATGATTTACTATTAATAGCTGCATGCATGTCAATTCCAGTGGAGACCCAGTTGAGACAAAGGTTAAAGGGAAGTTGACTATCAGTTGTTTTATTAGAAAACTGCCCAGATGCAGTTAAAACACCACAGGATTTCCCATGATACTAGCGTAATTGAGAAAGGTTGAAATTCCTAAGGAATAGGGATTGCATTCCTCATGAATTGTGTGAGCAAGGTAGGCTGAAGACAGGCTATGAATTGGCTAAGTGTTGGCCGATTTTGTCAAGATCAATGTGAGACGATTAGCAGAGTGCAGGAGACTCTTGTGAGAAGAGTGCATTGGAATTGTTTCATGATTCCTTGTGGAATATACAACAGAAGATAGAGGGGTTTTGAGCAGTAAGATTTCCCTGGGAAAATATCTGTGTTGTGATTTGATTTGCTTCTTTCTTTACTTGTTGTGATTGGCGATCGTGTTTATTTTCCGCAATTGATTTGTAGAAGGATTCAGTATCTTGCTTTAGTACATTGCTTGATCGGATTGAATCTATTGATATACATATATTTGTGTAATTTATACAAAATGGTCGCAATACATCATTCATAATTCTCATGAATGTGGTAGGTGTATTGCAAATCCCAAACAGCATAACTAACCATTAAAAAAAAACCTTATTTTTTCTTGAAAGTAGTTTTCCAAATGTCATATTCATCAATGCTTATTTTAAGATAACCGCTTCTCAAATCTAACTTAGTAAACTAAAAAGATTCGTTTAACTGATCTATAAAATGATCAATGTGAGGAAGAGGATACCGATTTTTTACCGTGATCAGTTGTTTAAAGCTCGAAAATACACACACATGTTACATGTACCATATTTCTTTGGAACCAAAACAATAGGAACCCATAAGGAGATGTACTAGGCCTGATGACCCCTTTGTCAAGAAACTCTTAAATCTGCATTTCAAAGTCATGCATCCTATTGCAAATGAATCTCATGTTGGATTCCTATTTTTAGAGGTGACCCTTAAGGTTCCTTAAACATATTTTCATAAGAGTTAACAACTTCAGTAACCAATTCCTACTTTAGTTTAGAATCACATCCTATGAAAGCTTCAGATTCAGCAGTATCTTTAGCTTTAATCATCAACAACGCAAAATTCTTACTAGCATTTACAATCCTTTTCATCGAGCCAGCACTAGCAAGAGATAAGTTCATCTTCTTATGATGTGCTCTAACAATATACTTAACTCCATATTTAAAAATATGATATTTGTTCTCATGACGATAGAATATTTCTTTTTGTTCATAAGGGTATGGACTCCCTAAAATAATCCCACAAATATCAAGTGGTACAACATCAAGCTCTACCTCATCTATAAAATTAGCAGCGATGGCGAATTTAAGTTTACATTTTCTTATCACTTATAATTTGACATCATCACATACCCAACCCAAAGGGTAAGGTTTTGTATGAGGTGTAGTCTCTAAATTAATTTTCTTTGCAATTGCTTCAGAGATAACATTAACTCGGGATCCACTATCAAATAATGTATCAACCTTTGTTTTTTTTTAATGACTCTAATATGGAAAATCTCACTTATTTCTTTATCATTTTGAGATCTAATAGTCTTACTAGAATAAATAGTACTTGAATTATAAGTTATACCTTTCATTCCCATGGTTGTGATTTTGGTTGCATCACTTTAATCATATCCTAGATCTTGTTGAGTTGTAGCAGTAGGCTTTTGTTTCCCCTTCTTATTGAACTTCTTTGGTTTCAATTCTGAATGTAATTTCCAACAGTGATCTTCATCATGGCTTTTAAACAATTTTTACAGGTGAGTTTCTCTCCCTCTTTCTTGAAAATACCATTCTTCTTCCCTTTTCCTTTAAACTTCCCTTTTCCATTGTCTCCAAATTTAAAAGGTTTCTTGTTGGTATCTTGAGGAACATTATTTCCTCTTGATTCTAAATTAGTTGCATGAACAAATACTTCATCTAGATTGGTGGGATTAAACATAAGTATACTATGTCTCAAATAATTATGTAATCCAGCAATATACTTAAGGAGAGTATCTTGTGAACTTAAATAAACACCCGAGATTAAAGCTCTTCTTCTAAATTATTATGTGTAACTTTGGACACTCTGACCTTTAGCTTGTCTTAAATTTTTCCAATCCATAATTGATTTTTTCATGTAACCTAATGGGTAAAATTTCCTTCTTAATACAGCTACAATATCATTCCAAAAAGACATAATTTTACCACTTTTCTTCAAATATCCTTGAGTTTTGGCCTCCCACCAGATGAGAGTTACACCTTCCAAATGAAGAGAAGAAAGTTGGAACTTTGTGACAGCATCATCAATTTTTTGAATCCTACAATAGACTTCAATTTGATGAACCCAATTATCAAACTTTTTAGCATTTACTTCTCCATTGTACATAGGAAATTCAAACTTGACATCAATCTTCATCAAAGGAGACTTAGCATGTCCTTTTGGAGTTGGAGGAGGAGTAGGTATATGGGATGAAGGTGGTGAAGAAGGAGGTGAGGATGGAGGTGTAGATGGAGGTGAAGGAGGACGTGAAGGTGGAGGCTTGCTCCCATCACCACCATTAAATTTATATTTATTATAACTTTATCCTTGCAACCTTGTTGTCCTCTCGTAATTGTACAACACTTTCACCATCTCAGTCATGTCATAGAAATCCTTTCTAAAATCTCTCTAATCCTCAGACGTCAACTCTAGTCATTTTCCTTCTTCATGTGACATGACTTGTGGAGTTTGTGGCCTCCTTGAACCAATTTGAGGGGATGCTTCTTCAAGTAATCTTCCTATTTTAAATTTAGACCTTGTAATAATTCAAGAAAAACACTTGCAAATTTTGTCAAACCTTCACAAAAACCATGCTCTGATACCAAACTGATCTAAAATTAAAATTGAAGGTTTCATATAAAGTTTTTCAAGTTAGTTTATGTATTTTAGGAAATGGATCATGAATGAAAATTCACATAAACTAAGTTAAATTTTGCATATTTTTAACAGTTAAAATAAACAAAAAGCAGCATCAAAACACAACAAATTTATGACTGAGTTCACCCCTCCTAGGCCACATCTCTGGGTTTAGCTTCCAATGGTGGCCCTTTATATTATATACTCAAATGTTCAAATACATCAACATATAATTCTCAAATTAAAAAAAATATATATATAACACTTCCATTATGTCCAGAATGCCCAAAAACCCTTGTGTAGGCTCTTCTTGGGCTCAAAAATGCTAAAAAACGGCCAAGATAGGATTCTTTCTCCAAATTGTATGCAAAAATCTCTACAAATTGTCTCGCACTGCAATATTTGAAACAAACAAGTTCGATGGTGTGTTGGTATGGTGGAAATTTTGTGATCCATAGTCTCGGGTTCAACCCACAAAATCGGGCATGTTGGTTGCATTTTTTTGAAACATTAAAAAAAAAAGTTAGAGGATCGAGCCCTCTCCGCCGATTCCATCGATCCTTTGTCAGTCATATGGTGCATACGGGACCGAGGGGCGCGGGCCATAGGCCATGCGCCTCCCTGGACCCACTCCCAATCGTATAACGGTTAATATTATTTTGGATGGGGCTTAGGCAGCGTGCCACACGTCATGCCCCTCTATAACCTTCGTCGATGATTGTGTGCTTGCAACATAACCATGGGCCTGTACCTAACCAGCGTGCCCTCATCCTACGCCCTCACCTTGGTATGCACCTTGGTCAATCGTGGTTCATATAACCGAGCGTCGGTCTTAGTGGGTTGGCCCGTAGTCCCAACAACAAAACCATATGTCTATAAATATAACCCTGCCACCCATGTTTAACAAGCGGCAATGGTGATGCACCAACAGAGCGTCGGTTTGGCAAGTGAGAGGTTGTATGTTTGAAACCTATGGAGGGTTGGTCAGTCTACCTAACCAATTTTTGCCTCATCTAGAATGCCACATGGTGTCCTAGGATTGGGCCACGTGTCACTCTGTGATTGGACCATACCAAAGCACCTTCAACCAATAAGAGCACGCCAATTGTCCATGTACAATTGGGCTACGTGTCACATCATAATTGGATTTGTATTTCTCAGTCATCCTGCTGATGTCAGCAACACCTCAGCATATGGACTACCACATGGCATCTGTGCGCTTCACAGTCAACCCTGCAAGTCGATTTTTTTTCAGAATGTGATAAAATCCTCATACGATGTCATATTGAGGCGATTCAATCATTGTTGGAATCAAAACGACAAGATCTATGATTTGGTACTGGTTTCGAGATATTTTGATCACTTTCATTTTTTAGCATATTTTTTATCCCATGGATCACTTGGTCCATTGTGCTACCTCCACATCTTCTTGGTGCCTCGTCATATCAGTGCTTCTTTGTATTCTCTCTCTCTCTTGACTTCTCCAGGGAAAACCCTTCATCCCGACGTTATTAATTGATGGCTTCTTCTTGACAGAACTCAGGTTCTATCTCTTGGCACTGTCAAGTGACAGACACCCCCCAGTGCTAAAAAAATAAGTGTTTTTTTCATGTTCTCAAATACCTCTACTTGCTTTGCAGCTCTCAGCTCTGGTTTCTCTACACACTAACGCTCATGATGCTCAATCTGATCCTTCTTCCACTGCGCCACTTCTGATATTTCATTGCAGTGGGATCATTGATCACTTTGTTGATCAATGATCTTTGCTTCCAACCGAGTCCGGGAACAATCAAAGTATTCTCACCTTCTTACTTCCGTTGTGCACTCTAATCCTACAAGAACGTGAATCCTTCCTAAGATAACTCATTTATTTGAACATTAGTTTCATGGGTTGTGATAGTTGCTACAACACTGTCCCTCTTGAGCTTCACGACTATACTTTATATCGCTCGTATAGCAAGGTAAATTTAATGTAAAACAAAAGAATATGAAAATCAAAAATTTCCCAAATTCAAAGCTTGCACACTCAAAGATAATTTGATTAACAATAGAGCAAGAAAATTGCATAAATTTTCCCTTCCTGGCTAGATTTTCAATATAGATCTCTTTAGGCCTTTTGGACTAAATTGGCCTCTAGCCACTCACTCAGCTTTCACACTTTCTCTCCAACTCTACTACTTCTTACATTACATAATTTAATTAAAAATTATAAATAAAGGGGCTTTTAAACCAATTTGGTTTCAGATCCATTAATCGCTCAACAGGTTTCCAAATCTAGATTTTCTAGATCCATGATATTCTCAAAAGATATAACTACTCCTAAAATTTCTATACTCTCCCAAAACTCTTGAATCTTCTTCTAAATAACATATTTTCTCATCTTCAAACCTATTTACATAATTCCTCTCTAAAACATCGAAACAATTAAATAATTCCATATTTTAGGGAACCAACTTCCTTAGTAAATAAAAAGACCCATATTCTAGTCAAAATACATTTTGACTTGGAAGTGGAATGCTCCTACATCATACTCCCAAGGTGAAAAAAAAATAAGGTCTCCTAACCATGTGCTTCCATAAACTGGTAAAATCCTCCAAGATCTCATACTTTGGCTTGCATTAAATCAACTACTTTTTCATGTTGTTGTTGTCCTATTGTTATTTCCTTCTTCCTCCCAGGTTTCCAAATCTTGTGTTGTAGTTTTGCTCCTTCCATGTAGATGTAGGTTTGCTCAATTATTTATAAAATACATCCTTTTATTTTTAAAATGCATCCTTTTAATCACCATCATCTCTCTCATCTTCTCAATATCTATATGTAATTAATCCTCTTGTTGAATCTTGTTGTCATTTGTTGGTTGCTAAATTTTATAAGGAAATGACATCTCATGTCCTTTATGCCTTTGTTCATTTTCTATGAAATTTTGCATCCAATAATGCTGCAATTTCAAGTTAGATAACTACTAAAACATATTTATATCCTAAATTCTTTTGAGATGAAAAATTTTCAATAAATAATTCAAACTCTTATACAATTCTTCCTCTAGATTTTTTCCCCAATTATCTCCTATTGTGAGTTCTTCCTTTGTTTTCCTATAACTCTGCATTACTTCTTCTAAGGTTCCTTGTGCTTATTTTTTTAATTCTCTCCTAGCAAGCTTCTTGCTCCTTACACATCCTCCACTCATTGACAGCTTCTATCTATCATGCCATCACATTCTACAAATTTTATATCCTTCATGACAAAATTTAATAAATCTACATGTTCTTGCATTCATCATTTCCTTCAAACACAAAACATTCGTCAGATTTAAAAACATGAGACTTTAAAGTCTTTTTGGATGCTTCCATCATCTCCTCCTCACACATTATTAGGAACATGAAACCATTTATCAAGTTCTCATCTTCCTCCTTTACTGCAACAACTTCTTCCTCTTTCTGTTTAATGTCATAATATTCAAACTCAACCAAAGCTTTACCATCCTCATCAATTTCATTACAAAAGGTAAATGTTTCCAGCTCAGGCATCTCATCCAAAAATAAAAATTTCTCTACCTCAGCCTCTTCTCCCATAATTACATACATCCACTGCTTATTGTGATTGTCTTTACAAGACAATTCCTCTTTTCTTGCTTCTCCTATAACATCCTTGACTTACTTCTCTCCATCTTCACCTGCAACACCTGAAATCATGCATCAATCATTAAATTTAAAAACACAAGTTTCTATTATCATAAATTGGTCCACAAAAGACTTCTCCTCGGCATCTTCTTCATCCACACTTTCTCCAAGAATTGATCCTTGCTCTGGTTCACAAATGAACTCTCTCATCTCATGTTGAACTACTCTAAGTTCTTCCTTTAATCTGGCACACATCCCCTGTTCAATTTCTTCTTTAATGAAGGCCATATTACCTTTTTTTTTCTTCATTAACCAACCATACCTTTGTTTTTCTTGTGGAAAATTTTTCAAATTATTGAATTCTTCTTTCAACTCAACCATCTCCCTCTCGAACTCTTCATCACACATCCTCCTTATGTCATCTAATTTGGCATTATCCTTCTCATTGTGACTTCCTCTCAAACCCTGCACATGAATATTAGTATACATTCCTCTTTCTTCTATGAATACTCCTTGTCCACTTTGTGAGCTACAAAAATCTCTATCTCTCTCTCTCTCTCTCTCTCTAGGAAATTCTACCCACAATCACTGTGGAACTTCTAGCAACAATTTCTACCCAAATTTTATATGTTGGATTTTTTCCTCTGATGGTCCTCTGCATTAGAACCTCTTCCTCTTCTTTCTTTGAGAACTTATGCTCCTAAACTTTCAAAAGTTGTCAAGTTGTTGCATCTTAAACTTCTCACTTACTCCTTTGAGAACTTATATTGTCCTCATCTCAACAATCAATCTTATTGTTGGGTTTTGTCAAAATTCATCCCAAAAACATTTTTCTTTATGGATGCTTCCTCTCCTCGACCTGCTACCTACAACAAACTCATAAAATTTTCATACATGTGCAAAGATTTTCTTCAATCAATTCTTTGAATTTGTTCTTCTTGCTCCTTTGTCTCCCACTTTAACCTCTATTCTAAAATTTTCAGACCATTATCTCTCTAATACCAAAAGATGCAAGCCCAATTCTGAGCCTGCTTAAATCCCACAGTCCCAAATATGTTCCCAAAAGGCACCTTCAACCATGTTTACAATATCACCTTGCGGGATAATAATCCATTTTATAAATACATCACAGTGAGAGGAGTTAAAATATTATAATACATTCATCCCCATTTTATACTCCCAACCCATAAATATATGCCCTAATATTATAACTCACCCTCTTACCTTTCTTTCATTCTCACTTGCATTGCTTGGCTTTTCCCTTAAGTCCTAGAGGCTTCTTTACTTACTGTGCCCATCCAAACCTTTTCTTTGTTATGAATAGCCATCAATTCCAAGATTAAGGCACAACCCCAATATCAAGTAGCCAGTGATGTGACCAGTTCCTTACGCTGAGGCTCGGTCCTTTGTTATTGTGCGCACTTACAAATTCTTCTGGGATAAATCTCTTTTGCACTGACTCACCTGTATACTCTGCCACCTACATCCTATCACGTAACAAGTAAGCCTGCTCTATTTCTTACACAACTTATTATTTATTTGTCATAAACCTATGGTTGACCCACTTCAATTGAATGCCATGTGATCTTGGTTAAATAAATCAAATGCTATAGAAAAAGGGACTTACAAATCACATCGGGTAAACACCTCTGGGTGGGACCCACTCGATCCTTCACTTTAATGCTTTCGACTCAATCTTGTTAGCCTGAAGCAATGTGGAAAGTACTTTATAGAAGATGTTAGGGTATCACCTCTGAGCGGGGCCCACTCTATAATCTTAGCCATTTAAGCCCGCTCGAAAGAGCCTTGCGCAATGGGAAATGGAAAAGAAAGAAAGAAAGAAAGAAAATTTAATGTCCACGAGGCTAAAAATAGCCTATGGGACAGATTGCTTCTCTATCTGACTCTTGTATTCGGCCCTTTCCTGTGAAGTTTTACAATGACCACTCCCAACTTATCGACAAACTCTTTGCTGAATAGCTTATCCCAAGAATTAGCTACCAGAATACCAGCATAGTTTTCCCTGGTGTCTTTGAAGGCCTCACATTCTAGAATGAAATGTTTTTCTGTTTCCACTTTTCTGGAGGAGCAAAAAATACATACTCTTTCTTCCCACATTTCTTTTGGCCTTTTCCAGCGCCCTGTTTCACAACAGAGTTGATGAGAATTAGTCCTTAATTGAGCAATAAGAATTTTAGATCTCCAAGAAATATTAACACCTATGTACGCCTTTTGTTGATGGTTATGCATGGGGTTAAACTCTTCCATGTAGTACTTCTTCTTTCTCTCTAGCTCTTTCTTCCAAGTATGTTTGTGGAATTTATCCATAACAATCTTTATTGTTTGTAGGACACACGTTCAAGCAAATACTCCATTTACTAAACCATTTGTTATTTTGCCGCATCCAAGTCTTCTGTCTTTTGCACAATCTGTCACTAAACACCACCTTAGGCCATCTACCCTCTTCCATTTGCTCAATTTTTTTCAGATACCTTATGACTCGCACCATAGCAATTGCTTCAATAGGAGCAGCCCCTGTTTCACTTAACAGGATAGCATAAGGAACCGCACTTTTAATTTTGAATTTGTTTGTAATCAAACGTTTCTGAATTTTCTCAATTTGTTTCCACTGCATCTTGGTTGTGCTGCTGGCCCATAGTTCACAACCGTAGAGAATCACCGGAATCACTAGAAGCCCAAAAAGAGTTAGGGTGGTTTTCCAGTCCCATAGCTCTGCCTCTCTACACCTGTTTTGAAGAGCATAAAATGCTTTCCAACCCCCTAAAGTTCTTTTCTTTCTACAACCATCCCAACTTAAATTTCTGTTGAAGTCAATTCTGAGGTATTTGTAGTCTGCAACTTCTTCCAGAATGTTGCCTTCAAAATAGAACTTATGTTGGTTATGCTTTCTTTTGTTAGAGAAAACCACTAATTTCGTTTTGCTAATATTGACTTGCATCCCAACCCTTCTACAAAAATGCTCAAGGGAACGTAAATGCTCTTGAAAACCAAGAGCCGATTTAGCAATCAATATAA
Organism: Pinus albicaulis; assembly: GCA_034641835.2. Taxonomy (NCBI): domain Eukaryota; kingdom Viridiplantae; phylum Streptophyta; class Pinopsida; order Pinales; family Pinaceae; genus Pinus; species Pinus albicaulis. The sequence continues at coordinate 1,011,374,006 of CM076582.1, read as the reverse complement.
GGTCATCTGCATACAAAAGAAGCCTGATAACGAACTTGCCCAAATGGATACCGTCACCCCCTTGCGAATTTAGCCACTCTTCAAGCTTGTCAATATATAACCCAAAAAGGGTAGGAGACAATGGGCAACCTTGCTTGACCCCAATATCGCTTCTAAAACTTTCAGAAATGCCAGCTGAAGTTCTGATTTTGACTTTCACCTCTTCATACAACCTATGCACAGCTGCTCTCAAATTCTTGGGAACCCCGAGTTCCTCCATTCTGCCCCAAAGCTTATCCCTAGGAACCGTGTCAAAGGCTTTTCTGAAATCAACAAAGCAACAGAAAACTTCTTCCTTTTTTTCCCAAACTTTTTCAATGATGTGCCTTAAAGTTATACAATGATCAACTGTGGAATGTTTAGGTCTAAAACCTGCTTGCCCCTTAGCACGTTTATCTCTTTTTTCTACCCACTTGCTGATTTTCTTTTCTAACATGCTTCCAAATAAATTTTCAAACAAGGGGTTTATCATTATGGTTCTATAATTGGAGGGATTATTGACGTCACCACTCCTGAAAAGAGGTATTGCCATACTAGTTGTCCAATCTGTGGGGAACCCCTGCTGTAAGATGTTGTTGAAAATTTTTGTGATGTGAGGTGAAAGAATTTTTAAGCCCCACTTTAGATACTCTGCTTGGAGTTCATCTAAGTCTTTTTCTTTTCCAGCGCCCAACCTCTTGATACCCATCTCTACCTCTTGCACAGTGAAGAGTTTTGTGTCTGTGTTGACCAAGGGAGGAGGGTCAACCTTGGGATCCTGCTCATAAAGTTGTCTTGCATAGTCCAACCATTTAGAAGCTGTAATGTTGTTTTCAGTTTGCACCTTTTTCGATTGGAGCTCCTTCCAAAATAATTTGGGGTTATTTTTCCCGAGGAAGATTAGTTCTTCTCTCCTTGAAACCATGAAATCAGCTTTTTTCTTTTTTACTATCTGCTTGTAAGCTTTGAGCTTTATGTTATCCATGTCTGATTCCTTCCACCTTCTCCTTGCCTTTTTGCATTCCTCATCAAACCAAGCATTAACCGGAAAACAATTTGTTTCAGGCTTCTTATTTTTTTCTCTTTTGCACTCCGCAAGTGCGCTTTGAATTAAATGTGTTAATCTGTGACTATGAAGGCCATGAGATGGGATTTCCTCCTTCTTGAAGAGCCTCTCTAGAATTATTTTGAAGGTATTACAATTCTCTGGATTCAAGAGAATTCTGCCCTTTGGGGGATTTTGTTGAACACACTGATTTTTTGACCCTAATTGCTTCTTTCCGGTCCAAGAGAAACTTAAATAGATTGGCTTGTGATCTAATTTTAAGTCCCAAATTTGATCTCCAATCAACACTTCCTCCATTTTCTCACACAAACTATGCGAGCAAATTACATAATCTACTACACTTGCTCCATTGTAAGTATTGCAAGTGAAATTACCGGACTTTTCCCATTTAGTCAAACCATTACAAATGACTAAATCAAAAGCCCCACATAGCATAAGCAGTTGTTCTCCAAAGAGATTGCAGCCTTTATCCTCTGAAATTCATTCCCACTGATGATTACTCTCTTCTGTAAGCCAGATAGGGTCATTGTCTTCTTTACAACAAAGAATGCTAGCTTGTTCACTTGCAGTTCTAGCATTGAAATCCCCCACTATAAGGACTTCACCTAGCTGAGAATATATTGCAATATCCGTTTTTAGGGCTGCAAAGGGATCTTTGTGGTCAAGCCCTCTACTTTTGTAGATTTTTGAAACTTGCGGCGCAAAATAGCATGCTACAATTCTAATGTGATTTCCATTTTCTGATATTTTAAGCCAAACAAATTGCTTATTTTGGTCTTCTTTTTCTAGCTGAATGAAACGACCTTCTTTTTCTCTTACTAATACCATGATACCCCCGTTCCCTTTGTCATTCCCTGCTGCCTTGTTCCACACTGCTATCTTCCAGTACCCTTCAAACAAAGGTGTCTTACACCCTTCATGCTCATGTGTTTCTATGAGGCAAATTATGTCTCTACCTTCCGCAATAGGCCCTAACCCAGGTCCTCGTCTCCATCGGTAACCCCTGCAGTTCCAACAAACTAATATTAAGGAAACCTGGGTAAGACTTAATTGCTATTTGTTTTGACATGCAAGACTCACAGTTGAGTCTTTGTCCCTGCTTGCCCATAATGACCTTGCTTCCTCATTTCTTGCTAAAGAGTTTGTTGCCTATTCTTTGTTATCATTTTGTTGCCTTGCTTTGGAAGGAGGTCCAAATTGTGCAATCACGGCTTTACCTTTATAAATCCATGCTCTTTTTCCCTCATCTCTTGCTGCCCTAACTTTTGTCATTTCATCCCTCCTTTCCCCTTGATGTCTTATAGTTACATCTTCTTCTAGAAAAAACCGAGAACCCCTTAAGAGTTGCTTCTTGCTTAGAATGATATCTTTATCACGCAAGTTGGGCATGATGACTTTTATGGGCCTGGCTCTCTCACCGTTAAGCTTACCTATTCTCCATGCTTGACATATTTGTCCTTGCCTTTGGAGCTTGTCTTTCAAGAAGTCTCTTGCAAGGTCAAGAGTACATTCATTTTTCCCATACTCCTTCACCCCTTTAATAATTATGTTTGTTGCTCTATCCAGTCTTTCCTTGCTTTCTCTATCTTGCATGTTGTTAACCTGAATGTTTGTTTCTCCTTCCCTCTTAGCAAAATTGTTAATAACTTGAGCCCAAGTTTTGGAAAGTTTTGTGGGATCCCTTTCCTCCCTTCTGTTGATGTTTCTTCATTGTTGTCTATTTGAGCAACTGTTTTCCCCTTATCCTGAGATGGCTTCGCATTCATCACCTCTGTATTCTCCACTGCAAATTTCTTCATGTTTTGCACCTCCGCTTTCATGCGTTTCCATTCTGTTTTCCCTATTCGGAGAGCTTCCTGCAGTAATGACACTTGTTCCTTCAGAACTTTGTTGCTTTCTGCTAAAGCCTGATTTTCAGCTGTTATTATATGGATTGTACAATCTCTTTCCAGCTCTTTAGCTTCTACTACTTCCAACCTTTCTTTTACATTTAAGAGTTCTTTCACATAAATATCAGATGACCAAGTGAGAGGTGTGGATGTGGAACTATATAAAGCATAATCATCACTAACTTTTTCTTTTCCTTTGGACTTGTTGCCACATGTTTGCGAAGAAGACTTGTTTGAATGTTGTTTCTTGCGAACAATACTCTCCCTTTGAGACTTTTTTTTCCTTGTCTGCTCCCATTTTAGACGAGCTAGTCTCCTTTTTATAATGCCCTGATATTGTTTGGCATTGACCCAAACCCACTTCCCAGTTTTCATTGATGAGGCAATTTTCACGTGCCCTATATCATTTGTTTCCACGAGTTCTAAAGTTTCTTGTCCCATTATCATGATGATATTAAGGGAAATCAAAATCTCTGCCCAAAACTGACCCTTTGTTTTATGCTTAACTCTTCAATATCTGTTGGTCTGACCACTGAAAACATGTTGTTATGTCCTTGCTACTCTGCCCATTGTCTACTGAAAACTAGCTGCTCTGCCCTTGCTGCTCTGCCCACTGTCCCTGTCCTCTGTGCTGCTCTCCCCTCTGTCCACTACTGTCCTATGTATTGCTTTTCTGGTGCTCTAAAAAACCTCTCTCACAAACTGTCTCTTGAGAGAAATTGTCATTACTTACAATTGCCACTTGCGGAAATCCCTGGAGCATTCCGAAGGTATCTAAATTGTCCATAACAGCATATGCCACTAGAACAAAAACCAAACACCGCCGCCTATAATTGTGAAAAAGAGAGGAAAACGCTTCAGAGCCTATATTTTATTATGTCCCTGTCACTTGACGGCGAAAACTCCGTCCCTCCAAGTCTCCAAACTTTAAGAAAGCCCGACTCTGTTGTTGCTGGGTGTGAAAACTCTGCTCTGTCTTCTGACTTTGATTCTTGTTGATCCCACTGAGTGACGTGCAATAACGTCCGAGTCAGAGCAGAAAATCTACTGGAAACGTTAGAGCGCTTCTGTTAGGGTAGATTGCTCCAACTCCACATAAAACTTCTGTAAACGCCTCAGGAATTTAGATGTTGAAACTCCACTGTCCCTGGTGCAGAATGTTTCGCTGACTTTGAAGATGTTGCAGAGCTCCGCCTCGAGGCTGCTCTTGCGCTCAGATGGCATTCAAACTCTCGCGCGCTTTCTCTAATTCTGTTGTGTGTAATTTTACAAAAATTGTCATGCAGAAGCCTCCAGGCGAAGTCCACTTCACCACGCTCTCAATCCACTATGCTTCCTCCACATCTTCCTAGTGCCCCGTCATCCCGACGCTTCTTTGTATTCTCTCTCTTCAATTCTCTAGGGAAAACGCTTTGGCCTGATATTGTTAATTGATGGATTATTCTTGATATAACTCAGGTTCTGTCTCCCGACATTGTCAAGTGACGGACTCCTTCCAGTGTTCGCTTCTTCGCAAAATCCTTGGCTTGCTTTACAACTCTCGGCCCTGGTTTCTCTGCGCACTAACACTTCTGTTGCTCACTCTGATCCTTGTTTGTTGCGCCTCTTATGATCTTGCATTGCAGCGGGATCATTGATCACTCCGTTGATCAATGATATTTGCTTCCAACCGAGTCTAGACTCTGGGAAAAATATAAGGATTCTCACCTCCTCGCTTATGTTGTGCACTTTGATCTTACAAGAACATGAATCCCTCCTAAACTTTTTCATTTATTCGAACGCTAGTTTCCTGGGTTGTGACAGTTGTTTCAACATTGTCCCTTCTAAGCTTCATCACTATACTTTATATCGCTCGTACAGCAAGGTAAATTTATCATAAAATAAAAGCATATGAAAATCAACAAAATCCTAACTTCAAAGCACGCAAACTCAAAGAGAATTCAATTAACAACAAAGTGAATAAATTACGGAAATTTCCCCTTCCTGGCTAGATTTGTAGTATAGCTCTCTTTAGGCCTTTTTGCCTGAATTGGCATCTAGCCACTCACTTGGCTATCACAGTTTCTCTCCAACTCTACTACTTCTTACATTACATAATTAAATTAAAAACTATAAAGAAAGGGGATTTTGAACTGATTGGGTTTCAAATCCACTAATCGCTCAATAGATTTCCAAATCTAGATTTTCTAGATCGATGATCTTCTCAAAATATCTAACTACTTCTAATATTTTTCTACTCTCTCTCGACAATATTTTCTCATCTTCAAACCTATTTACATAATTCCTCTCTAAAAAATCGAAACAATTAAATAATTTTATATTTTATATTACCAACTCTCTTATTAAATAAAAAGACCGGTATTCTAGTCAAAATACATTTTGACTTGGAAGTGGAATGCTTCTGCATCACCCACTCCACTGACATCACAGAAGGAGGCCCCCTGCAATTCACCAACATCTTCAATCCAAAGTCGATCATGGCCATTTATTTCGAGACCCACATGCCTATGAGAGAGCTTGGTCACCAATGACTTGTGTGACCATGGTTCAAATATTTGAGACTAAACCTTAGTTTGGAGCTCCCAGTCTCGATCCCACAGTGATGTGGGTTAAGGCCCTGCAAGAGGTTGGAGGAAACAAGAGAAATTCAAGTGTTCATAATTCTAGCACAGGGGCATCCTATGGGGTTAGATCATAGGTCCGGGAAAAATCTCAACAACTGGCCCGTGATTGGTGATTGTATGTGGATTGAATTCGAAGACGAGAAGAATCCCCATTCACACTGAAAAGCCTAGATTGGTTGTGTCAAGTGGTATTAGAACGAATAGTCTAGCTAAGGGCTGAAATACTAGATTGGCTACGTCAAAGTGGTATCAGAGCGATAGTTATTCTCCTTGGGGATTGAGTAGTGACTATAAGAGAAAATTGCAACCAGCGTGAGAGGAGATTAAAAAGATTGCTCATGAAGGAGAAGAGACACAAAGAGAGAATACCTTGGATAGCTGGTGATAAAGGAATAACAGAGAATTAGTGGCAGAGAAGCCTAAGAAGAATTTCAGACAAGGGAAGTTTAGAAAGAACGCAGAAGGAGTTAGAGATACCTCAAATCAAAATGGAACCAGAGGAATTGGAGCCAAACTGAAGAAATTATAGCCAAGAAGTAGAGCTTGAAGAATTGAGGAATGTAGGAGATTTTGAACTCTCATTATGATTGAGACTTGGCAGGGAATCTATTCTTTAAATTTTGTTTTAAATTTAACAAGAAGCTAACAATTGTTGAGGTAGCAATAGCCAAAGAAGATATGATGGCATTGACTAGCTAGAAGAGTTGTAGCAAAGAACAAGTGATGTTCTTAATTATCGTAACAAGTAACCCTTATAGTAGAGAGGGTGATGAAACAGAGAGAAGTTTTTCCAGTTGAGGTCGGACAAGTGAAGAGGATAGAGGAAATCCTCGAGAGAGGTGAAGAGAAAAAAATGAATTTCTTGAGAGGTGAGTAGAGTGAAACAATCATAGGAGCAAAGGAGGCTCGAGAGGTTCCAGATAAGGTGAACCTGTGATACCAAAAGTCCAAGGTAGGGGAGAGAATATTGGTGAGGTGTCTTGTGGAGGATTTTTTGTAGGCCATAGTGAGCATGGATAAGCTCATAGAGAAGGATAAAGAGATGGAAATTGATGGTCATGTTAGGGTTCAAATGAAATCCACAAGGAAATGGATAAAGATGCCAAAGTCTATGGCATTAGGAGAAAAAAGATAATTCAAGAGGAGTTTGATAGAGATATGGTTGAGTTTAAAGAGAGGCTCGGTGTAATAATAATGTTGCTACAAGAAAGTAAGAAGGAAGACCAGAGATGTGGATAGGATCTGAAGAAAAATATTTAATGGCTTGTTAGATGGTTATATACCAGGAAGTTGAGAACGAATATAAGGCACCTGTTAAGTGCTCAACTCATAGCAACTAAGTACGGAGAGGAGGAAGTTCACTATTTTGAACTAGAGCAAGGAACACTCCTTGGAGAAGAAGATAAGGAATATGTTGAGGAGAGATTGTATTAGAGTCTCATGGACTATGTGAAGAGTTCAGACCAGCAGAAGGATATGTTGATAAAAGGTGTGGTGGTAGAGGCACCAAATGGGGCAAGAAATCCTTAAGATTTTAATATTTATATTTTGTGTATGGTTGCAGGTCATAAGGATGAAAAAGACGGATAGACATATATAGTTGTCATGAGAGTATAGGGGAATGATGGAATGATTGGAGGAGGAAATAATTTAAAATTTGTCATACTGAAAGATTAGGCAACATTATCCCATAAAGGAAACTAGGAGGACCATACACAACAAGAGGAATTAGTGATTAAGGTAGCAGAAGATGTTAGATGGCCTCATGTTTTTGAACTAATACATTGCATGTGAATGTGTGCTTTTCAGATCAAGATCCTAAAAATATTTTCCAAAAGAAAGGAGAAGGTTCAGGAATTTCTTCTTAGAAGCAAAAGCAAGCATAAATAAGTTTGAGCAATCAACCTTACAAAGAACTAACAAATATTGTTGTCGCAACAAACTAGAACAAGTTGGCTTGCAGCAATGTTAAAGATGAAGGAAAATCATTGAAATTTTTCATAAAGAAAAAGGATTAGGAAAAATTCTCTCTAAGAGCCAAGACAAGGAGAATTCAGCTAATGAGAGAAAGGGCAGTAAACTTGTGACAGAAAAAGGGAATATGGATCTCAATGAACATGCGAAGAATTTGCATATGCTAAGGTAATTTTCCTTTAGAACATGAAATTTTGTTGAACGGTTGTGAATAAGTGTTGACAGGTCAGACACAAGGCCATATTGTCCAAAAGGGAGAAGAGAATGCATATTTGCTCCAAGTAGACCAGAAGAAAAGGAACTCGGTGAAAACCTCATCTAAAGGAAACATGAAGGAATAAGGCATAAGAGTTGCTTCTCATACGTTGAAACAGGGAGAAACAAGTTTGTTTCCTAAGAGAAATCAAAGGAATCCCTGAAAACAATTGACAAGGGAAACCATGACAGCAAACAAGAGCAACCATGTTGAAGGTGAAGAACAACTCCCAATAGTTGTTATAAAAGGGAGATAAGATGAGGAGGACACCCTCATAAAAGGAAATGGATAACATTTCACTTAAATTATAAAGGGAATTGCATCTCATATAGGATTGGTAGGATAGTCCCATAATTGAATAGAACTACAAAGGGAATGCATCCAAGAAGCAAAAAGAGGTTGAGATGCGTTAATCATATGAGTATTGTGATGATGAATTTCATGGTGTGAAAGTTACTAATGAGATTGTAGTCAAATTATAGCAAGTGTTGTTAGAAGAAGATGATAAGAGAGAGATTGAGGAAAATATGTCTCCTTAAACTGAAGTTTTGCTCCATTTTTAGCCAAGGATTATGGAGAAAAAAAATATTTTGGAAGGTAACCAACAACCTTCAAATAATGAAATTGCATATTTTTTAGGGCCACAATTAAGGAGAAACTAACATTATTAAATAGAAGGATTGTTGTAATAATTTCATTTCTTGTGAAAATTTTTGGATTACATATTTCATGAAGCAATTGTGGGAAAAACTGCCAAACTCCTTTGAAAATTTATCTAATGATGGAGAGTGGAAGCAACAAGGTTATGGAAGAGAAGAGGTGGTAATTGAAGCCATGAAAATTTTGAAAATACTACAGCAGTTAGGTAGTTTGGTTTAGCAACGAGATGGGTTGTACACTGAGATTGAGGAATTGAGGACGTTCATGAAGAAGGTATCTAAGAAATGGCATTTTGGAGAAAAGGAAGTAGTCATCTACAGCACATGGTTGATAGCAAGAGGCTGCATCAGTATAGGAAGTGGGAAATAGAAGCATAATATCTAGAAACCAGGAGGATTTGAACCAATAGAAGTAACATAGAAAGCCTCAATGGACGAATAAATAGTTGCAAAACAAAGTATGCGATCTTAGAGAGTTGAGGTGACAGCAAGACGGCCAAGAATGCAACCAAATAAAAATCAGCAACATCAATTTATTTTGGGACCTTGAAGGATTTAGCAATCAACAACACAGGACCAATAGGTCATGAAAATTCTCAACCTTGGGAATTTTATGCAGGAGTATCAACCCCTAATCAATCCATTTCTCCTAGGCCCAAACAAGGTCACAAAATTTCCAAAGGGAAAGAAATTTCCCTCAAATGTAATTTGTATAAATTAGAAAATGTTTGGTTTTGATGTAATTACATGTGTCTTGATTCTAGAAAGAATTTGAGTCGTTAGGTTGTTAGTTTGCTTTGGTGAGATGGTATTATGGCCAAGAGGGCCTTTGTAAAACTAAAAATGTCAAGGTAAGGTGGTAGGAAGTTTCTAGGCACCGCCTAGTAAGAAGCTAGACATATGTACAATTAGAGCTCAAGAGGCCTCAGGGGGATTAGAGCAATAACAGCTAATGAGTATATCTCAAGGAGCTCAGATAGATAGAGACGGCTTGCTAATGTCACAAGGGGAGGCCCCCCACAATTCACCAGCGTTGTCAGTCCATTCCATCGATCACGCCATTGATTTCAAGGCTCGCATGCAGAAAAGAGCGCTTGGTTTCCAAAGTAACCATGGTTCATAGGATTTCTAACTTAACCTTAGTTTGGAGCGCCCAGTCTCGATCCCACAGTCACGTGGGTTAAGGCCATGCAAGGGCCTAAGAGAAACAAGAGAAAGTTAGGTGTTTATGAGTCTTGGGAAGGGACATCCTGCGGGGTTAGACCAAAGTGTTGAAGATTGCAACAAGAAACAGTGAAGGAGGCATCCTGAAACATCATTCCTAATCCTAGTTGGAAAGTGATCAACTAAACTAGGTGGGGCCCACACAGGTGATTTCTGGCGCAAAGTCTATTTTTAGACATATGGATCATGGTCTATAAGTTGCGGGATGCTATTTGTGGATGGTTGGTCAAGTTGGAAAAATAGATGGACTTCTATTTTTAGACATATTGGGCGGAGTCTATTTTTAGACAGCCAGTCTAAAAATAGATATGTCGAATATTATTAGCTCTTAATAATATTTGGACTATAAACATTATCTTATCCTCTTGGAGCACCTCCCCGCCCCGAGCTACTGACAGGTACACAAGGGGAATGGCGTAAGGAATTACGCTATTCCTATGGTTTAGTTGAGCTATTGCATGGTTGACTTCAGTTAGAACTCATGTGGCAGAGTTTGGTGGAGTTGATGAGACAGTTGGTGGAGTTGTGTTCGGTTTAACTTAGTTTAACTAGTTGTATTTAGTCTAACTGATAAATACACTAGTGATGAGTGGTGTGAATTAATTATTAATTAATTCACTAATTATTAACTCATAAATCAACTAAAGAACACATCAGTTAACTGCAATGCATGGACAGTTCAGTGGAGACCAGTGTTAGAGGTGGGTGAAAGGGTGAGTCTACTATCAATTGTGACTATCGCTGTGCATGGGATTTGCACACACATTGATTGAGATTGCCAATGAGGATTGCGCAGTTAAAGCCAGTGGGATTCGAACTTGGATCCATTCTATTCTCATCTTGGATTGCGCAGTAGAGGCAGGCAAACAGTGGAGGAGATTTGAACCTGTGACTTGTTCAGATCTGAGCTAGTTTGTGTGTAACAATTGGAGATAGTACTGGATACTTGTGAGGAGTTTGTGCTATGTATTGTTACATGTTCTCTATCATTATAATATACAGATAGTTGGGGGTTTTCAGCTGTAAGCTTTCCCCATTACATACTGTGTTATATGTGTGCTTGATTATGTTTTAATGTGCGCATGCGACTGCTTCTATTTCCGCAAATCGATGATCAATTGTAGAAGAGGTTATGTATTATGCATGAAGCTTAAATAGTGTGTAATCAGGATAATCTCGGTGAATAATTCAGCTATTATTCAAATTTCTACATGGTATCGGAGCGAAATTGATCATCGGATCTATTACAATGATTACAATTTATTTCGGTAGACAGAGTCTGTAAGCGGGCCAGGTAGCCTCTGGATCCATCCTTTCTTTGAAAGGTGATATATCCAGTAAATTCCCCTACAGTCGATCTCTGTGCTAGAAATACTTTGTTCTCACAGATCAGAAGCGATTGAGTTTTGAGCTGGTGGAATTCGAATTTGCAGCAGTGTTTTCTTGGTGTCGAAGTCAAAATGTCTTTCAACGGATTGCGATTGGAGTATGCTCTTGAAGGTAGCTCAAATTATATTGCATGGAGAGATAGGATGGAGGCGGTGTTAGATGAAAATGGGCTGAAGGAGTTCATAGATGCTGAAGTCCCAAAGCCTACTGATGCTGCTCAAGTTGAGGCTTGGCAAAAGAAGACAGCAAGGTGTCGAAGGATTCTGTTGGAGGGCGTGAAGGATCACATAGTATCCAGCCTGCATGGTAAAGCTTCTCCATTCTTGATGTGGAAAGCTTTGACAGATTTGTTCCAAAGCAAGAGTGACCAAAGGAAGTTGGCGCTCAAGGATAAACTCAGGAAAATAAAGATGGAGAATAATGACACTATTCTGGTATACTTGACAAAGTTTGTCCACTGCAGGGATGAGCTTGGGAGTGTAGGAGTTAGTGTGGATGAAGAAGACTTGGTGAGCTTGGCTCTCCTTGGGCTTCCGAAGAGTTGGCATAGCTACGAGGACTCTGTCAATGGTCGGGAGAAATTGCTAGGATGGGAGCGACTTTGGTCGGATCTTGTGCAAGAGGAGATAAGGCAGAGTACCAGGGATGGATCTTCATCAAAGGCATCTGATGAAGAAGATTGCGCTTTGGCTGCCAAAGCAAGGAAGGGGAAGGGCAAGAAGAATGCTTCTCAATCCGGTGCGGATGGTAAAGAGCGTGACATGTCCAAAGTGAAGTGTTTTCACTGTCACGATCATGGACATTACGCCACGAATTGTCCACAGAAGAAGAAGAACAAGTAGGCTGCTGGAGCTGCAGCTGGTGAGGCTCTTGCCTCGCAATTTGAGCTGGACTTCTCATTGATCGCATGCATGGTGTCTAGTGCATTGGGATCGGGGTGGTATTTTGATAGTGGCGCTTCCTTTCACATGACGGGAGATGTGAATCTTTTCAGTGACTTGGTGGAAAAAGATCTCCAGTTGCATGTTGATTTGGGCGACAATGGACGATACAATGCGACCGGCATTGGTACCATAATATTTCAGAGGGAGTCAGGTAAACTCATTCTTTTACAAGATGTAGTGCATGTTCCAGGTTTAAAGAAGAATTTGATCTCAGTTGCAATGTTAGAGGATAAAGGGTATGAAGTTGTCTTTAGTGAAGGAAAAGTTTTCCTTCGGCACAAAGAAACAGGACAAGTCAAGAAGGTTGGGATTCGAGCAAAGAATCTCTACAGACTTGAAGTAGATGGGATGTCTACGGAGCTTCCTACTGGTGGGAAGTGCAAGAAAGACATGCAATTGATGCTTGAGAGGGAGCAAGTTTTGCATGCAGGTAATAGTGAACCTCGGGATGTGGAGCAGCCACAAGATGAGGATCATGGGGTGGAAGAAACCACTCATGCAGAGAAATTTCGTGCCAGATGGGCAGAGGGAGTGCATGCAGCTATACCACCAGGTGAGAGGTGGGGTGACATGCATGAATAATGCCAAGAGGAGATTTCTGGGCAGGATTCATGAGATGGTGTGGATCTCATGAATTGAACCTGGCTACGAGGTGCCCATAGCGCAGCAGTAGTATGATCAATTGGATTGATGCAGGCAGATCAAAGTGACAGTGTCGGATACTGGAGCGCGAATCAGAGTTGACAGCAAGTGCAGAGTGCATGGGTGCAAGAGTTCAACAGCGCAGTGGTTCTTGATGACATGTGCAATTGGGCCCAGCAGAAGTCGAAGACTTTGATGATAGATGCATCAGACTGATTGAGTTGTTTGGAGCCTATTCAGTTTCAGAGGAGCTGCAGAGCAGATGCATGGAGTTGCATGGCGTCAGGAAGGTAGCGAGGGCGAATGCATGAGTTGCATAAGCCATGCAAAGACAAATTCCTTCTTGTTGAGGAGTGTTGAAGATTGCAACAAGAAACAATGAAGAAGGCATCCTGAAACATCATTCCTGATCCTAGTTGGAAAATAATCACCTAAACTAGGTGGGGCCCACACAAGTGATTTTTGGCGCAAAGTCTATTTTTAGACATGTCGATCATATTCTATGAGTTGCAGGATGCTATTTGTGGATGGTTGGTCAAGTTGGAAAAATAGATGGACTTATTTTTTTAGACATATTGCTTTTAGGCTCATTTTTAGACAAACCCACTTAAAAATAGATATGTCATCATTATTAGCTCTTAATAATATTTGGACTATAAACATTATCTTATCCTTCGAGCACTTCGCCGAGCTACGGATGTGGCACATGTAGCCGATGCATGAACCACGCTATTCCTAGGGTTTAATGATTATTGCATGGTCGATTTCCTTGCTTAGAACTCATGTATAGGCAGTTTGGTGGAGTCATGAGATTTCTTGGTGGAGTTGTGTTCGGTTTAACTTAGTTGAACTAGTTGTATTTAGTCTAACTGGAAAATACACTAGTGATGAGTGGTGTGAATTAATTAATAATTAATTCAATAATTATTAACTCATAATTCAACTAAAGAACACATCAGTTAACTGCAATGCATGGACAGTTCAATGGAGACTAGTGTTAGAGGTGGGTGAAAGGGTGAGTCTACTATCAGTTGTGACTATGGCTGTGCATGAGATTTTGCACACACATTGATTGAGATTGCAAATGAGGATTGCACAGTACAAGCCAAGGGGATTCGAACTTGGATCTCATTCATTCTCATCTTGGATTGCTAAGTGAGGCAGTAAACAAAGTGCTTGAGGAGATTCAACCGTGACTCGTTCTCGTATCCGAGCTAGTTTGTGTGTAACCATTGGAGATAGTGGCTTCGACTGCTTGTGAGGAGTTTGTGCTATGTATTTGCTACATGTTCTCTATCATTATAATATACAGATAGTTGGGGGTTTTCAGCTATAAGCTTTCCCCATTACATACTGTGTTATATGTGTGCTTGATTATGTTTTAATGTGCGCATGCGACTGCTTCTATTTTCTGCAAATTGATGATCAATTGTAGAAGAGGTTATGTATTATGCATGAAGCTTAAATAGTGTGTAATCAGGATAATCTCGGTGAATAATTTAGCTATTATTCAAACTTCTACACAAAGTTCAATGCACTACACTAGCAAGTGACCTGTGAGTAGTGATTTTGTGTGGATTAAGTTTGGGGCTTAAACCATTGTGGGGTTCTGAAAGAAGTTGTGACCAAAGGGATGAGACAGTCCAACTTCATACTGAGAAACCTAGATCGGCTACATCAAGTGGTATCAAAGTGAATAGTCCAGTTACGGACCAAAACACTAAACTAGTTGCATCACTTAGTAACAAGCCATAGCGGGGGCCCTAGGAAAGGATCATAGCATCCATGTAGTGGTGAATAATTGCCAGACTGAGTACCAATCCACCATATTCAAGACAATGGGTAATATCGATGGTATGAGTTTTATTGTTTTGATAGATCCAAGAGCTATTGAATCATTTATTTCACATGATTATTTATCAAAAATTAGACATGATCTAGTTGCACAACATGATTATAGGCACGTAGAAATGGCTTGTAGGATGAAAAGGAGCATAGGAAAAATGGTAAGGGACTATGAGGTGGATCTAAGTTGATATAAGACTAAGTTTTTCTTATATTCTACAATCCTAAGATCATACGATGTTGCCATAGGAAGGAATGGTTGGAATAGCATGAAGCACTTTTAGACTCCAAATATAAGGTAGTGTATTTCATTGATGATGAGGGTCAAAGGAAATGCTTTATAGGGAAGAACCGAAGGGTGTCCCTCAGGTTCATCTTGTCGATACGGCTAATGAAATGTAGATGAAAGAGATCTCAGTTGTTCATGATTGTAGCATTGAATGATAGAAGTGACTTCAAGGAACTAGATAAATATATGGTCCTTGCTAAATTATGGGATGCACTCCAAGAAGAATTTCCTGGGATACCTCCCAAAAGGGAGATCAACTTCACGATAAATCCTCGAACTGACATGGATCCTACCACAAAGATGTAATATCATATGTCAACTCCCTAATTAGAGGAGTTGTATATTTAGTTAAATGATTTATTGTACTTGGGGTTCATATGATCTAGCGTATCTTCATGGGGAACACCTATATTTTTTGTTACAAAAATGACGAGTTTTGGAAATTGTGCACTAACTATCATTAGTTAAACAAGGTGACAAGCAAAAATTAATATCCCCAGTCAACGATACATGACTTGTTCAACCAAATGAATGGGGAAATTGTGTTTTCTAAGCTAGATTTGAGGTCAACATATCATCATTTAAGAATCAAACAAAAAGATATCCCAAAGACAACCTTTAAGAAAATATTTGGGCATTTTGAGTTTGCAATACTACCTTTTGGATTGACAAATTCCCTAGGTTTTTTCATGAGCCTAATGAATAGGATATTCCAAGGGTATTTAGATAATTTCATGCAGGTATTTATAGATGACATCTTGATCTACTCAAAGAATCAAAGGAGCATAGTTGAACACCTAAGACTAATTTTGCAGTGTCCTAGAGATAACCAACTATATGAGAAGTTGTTTAAGTGCTCATTTTACCAATCCAAGATCCATTATCTCTAGCATATTATCTTTGGGGAAGATATTGCAATGGATCCTGAAAATATCGAGACCATCATGGAATGGCCAACACCGACCAAAGTTCATGAAGTACGTAGTTTTATGAGCATGGATGAATATTATCACAAATATGTCAAAGGGTTTTTAAACATAGAAACTTACATTAATGAAATCCAAAGGAAGAATAAGAAGTTCACTTTGACTTAAAATAGTGAAGAGGTGTTCATGAAGTTAAAGAAATTGTTAACAACCGCACTAATCCTTAAAGCACTTGACATGGAGTAGAAATTGTTGGTCTACACCAATGCATCCAAGGAAGACCTTGGATGTGTATTAATGAAAAATGGAAAGATAATAGCATATGCATCAAGAAACTTTAGCATGACTTGTCGTCCTGAGACAAATGGATAGACAAAGAGGACTAACCAAATTAGTGAAGACATGTTATGGGTGTATGTGATGTACCAACTGAAAATATAAGAAGAGCTTTTACCATTGATGAAATTTGCCTACATTAACAGTTACTACAGTTCCATCAAGATGGCATCTTACTATAGGGAGGCCTTGCGAGACGCCTCTAAACTTAAGTAATATGAGAGATGGAAGATCAAATGACCATGATTAAAGCATGGTTAAAGGAAACTCAAGATTGACAAAATAGCTACCTGAATTCATGTTTAATTGATCGTAGTTATGAGATATGAGATCAAAGTTTTTAAGGGTAAAACCTCAAAAGAATTCCATAAAATTTGGAGAGGGAGAGAAGTTGTCTCCATTATCTGTGGGACCATTCAAAGTCATAGAGAGAAAAGGGCCAATATCTTAGACGATTGCATTATATGCATCATTAGCATGTATGCATGATGTGTTCAATGTATTTGTATTACATCACTACATTTTATATCTCTCGCATATTATTGACTTGATACACCTGCATCTCTCGAACAAGGAGATGATGATGGATGAGATGGTTCGCAAATTAATCCAGTGAACTCTAAAACCTAAGTGACAATCAGTGGACCAAGTGAAGGTCCAGTTAGAAAATTGCAGTCCCAATTCGACTACTTGAGAGAATGTTGACAAGATGTGTCGTCGTTTTCCTTTATTGTTTTGAGACTTCGAGAAATTTAAAAGGGGGTGTATGTAGTGTTGCTCTAGTTGACAAGATATTTACATTTTCTGGACTTTGAAACATCATATGACTCATTATTCTTTGAATACATCATTATGATGATATAAATATCTTAAGTATTTTGATGAGACATGTATTTCATAATATTTTGATGTTTTACATCCATCATGATGATGTTGATGACATTTATATATGATCATTTATGATGTTTAATAAATGATATTTATATCATTTTTATTAGCTTTTACTAACTATTTCCTAAGTGTGACAGGAAAAGATGATTGTGGACACAAGCCATACTATGACAATTCCAGTCATAATGTAATTTATGTTTATGTTCTAATATTTGATATTGATGCAAAAAGTGAGTATGCTTATATGGATTACATTAATGAATGTTCTCACAATTTTGCAGACACTTGTAAGTGTTGACAGATGACACACATGCAAGTAGTGTGGTTGTAGGTGAATGAGATTGAACATCTTTAGAGGAGTATGATCAGTGCCCTAGTCATATCTACTAGCACTCCAGTCGTGGCTCAAGATAAAGTATAAGGGATACTTATCCTTGGAGTTGCATGATGCCATAAAAACTGGACAATGGATATGGTCGCTCTTGAAGCACTACTCAGGGGGGCGCAACAAGGAAAACCTTAATCCTCAATCCCCACAAAACTATCAGCAAGGACAATGAAGTATAAAGGATAGTTATCCTTGGAGTTGCATGATGCCATAAGGGTTGGACCATCGATACGGCCACTCGCAAAGCATTATTCAGGGGCACGCATCAAGTGAAACCTTGATCCTCAATCAACACAAAACTATCAACAAGGACGACAAGGAAACCATTGAATTTCCGTTTTTCCAATATTTATTTCCCCTACTTGGATCTAAGTTTGAAAGACAACTTGTGACACCCTTGAACCATGAGATTCTTGAAAGGGACGAGTATTAGCACCCTTGGCATTAGATGGAGGATAAAAAAATCTATGACTCTCAATTAATTCTCAAGTCCTTAAAGATGGACATGTTAAGGATGATTAAAGAGAAAAACTTAGCACCCTTGGCACCAGATGGAGGATAGGGAAATCTATGATTCTAGTTAATTGTAAAGCCCTTAAAGATTGATATGTTATGGATGACTAAAGAGAAAAGCTTAAAAAGCTATTGAGTATCAAGGTAATGTAAAATTTAATTAGCGCTAACTTTGAAAAAAATAGTTTTGTATAAGTTAGTTAAGCATGTATGTGTGTGAGAATTATAATTATCATGTTTTTAAAAAAATAACTTAAATGGATTTAAGCTTATGTGAACAAAAATCTATATTGGAGGATTAAAAAAATCTATGACTCTCAATTAATTCTCAAGTCCTTAAAGATGGACATGTTAAGGATGATTAAAGAGAAAAACTTAGGACCTTTCGCACCAGATGGAGGATAGGGAAATCTATGATTCTAGTTAATTGTAAAGCCCTTAAAGATTGATATGTTATGGATGATTAAAGAGAAAAGCTTAAAAAGCTATTGAGTATCAAGGTAATCTAAAATTTAATTAGCGCTAACTTTGAAAAAAATAGTTTTGTATAAGTTAGGTAAGCATGTATGTGTGTGAGAATTATAATTATCATGTTTTTAAAAAAATAACTTAAATGGATTTAAGCTTATGTGAACAAAAATCTATATAGACGTGTGCAAAGAGTTGAATTATTTAAATATTTAAATAATTAATCAAGAGAACCTCACCAATGAAAAATAATATATTTTACAATGGAAAAATTTAAATAACTAAAACTAATTTGGAGTCATAGTAAATAACTATGAGTTAAACAAACTGCAAAAACTAATAAAGGGAAAAAGAACACAAAGAAACAAGTAAAAGAAAATAAGAACATGTAACTCATGAAAGATTCATTTTTTTAAATATAATAAAAATTGCATTAAAGCCAATTTGTGGATAAAACATATGCCTCAGTGAATAATCAAATTTACAAAAATAATTAATTAATTTTGCATAAAAAACAAGTCTCACATAATCCTCACTTAAAAGGCTCTATAAAAGAAAAACATTCTTATGTACAATGGATTCCTTTTAGCTCCCAAGTGCTTGATGGGTGTCAAAATGGCATTCCATGTATTCTTGTGAAAACTTATGATATTGTGATATTGTAATTATGAATTTGTGATCTTGGGTACTTGTTAAATAGTGTGGTGGATAGAAACTTGTCATAGCTTCCAAGGATTTTACTTATTTTCTCAAGGAATTTACTGGTTTTCTCAACGTTTTAGAAGACATCTACGAGACGAACAACAAGAGAAATAATTAATGTGCTTTCCGATTCTAAAGAACCCTGAGAATGATACAAATGCTCCAATTATGTACCCTACCCAAGCCAACAGTGTACTTCCAGAATCAAAGACGGTTTAAGGCTACAAATAATTGTTTTATGTTATACCATATGCCAAAACAAAGACTACATTTAACGCATCTTTCATTTGTAAAAGTTGTATATGGTCCCAAATAAATGTACAATGCATACAGAATATGTACATACTTTAAGCGCAAGCTAACTTTTAAATTGGGAAAAAAATGAAAGATAACGGAAAACACGTTCCTAAATCGAACCTTCCTAACAGGTGCAATAACAAACTATATCTTAGAATCTACAAAAACATGAGAATGATAAAAAAAGCCGCAATTTGCAATTCTGCAGTCTGCCCACGGACACTGGTCTTACATCAGATTATGAGACCATTAGTAAAAAAAATCAAGTATGACTAATAGTTCTCAACAGCAATGGACTTATTGTACTGACAGAAGCGAGATGCATTTTGAAGCCCAGTATGGATGAGATATGTAATGTCCATGTGAAAAAAATAAACTAAAATGGAAAAAAACTCAGAATCCATAATATCAAAAATTAAAAATGAAATTAAAAATTAAAACAAATAGTGCCAACATCTTTCAAGAACAAAGTAATCTCCTTGGTCTTTCTTTATCGCTCTCGTTCTCCTTGGTTTTTCTCTCCCTCTTGTTGCTCAATAGATCCAGAGATAAAATGGATCTACACTGGTATAATCAAAAGAGTGCTTAAGGTGCAAATATTGTTTAAGTTCTACTACACGCCAGAACAAACACGAAATTTAAAATATGTTTCACTTGTAAGGAAAGACCAGCTAGACACCAATGGGAGTTGCATATGGCTCCCAAATAAATGCACAATGCATACAGAATATGTACAACCTTGAAAAGCAAGCAACCTTTTAAATTGGGAAGAAATGAAAGATATAAGAAAGCATGTTGCTAAAGCAAGTCGTGTCATTTGACAAGGCACCTTCCTGTATTCCTGCTATCAATTGCAATTACACATGACCCATATGATTTTTTGAGAGACTAGGCACTCCATTACCAATGGCACTTCACAGCCCTCAAGCAGCAGTAGATACTTTCAGGCTTGAGCATTGTGCCACATTTTCTATCCAAAAGGAAACCACCAAATATATAGGAAGCTCGCAGGGCCAATTCCCCGCATCTATTGCTGGTATGTCTATTTCTCTGTTGAGTTTTTGATTTCTTGTTTCCCTTGTGCAAAAGGAAGGGTGAATATGTTGTTGCATCTGGCAATGGCTAACCTTGGAAAGAAAGGATAAGAATCAATATTCATAAAGCAAATAAATAGTACATTACATGACCAGAATACTGCCAACACGATTACAGATGAGTGAAGAAAAGCTTCACTGCATTCAACCCTATGCAGAACCAAACTCTGCAAACCATTTTTCATGGCGCTCTATATCAGCAGCAGAAACACTGCGTTGAACTTTGCTAAGGGCTTCTTCAAAATCACACATGGCAATGGGATCTTTTGCAATGTCATCCTTTGACATATTCTTTATCTCATCACGAGTCTTCCCTGCAATCTTTCGCCTCATCCCATTCATGGATGCATCCCGACAAACATTTGTTAAATCATCTCCGCTGTATCCCTCTGTGCGGCGAGCAACCTCATCAATGTCAACATCTGGTGCTACCTATTCATAAAAATTATATTCAAATAATTAGTACATTTTTCAATGGAAACTGACATAAGCAGTACTAATTAAAATAAGTTAATATCCATCAATTCCAATAAGAAAGCTCAAGATATTGTTAACGGGACAAAAATCCAAACATGTAATCAAAGCTGAAGAAGAATGAGCACGTGAGATTTCAAGAGCTTCAGCAACCAACTCAAGAGAAACCAAGTTTCCATGTATCAATTCTTAGATTCTTAGGAGTAGTAACATTTTGCTGACTAAAGTATAAAGCAAATAATAAGATATAGTCAGATAACAAAACAATATAATAACAATCATATTGTAGATAAAAATGTCTTTCAGATTGTCCTGAGGATGAACCACATTAGCTGGTTCGAAACGTTACCAAATCCCAATAATGTGATTAATCCGAAAGATATTTTTATCTACATTATGGATCACAAAAGCCTTGGATCGAACAACAATCATATTTTTTTATAACCATGAGAATTGATAACTCAATGGAGTGATCTAAGCTAGGCCTGTGATCAAACCTGCTGGCTGCCACTATAACCCAAGAGTATATCCAACAGCCTCCAAGCCAGATATACCAATAGGCCCCAGCATTTCGAATGGCATAGTGTGCTAAGAATAACAGAGAAAAATGGCACAAAATTAGGGGCTGGGGTGTCATTCAAAATGTTGACTTGTCCATGTAATAAGAAAATTCTTTTGAAAAATATGATATTTCACAAAGTGTTTGTCCAATAAATGTTTTATATAAGGTGACTGATAGTGTTCAACACATTCCTGCCAACAACTACAACGATAGAATCCAATCAAAAAAAATATATAGCAAGTATAATGTCGGTCCTATATTTAGAAACACTTTCAGATATAACTATCATAATGAAGCTTACCTTCGAAGGAAAACTACATCCAAATACTACTAAGCGAAAACAAAACTTGCAAAAAAACAAAAGTAGTATGTGCAATAGAACAGAAGGAAAACAAGACTTCGAGAAAATGACTACTAAAGGAAAACAAGACTCGCGACAAAAACAGAAGTAATATGCACAATGAAACAGAAGGAAGACAAGACTTTGAAAAAAGCGAAGTAATGTGTACAATGTGAAATTTCCTTAAATGCATCGACTGGAGTTTATTCTTCTAACTGATTAGCAGTTTACTTGTTTACGACAAATGACGAATAAATAACTAGTGCATTCTTCCCAATAAAAATACGCTGCAGAATATAAAATCAGGAACTGAGAAATAGATGCACACATAAAAATTAAAAAATGACACCGTTATTCTGGACTAAATGTCCACAGAAAAACCCCGAAGGGAAAACTGGTGCAGCAGATGAGGGTTTATTTTATTATGCAGCGATTTGAGAAATATTACAATCTGGATGCCCCACTGGCAATCCTCCGACAAATATACTAGCAAAATAATCTGGAGATAAAAGTCTCCTATGCTAATCAACTCAGCCTCCTCTAGCCTGTTCGAACCCCACACTAGCTACTTGCACTGCAGTCTGGAACTCACACTGTTGGCTATGGATAACTCGCACTGCCTGGAAACTGGCTCTAACTTAGCCGTCCTGACACATCCGTCACTGAAAACCACTCGCTCTACTTTCCGGAACTGGATCTGACCTTTAGCTACTGATTTGTGGCTCTTCCGGCATCTCGCACTAGGTTTTCTGGCAATTCGCATCACTTGTACGGCCTCCTCTGCAGATGTATTCGGCCTCCCTTTTCCTGCTTCTCTGGCACTGGAAAATCACTGGGAAACTCTTCGGAAACCTCTTCCCAAATTATCTGTTGCCTCCTCTCTCCAATGGTCTCCCTCTGGCTAAAAACTGCGCACTCACTAAATCTACGAACTGGGTAGCTCGTTCTGTCTCAATGCAACTGATGCTCAATGTGTCTCTCTCCATCCCTTTGAGTTGCTCTTATAATCTCTCGTTGAGTCTTCAACAACCATGACTAAATCTCCATGAATGGCTAGGATCACTTATACTTCATCAATAGCAGTGTCTAGAGCAATCTTGAACATCCTTAATTAATTATCTTTAATTTACCACTTTTCCTAAGACTTGAGAAATAATTTAATTATGGAAAATTAATTTAATTAAGGTATTTCTCAAGCTTATTTTGTGAAACCTTTCATGGGTTATGGAGATCTAATGTTCCTTAGCCTCTTACCATCATCTGAGACTAGAACACTTGTTCGATGCTACCATAAACTAAGATACAACAGAACAAAAGCCCAAAAACATTGATGAAGGGGGATAGCCAAACCTCATTTATGATTTCCAGGATGTTTTCCCAAAGATTCTATACATTGAAAGTAATCTTAATCAACAAGGTGAACAAATTTCCTAGCCAAAGTCCAAGTTCCTAATATTGAGGTAGAGCTTGAGACATTGGATGTGAAGGATTGTCAGACGTTGATTCTAGTGAAACACTATGAAGAAATCAACTACTTCATTCTCAGTTCACTTTTTCTTCTAAAACAGAGTATTTCAGATGTTAAGTTCCATGACATGAGGACATGGAACACTGAGGACACAAAAATATGAGTATCTGACACATGACACGACGAGCCCTGAAAATATGACATGAAGGACACATTATATATTATATATTAAAAAATATATAACAAATTAATGAATTACTTATATAGTATGAAATATATAAAGCATTTACATTATGATGATACAAATTCATTCATCCAACTAATGCATATAACCAAAATAGCACTTCGCGCAATCCATCTCTAAACCAAAAATACATGAAGAAAGAGACCCTAAATAGCCTACATAGTCCAAAAAAAACATACCGCAAATAATAACTAGTACTAAATATCATTGAGATCATTGCCTATATTGGGATCCTCGTCATCAATATCACCCTCTAAACATTAAAACAAGGTAGAAAAAGCTTAACATCTCAAATCGAAATTATGTTTGAGTGATGGGTACATTTTTACTAGGGTCGTTGAGGTTCATAGAGGGCTTGGTCCCTTTAATTAAATGATAGTTCCATACCTTCATACACGATAGACTCCAAGAAATGTTGCAATCCCCCATTCCTAAAATCCTAAAAAGTATTAAGTTTGCTAGATTTTGAGTGGGATCTAAAATTATAATTTCTCCATATGAAATCCAATGAGATCGGAACCACTCTCAAACATCCTGAGTCAATTATGGTAATGTTAAAAATTTAAGTAACTTCACATTACCATTAATTGCATAGCATCAATAAGGCCTGGAAAAATCCACTTCCCAACACTGGGAATCCCTTCTTGTTGAGAAATCTAGGGCATCAAGATTAAGTGATTTCTCTTCGTTAGATAATTGCTTGTAAATGTTTTTTACTTTCTTAGATTAGGGTCTTCTTTTACTTATGTTATTATAGTGTTCTTCTTCATCAAACCAATGCATAAACCATAAAGAGACAAGAGACTTCAATTGACGAATACCAAGACCAAGACCCTTGACCTATTTCCACTCCAAGACCAAGACACAAAGCCTTCTTGATGAGATTCTTCTTGCTTGCGTCAACAATAGTCAAACCTCTGCTTCTCCCTCCTTCTCGGCTACCCTGCAAAATTCGGCTTCTTTTTTCTCTACTTCAAACCTGCACCCTATTTCGGCCTCCTTGGAAACCCTAGTTATAGCACATGTGAGAGATATATGGTGATTCAACCCTTTAATCTCCTTTGCTTGGACTGAAAAGCTTTCTTCTCCAACTCAGCTTGATGACTTTCTTAAATACTTCTTGATTCAACTTCTAGCATGATAAGGAATACGTCGACCCTTTTCTACAGCAGTGACACTCCTTATCTTCGCACATGTGAGTGGAGATCAACCCTAAAACAATCCCAAAGAATCTCGCTCTTCCTTCCTTTCTTTTTTTGTCTATAAGACTCATTTTCAAGTGTTTCTCGCACTCCTAAATTGCAGACTTGCTTGACTGAAAATATCTACCTCAAATGAAAGACGAGTTGCCTTATTTATAGTATAGGCCGACTTGAGTGAGGGTGAGCCAACGTGTCCTTTGGTGAAGATCTTTTATTCCATCTTGTAGCCGACTTCAGGGAGATACTTTTGTTTCCTCTTGGAGGGATTTCTTACACATTTAATGACTCATACAAAAATATAACATGCCCAATAAGGGTCTTCCACACATGACATTGACTCAATAGACTTTCATGACTTGATGACAAAACCTAAAGGCTCACAATGGGAACCATTACTAAAAATCATTTTCATTGCTCATGAAACCCATGAGACAAGCATTACAATAATCATTTTATTTTCTTCTTTACATCAATTACATTAAATCATATTTACGCATGTCATTATGAAGACCGAACCTAGTTACACTTTTCAACGCTCCCTCTTAACTAGGGAGGTATTCATAATGGTACTTGGTTATTCTCAATCTGATGAATTCTCATAAGAAGAGTCAGATTGGTAACCCATCTGTTTAGCATCATATCAACCAACATTGTCACATAGAAAGGCCTTGACTAACAACTCTATCTCTCCACAAGATCAGAGCACAATGTTGGCGAGACCAATGATGTATAGACACCCTCATCATTTTCTCTCTCTGAACATACTCTACCCGGGTTCTCAAAGTGTGTTCCACCAAGACTATTCTTATCTTGGATTCTCAATTCTCAAAGAATATCGGTCTTCTACGACTACTCTTATCTTGGATGCCCTAACGCATTCTCAAAGAGCATCGGATGTCATATGTTTACCCAATCCTCCATTCTATCTTCCCAGGTGAAGACAAGAATGATATGTCTATCTCTCCCTCTCAAATTAGGGAAGACATACCCATTCCGATGAAGGAATGTACCCATTCCTATAAAGGAATGTACCCAAGATCCCTCTTTAAATAGGGACTCGACCAAGCTCCCTCGTGATCAGGGACTTTCTTTCAGCAGCTCATCAGGGTGTAGATCATGGGGCAACCAGCTGCTTGTAGAACTCCTTCCTTCGATGTCATGAATTTCTTCTTTGTCATGGAGTCTACATTCATTCGGACTTCTTTGTAGGGCACATAACATCCATCACTTTCATCTGTGAGCCATGCCATCCTTCCTTTCATCGAAAAGTGATCCATCAATCCATATTTGGCCTTCCTTCATGCCATATTTCCGTAAGGATATTCCATCCTGCTACATGGTTATCAGTGGTGGAAGACATCCACAACTTCTTCCCGTGGCAGCCCTGCATAAGCCCATCCAGATATTATTCAAGAATAAGAAATGAACATTAAATCAAAATTACCTATGTGATGGTCTTTCATCATGACATCTTCTAGTTTGCATCAGCATCCTGTATACATATTGACACATCTCCAAAAGATATTCATTGTCAAGGGTCTCCTTATTTTTCAGACTTCCATTAGAGTCTTCCCATCTTTTCTGGAGATATCATAGTCAAACCTTTTTAGTTCTCAGATGTTGATTTCCTTTTCCATAGTTGCATACTTCACGATCTCTTCCTTTCTTTCTTCACACATTCCTTTTTAGGAACCTTCGATCATAGCTCCTCCAATTATTGTCAACCACCTTATATTTCATATGAGGACACATTATGTTGACTTCATCTAGTCAATGTGTGACCCATGCCTTCTTGCATCCTTTCACTGGAGGAGATCTTCTTCACTTGATCCTGCTTTCAAAGTAGAGCATTCATCCATGTTGTCTACAACCATATGGCATGACTCCAAATTATCAAATAAAAGCATACATACCTCATTCTTTTTTTAGGTCATCTTTCTTTAGCAGCTTCCATGATTGAAAGAAATTCAATCCCTTGACCTGCTTATTGACATCATAGCATCTTCTCATAAATTCCTCCAAGTAGGAATTCTTGATGAAACACTTGCTTCCCTTTTTCTTAGTGAACCTTCCAATGAAAATTCCATTAGAGGATTTTTCTTTAACATGACAATTTCTTGTGATTTCTTATTATTTCTTTTTTTATTATTAAGATCTTATCATCAAGTCAATTGCCACAACTATGAAGATCGCAAAGACAAGAACACAAGACACAGGCACTTAGCTAAGGCAAAACCCCTCTTCGAGGGGAAAAACCCAAAAATTGTTCTTCTCTTCTTTAGAACCAAATCAAATGAGATAACCTAGACCCTTTGACCAAGACATAGACTACCTCCAATCCACCAAGTCGGCCTCCCATGTAAACAAGTCAAACATCAGTCAAATCCTTCCAAAAGTCAACATAAATGAGCTCTTCAAAATGAGTCAACAAGGGTCTTGACCCTCTCTGCAATCCTGAAGGTCGGCCTGCAACTTCGACCCTGCAATTTCGTTGTTCAATTACAGATTGCTTCACATGTGTGGTAGAATAAGAAGATATTTTTGGTCCCTTCCTCACTTGGATTCCTTCCTTTTTGCAATGGTAAGAGCTTCTCTATTAGACTCTTCACATTATTCTTTTCACTTGAAAAACTGCAGATCGAATCTCTTGAATGGATCATCTCCCAATAGGTCAAACACATGGCTATTTATAGTGGATTGACGCTCCTTTATGGAGCCAACATGAGGAGAAGGGCAGGCCGAATTGGTGGAGGAGGTATAGATGACCAAAATACATAAAAATTATTTTATTTCTTTGACACAGAGCCCAAGAAGGGTCTAGAATATAATGACAAGTATAATGACTTATGACTCAACCCTAGAAGCCTTCAGTGTAGGCTTGACGTAGAAACAAAAATACATACAGCATGAAACCCATGCTCATAAAAATAAATTTTCTTTTATAATAATTTCTATTTTCTTTCTTTTGATAAATACATTACATCATGACTCAAGTACAATTATGGAGACCAATACTAGTTACATTTCTCAACATACCCAAGAATGAGGGAGCCCTAGTAAGCAATCTAGAGAGGGATCATAGGGTGAATCCTAGATCGAGAAGACCTATTATTTCTAAAAATCAAGGCCAAGAGGGAAGAAACTCTGAATAGAATATTGGTTACACGATGGACCCTAGAGTGGAGAACTTTGTGCAAAAAGAGTTTGTCATTCACTCTATTCCCTACTAGAACTAATAAATTTACCAGTTTGTTGAAGTCTATCTTATCTATATCTTCTTGTTGCTCAAAAGAACTTCAATCCTACCACATAATTCAAAGGAGCTAAAAGACATGAAAATCTCTAGTACTCAACAAGACAGGAGGCTCAACATACTCAACAATCTAAAAACAATGCAAAAAAAAACATTTGTGTATGAAAAAACATTGATGAGTATTGTAAGTACTGACTTTGAACACTTCGCATACTCAACTCCAAGAGTATCCACTAACACTAGAAGACTCAGGAGAAATCATTAATACTCTTGTGACTTGTATACTCAATCAACAAGAATCAAAGAATACTAAGTCAAACACTCATCCTTCAGCCACACTCACCATACTTGATATTAATTGAAATCATATCCACAAGTATTTGAAGTTTGAACAAATCCTACCAAACTTTGCAGGCCAAAAGACTGAAGAGTTTTGACTTGTCTAGGGAAAATCTCAATGAATACAAAAATATACAAAAGGTACAACAATTTCTAGGCATTTATAGACAGGTATAGTTCTAGCCATTTATCAACAATTGGTGAGTCATACTCTAGTCAACCCTGGTTTGCTTCGCAAGCAATCACAATTCAATCTCATTTGACCCAAGTTAAACTTTATCAATGTAAGCACAAATCACCCTTGAATAATTTTGAATCATATTGGCGAATATAGTACCATAAATCAGAACAATGTTTCTTTCACAGAATATTACTCTTGAAGTTTGCTCCAACTAGTCTTCCATTCAAAGATCCCCCCCACTCACCATAGATGTTAAGAGTGACCAACCTCCTTGATCTATAACTCCTCCCAAGATTGGACAGAGGCTCCCTCGAACCTAAATATTCTCATGACAACATCATTAGGCATCACATGAATCACTTCATTGAGATTGATATGACTTGGTTAAGGAGGTTTATTTTCTCTCTCATCATTCATCCTTTGCTTCTAGTTCAAACATGCCTTGACATCCTTTATATTGTCATGGTTTTGTTTCTACACCTATTTGTACTTCTTTTATCTATCTATGTACTTGACTCTTTTTTGCATTTGTTAGAGTAGCAAAAGAAAGTGCCTTCACAATCTTGATGTGTACCTACATTGGATGTGATTTTCAATCTCGTCGACCTACTTATTTTCATCATTCATTAGACATTGATAAAATTATCTCATCTTATTTCATTACTTGTTAAAGCATTAATGATATAGATTGATGCTTGTCTTTGTTTTCCTGGATTACACTCTAAATTGGACTATTTGGGATTTGTTTCTTCACTATCAAACGTTTTGATGCTTCAACATTCCTTTCATACTTTCCTCTCATTTAATTAACTCACTGTGAATCAATAATGCAAAGTATTCAAACTTCACTTGTATAGATGAGGTAGTATAGGTTCGATTGTGCTTAAATAATGGAATGTGGATTTATAATAATATTATCCTTCCATCTATAGTCACACTCTCTTAGTAGATTAGCTTCTACTCGTTCGAATTGGGCTTAACTAACCTTGCATGAGCCTTCCTCTTTGTAAATTCGATCATATTTAAACTAAACTGGAAGGATCACTCCATTTCAATCGCTCCAATTGAGTTTAAGAATGCTTGAATTAAGTGTGCATAAGATTTTTTGTAAACGTTATCTGTGTTGTACAACTCTTTGGTCACAATAGCATATTTAATTTCATATCCTACTTCTTGTTATCCAGATTCTAACTTTATAACTACTAGATGGTTAACGTTATCTATTTCAACTTCACACCCTAATCTACTTCATGCTATATGAATTTTAACTTTGTAAGTTCTAAATGGTTAGTTGTTGATTACAAACTCTTAAGATTTGCATGGTTGATGCTCTAATATACTATGAATCACATTTTTTATTTCTTAATAATGTAATATTTATCTGCTTGTATCACTCAAATCTATGTTTTATACAACTACTTCAGAATTGTGGACCTTTGTTTAAGACATTTACATAATAAATTGTAAGATCATATATTAATACACATGTGTATGAAATGCTCCTAAGATTTGGCTATAAGGATCGAGTTTTGTGAAGGGTTACTCTAGTTACCCAAGGCCCTTCAACTACATCTTTTTACTCTAGTTACCCTACGCCCTCCACCCACATCTTATCTCTCCAACACTCTACTCTAGCTCTCATGCTCGAAGTTTTCAAGTCAACATGAGAATTCTCGTGATTGTTCGACGAAAGTATCCTCTAGCACATAACCCAACTAATGCCAAGACCCTAGCGTAACTATCACGATTCGATGATTGGTTCGATACAATTGATCAGCGATGGCTTCGATGCAATAGGTCTAGCTTCCAAAGAGCCAACTCGTTGGCAGTTTCTCTATCTCAATTCACAATGACCCCAACCTTTGCTCCATACACGCGATACAGCTTTGTCCACAGCCAACTCCAAGCCCCAACTCCATGTGTGTCCATCTCTGTAACCCGAATTGTGTTCTCTTTCTTAGTTCAGCTCTCTTCTCACCCTTGGCCCATGCTCCATTACTTTGGCTCGATACCCACAACTCCTTCCAACCCTCCCTCTCCCCCCACGCTTCTCTACATCACACCACTCCTCACCATTTTCATGCTCCCTCTCCTCTCAAAACACTCGTCCCCCACTTCCATCAAAACTAATGTCACATGGTTCGGTTTCGAATTCATGTTCAACAACGACGAAGTTCAATTCAAATTCGAATTAAACAATAAAATTCAAATAAGGTTATACAAAATCATAGTCAATTATACATAATTTTTATTAATTTTTAGTTTATATTATGTATAATTATATATTATATTAATAATTTAATTTCAGCCCTGAGGGTCAGCTCAACTGATTGAGTCCCTGTCGTCAAAGCACCTTTGCTATTGAGAGGTCACAGGTTCAATTCTCGACACTGTTGGGGTCAGGTTCCATGGTTGAGCCGACAAGAAGTGATCCCTTCAAGTAGATCTACCTAGTACAAATATTCTGTGGACATAGCGATCACAGATCTCCGTGGTCTGTGAACCACATAGAAAAAATTAATAATTTATTTTTTTAATAAATATATTATATTAATTTATAATATACAATATATATTATTTTAATAAAATTTATAATAACATGAGATGTGAGTGTAGTAGATTATGCCTTTTCCAATCAAGCTCTTCTCCCTTTTATCCACCATTTCTCAGTAACTCCCATCACCTTACCTCACCATGTTCTTTTATCTTTCTTTGTTCAGGTCAAACCACCCTCATCAACACATCATCACTCCAAGCCACATGAAAGGCGAGTCACAAGAATAGGGCATCATGTAATCATCTAGGGAAGTGTACCATCCCCTCTAGAGGGGTCTCAAGTCATCATCATCATCAAATCAGCTCAACAACAAGGCAACATCCATCGAGAAGGTACAATGACAACCTCAAGGTGTTTTGTTGTCTTTGGAGTACATCATCTCTTTAGTGGTCTAAATGAGCAATATTTTAGGCTTTGGAAGGATGGGAGAAAGTCGTCATCAATGTTGGATACATCCCAATGTCAACGCTCCTCAAAAGGTGTTCAACATCCTAGCTATGGTGGCTAGAATGGTGATCAAATGGGATTGGATGTCTTCTTTAAAGTGCTAGAGAAGTCTCATACAACCCATCAGAGTTGTACCTAGGAGTAAGCATCTAAAACATACACTGAAAATCAAGTGAGATAGTCATCATAGGTAAAATAAGCATAAGAGTATCATCGTGAGCCACATCTAATGCAAAAGGCACCAAAGTACTTCACATAAGTAACATCTTCGAATGTCTTCCTAGCTTTTGATTTATAAACAAATTACCATACTTGGATATGGGAGGGTTATTCAAAGGACCTATCAGATGCTTCCAACACTAAGGGGAGGAAAAGTTCCAAGGCCAACCAATTAATTAGTAGGTTCAAGTGGTTAGTGACATACCAGGCATTTACTTCATGGAGGATGCCACGGCCTTTGTAACAGGCTCCAGCTATGAAATTCCATCATTCTTGAGCATTATAACGTGAAGAGGGAACAATCGTGGGATCTAAATAATACCTTTCCTTGGCCTATTTTTATCAACCCTCTTATGACCTTTTTCTGCATTGTTTTTTTTTTCTTGCATAGCTTGGGTTATAAGCTTCCATTTATGCATCATTTCACCCCTTAAAGATGAAGTGATTTGTCGTTCAACAAGTTTGCAATATTCAAAGCTCTTTTCATTTTGATTGCTCGTGCATTAGTCAAGAACTACATGATGGCTAATGAGGGAGGTAGAGGTTAGGCTAGGCCTTTGTCCACACACTTTATTATATCCCAGCCAATGTTTTGCATGTTATCATCATGGCTCGTGCTCTTTCCTTTCTTTTTGCTCCATCAACCTCTTAGGGAAAAGTTTCTAGGCCCCTATCGAAGTATGAGGAAGATAGGGAACCAATACTAGTGACAAATAATAAACCCGAAGATGGGTCATAGATACAAGGGAGAGATGGAAATTGTTAAGTTATGGATTGTTGTGGACAAGAAACATCAATTGGTGCCTCTTATTTGTGCCCCTTCCAAATACTGGCAAAAAAGGCCTAAAGGAAGGTCACACTAGACTAGGGGTAAGGGATAACTACCAAAGTGAAACATCAAAACAAAGATACAATCACAAGCAGTCTATCATCAAATTCAACCCATGATCCATACTAGAATGCCCATAAACATTCAATGAAATCACTTGATTACAAAAATGATTTGTGTACCTTATAATAGATAACCCATAGTCATCTAATGAGCAAGTTAGATGAAATGAAGCATTGACCAGAGAATGAATGGAGTTCCTTTTGAGGTTAGTTATCTATGGATCATCATAGGGCTACTGACTGGCATGTTGAACACATGGGAGAAAATTTATCTTCGAGGGGTTTCCCACTAGGGTGGGCAACATTTGGCTCCAACTTGGGGACATGTGCTCACCGTAGATCACATGATATATGTGCTCAATCAAAGAATGCATGAGAATCTCATGAATCCCTAGTGCTCACAAACCCATTACCTATATCATTTTAAAGAAACTATTAATAAAAAAAGGGGTAAGGTGCTCTAATTGCCACCCGATGAAATGGGAAGTCAAATTTTAACCAAGTACAAAATAAAATCAACATGAATCAAAAAAATGGCTGCAAAATGAGCAATGTAAGACACAAATTCCTATTCCTACCTCCTCTAACATGTTATAAGCAAGGGTTAGGTATAGTAATATAACATGTTGTCGCTCAAATTGTACAGGCATTGGGACAACGACTTAGGTCAGGGGACGTCACCTTGATCCCCGACCTCTCCATTCTAGTTGTCTCTCATCAACAGGCTATCGGGGGTAGACCCTATGGAAATGAAATGATGAAAGACAAGTTGGGAACCAACTAGTCCGGGAGACACAGTTGAGTGGCCTAGCACTTGGTTAAATCCGGAAATATTTTTAATAATTGGATTGAATTTATATATTTCAGACCAATGCCTTATGGAGTCAATGTTCTTGCTTTATAAATTTGAAACCAAGTATCGAATGGACAATTGTTGCTTTTATGTGTTACTATCCTATATGGAATGCAATTCCTAAGACTTACGTGAAATGCAAAGATCTTGGTTAATTTTAATTAAATGTCTAATCTAAGTATGACCTTTCATCTTTATCTATAGAGTTTAAACTCTATAGTAAGTGGCAGTGTGAAGTCAAGGTGAAGCACACGAAGGTGTGATTAACGATCCCTCTCCTTGAAATCTAACATACCCAGATGCCTCCGATGCTATTGAGACTGTGGCTTTGACAACTGCAAGGTCACCGTTTTAAATAATAGAAAAGCTAGACTTCTCAAGCAAAGATGAAAAGGTGTACATATCTCTCTATCAACCAAGCTTATGCTTGGAGGTAAGTTTTAAGATGCAATACTAGCTTAGGATGATATGCAAGGTGAAATTAGTGAATGATTCTTAAGGTGAAATTGTTTTACAGTAAGTACTTTAGTCATGATCGATCTTCAATTACGACAATGGGTACTTAGTAATTAAGAGAATCTTTGACCTCAAGATTGTGTCAAATTATTCAGTACCAACAAGATACAAGATATGTTAATATGCCAAGGATTCACAATAACCATAAACCAATGGTGGCAAAGGAGAACGAGATTACTTATCCACTTTGTAATTAGCCAATGATTTTCAATACAAGATTAGCAACCTTCCTTAGACATTGGATGTTCAACACAATAATGTCGATATTACTTAACACCAATATCAAGAGATGCCCAATTAGATTAGAAGCCTTCAAAGATATATCAATATTGTTTAATGCCAATTTAATTAAATTAACAAGTCTTCTACTCAGGAACACTTAGATCTCTTATTGCCAATGCAGAGATTTGATAACCCACTCCGGTTTTCAATTTCTCCTTATTTCTCCCATAAAGTTAAATGCCCATTCCCATAACCATGGACATTCAACAAGCTGGAAAAATAAATATTTTCTGAAAACACAAATTCTGGAAATTTCACAGTGCTGAAAATGTAGAAATAAAAACTCAGAAAATATATCAGCCACACACAGAAATTTGACACGCTGATTTTTTGTCAATATGACCCTGGAAAAATCCCCTACAACTCTTGGGGAAAACCAGTTCGAAATATTCTCTTTATTTCTGAATATGCTTTTACAGTGAACATAAAAACACAGTAAAAATTACAGCAACTTCATAAATGTACTTATCTCGAAAATCGTGCACAAAGTCCGCCTCGATTTTCAAGCCAATGCAAAACATAAATTTACAAAGAAATGTACAGCATTAAATGTTGTACGGATAACATAGAAAACTATGTTAGAACAGCTATATGACCTCCTTGAAAACTGTGTTGTATGGCTGCCTCAAAACTATTGTACAGCTACCTCGTTTTCCGTGCTATATGGCTACCTCAAAACTGTTGTACGGCTGCCTTGGTTTCTGTGCCTGCCTCTATTGTACGGACCTCGAAAACAATGCCTCCTTGCTGTTGTACGAACTTCAAAAAACATGCCAATATGGCAGCAATAAATGTTGTTCTCCCTTCCTCGATTTTCGTGCCCACTTGCCTTGAAAACCGTGCTCTTGCTTTGTTGTACGGATTTGTTGAATCTCCTTGCTGCTGTCCTCTTTCTTCTCACTGCTCGGAAATGTCTCCTTTGCTTTCTCTCCTCTCTCAATCTGCTCATGAAAGACTGAATGATCTTTTCCCTCTTTTCCTCCTTTAACCTAACCCTAAATGACTTTTGGGGAATCCCTAAATCCAATGGCTGAGATTAAATGTGCATTTAAATCTCACTTTCTATTTTTTAATTCACCCCACTTTAATAAAGACCCTCTTAGTCATTTATTTCCAAAGTCACTTTTCACTTTCTAATTTCACATTGACTTTATTAAAGTCACTTTAAATTAGACTTAGTAACTTTATCACTTAAAGTCACTTTTAAATTAGATTTGACTTTATAACTTATAAAGTCACTCTAGGAGAAAAAGTGAAATACATTTGGACACTTTTCCCTAGGCCAAAGACCAAAGCCTTAGGGAACCACATGTCCTCCGATAACCAAATTTCAACACTCCCTCTTACCAAGGAAGGTGTTCCTCACCACACCCATCTTGTCTCTGAAGTAGACATGCTTGCCCGGTGGTAACGCTTTGGTGAATATATCTGCAACCTGCTCATCAGTGGGAATATACTCAAGCTTCACATCTCCCTTATGAACATTGTCTCTGATGAAATGATATCTGATCCTAATATGCTTTGGCCTGTCATGAAATATTGGATTCTCCGTGAGTTTAATGCAACTCTGATTATCACAGTAAATCACTAAAGGTCTCAATGGCTAACCAAATAAGCCAAACAACATCTTGCGAAGCCATATGGCCTCACAACTAGCTAGACTGGCTTCCATGTACTCTGCTTCCGCTAAACTCAATGCTACTGACTGTTGCTTTCAGCTGAACCATGACACCACTGCCGAACTCAACCCAAAAGAGCACCCTGAAGTGCTCTTCCTATCAGAAGCACAACCTGCCCAATCAAAATCAGTGTAACCTGCCAATCTCACTCCATCTCCCTGCTTATAATCCAGACCATACTCCACTGTCCCCTGCAAGTACCGCAAAATGTGTTTTGCAGCAACCCAGTGCACTCTCCTAGGCTCACACATGAACTGGCTCATCGTGTTGACTGCAAAACATATATCTCGTCTAGTGTCGACCAAATACATCAAGGAACCAATCAGTTGTCTATACAATGTGGAATCCACCAACTCGGAATCTGAAACGTGAAGCTTCTTCCAGTTGGTGATCATAGGTGTCGACATGGGTCTACAATCCTCCATGTGGAATCTACCAAGGATGTCCACTATATACTTCCCCTGTCCCAGGAAGAAATGCCCCTCCACCTGCTACACCTCTAAACCCAAAAAGTAATGCATCAAGCCAATGTCCTTCATCTCGAACTCCGACGCAAGATCTCTCTTGCAGCCCTCTATGAGTCTCTTTGCACCCGTAATGACCAAGTCATCCACATACAGCACCAGAATGAGATGCTCCTCACCTATCACAATAAAGTATAGGTTCAGATCTGCATCACTCTTTGTGAAACCCATCTCCTGCAAGTACGTATCAATCCTGGAATACCAAGCTCTAGGAGCTTGCTTCAGGCCATAAAGGGCCTTCTTCAGTCTACATACATGGGACTCCTTCCCATGTGCCTCAAAGCCCTGTGGTTGCTCAATGTACACCTCCTCCTGTATGAAGCCATTGAGAAATGTAGTGTTCACATCCATCTGGTGGATCTTCCAACCCATCTCTGCTGTTATCGATATAATGGAGCGAATGGAAGTATATCGAGCCACGGGAACAAAGGTCTCCTCATAATCAACTCCCTCTACCTGGGAGAACCCTCTAGCCACAAACCTTGCCTTGAATTTCTCAATGCTGACATCTGCAGTGTGCTTTACCTTGTAAAGCCATCTGGAAGTAACCACAGATTTGCCCTCAAGCCTCGGCACCACCTCCCAAACATCATTCTTCAGGATAGAAGAATACTCCTCCTGCATGGCCTCTCTCCAAACCTGCTGGCTAGCTGCCTCCTCATAGCTAGAAGGCTCAGAGTCAACAATGTTGGTAACCATTTCCATATAGCTACAGAACCTCTCAGGTGGTCTGCTCTCTCTGACCGGTCTCTTCGGCCCAACAACAGATGTGCCCTCTCTCAAGGTATCATGAAGCCACTTGTGCTTCCTCTTCCCTGAGCACACTTCTCCCACCAAAGAATGAAAATCCTCATCCTCATCAGGAGCCTAAACTCCTAAACGTCTGTCTATTGTCCTCCTGCCTGAACCTGAACCTGTAGATGCTGAAGTACCGTGTGAGCTGTCCATCAGTGGACTACCTAGTGAACTGCTCTGCAGACTGCCCAAAGCACCACCCCTCTGACTCTGCGAGCCACTACTCACTGATGGACCTGACATCGTAATCAATGTACCTCATGATCCCTGCCCACTAGATCCCTGTGACTGATTCAGCTGCTCCTGAGGGTTTGGCTAATCTAGATACTCTAACTCCCGTGACCTCTTGAAAGCCCTGTCTTCCTCCAACTTTACAACAACTCTCCTCTGTGCAGGAATATAAATCCGAAAGGCTTTCGAGGTCTCACTGTGGCCCACCAAGATACCCTTCTCTGCGGTGGGCTCTAGCTTGGTCCTCCTCTCCTTGGGTACGTAGGAGTATGCAATATCAGGCTTCTTCCCAGAAAAAGCCTCCTCCGGAGTCACATGCCCCAAGGCACGATGCAGACTCCTGTTCTGCAAATACACAGCAGTGTTGCAGGCCTCTGCCCACAAAAACAATGGTAACCCCTGATCATGTAGCATGGCTTTGGCAGCCCCAACAATGGATCTGTTCTTCCTCTCTGCAACCTCGTTCTGCTGGGGTTGTAAGGAACTGTGAACTCCCTCCTGATGCCTACCTCCACACAATAATCAACAAACTCGCCAAGGGTGTACTCCCCTCCATTGTCCGACCTGACGGACTTGATCTTCTGACCTGTCTGAGTCTCCACAAGAGCTCTGCACTCCTGAAATCGCTTGAAGACCTCACTCTTGGTCTTCAAGAAATAAATACAGGTCCTCCTGGAGTGATCATCAATGAATAAAACATAGTACTTGTATCCACTCAAGGAAACATGAGACATCCGACCGCTCACATCGGTATGAATCAAATCAAGTATCCCAGTCGATCTGTTGTCACTGTTGGGAAAAGGGGATTTGGCAAACTTGCCCATAGCACATCCTCTACATGTATCTAGGTGATCAAAGCTGAAATCTGGCACACCTGTAGTGATCTCCCGCAATGTCCTCAAGGCTCCATGATACATGTGCCCCATCCTGCGGTGCCAAATCTCGCACAGTTCTGAACTGCTAGCTCTGCGGTCGGTACTACTGCTCAATGCCAAAAGAGGCTGAAATGCAAACTTGTACACCTTTGCATGGCATACACCAATCACTCTAGCTGAATCAGCTGGAGCGCCCCTGGGATATATAAGCACCCGTCCTCTCCTAGACAATACCTCATACCCTCTGTCCTCCAATGCTGAGATGGATATAAGGTCTTCTTCATCCCTGGCACATATAGAACATCTGACACTTTCAAGGGATGTTTGGGTTCCCTATCAAATGTCAATGTCCCCACACCGACTGCTCTAATAATGTTGTCGTCTCCGAGTACTACCTCTATATCAGTGCCTCTCTGTGAAAGCTCTGAGAAGTACTCACGGACTCCTGTCATATGATGTGACGCCCCACTGTCAACATACCAAATACCTGAAGATGCTCCGCTAGTGGAGGGAAATGCATACTCCCACTCAACCTCTGTGGCAGGTGATCCCGCACTAGTGGACTCACACGCAATGAACCCAAACTCTCGGTCAAAGCTCTCCGAAAAGTCCTCTATCTCTGCTAACGTTGCCATGGTCTTGTTCTTCCCCTTCTTCTTCGGACACACAACTACATAGTGTCCCATCCTCTGACAATTACAACACTTCACCTTGGAATAGTCCTTATCCTTGTTCACCTGCTTACCTTTACCTTTGCCTTTGCCCCCACCACCACTTGTGGAAGCTTGCTTCTTTCCCTTGCCCTTCTTACCCTTTGCTAAAAATGCTACATCCTCATCCTCCTCAACTGGTTTGGCTACCCCAAGCTTGTTCTTTCTGATTTCATTATGTATGCAATCATCCCACAACCTCTCCCAAGAAGGAAGGGTTTCACGTGCAACAATCCCATCAGCAAAGCTCAGCCATGAACTGGGAAGGCCATTCACTGCAATCCGCACCAACTTAGTAGGTGGAATGACCTCTCCAACTGCTGCCAACTCATCTCTCACATTAGTGATCTTTGTGAGGTATGTAGTAGCACTATCAGTCTTTGCTATCTTAATGCCCTTCAGCTTCTCCCTTAGGACTATTTTTCTGTTCTCATTGGTACTCTGGTAGAGATTGGTCAAGGCTATCCACATCTCATGAGCAAGTCTCTTTCCTCTCACATGAGGAATGCAGTGGTCTTTAACACCATCTATAATGAGTCTCTTACCCTTGTTATTCTTCTTGTTAAAATCTACCAACTGAACAGCATCAGTAGGGACATTCACAGGGTGTTGTTAGGTATTCACCATTATACCTCAGACTTCTGCCTCCTCAAAGATGCTCTGCATTCTTTCCTTCTATATACTGTAGTTGTTATGCCCATCCAACCTATCCTCCACCCTCAAGCCCAAAGACATGCTTGTTGTCCTAATAAACTGAAAATGACACTGCTATGGTAAAGGTTCAGATTTTTGTGTCTAAAACCAGCTTGCTGTAATTTTTCTCTTTGTTGTCCCAACCTACACTTTTCAGCAAACTAGCTCCAATACCATGTAGAAATTTGATAACCCACTCCGGTTTTCAGTTTCTCCTTATTTCTCCCATAAAGTTAAATGCCCATTCCCATAACCATATATTCAACAAGCTGGAAAAATAAATATTTTCTGAAAACACAAATTCTGGAAATTTCACAATGCTGAAAATGCAGAAATAAAAACTCTGAAAATATATCAGCCATACACAGAAATTTGACACACTGATTTTTGGTCAATATGACCCTGGAAAAACCCCCTACAACTCTTGGGGAAAACCAGTTCGAAAGCTTCTCTTTATTTCTGAATATGCTTTTACAGTGAACAGAAAAACACAGTAAAAATTACAGCGACTTCACAAATGTACGTATCTCGAAAATCGTGCACAAACTCTGCCTTGATTTTCGTGCCAATGCAAAACAGAAATTTACAGAGAAATGTACAGCATTAAATGCTATACGGACAGCATAGAAAACTGTTAATTTTAGAACATGTTCTATGCCATTTCAGATTAGAGCACAATACTGAAGCAGATAGAACATACAAATAGATCGATAGAAGACAAGCCAAAACAGTGATGATGAATGGTGGCGTTACGGCGATCAGCAGGATGCTTCTACCAGCAAAGTCTCCAATAGGTCATTCAGCCAAACGTGTCACACATAACCCCAGAACAACCCAAACAAAGAACAGTCCATATATATCACAGCTCCAACGCTATGCAGAGAGAGAGAGTTCCTCCACCACAATGTGTGTCAAATGAGCTCTAAGTCTCTCCAATATATAGGAATCTTTGGGGGTGTGTGACATGTCCTTTAAGACATTTAAGTCTATATTTTATTCCAGGCCGACCTAGCACATAAGTGGAATAAATTCAAAGTACATGTTCTACTCATCCGATCAAGATGATCTTTAGATCAATCTTACACCTCTCCGAAAGAGGAATCCAATAAAAATATTGGGATCGTCATCTGAGCAGCACAACCCGGAGTTTGGACCTAGTTGTCCAATTTTAACACTCCCTCTCAACTAGGGAGAACTCCGTCCACAAGTGCAATCCAAACATCGTGCGTCATCCCGCCATAACTTGCTTTGCTGGCCTCTTTATTTCAGAACAGAAGTGGGTCAGTCACAAAGACATCATTCCCGGCTGACAGATTCAGCCCAGAGGTCAAAAACCTCTATCGGACTCACAAAGAGTCTCCAACCAACCCGAAGTTGGTTCATCTAACCCGAAGTCAGGCGGAGGTCAGAGACCTCACAAGACTTGATCCCAAATCAAGTGATTGGACTGTGCCATCCTAGATAGAGAGTACGGCAATCTCTGATGCGTCCATCAGTGTTTGCTACTAGTCTCTAGCTTTTCCCACCTCATTGGCCAAATGAGAGGTACTTCCCATGAGCCCTGAACTCAATGGGTAGGATGCATACGAGGCACAGATAATGAGAGGTGAACCAACTCAATAATCACAACAATGGGGTCCAAGCACACCAACAAGGTTTGGCAAGCCTAGCCTTGTGGT
This sequence comes from Pinus albicaulis, assembly GCA_034641835.2. Classification (NCBI taxonomy): domain Eukaryota; kingdom Viridiplantae; phylum Streptophyta; class Pinopsida; order Pinales; family Pinaceae; genus Pinus; species Pinus albicaulis. Next base: position 1,011,332,558 of record CM076582.1, on the reverse strand, counting down.
TGCTCATAGCTTCGAGAAGTTGTCCCTAAAGCCCCCTTGAGCTCTTCGAGCTCATCGTCCAACAGGACCCCCATCATAGGGTCATTCCACGATACCAAGTCTCTCACGAAAGGTTAGGAACTTGACCTTCCCTAGGGGCTTAGTGAGAATATCCGCGACCTGCTCATCAGTTCCTATATGATCGAGCCTTACAGTGCCTTATTGTACCATATCCCAGATAAAGTGGTACCAGCCATCAACATGCTTGGATCAATCGTGGAACCCAGGATTCTATGACAAATGAATCCCCCTCTGGTTATCACAAAGGATAACGGTGGCATCTAGCACATGCTTGAACAGCTCACTGAAGAGCTTTCGCAACTAAGTGACTTCACAACGGGTCATACATGCTGCAATGTATTCGACCTCAGCAGTGCTCAAGGCAACCGACTTTCGTTTCCTGCCCGAAGCAGATCTACTTGTGAAGTAGTATCCAGATGTGCTCTTATGATCCACCACACTGCCAGCTCAATCGGCATTAGTATATCCATGGAGTGTCATACTCCTCGCAGTGTATCTCAGCCCATGGTCTATCATGCCTTAGAGATATCTCAAGAGTTTCTTGGCACCAACCTAGTGAATGTTATGATCAATCATGTGTTGATTCAAAGTGTTCACTACACAACATACGTACGGACGGGAGTTTACTAAGAACATCAAGGCCCCTACGAGTTGACTATACTTAGTAGGATTTGACAATACGAGCCCAGCAGTGCTGCCACTCAACTTCTTGAAGTTGAGTTCCATTGGTGTTGACACGGACTTGCAGTCTACCATAACAAAAGCTTCATAATGTATTTTCCTTGAGAAAGGAAAATCTCTCCAGGTCTCTGCTAGACCTCCAGGCCTAGGCATCAGACTTAGGTCCTTCATCTCGAACTCAGTAGCAAGCTCCCTCTTACACTAATGAATGAGAGAGTCAGCACCTGTCAGGAAGAGGTCATCCACATACAGCACCAGAATGAGAGGCTTCCCCTGGACAACCTTGAATTAAAGGTTCGGATCAGCATTACTTCGAATGAAGCCCAGCTTCATCAAGTAGCTATCTATCCTCTCGTACCAAGCTCTGGGTGCTTGCTTCAGCCCATAGAGGGCTTTCTTCAACCTGCAGACATGGTTGACCCTATCCTGGACTTCGAACCCCAAAGGTTGCTCAACATACATCTCTTCCTTTATCGCATCATGCAGAAATGCGGTCTTTACATCCATCTGATGAATGATCCATGCTTGATTTTGTATCGAGGTGACAACATCTTTGCTTTGATCTGTGGTCTAGGAACCATCACCCTCACATCCTTGCAGATTTAGATACTTTACAGCTTCTTCAAATGATCGAGGCTCATATTGTGCTCATGGCAGCTAGATACCTCTGGTATTTATATGGCTTCTTGGTTTTCTTCCGGAATTTCCCCCTCTGAAGCCATATGTCTTTGAGCCATGAGGATCTTCTTGCGTTCAGCAATGATATTAGCTCAGGAGCATATACAGATGTATTCTCCCTCTTAATGCCATCTTCTCTCTCGAGATAAGACATTTATTTTAAATGAGGGCATCCCAGACACTAACTTGGAAGGGGATTTGTAATCATGGGCTTAAATCTTACTCACCCACTATACAGGCCATTCAAGAATCATAGCCATATCTGTCATACATCTTCTCAGGTGTATCATGAATTGCAGTGATGCTATATCATTATTTATCACAGCCATCAGAGGATATCAGACTTCATGGTTATTTATGTTTCCATATGCCTATCCCTATGGCCTCCGTCCTTGATGTACCAGGCAGGTCTCACAGAGAATATTGTTGTTTTAAACTCAGCCCATCAATTCCCTCAGTCAATGTTGTTCATACTCTGCAACTTATCACAGCTACTGCGCATAATTCATATGACCATCTCTATCATCATAGCTAAATATATGTTGCAACCAATACTCAAAATGTCTCAGCCCTCCTGCTCTCTGAACATTGTCCCTTGCAGTGAGTGCATAACTTGCATCGCCATCAAAGCATCTTCAGTTGTCATAAACTGTTGCACATGAGGTTTTTTTTTTTTTTTTTTTTTTTTTGAATTCTCCCGAAGCTGCTTATATCCTCAAATTTTTGGTTACAACAATACACTATGAACTATTCATATCGCTAATTATAATATTGCCATAATTTTATCATACATATCACTATCATGAAATATATCTAGACGAGCAGTATATCAAATTAATCAGAATGTATCAACTGTCAAACATCAAATGTCTTCGATATCAAAGGAAAGACCCCCTTCATGACAGATGCCTTCTCCTGCTGCGCTGCTATATGACTATAGCAATCCAGAATTACGCCTCTTTTTCCAGGTCCCTGTCTGACCTCATAGCCCAGACTCTTCCGTAGTTTCTTTAAAACAGGATCCTCATAGGCATGATATCCAGTACCAATAATATTGTTTAATTCTCCGTCATTGTCAGCTTCTGCTTGCTTATCTTCAAAATTATATCCTAAATTAGTTGTTGATGACAATAGAGGTAGCTCAAGCAAGGGATTCGAAAGATCCCCACAATGGCTTCGAGTGGCAGCATCCTCTTCAGCTTTGGAAGCCACAATAATTATGACAAATCCTTTCTTCTTGATACTCTTGCGACGAATAACAACATCTTCGACTGTCCCAAACCGCTCGAAGATTTCCCTAAGCCTCTCAGCACTATAATCACCACATCCATCTAATGAATTCCACTTAGCTTTCACCATCTTTTCCTTGTCCATCGACTGCGTAGAATCTGCCTTCGTCTCCTTCTACGGAGCCTCGGCAAACGATTTCCCAAAGCCGAAGGATTTCTATGCGTGCTTGGCTCGAATCCTGGCAATTTCCTCTTGGAGCTTCTTCGCGGCTTTGTCTTCCTCAGCCTTGTCAAGCGCGTCAAGGAAATTTCGCTCGATGAGCCCGTCCATCATTTTCCTGTGCTTTGAAGAGACATCGGAGGCCCTCTAGTGATCCTTGTTGAGCCCTTCATTCCTCAGATGTATAAATTCATCGAAGGCCTTGCGGGCAGTCTCGTCGGTGAGAAGCTCGTAGGCAGTTTGGATCTTCTGGAAGAGGGCAACCGCGATGGTGTCGTCGGGCCTTTTGTCGAGATGACAAGCAAGGGCTCGGGCCTTCCGTATCTCGGCCACTGAAAGCTTTGAACCCTCTCGGCCTGACTGTAACCCTAACACCTGGTAGTGATCCTCCTCCATAGCTTCAAGAGCCTCAAACCCCTGAAGCTCTCAAATAAATGAAGAAATTCAAGATGGGAGCATTGTTAATGCTAGAGTTGTGCATTAGTTCTGATCATAGAAAAGCGAAGCATGCGTTCCCGTTAGCTTCTTTTTCCCACTCGCTCAGTTTGGCTACATGACTTATATGAATGGCCCGCAGACCTTGATGTTTGTTTGGTGCGGAGGGAGCCCAACGGAAATGTGACTGTCGCACAATTTGGTCATATGCACCACCGCAGCCAATAAACCTCAAAACACATCAACTTCAAGCCCTTGCAGCGATGATACAATGGCCTTCACGGAGATAAATATGCCCTTCTCCAGCTGACAATTCGATCTCCTGCAGTACCAACAGCATCCAAGCTTCGACCCTGGTGCTTCGGAAGGTTCTGCCTTTAGCCAAATCGATCTCCTGCCGTGAACCCTCATCCACAATTCCTCAAACTCTAGAGCATGTGTCACAGCTCGTTTTCAAAACAGAATCACGCGAAACTTATCCACAGCTCAATTTCCAGAAAATCAAATAAAAAATCACAATTCGATCCACTGCTGTAAATGTCGAGCAACAAAACCTCAAATTTTAAAGTCCGAGACCTGTGTGACTTGTCGTCTTAAAGCCAAAGGAAGTGAATGCCCGCTCGTCTACAATAATTCAATGAGATGTTTACGATAGTGAGCAAGATGTTGTGGATAAGAAGACGCGACGTGGGCCAAAAACATAGTTAAATCTGCAAGCTCCTTGGCCGCAGTGGGATCACTGCCCATGGAAGCTGATTTGAGAGCGGCATGCTGTTGAAAAACCGCCAGGCATGAATCGAAGTGGCGAATCAGTAATAAAATCTCGTTGTCATATCCTTGCGGATCGTATTTTATGCGAGATTGCAGCAATGGGAGGCTCAGCTTCTCAGCACTTCGTCCAAAGGCACTCATAGAGGTCTCGGCTGAAGACAGACTGGTCAATGGAAATTATGGAATATGCAATGCAGCCATTGTCGACGCTGCCATGGCTCAAAGTTTCAATTTCCAATACCCCTGACCAGTGTGGGCTTTAAAATTGACAGAATAACAGAAACAACGTTTGTTCGTCTTCCCTGTGTTGCTGTGTTGAGACCATCCGCAACTGCTTTGGTGGTGTTTACAGTCAAAGGCAGGCGCACGCATCATCAACCAAAAATACACGCTGCCCATTTGCTTCACGGAGGCCTTGCTGTAGTGCTATGGCCTGCGGCCTAGCACACAGCAACCTAGAGTCTTCAGTCCTAATAGAGTTCGGCCTTTATTACAGTACATAATAAACCCACGAAGCTCCTTCTTCTTGCCATGGTAGCTGCATCTAGGGCACACAAATTTGGACATTGTCTTCCCCTTGCTCTGATACCATGTTAATTTTAGAACATGTTCTATGCCATTTCAGATTAGAGCACAATACTAAAGCAGATAGAACATACAAATAGATCGATAGAAGACAAGCCAAAACAGAGATGATGAATGGTGGCGTTACGGCGATCAGCAGGATGCTTCTACCAGCAAAGTCTCCAATAGGTCATTCAGCCAAACATGTCACACATAACCCCTGAACAACCCAAACAAAGAACAGTCCATATATATATCACAGCTCCAACGCTATCCAGAGAGAGAGAGTTCCTCCACCACAATGTGTGTCAAACGAACTCTAAGTCTCTCCAATATATAGGAATCTTTGGGGGTGTGTGACACATCCTTTAAGACATTTAAGTCTATATTTTATTCCAGGCCGACTTAGCACATAAGTGGAATAAATTCGAAGTACATGTTTTGCTCATCCGATCAAGATGATCTTTAGATCAATCTTACACCTCTCCGAAAGAGGAATCCAATAAAAATATTGGGATCGTCATCTGAGCAGTACAACTCGGAGTTTGGACCTAGTTGTCCAATTTTAACAAAAACTGTGTCGGAACAGTTGTACGGCCTCTTCGAAAATTGTGTTGTACGGCTGCCTCAAAACTGTTGTACGGCTGCCTCAATTTTCGTGTTGTACGACTGCCTCAAAACTATTGTACAACTACCTTGGTTTCTGTGCCTACTTCTATTGTACTGACCTCGAAAACAGTGTCTCCTTGTTGTTGTACGGACCTCAAAAAATGTGCCAATATGGCAGCAATAAATGTTGTTCTCCCTTCCTCGATTTTCGTGCCCACTTGCCTTGAAAACCGTGCTTTTTCTTTGTTGTACGGATTTGTTGAATCTCCTTGCTACTGTCCTCTTTCTTCTCACTGCTCAGAAATGTCTCTTTTACTTTCTCTCCTCTCTCACTCTGCTCATGAAAGATTGAATGATATTTTCCTTCTTTTCCTCCTTTAACCTAACCCTAAGTGACTTTTGGCGAATCCCTAAATCCAATTGTTGAGATAGCTTTAGATCTAGAGCTGAGATTAAATGTGCATTTAAATCTCACTTTCTATTTTTTAATTCACCCCACCTTAATAAAGACCCTCATAGTCATTTATTTCCAAAGTCACTTTTCACTTTCTAATTTCACATTGACTTTATTAAAGTCACTTTAATTAGACTTAGTAACTTTATCACTTAAAGTCACTTTTAAATTAAATTTAACTTTATAACTTATAAAATCACTTTAGGAGAGAAAGTGAAATACATTTGGACACTTGTCCCTAGGCCAATGATCAAAGCCTTAGGGAACCACCTGTCCTCCAGTAACCAAATTTCAACAGCGAATGTAAAATTACCATTCACATATAGATAATCATGAAAGCACTATTCACCAAGATTCGGATGCCAATTAAAATGATGGAAACAATAGATACCAATATCCAATAATTACTTAGATATATTCACTTAGGCAACCAAGATTATTAGATTATGTGTTTTACGAAGTGAGCTTATTAGATGTGAATTCAGATTATGATCTTTACAAGACAAGCAATGTTAGATAAGCAACTAAATTTAAATACAATTTTCCATGATTGAGAAAATAGAACATCTTATGACAACAGTAAGCTAATAGTGAATTATTTATACCCAATGTGTCATTTAATGAGCAGTAAACCTTCAGGACAATAGTAAGAAAAACTTTAGGACAGCAACAAACAAATGATATGACAACAGCAATATGATAATGAAAACAGTGAGCTATTAATGTTACCTTTATGCCCAAAATTTATAGAAAGTTTTCCAAACTTGCCCACATTAATTTTCAGAATTTTACAGCCTGTTATGATGTGATTTCCAGAATTATATCAAATCTGATATACTTATTACAGTCAGCAAATAGAACATGAAATAGGTTTAATGATGGATGCCCACTCAATAAAGTAATTCCTTGATGTATTAGACAACTTAGGAACTGATTTTAAGCTAACCCACATGAAATTTTGCCATTGTTATATTTCAGACTTCAGAAACAGAATTATTCAAAGATAACAGTCACCCAAAAATGAAGATCTAGGCCAAATTTTGGATACCCATGAAACATAAGTGACTTATTAATGTATTTAGCAATTTTTTCCGTTAATTTCAAACCACTTAAATGTGTTATTCACCACTATTAGAAAGATATATGATTGTTGTACCAAAAAGTGAAGAAAAAGAGGGTTTAGAGATCAAACCCTTTGGCCCTAGACCTTGAAGATCACCAATGATCAGCTTCATAAAATTACATATTCAAATCATAAATGGAGCAAGGGGAATCTAGGGCCAATGAGTGCTAGCACTAGGCCCAATAGGGCTAGCATTGGGCTGGGAAAAAGAAGATCTGGGCTTTGTTGATCAGCGATTGTCATTGATGTCAACCCAAGAAGCACCAAGGGCTAACCCAATATTGCATGGGAATTTTGACCTACCAAATTAATATATTCTAGGTCAATAATGCTTTTTATGGTTTCTACTTGTCGAGATGTTTCCGTTGATATATGGCACGTCATGTAATTCTTCACGGTTTGAGAGATGTTCATGTTTGAAGTTTGCACCCTCAATTAGTGGGCTAAAACCCCATGGGGTTGGGGAATGGGTCATTGAAAATTCATAATTAATATTTTTTAAGCTCCTCTAAAATCCCTCTCACGTTCACTTGTTGAAGCCCCTCTCAACTTCAGCATTCATATAATTTGTGATCTTCATTTCCTCCTTATGAAAGGGATTCGGCCATCTGAACAGGTCATCTTGGAATTTTCGCTCTTATTTTTTTTCTACGAAGGTTCAGAAGCTGAAATTTTTATGAGGCAAAGCTGAAATCTTGAGGAAGCTACAGTAAAAATTTTAGATCAAGGTGCGCAATATTTTTGGAGTCGATGCTGTGGAAGTCGAAGGTTTTGTGGGCTCTAAAATTCATCTCAAAGAAGTGACCTTGGTAAAATCGTCATAACTCTCTCTCTGAGTATCGGATTGGAATTCCGTAAAAAGTGGCAGATATTTCATAGTCTTTATTTTTCACTCTATCAATTTTAGAGCCAAATGAAGAAACAATGACATGTGGCACGCCGTACAAGTGCGCTCTGCTGAAACAGTCCATAATTAGGGCATTGTGAGAAATTGGGTATAAATCTCTCTTGAAGAATCCAAATTGGGTCAGACCTATGGCATTGGAAAGAAGACTCAGAGGAATACAACATGATTCAAAAATCGGATATTGAGGATCTGAAATAATAGAGATACACCAGATTCAATATCGAGCTCCTAGAAGGCAAGAAAAAGCTAGATCATGTGTTGTCAAGGATTGCAAAGGACCAGACTTTCAACGGCAGAAAAGCAAGGCAAGCTATAGGAGAGGGTAGCATGACAAGAGAAGCAACTAAGGTGCATAACAGCAGCAAGAAGTTCATCATATGAAGTCTTCAAGTGGGCAACACTGCATGCAATCATTGTAAAGGTATCATTGTACTTAGTCATTGTAAATACATTATTGTACAAATTGTACTAGTGTCTATATGCCAAGGGTTGAAGAGGCAGTGTTGGGAGGTCTAAGATCATCATTAGGTGGTTGTGTAAAAGTTGGGGTTATGGTCTAGTATATCTTCTTCTTCTACATCATTCTATATCATTGTAAAGTGGACCATTTTCCCTCGTACGGGAGTCCATTCTTCTTTTATTCTTCTATAGGGTGCTAGGGTGGTGATAGGGTGAGTTGTAGCTCATTGGGTGTTCGGGCATCCGTTTAGTGACTACTGAAGAATCTCGGGCATTGGAACGTCCATCCAGTGGGAGATGGAGAAGAATGCTTTTATAGATTCTAGGAAGTTGGAGCTTTATTTTCAATAAAACAATTATTAGAAAAGAATTAGGTGGTTTTTTGTCCTGAATTGGTTCCACCTTAAAAGCGTGTTGCATTTGTGTTCCTCTTGTTCTTGTTATCATTGTACAAACAACGATAATAATTGAAGATTAACTAATGGTCTAATTGAAAGGAATACGAATATTGATTCACCCCCTCTCCCTCAGTGTTCCAACAATTGGTATCAGATCTTGGTTCCTTCAATAGCAGTTTAACAGCTGGAAGGAGGTCATGGAGCATACCAAGAATGGTGTACCTATGTTCAATGAAAATAATTTTGCACTCTGGAAAGGAATAATGGAGGTCTATCTCTTGGTGAAAGGTTACAAAGTATGGGACATTGTTCAAAATGGATTTACATCAACCGCGGATGAACAAGGTAAGAATAATTTGGTAAATGATGCAAAATAAACGAATATTATTATCAGTGGACTTATTGAATCTGCTTATCAAAAGGTGTTCGGTTGTAAAAGCGCCAAAAATGTATGGGACAAGCTTGAGAATATATATGCAGGTGAATCAAATGTCAAAGAAGCAAAGCTTCAAATATACAGAACAAAATTTGAGCAACTCAAAATGAAAGAAGATAACAACATTGCTGCATACTTCCAACATGTAGATGAAATAACCAATACTCTAGAAGGATTGGGAGAGACGATTGACGAGAAGACTATTATACGGAAGATTCTTAGAAACGTTACCCAGGAGATTCAACCCAAAGGTATCGGTCTTGAATACGGTGCAAATCTGGGCCAAGAAGCTACGGCAAAGAGGAATTACATGGAGTTCTCATAGCATATGAAATGAGACTTGATGAAGAAGGAATTACTTGCATCTAAAACCTGCGTTCGTTGCATCTAAAGTAATAAGGATAAACAACCTTCAATTGAAAAGAAATGCACCTACAAGTGTGAAGAAAAGGGAGATGATGAAGAAGGTCTTTCAGATAAAGAATATGCTTACTTCACGAAAAAACTACAAATTGGTAAGGGACAATTCAAAGGTAAACTTCCATTGATATGTTTTAGCTAAAATGAGGTTGGGCATTTTGCAACAAAATGTCTAAACAAAAGTAATGGAAACTCAAAAATAAAGAAAGGCTTTAAGAAATTCAACAAGCAAATATCCAAAAGGAACTTTCTCTCTAAAGAAGATAGCTCATCATCTGATGAAGACAATGATAGTGAAGAAGAAGCCAATGAGAGAGTACTGTTGATGGCCAAGCACGACAAGTAAGAGGTATCAAACAACGAAGAAGAAGGATGGACCATAGGCAATTTTATGAGGAAGCAAATCAAACTTATAAAAGATCTCAAGGCAGAGAAGATTTGTTCCAAAACTCTTGAAGAACAAGTTCAAGGTCTCAAAATTGAAGTTGAAGAACACAAATGCATTGAAGAGTCACTTCAAAAGAAGCTGGAAGAAAGCAACCAAGAAAGGGAAGAATTAGAAGCCGAAGTAGTCTCGCTGCGTGAGGAAGTGAAGAAAGGAAAAACTATCCAAAACTATGCCAACGGCTCAAGGGCATTGGAAGAACTCATCAACAATCAACGATCTTACAACGACAAAACTGGCATCGGTTACAAAGAAGAAGAAGCAGGACCTTCTACAACAAAATACAATGAACCTATGAGATCTGACATGCATGTAGACTTCATTGGACAAGATTCGCAAGAACAACCTTGGAAGAAAATTCCTCGACGAAAATTTCCATCCAGGTACCAACATATTTTTTATGGCTATTGTTATTCATGTGGAAAATTTGGTCATAAAACTATAGAATGTCGCACGTACCCTAGGAATGAATACAATTCTAGGAGATCTGTCAAATATGAACCTCCCAGGGCTCAGCGAAACATCAATAGATTTGAACATTTAAGAAATAATATTGAATGTTACAAATGTTGAAACTTTGGACACATAGCCAAAGATTGCAGACTTGAAAATCCTCCAGAAGAATCTTCGAAGCCACAGAATGAACAAACATGGAAGAAGAAGAAGAATGATAATTGTGCTCTCACTCTCAAGGCTCAAAAGAACAAAGATGTGTGGTATGTTGATAGCGGTTGCTCAACGCATATGACTGGAGATAGAAATAAATTTGTATCTCTGAAAGAGAAGAAGGATGGAACCGTGTCCTTTGGAAATGATGGATCTTCAAATGTTATAGGATCAGGTATTGTCACTCTCGGAAGCAAAGATTCTCTAGCCAATAATGTTCTACTGGTTGAAAACATGAATCACAATCTGCTCAGTGTTGGACAAATGTGTGATCAAGGACACACAATACTATTCAACTCCACAAAATATGAAATCAGGAAAGACGTGTATGGTGAAATTGTGGCTACAGCAAGTCGAGCTCCAAACGACATATATGTTCTGGATGAAGCAACTAAAGCATGTCTAATAGCTAAAGAGGATGACACAATAATTGGTAGCAATGATGATCGACTAAGTAAGAATTTTGCTACAAAGGTGCAAAGTGATTTCGAGATGTCTTTACTTGGTGAGCTGACATACTTCTTAGCACTTCAAATATCTCAGCAAGAGAAAGGAATATTTATATATCAAGCTAAGTACATCAAGGAAATGCTCAGGAAATTTAAAATGGAAGATTGTAAACCCATCCTTACTCCAATAGTAACAGGTTGCAAATTGAGCATAGACGACTCATCTAAGGATGTGGATCAAAGGTTGTACAGATCTATGATTAGTAGTCTTCTATATATAACAGCCTCCCAACCAGATGTTATGCAAGCAGTTGGACAAGTAGCAAGATTCCAAGCAGCACCAAAAGAATTACATATTAAATATTCGCCAGCATTGGAATATCTTTGCCAAAAGCTTGGGATTCTCCCAAGTTCTCATTAGATTTTCCTTTTCCAGAATATAAAGGGGGAGTGGAAGTGTGTAAAGGTCCGTAGGATGGTTGTGTTTCAAGGGGAGTTACCCTTTGCCATTGATGTCAAAGGGGGAGAGAATGTTGTAGGAAGAGGTGTCATGATCGCAGGGGGAGTACTTGTGTTGCCATCAATGCCAAAGGGAGAGATTGTTGATCAGCGGTTGTCATTGATGTCAACCCAAGAAGCACCAAGGGCTAACCCAATATTGCATGGGAATTTTGTCCTACCAAATTAATATATTCTGGGTCAATAATGCTTTTGATGGTTTCTAATTGTCAAGATGTTTCCGTTGATATATGGCACGTCATGTAATTCTTCACGGTTTGAGAGATATTCATGTTTGAAGTTTGTACCCCCAGTTTGTGGGCTAAAACCCCATGGGGTTGGGGAATGGGTCATTGAAAAGTCATAATTAATATTTTTTAAGCTCCTAAAATCCCTTCCACGTTCACTTGTTGAAGCCCCTCTCAACTTAAGCATTCATATAAATTGTGATCTTCATTTCCTCCTTATGAAAGGGATTCGGCCATCTGAAACAGGTCATCGTGGCATTTTCGCTCTAACTTTTTTTCTACGAAGGTTCAGAAGCTGAAATTTTTATGAGACGAAGCCGAAATCCTGGGGAAGCTGCAGTAAAAATTTCAGATCAAGGTGCGCAATAGTTTTGGAGATCTGATCTATGGAAGTCAGGGTTTTTGTAGGCTCCTAAAACTCATCTCAAAGAAGTGACCTTGGTAAAATCGTCATAACTCTCTCTCTAAGTATCGGATTTGAATTCCGTAAAAAGTGGAAGATAGTGCACAGTCTGCAGTTTTCGCTCTATCAATTTCAGATCCAAATGAAGAAACAGTGAGACGTGGCACGTCGTACAAGTGCGCTCTGTTGAAACAGTCCATAATTAGGGCATTGTGAGAAATTGGGTATAACTCTCTCTTGAAGAATCCAAATTGGGTCAGACCTGTGGCATTGGAAAGAAGACTCAGAGGACTACTACAGGACTGAAAATCAGATATTGAGGATCTGAAATAACAGAGATACACCAGATTCAATATCGAGCTCCTAGAAGGCAAGAAAAAGTTAGATCATGTGTTGTCAAGGATTGCAAAGGACCACACTTTCTACGGCAGAAAAGCAAAGCAAGGTGCAGCAAAGGGTAGCATGACAAGAGCAGCAACCAAGGTGCATAACAACAGCAAGAAGTTCATCATATGAAGTCTTCAAGTGGGCAGCACTGCATACAATCATTGTAAAGGTATCATTGTACTTAGTCATTGTAAATACATTATTGTACAAATTGTACTAGTGTATATCTGCCAAGGGTTGAAGAGGTAGTGTTGGGAGGTCTAGGATCATCATTAGGTGGTTGTGTCAAAGTTGGGGTTATGGTCTAGTATATCTTCTTCTTCTACATCATTCTATATCTTTGTAAAGTGGACCATTTTCCCTGGTACGGGAGTCCATTCTTCTTTTATTCTTCTATAGGGTGGTAGGGTGGTGCTAGGGTGAGTTGTAGCTCATTGGGTGTTGGGGCATCCATTCAGTTGACTACTGAAGAATCTCGGGCATTGGAGCATCCATCCAGTGGGAGCTGGAGAAGAATACTTTTCTAGATTCTAGGAAGTTGGAGCTTTATTTTCAATTGGAGTTGAATATTAAAGAATTATTAGAAAAGCATTAGGTGGTTTTTGTCCCAGAGTGGGTTTCCACCTTAAAAACTGTGTGCATTTGTGTTCCTCTTTTTTGCTACTATCATTGTACAAACACTGATAATAATTGAAGATTAACTAATGCTCTAATTGAAAGGAATACTGATTCACCCCCCCCTCCCCCTCTCAATATCTCCAACGGGCTTAGGAGCCCCAAAACTTGAAACCCTTGTTTTGAAAAAATTATTTTGCTTCAGATCTTCAGATTTATTGTAAAATCTTCAAAGGTTGGCCCTGCAAAAATTTTGAAGACTAGATCTTACAATCAAGGGCCTAGATCTAGCTTAAATCCAGCTCTTTCCACTTGATCTCACCTGCACAAATGAAAATAAGAATACCCAAAACCCCAATATATACAAAAAATTATTTAAACAAAAACAAAAACAAAAAATCAAACCCCAAAAAACCCAGTTGCAAAACCAAGATTAGAGAAATAAAATAATTTACAAGATTTATTTTACAAATATAATCAGATATATACAAATAATATACAGATCTACCGGATCTGAGGAGTATGAGTACAACTCCACTCCCAGATCAATAGAAACAAGCTCTTATTAGCGAGATCTATCGAATGAGCACAATAATATTAGAGATAAACGAGTAAAATAATGATTCTTAATTTTAGGCCTTGATCAAGATCTCTGTGAACAATTGTCAGATAGACTTTAAAAATGTAAACATAGTGGGTTCTTGAGCCTCTCGACTTGGGAGTTGGTTGGTCCAACCGAAGACTTCCCCTCATGCCCAAGATCTGAATCTCGATTAGATCTCTACACACTTAAGATCAAATTTTTAGCTTCAAAAGGGGCCAGATACATGTTAAAACCCTCAAGATCTAGAGATACCCACTAGATCTAATGGATTACAATGCTTTTCTAAAACCCAAAACCTAATGCAAGATATTTGTGCAAATAGATAATCCAACTGATGGCTAATGAAATGAAAAATTTATAAAATTTAATTCAATAGAGCATTTAAACACATGATTCAGAAAAATATTATCAGAAGACAAAAGAGGAACAACACCATAAATAACCCCAAAGTCTTTTCTATTAATTCTAGAAAAATATTACAGAGTTTGGCTCAGATTTTTCTCAAAAAAATTATGTTTTTGAGAAGCAAATGACACCTAATTTATAGATAAATTCTACAAACTGCTAGTTGTTTTGATCCCTGTCAAAATAATCTCGACCGTTGATATATATTTGATCCCCTTTCTAATCTCCACTGTCGAAAATCTTTATTTTTGAGAAATTTTCGAATTTCTCTCTTAATCCATTTTTTATTAGCTCAAAATTAATTATTTTGAGTTAATTTCCTCAAAAATTTGACTTTGACTTAACCACCAAGGCCCAAGGGTCCAATTTTTCTTGAAATTTCCAATATTCCCTTGGTGGGAGACCTCCAAAATTTAATTTCCTTAGGACCCACGAATTTTTCCATTTGCAGAATCTAATTTCTCTAGGATTTTAATTTTGACCTTAATTAATTAAATTTTTGGCTTAAAATTTTAATTTACTTTTGCCAAAAAAATTAATTAATTGACACTTGAGGAGATCAATAATTTTTCCACCCTCTAATATTTTAGCCATGGTGTTTAAATATGAAGGACCATGCACCAAAATATTTTTTACATCAAGATATTACAATTTCAACCCTCAAAGGGGGGACAACCGTTCGTTATAGACCCTCAATTTATTACCCAATTCTGCGACTCAATATGATCTAGTAGACCAAGTGATTCGTAATAAAATAATTTAACCAATTAACTTAAATTATTCCCAAATCACCTTTACAAAATATTCAACTAGAACACTAGGACACCTAAGATCTTGACGACAAATTCCACCTAAGCTTTGGGGTGAGGTTGGAGGGAAAAGCTTTGTCGATCATCAATGTTTAAAAACACAGATGAATCAGTGAGACAAAAAACCTCCTAGGATGAAAATCACTCCAAAATATTAGGCTTACCTAGGTTGTTACATACATATATGGTCTTACTAGAATCATTTACATTACAAAACAATGCATAATAGGTTTTACAACTCTAATAGACCAATGATTGATGATGGCAAATCTAGAATGCTCTGAATGCTCGCACATGATGGAATCCTTTTGCAAAAAAATGTATTGTTATAGGGTAGTTGACACAAAGTGGTCAACATAACTATTAAACTCAACAATGGTGAGCACGGTAAATACACAAGACACATAGAAAGATAAACCTTTTGATGCACTATTACTCACAATGATACATATTTATCATACATGGAGTGACCCTTGGATTCCATATTCCAGGGTCTCTTGGACTTCCTATGTCCGTTCATCCTCTACACCTACCCATAGCGAATTAGGTGTCCAACATTACCCCCCTTAATCCGAAGGGGTATGTGTGAGTCCAAGAAGAGAGTTGTAATACAAATCTGCAAAGTATGCATGGCAGCGCTTAGGTTGAATCAGCTCTCTGAAATGTTGGCATAAAGAGGTGGTTTAAGGATGACCACCAACACTAGAACGCTTATTGCAGTTCCCGGAACTCTTCCAAATCTGGCAAGAAGCTGAGAGCTTCTGCTAGAGGAAGTGTCCCTCATATTTGAAGAGGGAGACCTTCAACCTAGAAGAAAGGAGGTCTACAACCTGTGATGTTTTAAGGATGACCACCAACACTGGAATGCTTATTGCATTTCCCAGAACTCTACCAAAGCTGGCAAGAAGCCGAAATCTTCTGCTAGAGGAAATGCTCCGCATTCTTTGAGGAGGAAGAATATCAACCTCACACAGATGGTTTAAGGTTGTCCACCAACCAAAGGAATGCTCATGGGCATCTGTGTCTCTGACTACAACTCTGAATCTAGAATGACAAGTTGTGGCTCAAGCTCGCTTGAACTGTTGTGTCTCTAGCTACAACTCTAAATCTGGAATGACAGGTTGTGGCTCAGACTCGCTTGATCTGTTGTGTCTCTGGCTACAACTCTGAATCTGGAATGAGAGATTGTGGCTCAGGCTCGCTTGATGTGGTGTGTCTTTGGCTACAACTCTGAATATGAAATGAGAGATTGTGGCTCAGGCTCGCTTGATGTGGCTTCGAAGCTTGTAGATGACCACCATTTTCCCCCCTGTCAGCTACAAGGTGAGATGATGGCGAAACTCAATTACAAGATTGTTCAATATTCTAGAACAAGTTCTGACATATGTCTTAAACATCTTCTTGGCTGTTGATGCCCATTGCCAAGAAGCGATCCATCCAAGATGAATCTTTGTTCTTGCAGGAGGCTTGTTTCTGAAGCATCTGTGTGAAGAATGGGTGTACCGACCACAGTGCTTGCATGGGTGAAGATCAAAACAGTGATCTTTCATATGGCCAACGCGATCACAGTGTTGGCATTTTTCGATTTGTTGTTGCTACTTTGGAAGAGGAGCAGGATCTGGAACAGCTGAAGATGAACTGTCATGAAGAAATCCGCCACTCTGAAATTTGATGGGCTTGGAGTAGTCCGGAATATGAAAGGACAACTCCTTGTCATATCCAAGACCTGTTTTGTGCTTGTTATGGACAAGCTCTTCCCAAGGTCTGATGATGGGCTTGGGAGGTGAAGCGTGAGCTTCTGCATCTACATACACATTTGCTCTTGTACAAGGAACTGAATGTGAATCGACTGCAACATTACTGACTTGTTGTCTATGGGAGTCGGTTTCAATTTTCTGAACAGAAACAAGTTCAGAATGATGACTCCGCTGCTGTAATTCTTCTTGTTGTAGCTGAGATTCAAGCTGCAAAAAATCTATCTTCTCATGTGCATTTTGGAGAGAGATTTTAATATCTCTGAGAGTGTCTTTGTTGACTTTAACTGTGCTTTCAGGAGTAGACATGATTAAATTTCTCAATAATTCTAATAACTTGTCAATTCTCGCCATTTAGAAAAGAACTATATGCGTATAATACTTCCAAAGAGCTTTCAATTTCTAAAACACTCAACGCATAAAGATCAACGAAAATACATCATATGAATTTGGCAAGTCATACCAACGTTAAATATGAACCAAGGAGCTCCAACACATATATATAAAGCACAGATTGGAGATTATTCAACGCACCAACAGAACTAGACTGTGAATCAATCCTTGCTCCACGCTGGCAGTTAAAATTAGAATTCCAAATTATTCAACGAATATCTACATACAACTTGAAATTTCTCCCCAGTGTCTTGTATAATGCGACTCTTCGAATTTCAAACTGGTTGAATTTCAATACAATTGTAAACTCTCTCATATGTTCTTTCTACTTCCCATGACATCGACTCTCGTGTTAAAATAATCTGTCTAGAATGAACGTGAAGAATGACTAGTATGGAATCAATGGCCCATCTTCATGTAGTTGCCGTTGGCTACATAACAGAGAGAAATTCCCATTTTAGAGCATAGATCTAAACGTGGAGCATATACCACTATCTGAAAACAGATTAAATGATACATATAAACCAACTCTCAAAATAATGCAACACAATACTTCACAGTCCACGGTGTCGCCATTCCAATGCAAATGTAGACTTCAAACTAGCGCAGAGAGAAATAAAAGAGTTTTATCTCATATACCAATGCATGCCCATCCTATTTTCTTGATGTCGATTCTGCTTTCTTCAACAAGATGTAAATGTTTTGTCTCAAATTTAAAGGACAAACAAAACTGTATTAGAGCCAATAGTCTGGCATGAACCCAGGTACTTGTATTGCTACCAAGTCGCCTTCCAAATCGTCACCTACATGGTGCAGGCTAGGCCAAGCAGCCCAAGCGCATGTAAATACAATGCTTTTGTTAGGATGACCAACTGCAACTACAGAATCTGGCCTTGGGCCGACTGCTACAGAAATGGATATGGGTTGTGAGACTGCGCGAGTGGAAGTTGGGTTATGGATTCAACAGTGTGAAGTGTCAAAAACATTCAACAATCAATGCCTATTCCTTCTCATAGTGTTGAATGGCGCAGACAATACTCCCTATCCTCTGCGAATCAAAATCTGGTTTCGCCAGTGCTGGATTATTCGATGCAACGATTGTGAAACAAATGCTACAAAATGCAATGTGGGCAGCGCAAACGCAGGTCGAGAGTTCGGGCGGTGGTTATGATTGTTGGACGAATCACCAGCACTCAATACCATAACGCTTCCAACAACTCTTTTGACAGAATATAATCCAACATTTGCACAAAGGGAACTAGGAGGTATTACCACTGAACCTTCGACCTTGTGGTAGGAGGGTTCGACGATATGAACCGATGGGAGGAGTAGTATGGTATGGAGCAGGATTCACGTTGGGTTCACCAAGACTGCCGAGGGGAGCCGAGAGGCAATGAGATCTGGCGAGCAGTGGGAGCCAACAGGCGGTGGAGGATTTGAGAGGAGGAAGGGTTGCTTGTGTATGGAGGCCGACTGCAGGAGCCGAGAGGTGGAGGCTCAATGCAGGTGTTCTCAATTTCAGAATTAATTCGTGGACTCTGAGCATACAAACCCACATTACAATGCATGAACCATATAATTCACCATCTTCAAAAGTTCTCAGAGATGTTGCAGAACGCATACAGAATTCAAAACAAAGACCGATGATTTGGAATTTCCGAGGCACGTTGTGAAACGGAACTAAAAATTCATTTCCTGTCAATGAATCAAAGCCCTTCTTTGCGTTAACTTCAACCGAACTGCCACGACAACTTCCATTGGTTTGCAAGAAAAGTACTGAGTGGGAGCATAAAATTAACAGAGACGTTACGTTGGAAGAAAATGACAGGTCTGGAAATATTATTTTCTACAATGGCGGGGAGAGGTAACAACCTTTGTTCTGCCAATCGCTCAAAAAATCAAAGAGCTAATAGATAGGAAAGCACAAGTATACAAAATCCAAATCAAGTGGCTCACACGCAAGACGGTGAATGATGTAGTCACAGTGTGTAACGGACAGTCATTGATTAATGCGGAGGACAAAAGTGACTGTTCTGCAATATGCTAAGGACAAAGGTAACAATTTCTCAAATAAGATTGAGCAGGTCACGAGATTGCCTGCAGCTCTAATACGATGTTAAACTCAACAATGGTGAGCACGGTAAATACAAAAGACACATAGAAAGATAAACCTTTTGATGCACTATTACTCACAATGATACATATTTATCATACATGGAGTGACCCTTACATTCCATATTCCAGGGTCTCTTGGACTTCCTATGTTCGTTCGTCCTCTACACCTACCCATAGAGGATTAGGTGTCCAACAATAACCAATCAAGCCAACACAATATCATATTAAAATCAAACACTCTACCCTTATGCTTAGTTATCAAATAAAACAAGGAAATGTAACAATTAGAAATCAACGTCCCCCAATGCTCAAGGATAGGATCAAAGCCATAAGGGTGTGTTGTGGAAGGTTTATAATAAAACAATAATGGCTCACCCTTGCTACACGCAAGGTTCCCATGATGCGGCCCTAGCATTTCAAATAGGTGATCAATATGACCTCTTTAACTTCTCTCAATATCATCCCCAAAAGGTTGAGAAGGGATCATTAAGAACATAGAAAGAGTTTTAGAATTTCTCAACAGCAGCAATGATGAAAAGGAAAGGCCAAAGATCACCGAATATTTTTGCTCAAATTTCAAGGTTTGTTGTATCTTTCCCTTCAACCTTAAATCTATGTAGCAAAATATGAATTGAAAATATTCTTGTCCCATAGTCATTTCAACACCAAACATACAACTCTCAATTGTTTCTTCTGTTGAGAATTCAGTAGGGCAATATTTAATTCAAATTCTCTTCTTAATAACTGCTTGTGTTATTCCTTAGCTTCTTTATCTTTGATTATTGATATACATCAAACAGCTATTAAATCAGAAAGAACAGAGACACAAAATATAGGTTGTACGCCAGGCAACGTTGCACGAAGCGGGGACGAAGCGGGGACGTTTTTTGGAAGCGGGGACGCGGAAGCGTCATTTCCAAAAAATCTAGGAAGCGAAGCGTCTCGGAAGCGTCTACTATATATATATTTTTTTATTTTTATTTTTTTGCATTTATATTAAAAAAATATCCAAAATACCAAATTAATTGTAGAAGATATGGAAGCATGCATATTTGTACATAAATCAAGATAGATATGACATCCATTGTACATTAATGATTAATTTTTGAGCATCAACCATTTAGATGCATCAACCATATATAATCTAGATTCTTCTCCTCTTGTCTAGCCTTTGCCTCTACCTCGATTATCTAGGGCCATTAGTCAAAATTGCCCAATTTTGATCAAACCCTAATGCAAGCCTTAAAATATGGTAGAAAGAACTTAACATGCTTGATCGATTATTTTGACTTGATTGAAATGTAATTTTTTGCTAACGACATGACAAAGGAGTTCAACAATTTACACCACCAACACTAGGGTACATATAGGGCTTGTTGCTCTTGATTAAATGCTAATCACATACCCTCATACATGATATAATCTAATGACATGCCACCATACCATTGATCCTAAATTCCTGAAAACTGTTAAGTCTGCTGAATTTTGAATAGGATATGAAATTATATTTTCTCCATATGAAGTCCGATTAGGCTGGAACCACTCTCAAACATCCTGAGTCATTTCATGGTAATGTTAAAAATTTAAGTAAAAGGAGGAAAATGAAAAATAAATGAGAATGTCACTTTTACTTTAAGAATTTAACATTACCATGAGGGAGCATCTAAGAAACATCTAAGGAGGTAAAAGAGAGCTTATATTTTTTTCATCCTATCCCTAACTCAGCGCTAACTCACCTACTAACCCAACCAAAGACAAAAATTTAAAAAAAAAATTCAAAAAAATCGTTTTTCTGACCTACATTAGACGGATCCGTACGGCGTTGTACGGAACCGCTGGCGATCCGTATGGATCCGTACAAGAATCGCGGCGCTTCCGTACGGCGATCCGTCGTACGATCCGCGGATCCGCTATACGGAAACGCGGATCCGGATGTACGGATCCGGATTTTCGAGGAATCGCAATTTTTTTTGCGAACCGTGTTTCCGAAATTCGGATCCGCGGTTCGGGGTGCGGATCCCGTATGGATCCGTACGGGACGTGTTTCGGGGCTTGGAGCCAGGGGGGGGACGTTTCCTGCAACATTGATGCCAGGGCCAAAACCCCCCCTCTTGAGGGGAAAAACCCGCAAATCTCTTCTTATAGATTATTCAATTGACGAAGACCAAGACCCCTACTAATGAACGCTAATTTTCAGTGTGGAAAAAGTCGCGAAAAAGTCGCGAAAAAATCGAGAGTTTTTGCTGGCACCGATAACATCGACAGACTTTTTCACGATTTTTTCAAAATCGAAAAAGTCGTGATTTAATCGTATTACTCCCGACTTTTTGCCGACTCGAACGAAAAAATCGTGAGGACATTCTGCGCGGTTAATAAAAGCCCGAAAATAGATTTTTATGAGTTCAATTTTGTCGGTTTGTTGCGTTTAGCACTGTGGAGAGTCAGGGAGAGGGTTCCAAGTTTGCGATTTATCATTTTCATTGTGCGTTGAACTTCAACGGTTGAAGATTTAATTCTCCACCGCTCGAGCTTGCTGATTGGGAGGTGCCGAGGTTTGCTGCTGCCAGGTAAGTTTCTTCCAAGTACCATTTCCTCTGTATTCTCTTTGCTTTCTTTCTTTTGCTTGGAACATGGCATCCAGCTCTCACAACAAGCAGAACCACTGTTTTTTGGTTAGAAGTGACTCTCTCAAATATACTACGGTTACTACCTTAACGCAAATCTGTGTTCTTGAATCTTAACATGCATATAAGCTTTGGCAATGAGATTCTGTGTTGGTTTTTAATATTTATGCCTATAAATTTGTTGAGGACATTTTGTGTTCATGTTAAGCTCAATGCAATTTTTGTGTTAGTTTACAACTTTTATGCCTATAACTTCATCAAGGTGTTTTTGTATTTGAATTTATCAAGTGTTCCATCTATGTAAGGTTGTAACTCCTTTCAGCATTCTATGATTTTTTGAATTAAGAGCATCCAACAGGACAAATTATTAAAATTTATTGATCCAAGATTTTATTAACTTTGGTAACAGTGGTTTTGCCCAAAAAAGGATCTCCACCTCTACTAGTGCCTTTAGTAGAAACCGAAGTGAACTGAGAATCACCATTGAGTTTTTCATCAAGACATTTTCCTTTCTAGAGTCTTTCAACAGTTCAACTTTCAAGAATGAAAATTCAAATAAAAAAAATTCTAACCCTTGTTTACTATTTAGTGATTTTAATTTATGTGATGGGCAATTTTTAATTTTTGTTTTGTGCCCAGGTTCAAACATCAAAAAGTTTCAAACAAAATGCCAAGGAATTTGGACCCTATGTGGCAGTATGGTGAACCTGATGATGTACCCGAAACTGGAGGTGTCAATAGAATGTATTTGACTTGCAAGTTGTGTGGAAAGCATATGTCAGGGGGTATCAACAGATTAAAATTCCATATAGGGCAAATTCCAAGGCAAAATATAGAACTTTGCCCAGATCCATCTCCAAAAATTATCCGATAGGCCATTAAATCGTTGATGGATAAAGAGGATGGCAAAGACACCATGGCAGTAATGAAAAGACAACTTGTAGGGAGCTCAAGAGTGGGGGTAAGTGAGAGTGCTTCTTCTGCTTCAGCATCATCTTCCACACCCAACCCCTCAGCTTTTTCATCCTTTTTTGTCCCTAGAACCACACCCGGTGCACAACCTGGCATCAAATCAGCAATTAAAAAAAAGGAAAAGGCAGAAGCTGATAGGTTGGTGAGTAGATGTCTTCTATGGAGTGATGTTCCTTTCAACATTGCCAAGACAAACCCATTCTACCAACCTATGTTTGATGTTGTTGCTGTCATTGGCTCGGGGTACAAAGCCCCTACCTTTGCACAGTTGAGAGGACCTCTTCTTCAAGAGGAAAAGAATGATTGCACTGCTAGACTGGAGGAGTTTAGGGCATCCTGGGAACACACTGGATGCACAATCATGTCAGATGGTTGGACTGACCAGAAGGGTGGGACCCTTCTTAACTTCTTGGTTAGTTGTCCCAGGGGACAATGTTTATGAAATATGTTGATGCATCTGCACACATTAAAGATGCACATTTATTATGTGAGTTGTTGGACATCTTCATTCAGGAAATAGGCCCACAAAATGTTGTCTAAGTCATAACGGACAACGCTGCAAATTATGTTGCAGCTGGCAGGTTGCTTATGGAGAGGTATCCTACCCTGTTTTGGACACCTTGTGCTACTCATTGTATTGACTTGATGTTGGAGGATATAGGTAAGATTCCTATGGTGAGGCATATTGTTGAATCATCCAAGAGCATAACAAAATTTATTTACAATCATGCATCTGTGCTTAGCTTGATGAGAAGATTCACCAACAACAAAGAGTTGGTGCGTCCTGCGATAACACGCTTTGCTACTACTTTCATATCTCTTCAGTCTCTGTTGAATTCTATGTGGGACGTGAAGAGCATGTTTCTTTCACAGGATTGGCGTGAGTTATCTATTAGCCGCAAACCAGAGAGAGAGGGCATATGCAGACTTGTTTCATATGATCAGAACTTTTGGGCAGGAGTAGAGGAGGTGTGTGCCATTTCAGAACCTTTGGTAAGGGTTCTTCGGTTGGTTGATGGAGAGAAGCCCGCAATGGGCTACTTGTATGAGGCCATGGATAGGGCCAAAGAAGCCATTCGTGCTTATTATGAAGATAAGGGAGATGAGGGGTTAGAGAAACAACAGGTCATATGGAGAGTGATTGATGACCGATGGAACAATACTCTCCATCGCCCCATTCATGCTGCAGGTATCTACTTCAACCCTGCATTTGCTTACTCCTGTGGTTTCAGATTTGATGTCGAGGTGATGGATGGATTCTTCACATGTGTTGAAAAGATGGTGGTATCTGAGCAAGAACATGAAGATATTTCCAAAGAAATGGAAATATATAGGATGGCAGGTGGCACATTTGGTTTTACCATGGCTATTAAGAGTAGGATGACCAAAATGCCAGGTAAGCTTCAGTTTGTTTCAACTTTCAACTTTCAAATTTAATAATTCATTGTCTCTTCATAATTTTTGCTTCTCATTTTTATTTTAACTTGTAGATGCTTGGTGGACAAGCTATGGTGGTAGAGTACCCCATCTCCAAAAGCTTGCCATTCGAGTGCTCAGCCAGACATGCAGTTCCTCTGGGTGTGAGCGCAATTGGAGTGTCTTTGACAAAATACATAGCAAAAAGCGCAAGAGGTAAAAAAATTTCAAATTAAATTTTTGAAATAATTTGATTATTTTTACTATATAAATTTTCTAAGTACTAATTTATAATCTATGACCCTTTTACAGATTGGAATCCCAACGCCTCAATGACATGGTGTATGTCTACTACAATCTTTGATTGTGGATGAGACAAATTCAGAAAACTCCTGATATGGATGCCATCTCATTGGACAATATTGATACCACTGCTGCATGGAGGGTCGAGACTGAGAGGCCGGCCATGGAATCGACCCCTGATTGGTTAGATGTGGATCCAGAGGCACTAACGCCAGAGGAGGAAGCAGTTGTACAGCAGGAGGAGCCAATGGTAGAGGAGGAGGAGCAGGGTCAGGAGGCAGAGCAGGAGGAGGATGTGGAGGAGGAGGTGACACCATCTAGGATGGGCAGTAGCAGTGGCAGCGTCAGCGGCAGAGGACAGAGGCCACCTCTTTTTTTTGCTTCTAGAGGACGATTGGGTCCATTTGTATCCCGAGGGGCGGGGCCTTCTTCCTCTAGAGGAAAAGGCAAAGCCATTCCCTATTCCCGTAAAAGGGGCAGGGGATCTTCATCTTAGTGACTAATTACTTTATGACATGGAGATGACTCATGATATACATTTATTATATTTTTTGTTGATATTTTGACTCTTGAGACTGAGACTCAAGATTCAGGACTCGATTCACTATTTTGATATGTGATGTAGCACTAGACTTCATATACATATTATATATTAGCTTTCTTTACATGTTTATGTGGAAATGCATTTATTTGATGTTGTGGATACTTTAGATGCTAAAAAAATTGAAAAAAATTGAATAATTTTGTATTTTTTTAATTTTGCCGACTTTTTGCCGACTTTTTCAAAAAACCCCCGACTTTGCCGAGTTTTTCAACTTTTTTACTCTTGCCGATTTAATCTCGACTTTGACTTTTTCCACATTGCTAATTTTTTCTCCAAAACCACTTGTAATTAATTCTTGATCTCCACAGAGAAACTCGGTCTCTGCTTTCCCTTTCACAAATTCTGATTGTATTCTTAACGCAGAACAACAACGATATGATGTAGCTCACCTAAATCAAAGCTCGTACTTCCGAAATTTCTGAACTTCTGTAGTTTCCGAATTTCTGAGTTTCTCGTACTTCTAGAATATGTGAAATTTCTAAACCTCTACAGTTTTCGAACTTCTAAGTTTCTGGTGAATATGCAATTCTGTGATTTCCCTTGTGACAGGTCCAAGAATATAACAATTGACTTCTTCAAAGTAACGTTATGCTATATATATATAGCCTCATACATATTTCGATCTTTGATCCACATCTATCCAAGTTGAATGTCCTTTAAAATTGCTCACGTGAGCCTATATATAATGGTTGTTCTTTACATTTAAGCCGACAAGGTATTTGTCCAACAACCGTCTTCCATTATCTTGATTAAGGCCGACATCAAGTAGCATGGTTTTGGAGCGTAATCTTCTACACGATTTGACAAGTGTAACATGACTTCTTATTTAACTTTATGACCTAATGACACATCCTAAAGACATCAAGAAGATTGCCTTATGACCTATAAAAACTTCTTGCTTATGAAACCGATAAAGCAAGCAAATATATTTATACTTCTTGTCATTTACATAAAAACATAATTATAAGTCATTATGAAAACCTAACCTAGTTACACTTCAACATCTTCAGGGACTGGTTGAGGATGACACGGAAGAGATGGCAAAGGGACCTCATTTCAAAATGCTTGTTGCCCTTCAATATCATATTTAAAAATGTACACCAATGTTAACTTGTCACATGGATAATTATCTGAATCCAAATATGGGGACAATTGAAGATGAACATCAAAAGGAGGTACAAATGTCTCAAACAAATATGTGATCATGTCCTCCTCATGTTCCCCAAAAACCTAATCACCACTAGACATGTATGGCTCGCGGAGGTTACAAGAATTCAACAAAATGTCCTTATGAACAATGGTTGTCCCAAAGGAAATGATTCCATAGGATAATTATCGTCATCATAAGTTGTATCTCCATCAAAAAGATAACAACTCATATCCCATTGCCCCTTCTCCAGATACAGAAAATCATCATTTTCATTCTCTAAAAGTTAATTGGGGTCTTCCTTTTCCATGGTTTCAAAAGACGTATCATAGAAATAGAAAGAATTGAAAGGAATATAACTTACCTCTTCATGCTCATGAGGAAGAGTGTCATGTTCAATATGGTCCCTTTCAGATACATGGTCTTCAATATGAGCTGCTTATGAGAATCTTTGCTAGGAATTGGATCTTCAGCATGATCTTCATTACTATAATCTTCTTAATGATCAAGAAGGACTTCTTCTTCTTGCTCTTGGTAATCCTCTTCATCGATTTTTCCTCTTTGTCCTAAGAATGATCAAAAGGCCTCCTTCTTGAAGGTCAAGTCTTGAAGGCTATCTTCATAACTTTGAAATCTTGGCCCCCAAAGTTTCAAAAAAGTTTCAATAAACACTTCAATAGCAGATATGCTCTTTGGTTCACAACACCACAAAATCCATTCCATCTTCTATGCTTAAAAACAATCTCATAAATGCGTCTTCATGAACCACAATAACTTCTTAGGTGAATTTTAAGAATCTAACAACATGATCAATGGTTGAAGAAGGATAACCATCAAATTTGTGACAATTTTTATAGCAATCTCGGTAAAGACAATTTGGATATCCAAAAACATTTTGAACATCTAAAGTTGTTGATTTGAGTAGAGAAGTAAGAGTTATGCTTTGCTAGGTGCTTGTTGAAAATATTAGCGAGAAGAGGGTTCCTTGATTTGTGCCTTAATCATAAGAGCCAAAATGAATTCCTTCTTGTGCATGACTCGAGTTCCTAAAAATTAGGAGATTCCCTATAAATTAGGATGAGTTACTATAATTTAGGAATCAGTCCCTAAAAATTAGGACGAGTTAGGTTGCATTTAACTAATGTGTTGAAATTGAAAGTCGAGTTATTGATTTTCTAGTGTGAGATAATTGAGGAAAAGAACAAGTGATTGAGTTTCAAATGGTTGACTTGAAATAGGACAAGTTGCATGAGTAGTTAACTCATGCTAACTCAATCAATCACAAAATCATTCCTTAATTAGAGAACTCATTAATTTTAACCATTTGAATTGCCTTTAAAAGGAAGAACGAAGGCACAAGTTTAATCATTGTTTTCATGAGCATGAGTTGGTGAGACCAAGCAATAGGAAGCACAAGTTTGTGCATGGAGCTTGTGAGAGGAAGAGTGTGCAAGAGAAGCTTGTGCACAGGTTAGTAAAGGGCAGCAGAGACCAACAGTCCGGCAAAGGTTTCAAGCTTAGATCAAACAGGAAAGACAACTGTCTTTCAGATTGAAACAGTTGTATTTTGAAAGAGATCAATTGCTATGTTTTTGCTATCAATAAATTTCTCATCAAGCAGAAGGTTTTCCTAGTAGGGTTCCCTATACAATTTTGCGTTTTTTAATTGTGTAACACTACTTTTATTTTTGTTCCTATTTTACTGCATCTAGGAGAGAAATTTTGTGTTTATGTGAGAAGAAATTTTACTTCAGATTGCTCATATTAGCAGATTAATATTTTGTGGATTTTCTACAGTGTTAAGGCTAGCAGAAGAACCCACAAGACAGCCGCTTTAGCATAATAATTAATTAACTATTTCCTAAAGTTAGACATGGGAAAAATGAAAAATTCCTAACTTATGATTTAATCTTAGCCCTTGATCATGATATAACCTTAGCGACTGAGAGGGAGCTTACAGTTGAGATCGAAATTAAAAGAGGAGATAGAGCAAGTTGGCGGCAGGTCAATTGAGCACAAGCAGTCTGTATCAAATGCGTGAAGGAAGAACTGAGGATTTCAACAATTCATAATGACTCAGTATCTGAGCAAAAGAAATTGAATGAGGGTTGCACTCTTACAGCCCCAGTGCAGTCTTTATGTTCGCATGTGTGCACAGAGGAGGAGACTTGTGCTCGCGCATGTGAGCAAATTAGCTTATCTATGTAGACAGTTTTGTAGATCAAGTGTGCAAGGAAGGGAATCGATCTATTTGGTGGGTGATTGAGTGCTTTTCTATGGTAAAAATTTAGTTTATCCCTTGTAATTCTTGATGAAAATTCCTTTGCTAAAGAAGAAAATAAAAAGACACACAGCGTTGCAAGTTTTCCCCGGAGTTGGGGTTTCCTAGGTATATCTTTTGTTATATGTGTTGATGTGTTTGTCTTCTGATTTTTTTTCTGTGTGTATTTGTGATTTAAGTTTCCAGAATGCAGTTATTTGTACTTTTGGTTTTTACACTTAATAAATTGCGAATCAGTTTACTGGGTTTCAAGGAAATCTAACAAAAGCAAGGTACATTTCATGCAAATCCCAAGGAACCATTTTCTATCACATCTAAATATCTCATTATAGATTTGTTGAGTCATCAAGGTGAATTTTAGATGCCTTCAAAACATGATTGTTTCACCCTACAAGAAAAAAAATGTTGAAGATCAATGAAGAATTAGACTTTGTTCTTCCAATGAAGTCTCCAGATAAACAAGTTGATCTAGGCTTTGAGATATGTTCATCAAAAATGATTGAAGCTTAGACTTCATATCACAAGTAGAACGACTCAACACCTCCCTGGAAATAGCCCCATAAAAGTTAACATAAAATTTAGCACCCTAGTGCAAAGCCTCACTAAGTGCCCTAGATTAAGTGTAACAATGGGATTATACACCATTGTCACCTTAGTAATCATTTCCCTATTGTTTTGTGGATGGATGTTATCCCCACATGGGACGCTTCCCTACCACATCCCAGAGAAGGATTCCCAGGCTAAATACGCTTTAAGGGTTCTACTAAATAAAACACCCAAAGATGATATTCGATAATGTAAGGATTTGGGTGAAATGAGATATAATTCAAGGTAACAAGTTCAAAGGAGTTATGCCTAAACATAGAGGGCTTGAATTTTAAGAAAGGCTCAATTAGATCCCATACATGTTACCTTTATATTATCAATTGTCATCATAAATTAGGGTTTTTAAACAAAACAATTCACAATGTTCAAAATTTATAATAGCAATAACTAAAAAACCCTATAACTGATGATAACCAAGAAATAAGCAATGGCTATTAATGAGTAGCAATTTTTCAATGACCTGAAACAGTTGTAGCAAATTTTCAAAGACCTAAAATGCATAACACATATATGAAACCCTAAATGTCAACCCTAAAAATGTGGTTGAAAAATGCATTTAAATAATATTTTGTTTTTCCAATTTAGTGTGTAATGTCATCAACCACTTAGGAAGCTTATGACGAAGACGGCTAGCCTAACGTGATTCTCATTGGCTAAAGCAGAGAAAAATTTAATAAGGGGACTTAATTTGCCTAAGGAAACATTATAAAATCTAAGGGGTGAAAAGGGAACATTTACTAGGCAAATGAAAAGTCACATTAACTTTATAAAGTGAAATATTATAAAGTCGTCATACGTTTATAAAAGAGAGAAAATGAGGAGACTATCCTTATTCGTGCATTTGTGATCTTGAGAAAAGAGCTCTTGGAAAGAGTTTTGGATGAGAAGCTTAGGGTTTTGAAACCCTAGCCACCATAGTTGGTTGCAATGTTAAAATTGTTGACACCTAATCCGAAAGGATTGGGATTATTCTAAATATTGTAAATAGTTTCATTCAATGTTACCACACTCGGAATCGGAAATAAATTGACAAGGCAAAAGAGTAAAGAGTTTTAATCGGATTGGGAAAAAATCAGTGAATTCAATAAATAACGATATACACATATTGAATTAAAAAATAAAAAAACATTTTCATTGATATTCAATAAAGCAATGTTCAAACAATTCATAATATCAATAGGTGTCCAAAATATCATGAATGAATAAGTATCTCATATATGTTATGAGACCAAACATGATCCAAAGTACTGAGTCTTGACTCCTAACCAGTGATTACATAGAACCAGAAGCATCTGCTTCTAAAAGTTTACAAAATATTGCATACTAATCAGTGAAAAATCAGTGACTGAGAGTCTAAGACTCTAAGATTGAGAACTAGAAGTGATTCCTCCCACTCCTTCGCTTGCTTGACTCTCTAAGTTCTCCAAGTCATGTAGGCTTAAAAGAGGAGCCTCCTCTAATTTGACCCAATTTGATACATTTGTAGTTTGCAGATCTATGTCTTCAAGGTCGATTAGTGAATGATCCAAACCTATCATTATCATGAGACCTTGAAATGTGAATTAAAGTTTGAACTTTAAAGTGCAAATCAGATTATGAAACCTTCAAATTCATGCTCTCTCACCAAGGATTTGTTTCTTGTGAAGTCGTAGATTGTAATGGACAAATACAAGGTCATTTAAGCGCTTTTGTGTCAATCGATTGCGCTTCTTAGAATGTTTTTTCTCAAACATGCTCCAGTTGCACTCACAACCTGAAGCACTGAATGATTGGTTTAAGATTCGAATGGTGAATCTCTTCAAATATGGTGTATCACTACCAAAGTTTGCCACCAAAAACCTAGCAAGTGGCAAATGTTTGTGAGTAGTAAGTACAAAATACTAAATAGTAAAAACTTAAAAAAGACAACAAAAAATAATAAAACATTTAACAAACAAAATAAAGTTTAAACAAATTTAATGAATTGATGAAGCCTTCAAGCCTCAAAGGGTACCTGGCAACATCTTAGTCCTTTCTCGTATAGCACTGGTATAGGCAAATAATTTAGTCGGCATCCTATAATCCTCATTAAATTTGTTCTTATCATAAAAATATTGTGGGTTTAAGAAGTATCGAGTAGCATGTAAGGGGGAATGTAATTGCCTATCCCAACGTGCATCAATAATATCCCAAAGAGGCAGATACTTTGCCTCCTCATCCCCATATCTTCTTTTGATGGCCTCCTTTGCGAGATCCATCGCCTCATAAATGTAACCTATAGCAGTTTTGTCACCATCAACATCTTGAAAGCTCAAGCATTCAAATTTAATGAAATTTGAAACTTTGAAAACAAAAAGAATCTTGAAATGAAATTTTAAAAATAAAAAAATTAAAAGACTTGGAGTACCTGAGAACTCTGACAAGGGACTCCGTCACCGGAATAATCTCTTCGGCATCTTTTCAGAAATCATCATTAAACACAAGTGCAACAATTTCAATGCCTTCAAGGGCCTTAGAATGTTTAGATGCCATCCACTCAGGTCCCAAGAACATCCTCTTCAAATTTATCTTTTGCTCAAACACCGATTGCAAAGATATGAAATTTGTTGCAAATCTAATCACTGCAGGTCGAACAATTCCCTTGCCTTCAGTGTATTTTCTCATGGTGTTTAGGACAATAGTGTGGTTGTAAAGGTATTTGGTTATGGATTTTGCCTTCTCCACAGCCTCATGTATCCAATGAAGCTTGTCAATGTCCTCAAGCATTAAATTTATGCAATGGGCAGCACAAGAGGTCCAAAAAATAGTGGGGTGCCTAATCTCAAAAAGTCCGCCTGCAGCGATATAATTAGTTGCATTGTCGGTGAAAATTTGTACAACATGTTCTTCTCCCACTTCTTGAACAACTTCCTCCATCGTTTCACAAATAAGTTGGGCAGTCTTAACCTTCTCTGAGGCATCCACTGATTTGAGAAACATTGTTCCTGCTGGACAAGATACAAGGAAATTTATTACAGTTCTATTCCTCTGATCTGTCCATCCATCACTCATGATGGTGCACCCTATTTCTGCCCAAGATGAATGAAACTCAGATAGCACAAACATGACATCTTCAACACTCTCAAAAACAAATTTGTCCTAAGGCTCTCTGATGAAGGGGCTTTGAACCCTGGACCTGCAACAGCGACTGCATCAATCATAGCTTGCCAATAAGGACTTCTGGCACAGTGGAAAGGTATGTCTGAATAGTACCAAAAGTAAGCAATGGCCTTCCTTGCCTGACTAGGGATGTTTTTTTTCCAACCAGTGCCATCCAAGGTAGGTTGGGAACCAGGTTTTGTGCGGGGAGCAAAAAAAGTGTTTATGTTTCCACCTCTAGTGTTGAATGCAGGAGGATTCATTTGGCCTTGAGTTTGACTTGGACTTGGAGGCATGTGTGGGAAACTTGGGAACAGCATTGAGGATTCAACAGAGGGAGATGACAAGGGGGTATTGGAAGAAGAATGGTCAACTCCGAGAGCTCCTATTTCTTTGTTTTTCTTTGCTTTCTTGGCATTATGCTGACTCAACATATCAAGGGCCAAGATTGCTTGGTGTTTGACATTTTCGTCAACATTGTCACAGAGACCTATATCATGGTCGGATATCTATGCAAGGTGGTACTTGAATCTAAAAATGCCTCCACTACATTTCGCTTTGCAAATTTTACAAAGGACCTTGGATTCTACAAGAATCTTCTCACAATAAGCCCAAGCAAAGTCCTTCTCCCTCAGCATTATTGTTGTTTGGCTTTGTGTTTAATTTGTGGCTCATGTAAGCCTGTAATAGGCAATAAAATAAATTAAAAATAAAAATGATACAAAATGAAAAAAGTTAAAAGCATTAAAAAATGATGATTGGTCTCCCTCCATCATCAAAGAGGCCTAACACGTCTGACAAATTGGTCTAGGTAGGACATTAATGGGGTCTTTTAGGCTTTATGAAATTTGGTTGCCAAATTCCTCCATCATCAAAGGGAATTAAGTTATTGACAAACATCGAACAAATTGGTCTAGGTAAGAGATTAATAGGGTATTTATCCGTGAAAGGGAGACATTTGTGCAAAATTCCTGAGGCACATACACCAAATATGGATGCGACTCATGGATTTTGCAAGTTGATTGAGGCATTTGTGCAAACCTTTCTAAAAGTATAGATTATGCAGTGTATTCGTATCCAAAATTGTGCAAACTTGGAAGTGCAAACATAATTGGCTGATAAATATAAAGAGATTATTGTTGTGACGGAGTCCCTTGTCACTAGGCGGGCAACACGTCACAGCAATAATCTTGATTCTCTTCACTTACTAGGCAAGCAATAAACATAAACGAGTAATAGGTGCAACAGCAATAACCTATTCACTTACTAGGCAAGTCGCAATAGTTATAACAGGTGTGATGTGCGAGCAGCAAGCCGAACTCCAGCTGTGACGTGCGAGCAGCAAGCCGAACTCCAGCTGTGACGTGCGAGCAGCAAGCCGAACTCCAGCTGTGACGTGCGAGCAGCAAGCCGAGCTCCAGTCCTTCTTCCTGTCGTCAGGGCGCTGAGAGCGTTTTTACTGAGATCACAGGTTTATTCCATAATGCACCAATGTGAGGAATCCTTCCTAAACAATAAGCAAAGTGGCTAGCCGACAGCAAGAAGATAAATAAAATTGCCGGAGCCAACGACAACTTTACCCTAACTTTTCCGAGTGATCACCAAGCCGACTGCAAATCGCCGACTCGCGAGTCAAACTCGCGTTGACCACGAGTCAAACTCCATCAACACGAGTTTGACTCACACGACTCTAATCAGATCTTTTCACCACTGAGCCGATTTGGAATCACAAGTGCTCGTTGATTCATGTTTCACTGGTTTCAGTTATGCATTAGAGAAAACCAAGAGACCTTGGAATTGGAATCCCAAGAGTCTCTCCACTCATGTATATATCCATGAACTGAATAATGCAATAAACAAGTTAATTCGTGGAGTTACCCTCCTGGCCTGGCATGGTATCAGAGCCAGCTCCCAAAACTAGTCTTTCTGCTATGTAACTCATATTTCTCTGCCATATTCTCTATTCTTTGTCCTTTGTCCCTCTGCATTGATCCTCTTGAAGCGTTGGAATGGTGCTCTTGAGCTCTATGTTGAAGAAACTACACATTGTTTTTTGAAACGATCGTTGAATGAATTATTGGTTGAATTATTTACCCTGAATTGAACATTGTATTGTTCGTCATTAATTTATGTCCTGTGTGATCTATGAAGCGGTTGAAATGATGATGCAATGACTTGAAGATTGTGCAAGCCATGTCCTTTGCTCTCTGTGTCGGTCATTGCTGGAAATTGAATGTTGTGCACATGTTGGACTGTGCATTCATTAAATTCTTGAGTTGTAGAACCTGTGATGTGTGGAAAGGCCATGTAATTGTATGCTTCAGTCCGCTATGAGTTAGAAAATTTTGAAGAGTTGTGTTACTCCTGTGTGTGTTGAGTTAAAGGCCTGATTGTCGTTGCTCATTGAAAATTGTATGTAATTTTTGTTGGAAGCCGTGAAGTCGTGGTCCATTGAGTTTTTCAAAGGTGTATATATAACTCATATATTTCATATGAATGAGATACGTGAATGTTGTATTATGATATGAGTGGTACATAATGGATTTTTAAAGGGAAAAGGATGGTGGCATATATATAATGGTTCATGTATAATTCGTTGAGCCTTTTTAATGGGTATATGTTATACTAAATGAAAAAGGTATATGTTGGAACCACCATATATAATATATTTGATGAGTGGAGGAATATATGTTACATTAAAGTATTAATATGGTGATCTTTTGCCACCTAAATATAAGATATCAAGAAAGATTGTGTTTATTTCAGAAATCAAAGGCAGATAGCTTTTTTTTTTATGATGCATTCACTCATATCGATTGTGGGAGTGGTCCTCTCTGGCAAAGAGAACTATCATGAGTGGTCCCAGAAGATGAAACACACCCCATTTTCAAAGAGTTTTGGAAAGGAATTTGTGAAGGAGGAAGAGACAATGGACCAGAAAAGCCCACTTCAGATAAGGAGCTTGCTATTTGGGAAAACAAGAACAGCAAGGCCTATGCCTTGATTGCAGCGTCAGTAAATGAAGAGGTGAGTCGTCATATTTCTCCAATTTCAAATGCTTGTGAAGCCTTAAAGAAGTTGAAGGAATTGTATGACTCACACTTTGAACTTGAAGTTGTTCAATTGATGATCAAGTTGTTCAACCTTGAGTTGAAAAATGATGACCCTCTTGCATTAGCATCAAAAGTAAGATCCATTATTCATGACATAAAAGCCGTTGGTGTTGAAATAGATATTCCTCTCATAGCTTATGTCAAGGCACTATATCCCACCTATTCACATTATCTTGAGTCATTGAAACCAAGTGGCAACCTTAAGGAAATTACCTTTGAATCCCTTGAGAAGAAGTTTACTGAGAGAGAGAAGGCTTTTGGGAAGAAGACAGCTCCTCAGTCTTCTAAAGAAGTTATGTTCCTTGCACAAAAAGATAAGAATGATGCACAAGATTCTTCTAGAGGAAGAGGTTGTTGAAGAGGAAGAGGAAGGGAGAATTTTAACGGCAGGGGGGCAAACATTCATAAGGAGAAAGGTTTGATCTTCATTGCATAAGATGCAAAAGAGATCGACATGATGCTTCCACATGTAAGTTGCCTTGGGACAAAATTGAGCAGGAAAAAAACGAAGGAAAAGGTAAAACACCTGACAAAGGGAAAGGAAAATCACCTCAGTCCGCTCATTATGTTGCGGCACATTGCAACATTGGATTAACTGAAGACTTATTCAACGGTTCACTTGCTTCATGGAAACATGCTTGGTTGCTTGATTCAGGAGCAACTTGCCACGATTTTCAGAGAAGGCTTTTGGGAAGAAGACAGCTCCTCAGTCTTCTAAAGAAGTTATGTTCCTTGCACAAAAAGATAAGAATGATGCACAAGATTCTTCTAGAGGAAGAGGTTGTTGAAGAGGAAGAGGAAGGGAGAATTTTAGCGGCAGGGGGGCAAACATTCATAAGGAGAAAGGTTTGATCTTCATTGCATAAGATGCAAAAGAGATCGACATGATGCTTCCACATGTAAGTTGCCTTGGGACAAAATTGAGCAGGAAAAAAACGAAGGAAAAGGTAAAACACCTGACAAAGGGAAAGGAAAATCACCTCATTCCGCTCATTATGTTGCGGCACATTGCAACATTGGATTAACTGAAGACTTATTCAACGATTCACTTGCTTCATGGAAACATGCTTGGTTGCTTGATTCAGGAGCAACTTGCCACGATTTTCAGAGAAGATTTCTTTGAAAAATTCACTGATAATGTTGATGGAGCAGTATACTTTGCAGACAAGTCAAAACTCAAGCCATCAAGGCATGCCACCATCAGGCTCAAATTGACTGGACTTCCAAACTTTCTTCTATGTGATGTTTTATACCTCCCAAAGTTGAGGAGAAAATTGTTGTCTTTGCTCCGCATCTACCAGCAAAGACAGTGCATTCACATATTTGATGGCAAGGTTGAGGTCAGAAAAGCATCAGATCACTCATTTGTCATGACTGGGATAAAAGAAGAAAGACTTCTAAAGCTGCAAGGAACCTCTGCTCGTGCACAAAACTTTTCATATAGTTCTCATTATGATGAAGGTACATTTCCATCAAGCCTTTTATGGCATGCTAGATTTGGACTTTTGAACCATAACAGGCTTTGTTTGTTGGAGAAAATGGTGTTATAGGCTTGCCTACAATTCCTAGGAAACTTAAGCAATGTGATGCTTGTATCTTAGGAAAGCATAGCAAACAATCTTTTCGTGATTCTCATTCCAAAGCAAATAGAAAATTTGAACTCATTCATTCTGATTTATGTGTTCCAATGCTTGTTCCTTCTACAAATGGTGATAAATATATGATAAAATTTATTGATGACGACACAAGAATATGTTGGGTTTATTTATTGATGAACAAATCCGAAGCCTTTGAAACATTCAAGAACTTTCATGCATGGATTGAAAATGATGCACAATCTAATATTGGATCTATTCATACTGATAATGGAAAAGAATACATTTCAAATGAATTTGAAAACTATCTTCGCCAACATGGGATCAAACATCAAACAATCGTGCCTTATAATCCCCAACAGAACAGAGTAGCTGAAAGAATGAACAAGACAATCTTAAATATGGTACGTTCGATGATGTTTTTCAACAATGTTAAATTGATGTTTTGGAGCTCTATGTGTTGTGTATATAAAGAATAGGTGTCCATCTAATGCTATCAAAAACAAGACTCCCTATGAAATGTGGTATGGCCACATTCCTTTGGTGAGGCATCTCAACGTTTTTGGTTCCACCCGTTATGCCTTGAACAGAGAAACAAATTCAGTGCAAGGAGTCGCAAATGTATCTTCTTGGGGTATTCGAATACCTTCAAAGAATATTGTCTCTATGATGAAGTGAATAAGAAGTTTATAATATCAAGACATGTGATCTTTCTTGAATCTTCCAAGACTGACAATGTTGTTGAGCGACAGCTTAATCACTTGGATAGATTCGTACATGCAAAGTCTTTTCAAGAGTTTGATAATGAGATTCCACATATTGAAGGGGGGATTCCTATACTAGATCAATCTATGGAATCTTCTTCTGAAGCACTCTCTCCCTCGCATGAAGCTCCAGCCACTGATGACACTTTAAGTGATGTGATTGACAAAATTGGGAAGCTAAATCTTGATTCATCCACATCTCAGTCAATTAAACAATCTGGGCCATCTCAGAAAATTCCTCCAAAATTGCTCACAAAGACACTTGAAAGTGTTCGTCCTGATGAGGTTGGAAAGACAGGAACAAGAAGCTCAACCAAACAGAATGGAGGTGTTGTTGACAATCCTAATTCACCAGTTGATATGGATGTTTCTTATGATTGTGAACTAAATTTGTTTATAGATTTTGAACCAACTACCTTCAAAGAAGTCGCTTCTCATGATGAATGGAAAGAAGCGATGCAAAAAGAATATGATGCTTTGAAAAAGAATGGCACCTGGAAGTTGGTTGATCCTCCATTGGGAACCAAACCAATAGGTTGCATGTGGGTCTTCAAGAACAAGTATAAAGCAGATGGCTCACTTGACAAGCACAAAGCCAGGCTTGTGGAAAAAGGTTTTGCACAGAAGGAAAGGGTCGATTATGAAGAGACATCTTCCCCCACAGCAAAATGGGCTACCATCCGAACACTCTTTGCCTTGGCACCTCAAAATGGCTGGAAAGCCGATCAGATGGATGTAAACACTACTTTCTTGAATGAAGACCTGAAAGAGAATGTTTTTATCTCCCAACTGTTGAATTTTCAAGACATTGGGTCTATGTTAGAGTCTTGAATCTCTGTCGCTACCAAACCAAGAGTCTCAACCACTAAACTACTTTACACAGGGGAAATACAAAGAAGTAAATCACATAAGCACAAATATACACAGCATTTTAATTTTTCAACCGAACTTCGTTATATTAACAACATATAACACAAAAGTCTAGGGCTCCCGTACCAGGGATAATGGCCCTCATACATCCACTAGTACAAGACAAGATACTCTGACCATCTGGCTATAGCATCTAACAGCTCCTCTTGGTCATACCCTGTACCTGCTCAGTCCTTCAGCTCCCAATTTGCAGCTCCTGCCTCTATCAATGCTCCAAGTCCATCTGACCACTGAATTTCGGTTGTCCAATCTTCTCTCTAGCTGTCCCTTCGTCCATTAAGGGCACAACTCATTGAGACTCCTGTCGATTTCTTCACAGATCCACTTGTGAAAAACTCTCAATCTGCCCACTACTGCTACTCAGGGACTTCAACCCACTATGGTCTTCCTGCACTAGAACAATGAAGACCAACATAGGGCATGGAGGATTGCCAACTATCACTGCGAGATGTCCATCTCCCACAATGAACACGGGCTAGGAGGATTGCCCATCATCTGCTGTAGAAGTCCTTCTCCACACACAAGTCACAGGCTCCACAATCCTGCTCCTGGTTGATCAGACCCTTGAGCTCCAACAACTTCCAGGCTAGCAGTTACCTTTGTCCATCTAGGTGTTGCACTTCGACTCCAACATGGACACTACCACATTGTCCTCCAGCAGATCATAAGTGCCCAATCTGGTCCACACTTGGTCTTCTCTCACACTGCCCTCCAATAATCCACGGAGACCAAGTCCACGTTGTAGCAATTGCTCCTAGTTAGGGCATCCCTACACCTAGGAGACCCTTACACATGGTTGCCCACAGACTTCACCAATCCACCCTGTGCCCTACAATAGAGGAGCTATTGCGCAAATCTAGGCACCTCAATGTGTCCTCGCCTAGGACACCATCAATCCATCATAAACGGGTTCATCTGCAACATACCTTGATGTTGTCCTCTTGCCTTCCGATCTAATGTACCTGTTGTCACCCTGGATGCTTGGTAAGCCTCCCAACAATCCACATGGGCTCCTCCAAACAACTCCTAAGGCCTCCTACAAGCAGCCCACAAATTGACCCAAGCAATGGTCAACACTTGGACCCAAAACTACATTGTTGGTTCCCTAAGGCCTCCTACAAGCAGCCCACAAATTGAACCAAGCAATGGTCAACACTCGGTCCCAAAACTACATTGTTGGTTCTGCTCCTAGGAAGATCTTTCCCTCCTTGGAATATCATCCACATGGCACTGCAGGATGCTCATCACGATCCAATCACTAGTCAACCCTTGACCCAATACACCTCCAAGTACTGTTGTCTCTCCTTGCTGCAATGATGAACGTTGCACGACTGGTTAGGACACACCACGTTGCCCCTAACCCTCCATGCAAATCAGCAAATAGCCTCCAAATGACTACAGTTTATGCTGGAGATACTCTCCTCCTTCACGTTGTAAGGGCTAAGACCAGCCCTTAAAGGCCCACACAATCTTGTTGTTGTGGTATGTCCTGTGACCTACCACACAACACCTTTGCTACCTTCAAACTGCCCACATATCATCACAGACCATCTACAATCCTTCTATGTAACAGCGTTCACCCTTGACCTAACTTCCCTGCACCTCGGTCTCCACTACAGTTGGTTTGGGACCCAAAATGGTCACCCAAACTCACGTTGTTTTGTACCTTCCTATGTTGCGGCTAGACTAGGGCATTCCCTCTCCCTCTCCTGCGAGCCCTTCTTTTCCTTGGCCACCTGCCCAATAACCTCGGCCCTTGAGCAACCCTTAACCACACCTTCAAACAACCCTTAACTCCTCCCATTGTCACCTACAGCACACTATCCTCTCACAAAAGTTCCCACGTTGTCCTAGGCTTCCACGCTGCTCCTTGTGACTCCTCTTGATGCGGTTAGACCTCTCTGAAATTTCAGAGCTCTCCTTTGGTGTATTTCCCACTCAAAATGGATGCTAAAATGACTCACTTTCATCCATAATTTATAGACTTTAAGGCTCAACAAATTTGGTTGAAGTGACACATCTATTAGACCACTTTTACACCAAGCCTACATGACTTGGTAACTAATAATTACCTTGTCAACTTCAAAAATTCATTTCTCTTTAACGACAACTCGAATTCGGACAATTCTCGATGCGTTGGACTCGTATCGCCGAGCACTATCATCCTCGTCCATCACATGTCGTATCTTCATCATGGTTTT
Organism: Pinus albicaulis; assembly: GCA_034641835.2. NCBI lineage: Eukaryota > Viridiplantae > Streptophyta > Pinopsida > Pinales > Pinaceae > Pinus > Pinus albicaulis. The sequence continues at coordinate 1,011,291,650 of CM076582.1, read as the reverse complement.
GGCCCAAATCACGATGGGTGCAAAACCCCCAAGCTTGGTTCTCAAGCCCACAAGCCCATTCGTGGGATTTTGACCTCCAACCCTTGATCACCAGGTCTTGGAGTACCTCCCAAGCTACACAAAAATCAACACTCCCTCTTAGCGAGGGAGGTACTTCCAAATCTAGGAAGCAATCATCATCTCCAGCGACGACACTAGCCCATCTGGCATCCATCACTGCAACATACCCTGTAGATGAATCTGACAATCTCGGTAGTGCCTCTGCCTCATCATATTTGAACCTGAAGATCTCGAACCTCCATAGGGCTGCTCCCTCTGAAGCTAGACTCCCTATGAGCCTACACGATCTCCATTGGCTCAGTCCTGCAAGAACTCATCCTCTTGGATCAAATACCACTCGTTCAAACCCTACCAATCTAGGATACGCAACACCATGATCCGATGAAGACTCTAGCCTACCAATATTCAGTCCATCACATAAATCCATCTTGATCAACTTGATCTCGTACATGCCAAAGAAATCGTTGAGTTGTCCCAACCATCCATGGCACATCAACGGAAGTCCACGATCAGAAATTTGCCCTACAACAAACTGTTGTTCAACGGGCTCACCACCAATCCACCAGAACTCCCAGCCCATCTCGCCATGTAACCTATCAAGACCACATCTCCATGTTTTCCACTCCATCTTCTGCTCCACGATCCAGACACCGACAACTCCCTCTGAGTTGCTTCATTGTGCACACTATGATTCACTGTCGTCCAAAGTAGCTCAGATACCCTCTAATACCATGTTGAATTTATGTGACCTTGGGTCTAGGTTAGAGTCTTAAATCTATGATGTTACCAAACCAAGAGTTTCAACAACTAAACTACTTTACACAGCGGAAATACAAAGAAGTAAATCACATATGCACAAATATACACATCTTTTTAATTTTTCAACCCAACTTCGTTATATTAACAACATATAATACAACAGTCTAGGGCTCTCGTACGAGGGATAGTGGCCCTCATACATCCACTAGTACAAGACAAGATACTCTGACCATCTGGCTGTAGCATCTAACAGCTCCTCACGGTCGTACCCTGTACCTGCCCGGTCCTTTGGCTCTCGATCTACAGCTCCTGCCTCTATCAATGCTCCAAGTCCATCTGGCCACTGAATCTCGGTTGTCCACTCTGCTCTCTAGTTGTCCCTTCGTCCATCAAGGGCACAATTCATCAAGACTCCTGTCGATTTGTTCACAACTCCACTTGTGAACAACTCTCAATCTGCCCACTACTGCTCCTCAGCTACTCAGGGACTTCATCCCACTATGGTCTTCCTACGCTGCAACGATGAAGACCAACATAGGGCATGGAGGGTTGCCACCTATCACTGCGAGATGTCCATCTCCCACAATGAACACGGGCTAAGAGGACTGCCCATCATCTGTTGTAGAAGTCCTTCTCCACAAACAAGTCACGGGCTCCAGAATTCTACTCCTGGTTGATCAAATCCTTGAGCTCCAACAACTGCCAGGATAGCAGTCAACTTTATCCATCAAGGTACTACACTTGGGTCCAACATGGACACTATCACGTTGTCCAACAGCAGACCATAAGTGCCCAATCTCGTCCACACTTGGTCCTCTCTCACGCTGCCCTCCAACAATCCACGAGAGACCAAGTCCACGCTATAGCATCTACTCCTAGTTAGGGCATCCCTACACCTGGGAGACCCTTACACATGGTTGCCCACAGACTTCACCAATTCACCCTTGGCCCTGCAATCGAGGAGCTATTGCGCAAATCTAGGCATCTCAATGTGTCCTCACTTAGGACACCATCAATCCATCATACACAGGTTCATCTGCAACATACCTTGTTGTTGTCCTCTTGCCTTCCGATTTAATGTAGTTGTTGTCACCTTGGCTGCTTGGTAGGCCTCCCAACAGTCCACGTGGGCTCCTCCAAACAACTCCAAAGGCCTCCTACAAGTAGCCCACAAACTGACTCAAGCAATGGTCAACACTTGGACCCAAAACTACACTGTCAGTTTTGCTCCTAGGAAGATATTTCACCTCCTTGGAAGAACATCCACATGGCACCAGCAGGATGCCCATCACGATCCAATCACTAGTCAACCCTTGACCCAATACACCTCCAAGTATTGTTGTCTCTCCTTGCTGCAATGTTGAACATTGCACCACTGGTTAGGGCACACCACGCTGCCCTTAACCCTCCATGCAAATCAGCAAACAGCCTCTAAATGACTGTGGTCTATGCTAGAGATACTCTCCTCCTTCACGCTGTGAGTAAGGGCTAAGACCAGCCCTTAAAAAGGCCAACACAATCTTCTTGTTGTGGTATAGCATGCGGCCTACCACACAGCACCTTTGCTACCTTCAAACTGCCCATAGATCATCACAGACCATCCGCAATCCTTCTATGTAACAGCGTTAACCCTTGGCCTAACTTTCCTGCACCCCGGTCTCCACTACAGCTAGTTTGGGCCCTAAAACGGTCACCCAAACTCACGTTGTTTTGTACCTTCCTATATTGCGGCTAGACTAGGGCTTTCCCTCTCCTACGAGCCCTTATTTTCCTTGGCCACCTACCTAGCAACCTCGGCCCTTGAGAAGCCCCTCAACCACACCTTCAAACAGCCCTTAACTCCTCTCATTGTCACCTACAACACCTTGTCCTCTCACAGAAATTCCCACGGTGTCCTAGGCTTCCACACTGCTCCTTGTGACTCCTCTTGCTGCGGCTAGACCTCTCTAAAATTTCAGAGCTCTCCTTTGGTGTATTGCCCACTCAAAATGGATGCTAAAATGACTCACATTCATCCTTAATTTATAGACTTTAAGGCTCAACGAATTCGCTTGAAGTGACACATGTATTGGACCACTTTTACACCAAGCCTACATGACTTGGTAACCAATAATTACCTTGTCAACTTCAAAAATTCATTTCTCTCTAGTGACAACTCGGATTCGGACAATTCTCGATGCTTTGGAATCATATCATCGAGCACTATAATCCTCATCGATCACATGTCGTATCATCATCATTTTGGCCCAAATCACAATGGGTGCAAAACCCCCAAGCTTGGTTCTCAAGCCCACAAGCCCATTCATGGGACTTTGACCTCCAACCCTTGATCACTAGGGCTTGGAGTACCTCCCAAGCTACACAAAAATCATGACCAACCAGAAGGATTTATTGTGAAGGGTCAAGAACACAAAGTATGCAAGCTTGTAAAATTCTTGTATGGCCTCAAGCAAACACCACAAGCCTACTACGAGAACTTAACTGGGCATCTTCTGAAACTCAATTTCAAACATTATGATCTTGATGATGCAACTTTGTTTGTCAAGAAAGTTGGCAAAACAATTGTATAACTTGTGGTGTATGTAGATGATCTTCTAATGACAGGGAACAATGAGAGCTACATTGCATCCATAAAGAAAGAACTGAGGAAAGGTTTTGAAATGAGAGATTTTGGCTACATTCAGTACTATCTTGGTATTGAAGTAACTCAACATCCAAAGTTTATATTCCTCTCTCAGAAGTAGTACATTGGAGATCTGTTGAATAGGTTTGGCATGGTTGAGTGCAATCCTTTGACTACTCCAATGGAACATCGCTTAAAGCTCACATCCACTGAAGGTAAGGAATTTGAGGATGCAATTAAGTATAGACAACTCGTAGGAAGTCTCAACTACCTGACTACTACTAAACCAAACATTTCATTTGTTGTTGGAATCCTCTATAGGTTTATTGGAAAGCTTTGTGAGGGTCATTGGTCTATTGCAAAAAGAGTTCTAAAGTACTTTAAGGGAACTCAAGACTTTGGACTCAAGTATACACAAGTGGGTGACTTCAGCTTGACTGGATACTCTGATTCAGATTTCGATGGAGATAATGAAGCTGGGCTATCTACTTCAGGTTATGTTATGAGTCTTGGATTAGGAGTTCTCCTGGAGGTAATGTAAACAATCAATTCCCGCAGATTCCACAACTAAGGCAAAATATGTGGCAACAGCTAAGGCAACAAAGGAAATTGTGTGGCTCGGGAATATTCTGAAGGATTTGCAGGAGAAACAAGTGCATTCAACTCCTCTTTTGATTGATAACACTTCTGCAATAAAGTTGGGCAAGAACCCAAAATTCCATGATCGAACCAAGCACATAAACACAAAATATCCTCTGATTCAACATCATGTTGAGGCCAAGACAATCCACCTACGACATTGCTCCACAAATGAGCAGATTGGAGACATCTTCACCAAAGCTCTTAGAAGTGAAAAGTTTGAAAGATTCAAAATGATGCTTGGACTCACCAACATCCCTTCAGATTAGGGGGGGGAATGTTGACACCTAATCTGAAAGGATTGGGATTATTGTAACTATTGTAATTAGTTTTAGTTATGCATTACAGAAAACCAAGACACCTTGGAATTGGAATCCCAGGAGTCTCTCCACTCATGTATATATTCATGAACTGAGTAATGCAATAAACAAGTTAATTCGTGGAGTTACCCTCCTGGCCTGACAGAAATTATACACTCTAAGCAGTCTGAGGAGTGAACTCACTCAGATTTCACCGTCGAAATTCGAGGGAGAAGTGATTTACAGAAGACTTTGGAGTAGAAAAATGTTATCAGTTAATTTTATTGTCTTATTTTGTATTTCTATCTCATTTGTGACAGGTTGGAGAATACTCACAAAAACAGCAAGTTTCCAAGCATACTTTGGGTCAATTTGCCATCAAAGGGAAGAGCTGTAAAGTGCCAAAGACTAATGGTTGATTTTGTCAATGTTAAGCATTTCGTGGAAAATTAACACATTTACTGGCGTTTTTGGCCCAACAACTACCTAGTATTCTTGATTGACAAGTTCTCCTTCACCATAAATCAATGGCAAACAACAACAACTTTTTTTAGACAACACTTTGCCTTTGCCATATGCCTCTTCCACGTCTACGGTTCCAACAAGTTACAACAATAATATCATTGTCGCTCCATCCTACAACGTGACACCTTCAATCTGCAGATGCTTCCTTCAAACCCTTGCGCAATTTCCTTTTTTTAAGAGTTTTCACACTATGCGATCTGTCACCTCATAATTCATTTTTACAAGCTACAGTCAACACTTCACAGGTGGAAATCTCACAATCTACAAGTTAGAGATCACAGTCCTCTTCAGCAGAATTTTGTAGGCCTTGAATCAGTATTAATTTTGGGCTCAATCTTTCCCTTCATCCAATAACCAAATGCTTAGGTAAACTTCATAAATCACATCCACGTAATTTTTTTATGTGTCAAACAAGGAAGAAGTGTCCACAACCAGACCACGCCATGTTTGAGGTTTGATTTCATAGAAAACTAGATAATACCTACAGATCTACAAAAATTGAACCACTCCATGCCTTAGCTCCATGCAAGTACACGTTGCTTTGATTCACACTACTCAATCTATGCATTTGGAATAAGAGGGTTTTGATTACACATTGTAGGGTTTCAATCTTAGAATCAATGTGCACTACTTAGGCTTTCTCTTACTTGTGGTAATGACTAATTGTACAAGCCATAGGCAACCCTCATTGCTTCTTCACTTCAGTTGTTTCTATATGACTGCAGAGAAAAGAATACTCATATTTATACACCGCTGTACACATAACCATGAGCTAAGCTACGAACCATGTGTTGTTTGGCTCAAAATCAATTCCCTTTTGCACAATATGAATGATAACAACTAGTCATCCAAACAACTCAACCAGAGTTTATTCTTCAATAAGCAATTTAATCAACTAAGTTTTGATGGAATGAAGCAAAACCATACGAGGTCAGGGAAAGGTGAATAGAGAGCCCATCAACAAACTAGTATTGGAGAAACGAGACTAGCACGACATCAGACAGATGAAGTCTCCCAAATAGGCTCCAATACCAATTGTTGGTATTATGAGCTGCAGAAGCAAAACATTTACACACAAGAACAATAATATTCACAAGGGATCACATTGTATTAATTTACAAATAATAATATAGCGCCCTCACTCACACCTATACACTACATGAGGCCTCGTAATATAGAATTGAGATGCCCATAACATATTTCCAATATGGCTAATTGCTTCAACCATATTCATAACAATCTCCACAATATCCCCATCAATATCTCTACAAATCTCTTAGTTGATTTTATGTGATCTCCATCCCTAACTTCTCTCATTGTCCTCATCTTTGGTCATACATAAACTTCTAGGATAATTCTACTTTCATTATTAATAATTTCATCATTTCTTAAGTAAAAGGATTATTCCTTCGATAGAAATAAAAATAAGACATCAAAAGATAATTGCCAACCATATGCAAAGAGCATTAACAAATCAATGATACAATAAAGGTGCATTTGCAGAAAATGTGGGAATATTTTTGATATTCCGATATCATACCTCAACACTCTTCAAGTTAATGCGGATAAGCTCCTTACGAGACTCAAAAGCCGGAAGAGGTATATAAATTCTCTTCTCTAGCCGTCTCCTGCAATGCAGATGACACTAGAGATTTTACTATCTGTATCAACGATGAAGCCCTCATCTGTAACAAATATGAGAGCCTAACTTACTTCAAAAATAAGCTCACTGTCTAGTCTAGCTGTACCCTCCCACCACGGAAAATTAGTAATAACTCGTTAAAAAACGAGAGAGAAACTGCCATTTAAAAAGCATGAAAATGGTGCAATAAAAGAAAACAAAAGCATTAAATGGAATCACATTAGTGCACATCTGAACATGCCAATACGATAATTTAAACTTTAAGGTACTTTAGTTCAGTTCAAAGTGGAGTTCAACCTAAGAGCTTCATCAATATCCCATGGGAAATTTGTAGCTGCCAGCACCATTACTATTTTCTTCCCACCATCTTCACTTGTGGAATTATTATTGACTCCATCTACTTGCACAAGAAGTTCTGATTTCACCCTCCTTGAAGATTCATGCTCTCCTGATGCCCTGGAAATATTAACTGTCAGATATATTATGATGAGATTGAGGATGATAATCATAAACAATTCAGAGATGATAATTAAAAGCAATTTAGAGCATAGGATAAAATAAATACCAAACTAGTAGCTTATGCTTTATTTTAAATGTTAACATATAACTAGATTCTACAACTAGCAATCTGATTAGAATCAACTTCAACCCTGGTTCATCACTTTTCATATTTATTTTTGATATGTTGAAATAAAGTATACCCCCTGCTGTTCTTCATTGCCAACATTTTAATACAGCTCAGGGGTTACACTAGTCCATATCTCTTGTGGTAGTCTCCTAAATTATAAAAATCATTCTTCTTTTTGCTTTAGGTAAATTAAGATTCATTCGCAGAAAAATCTAATGTTTTCAGCGTTTAATTATTAATGACTAAGTGATCCATGTTCTAAGGTTACACATTGTTGAAAAGTGTATTGGATAAGTGAAATTGTTATTTTACATGGATTTTTCAGGCATCTTCTAGGACTGATGCCAAGGTTTTATCTGTTGCTATATGTATTATCAACCATCAAGATTTGTTTTACTCTAGCCCCTTTTTTACTCTTTAATTTTCCCTTCATTGTGCATCACTTATTCATAATTTCAACAGCTAAATTTGCTGCCGTTATGAAGTGTAGTATTACTGTAAATTGCTGATTTAAAACCCTAGTTTGTAACAGCCTCGAGTATTTTCTTGATTTGGTGTGTTTGAACATATTTAAACCTCTTAGGTCAATCATAGCCTCCAAATTGAGCCTTAGCTACCTTGAACCCAAATCTGGAATTTACCTCTTGATCCACCTCAAACCCTAATTGGTTATATCTAGATCCAGTGGTTTTTCCTTGTAGGGTCCTTAGGGTGCACTTAGCTTAAGATCATTGGGCTGTTTGATCCCTAAGCCCTACCACAGAAACCTCCCTTGCGTTAGATTGTGTCCATAACTAAAACAAAGGTCTCCCAAGTGTTGCACATTCTCTAGATCACCTAGTGAGGCTTTGCATTACATGCTAAATTTTGATGCAACACAAATTACTACCTCAAACATACCAACGATAATATTAATGGTGCCCACGTAGTCTTTCTCCAGGCAGATTATGCAGAAGTGTCATCAAACAAGAAGATATTGATGAAAGGTTATTTATTGGCAAGTTTTGAATGGTTGAACTTTGAATATTGAGAAAAGGCCCTGGTTACCACATAGATCAGGGAATGTGTGATTGAAGACAGCAACACTTCAAGAATTATGAGTCTAGAAATAATCACAGGAATTAGCACATCAGTTACAACAGAAGAAACAAGGTTTCCAGTATATGCACTCACATTGTGTCTGAAAGTGCTCTTAAGTAGCAATCATAATTGTGGAGAGGCAGAATATAAGCAATTGGAATGAAGATTTAAATATCCAGTGCTAAGTGCACAATGTCAGTGTTACCGCTCAACCTGTTATCATGAATGTGTAAAAGCCCCAAGCACTAAGATGATAAATTTGGGTAACTAGGAGGTTAGCCACTATCACCTCACCAACCCTCTTCCACTCTTCAGGGAAGCTCTTCTCCAGCTCAAGAGAGGCTTAGGTAAGAGAGTTGTGTTAAATATCCTAATACCATCCAAGATTTATTTTTCTCACAACAACTTTATTCCCAAGAACTTATTTATTTTACCAAATAAATTCTAAATTGTTGAAAATAAAATCTCTAGTATTTTTTACTCTAGAAAATTAAATATGCAGTGGAAATGAAGCAAAGAGATCAATCACACAATACAACAAACAAACACCCACAAGAATTCTCCTTCATTAATTGATCTGGAAAATCAGTGTTTCAAAGCACAGAGAATTTACAAAGAAAAATAGTGACTGGAACCTGCAACTTGGCCCCACTGGAATAATTCGGCCCAAGGAAATTTGGCCAATTGGAAACTAGCCACTGAAGAAATTCAGCCTCGAGAAAATTGACCCGCCTCTCACCAGTAAATCAATCCCCTACGCCTTGCCCTCACTCAGCCTCTGCACACTCACAAAATGGCCCTAACAAATTCAGCCTCCCCAGCAAATGCACCTCCTTCTCACTTCAGCAATTTTTCCCCTCCAATATGAGGCAAATCAGCCTCCTAGAAACACTCCCAGAATTATCCCTGTATTTTTCTTCCTTCTCCTTAGTCTAATTGAGCTTCTCGCTCCAGAGAATTCGCTCTCCTTGAGAAAATTGATTTCTCAAAAATATTGTAGCTGCCTCTCTTCTCTATCCGTGTCTTCGCCTCTCGCTTAAGCTTTAATTTATAAACTTCATTAAGTCTAAATCCCTAACCCTAATCTCCCTTCTAGAAGATCTAGGAGATCAATGGTTGAGATTATTTCCAAGTCATTTAAAAATTTGTATAATTTATCCTTAGAAAATGACTTAATAGTCCACAATAATTAATTGACATTAGTTATTGTACTTTTCCTAAGATAAACCTAGGCAAGAAGACATAAATCACTTACTCCACCAAAAAATCACCTAAAGAGGCAATAAATCATCTCATACAATCCAGGGGGCACCAAGCCTATGCAGAAGACTTTCCAAAGCTACCGCTAGCTTCAACAGGTTGCTAGAAAATTAAAGCTATGAACTGCAAGGTGATGTGAAAGGTAATTTCCAGGACTGGAAATCAATGGGTTGTACATTGGGTGATGGAGTCTGTTCTAAAGATGGTAAAGGTACAACATGGCTGAAAAGTACACGCTAGAAGTCCCTTTTCCTTGCTGCCCTTATTGCAAAATATGGCCAAGAGTATTACAAATGTAGATGACACTTGATACTTCAGGAAACTACAGCTACCAAAAACCATGTATGCGAAGCTTCAATCCATGAACAGAGAAGGAAAAGATTTCATAAGAAAAAGTTTAAATGATAACACAGCATGGAAGATGGGAGAAATACATAGACTTCAAACACTTGAAATATATTTCTGTCTATTTCAGCCAGCAACAAAGAGAACAACAATAAGAGATATAGAGACATCCTCACTGACAAGAAATTATTGGTTCTCCAAGAACATCCAAGGGTTTTTCCATTAAACTCCGCGACAGGGAGTTCTCCCAGATCCAACCATAACAGCAAGGGAGATGCTATTTAAATAGAGCCTTAGATTAAAAAATTAAAAATTAAAAATAAAATAAAATAAAATAAAAATTCTCCAATACTCTAGAAAGTGCTGGAAGTGGACCACTACTTGCTCTAAAATGTATATGTCGGGTGGATCAATGGCCCCTTTTCATGATTGGTCAACATAATATAACAACAAAAATAAAAGATAAATTGCAAATCGCACCACAAATAGAAAAAATGGCTGAGATAAGAGTACAGCAACCCCTGCTCATGGAGAAAAGATAACACCATCGTTGTATGCCCATGCCCAGCTGAAGTGAATGCTCCATAAGTCGAATATGATATCCAGATAACGCAAGGCCCATCCACACTACTTGATTTGTAGCAAGTCGGCTCTAAATGACACATAGGAAATGACCCACGGATCCTTACCATATCATCATTGGCTGAAGGAAGATAAACCGCCCCATTTATGACCACTCAGCCAAAAAATTCTCCCACAGAAACTCCATCTTGAGTAGCAGGGCAGCTTGCTTACGTATGACTGAAATGGAAGCTCCACAATTCATGACTTCACCCACTAGAACCAGCTGGAGCTCGGGAAAAGATAAATAATATAAAGTGGCAGGACAATGCGTTGGATGCTCAAATGGATCGACATCTGTATGATACCCCTTCTTATGATTTTCCCCTTTTAATATGCTTCATGTATATGTTGGATATAGGCTAAGTCATGGAGCATCCTTCATGGTATTAGCATTCAAATGGCCCCAAGTCTTTATATTAAAATATGATTTGTCCACCTCCACATATGTGCACCATAAAAAATATATTTCAAGTCGAAGTGGCTCCATAGGATTTGACTCACTGCCCCCTTCATGCACTTTATGCAAGACCCCACCTATTATTAATATAATAAAGTTTAAACAATTGTGTCCCTTTTTTACAAGTGGGCTCTCATGGTGTGTCTTTCACTTTAAGGGAGAGGCACCCTCATAGACTTTGCTTTATTTGCTTTATCACGGTGTATGTTAAAGGGGTAGCCCTTATTAACTTTATTTTACATAGGTCTTCATTATAAAAAGTGGTGGCCCTTTATGATCAGTCTTGCCAAGTTGCCACCATATTTACATAAACCATGTTATAATAAATTGTTCATACAAAGGTACAAAGAACCATGGGCAAGGATCTAGCACCATCTCATAGCACTTAGGAGCATATCACCATCAAACAAAGCATTATAACCATAAATATTTTTAAACTCGAATCTTCATCGACCAAGATATGCTATCAAGAAGAAGAACCAAGTTACGACAATCCACAACATGAGCCACTTCTCAGCCCATGCCACTAACAACCTACATAAGGCTAAGATCATAATACTAACCTCCACAACTGGGAAAGCACAAGTGCAAACCCCATGCAATATGGTAGGCAACAGTCAGCTCATGGAGAAAGTTGTTTTCTGTGAGCAAAACACCCACACAATTGACAGCCACAGCAATAATATGCTAAGCACTGTGACTCCCAACAGATTCATGAGGAAATGGGATATGTACATGTGAAGAGGTGGCCAAAACAACCCACCACAACTTGCTATTTGTCCATCCAAAAGAGACTTGTGTTTTTTTGAGTTTGAAAAGTCTTTGCAGGAGGGATTCAAAGCTTTATCTTGGTAAAGAATTGATTATACCAAGATTTCTCACTACGGCATGCGACGTTTTTCATATGGAGCTATCATGTGCTAGTTGATATATGAAGATGCTGATTTGAAATTTTGATGTAAAGGCAATCTACAGGGAAAAAGCTAAAGCAACTAAAAGAAAAACAAACAGCAGAGGAAAGTAGAAAAGGAGATAAGTTTTATTGGTCAGGGAAAGGAAAAAAGTCACTTAAAGTTGTTGATGTTTGTAGCTTGGACAGATACTTCTCCACAGACTAATTTGATGTAAAGGCAATCTACAGGGAAAAAGCTAAAGAAAGGAAAGAAAACGAAACAGCAGAGGAAAGTAGGAAAGGTGATAAGTTTTATTGGTCGAGGAAAGGAAAAAAGTCACTTAAAACTGTTGATGTTTGTAGCTCAGACAGATACTTCTCCACAGGCCTAAGTGTCTAGGCGTGCAGAAGTCGTTCAAAGTCTCCTTAGAATACTTGTTCAAGTAGCAGCAAGTTGCTATTGTAATTTGGCCTAAGTCTCACTTACGAAAAACACATATTTAATTATGTTGGCTAATTGATATAAAGAAACTTAGGAAAAGTAAAGTAATTACTTTAGTGATTATGTTTCAATCTCAACCATTGATCTCAGCAGTCAATTACTTTGAAGATTAAGGTTAAGATTTAGCTCAACGTAATGTCACAAAAAGCAAGGCCAAGGAGAGGAGAAAGACACACCATACAGCAGCATTAGCCACTGAGACAGATTTTTTCAAGTGAGGAGTGTGATACTCAAGTGACTCTATCGGAGAACATGCAAAAGTGCAAAATAGGAGTCTTAAGTTTCCTATACCAGTCCAGATTTATTTATACCTCAACCATTTTAATTCCCGGAAAATTATTAAATAAAATTCTGAATTGCTATGAAAATAAAATAATTGCTATTTAACCCACGGGGCTTAGAGTAGACAATGACCGTGTGTTCTACTAAGGCACTCCGTGGTGTAAAGGTCACCGTTTCAAAACTCTGGGAAAAAATTCAGCCATGTTAAGGGTTGTTGCGGCCCAGGCTGGGTGGGATCCTTGGGTGATTTTGACAGCTTAGATTCCCCTGGGTCGCAGGTACTCAAGCCCCAGGTTAGGCGTGTCAATCATCTCAAGACTCACATAACCTAGAAAAAAAATCAATGGTATTTAACTTCTGAAATAAAATGTTTGCAACGAAAAAATAAAAACAGAGAAATCACATCACAACAGTAAATATACACCCATAACAAATTTCCTTCATTAAAATTCTCTGGAAAATCTGGGCCTAGACCCACAGAGAAAAATACACAGAAAAATGCACACCAAGAAAATTGACCTCTTGAAGAATTCGGCCCTGAAGAAATTCGACCTCCAGAAAATCATCCCTCTACTTTCCTCCTTGTACAACCCCTACAAACTGAATAAAATGGCTCACTGGATAAATCAGCCTCTCCACCACTCGGCATTCTCTGTGCTTTAGCTACTTGACCTCTCGATTTCCTGAACTCAGCCTCCTGGAAATACTCCAGTAATTTCCCTGAACCATTCCTCCCTTCTCTTCAATCTAGTTGAGCCTCCTGCTCTAGAGAAGATTGCTTCTTCCACTTGTTGTGTCTTCACTTCTCCCTTAGGCTTAATTTATAACTTCATTAAGCCAAATTTGTAACCCTAATCTCTTAAGTGCTTGATGGTCGAGATTATATCTCACCTCACTTGAGATCAACGGTTGAGTTCATATCTAAGTCACTTAAACAATTAAATTATTTATCCGTAGTATTTTGGCTTAATGGTCCACAATACTTAATTAACTTTAATTATTGTACTTTTCCTAAGTTATACGTAGGAAGAAGTCATAAATCATTTACTCCACCAAGCAAGCACCTAAATAAGCAATCAACCATCCCCTACATGCTAAGACATCAAGCTCATGTAGAAGGCCCCTTCTGAAGCTACCAAGAACTTCAACAGGGAGACCCAAATCAACCATGGATATCAAGGCCAAATCCAACGCTTGATGAGCTGGATCAAATCCAAGATATGTTATAATTGTATTTTTTTCGAGTGGGCCATCTTTGAGGATGAGAGCCCAAGTAAGTTTTGAGTTATTCATGAAGAACTGTTGATTGGGCAGAATTTGTTTGTGTCACTTATGATTGAGATTGGCATAATTTTTTCTTCCGCTAAAATTTTAAAAAAATAAATTAAAACAAGAGGAGGTTGGCGACTATGGTGGCCTACAAGGCAACCGCCAACCAATCCTCGAGCAGCTAGACCAGACAATAGCATGACAGGCAGACCGCTACACATCAAATAACTGAGGGATCAATGTATGGTGACAAGATCGGGTGCATAGTGGTTGGGGTCAACTATAGAGCACTGCAGCTCAGGCGGGTACGATTGCGATAAAGTGTGGATTGAGGAGACACGAGCTACAGGGTGCTAGAGCAGCCAACTCAACTAGCCACTAAGAGAAGTCTGCACAGGACCCAAGACAGGGGAGCACGACCACAACAGGGAGAAGCAGCAAAGATTTGGGAGCTTGAGCAATAGTGACTGCAAGGAGGAGAGCCACCGAGGCATTAGGCAACGCATGGAGAAAGGGAGTCAGCACCGCCAAGCAATCAAGGGGTAGCAGAAGTTGTTGGGGCCAAGACCAAGTCAGCCACATAGGTTACAAGGCCATGTAAGCAGTCGTATTTGACGGTCAGGCTCAGCAAGGTCGATAGACCACTATGCAAGCAGGTGACTGTGGAAAAGTCAAGTCGCGGAACAGTAGAGTGGACAAGAGGTGCCGACAAAGAGGTTGACATGAGCAGACTAGCGCAGGGAAGGAAAAAACACTGCAAAAGAAGATCAGGCTGAGCAAAGTACAACTGTTGCTGGGAGATAACAACAAAGGAGATCTCAGTGCAGCATAAGAGATCAACATCATCCAAGCAGATCAAAGACAGATCGAGAGCCTGATCAGATGGATCAGATCCAAAGTGTTTTGTAATTGTATTTTCTTTAGTTAGGCCATTATCCCAGGACAGAAGCCCAAGTGGGTTCTGAGTTATTAATAAAGAACTGTTGTATGGGCAGAATCTGTTTGTGTCACTTGTGATTGAGATTGGTGTAATTTTACTTCAGCTAAATGCGTTAAGAACATAGTCATGCATTTATTCAGTAGATCTACAATCTGCTAGGTTAATAAAATGTCGAGTGCTAGGTTCAAGAAAATATAACAAATACAGCTGAAAGTTAAACATAAAAAGATAAAAGCATTCATACAGCAGAAAAGGAAGTAAGGCTAAATGTGCACACACAGTTTTTGACCTTTCTGACATTCTTCCCTTCAATGAGTAACAATGTCAACCTACTTGAGGGAGGAGACAGTTTGCTATACACAATTTGGACAAACATTTTGAATGTTAATCAGTTCATTCTTGGAAAAAAAATTGTTGTTTCTAGATTTGGAAATGCCATCAAAACATTGTCTAAACATTTCAGCAACATTTCAACCCAAATCTGCCCCATTTCCAGGACACGACTCACTCAACCTCCCTTAAACAATCTTGGGCCCTTCTATGGCCAAAACAAAATTCAACTTACCACTAAAATTTATGTCGAATCACTCCACAAACTAATTCATCTCTAATCAATCCATGCTCTAGTTTTGTTAAACGAGCATCTTATTCTATTTTTGTTGATGAGGATGACGATAAGGATTATTAGGATATGTAATTGTACTTGTCTTTAGCTCATATTTTATTTCATTTTCAAGACATATAGTTGCCTTGCTTGCCTTGATTTTCCTTCTAAAATGTCATTTAAGTGTCTCATTATTTGTTCTCTTGCAACATAATGTGTTATTAATTTTTTGTAGTCAAATGGGTTTATTTAAGGTGGTTGGAAGGAATGGTTCGGATCCTCTCCACCCAGGTTCAATTCTGACAAGTGGCATGGTGAGCTTTGATGTAATGGCTTCGAGCTTTGTTGTTGAAAATGAAAAAGAATAGCCCCACGAGGATCGGAACACGTATATTCCTCATATGGAATATAAATATAATAAAAAAAACAAATATATATGTGTGTGTGTATGATGTTTCGCCCTCATTTCCATTTTGGGTCACGTTTCCATCCACACCTGTTTGAGAAACTTCCAGGCATTTCCATGTTTCGAGCAACTTAAGTTCAATCTATTTCCATTTTTCCATCATAGATCTCATTCAAGAATAATATCGATAAATGGGTTTATTTTGATATTCACAAATTTAGAACATCTATCGGCTCACATTTGTTTTTCTCTCCTTTTGGTTGTCACTCAAATTTAATGGGGAACCCTAGTTTATCAAACTGAAGGACTTAGTACTTTAGAAGGAATGGTCATGATAGTTACTTTTCTTTGAACAATAAGATTTATCAATTACTAGTTAGCTTTATTCGAGACATTTACCAATGAGCAAATTGTATGAATCACTCATATTCCTTTAGTGAGGTTCATTTGTGTTCCATATAGTTCTACAAGTATAGAGCTAAGATGATTAGTGGTTAGGTACAATCATCACACCGAGAGCTATGTTAACCCATAGTTTCACTACTTTAGGTCTTTCGAAGGAAAAGCAATGATACACAATCTTAGTACCTGCACTACAATCTCATTGCAAAGTAAGATCATTTTTGCAACTTGAAAATGAAAAAATACAGGGAATTCACATGAACTGGATTAGCAATTACCTCATTGAGATAATTGGCAGGAATAGAAGTAGAATACTTATGTGGAATCAAATCCAACATGAAGATATGCCACTGTAATACTTGCAATTATATAGACATCACAGAGATAACAACCAAATGCCAAAGATGGCCCACAAGGCATGAAATTAAACTGTTAGCAATGTTAGTGCCAAAGTGAGGGAGGATGATATCACATCAAGCTCAAGACTTGCACCCCAAGGCCATGTTCTAGATTCGCAACACTTTTGGTGAGGGTAAAGAATCACTCACTATTTACGGCTCAAAGCGCACAAAAACAAATAAAGTCGATAATTTTCAACGTCATTAAATTCACAGATTTTTCTTATGATTTCATGCTTTTAAATGCCCCATGTCCTATATGAAAGTTTTTCTATGCTCCACACTTCTAAGTATTTTTCATCCTAAATAAAATTGATGTTGATGATGCATGTTTTTGAATCTCCCATCTCCTAAAAATACTAGTGGAAAACAAACAAAAGGGAATTGCTAATATTCAGTTTATATGTTTTAAATTATCTTATTTCAGCAAGCAGCATGCTACACACACCAAAATGTATAGAGCACTTTGAGGAATAATAGTGCCTTTGAAGTTCTCAAATTATAGACGATCAATGGCAATGAATCCCTATATATTATTATATTGTGATAACTACATACAAATTACTGAACTACATATGAATCTAAGAAATAATACACCTTGTAAAAGAAAATAATTACTCTTGAGACAAATCGATCAAAAATATCCAATTCATGTCCATATATGGGGATTCTAAATTTGAAAGGTTGCAGGTCCATCAAATACACCAAAGAAATATTAGATTGCACTGTTATTAAGGACTGGAAGAAATTATAACTAAATTCTAGGAAAACATATTTTCCCTGAAACTAACAAATAGAATTAAAAATTTTATACATATAGTGAAGAATAACACTCATCACTTTACGCACCCACGAGAATTGCAAAGTGAATCAATTTCGTCGATGAAAATGGTGCTCGGAGCATAAGCTCTTGCTAGATCAAACAAACAGCGAACCATGCGCTCACTTTCACCCCGCCATTTTGAAGCTAAAGTGGCAGAAGAAACATTGAAGAATGTTGTACCACATTCTGTTGCAACTGCTTTGGCCAGGAGGGTCTTTCCAGTCCCTGGTGGACCAAACATGAGAACTCCTTTCCATGGTCGACGAATTCCCTGCACCCAAAGGAAAAGAATTTAAAGATTGCACGTGACCTATACAACAAATGAAAAACACCAAAAATAACTACTATTATGCATGCTTGCATTTTTAAAGGCAGAAAAAGTTCTAGTTTTTTATAATTAAAACCGATAATGTAATAAACTTATTTTGAGGGAAACACTGATGCAACTCAATAGTTGAACCCTTATGCATTAATTTGATGTGCTCGTTAAATCTATGGATTCTTCTGTGCATACTATAGAAATTAATGCTTGCTAATAACCTTATACCATAATATATTTTTTACAAAGCAGAGACACTAACTGCAATAGTACATCCACAGCATGAAATAGTTGGCACCAAATCCAAATATTTTTAAACAGACTCAAATAAACTATACAAGACTTGCCCTCATATGCCCTGGAACGCATGGGCAGCTCAACTACTTTCACATGATAGTTTGCTGTAAATTAATTAGTGCATGATCATTATTACATTTAATTTTTAAGAAAAATGTTTCCTCCGGCTAACCATAATGAATACAGAAGTTTGCATCTAATCTTGAAGAAAACAGTTTCCTCTGGGGAACCATACAAAAGTGCGTCAACAACAATATAAAAAGTGAAATTTTAATAGTTTGACGATCAAGCTCTCACAATAGAAAGAACACTTTCTCCCTTACAATTTTACATTTGAATCAATCATCAAAAATAAAATATACAAACTGAATTGAAAAATATTTTCCACAACAATTGAAACATGATTCAGAAATACATAACTAAACATGGAAAAACATTTGACCAGACTAACCAAACTAAAGAATCCTAGTCTAATAAGTCCCTATAAGCAGTTAGTTTAATGCTGATTCCCGGAGTGGGAATAGGTTTCTGCTAAAACATACTCGAATATGGCATGTCAACAAAACAGCACTGATTTATTATATGTATAAGTACCTCACTTATGTGAGTATTGTTGACAGGATAGGACCCTATAAAAGGTTTTTCAACACTCAAAGCTTATTTTAGTCAATTGCTTTAGAGTGTATAGGAGTATCCATATATATCATAACATGCAATATATTCCATCCTGCAAATAGAAAACAATTAGAGTTTGGTGTGTGATATTTTAACTGCATTAACTACAAAATATCAATGTTCCATTGAGTTTCCGGGACGGGGAAACGCGGGAGCGGGGATACGCACAAGGGGGACGTATATAAGCAACCCCAAAATTTAGGGAAATTTCAGGGAAACGGGGGGACGTCAAAGCCGTACAAATTTTAAAAATTTAATATATAAAAAATAAAAAAATAAAATCCTAACAATATGTTAATAACTAAATTAGTAGATAGTAAATCTTATTAATTATGAAATGCACATCTAAATATGATCATCAATTCGTATTACACTGTTGTGAAGTAAAATTATCATTTGACATTTCTGCAATCATCAATGTAAATCTAAAAATAAATTACTAAATTGAATCTATCATTTGACATTATGCAATGTTCCATCTAAATTCATCATTTGGCAATGGGCATTATTATTATGCAAGGTACATCTAAATTAAATTCATCATTTGATAATTGAAACTACGCAATGCACATAAAAAATTAAATTCATCATATGACAATGACATTTGAAGTCTAAAACAACCATAGAAAACTGAACTAAAAATAAACATAGAAAGCAGTGAAATACAAAAATTGTTTTTTTAATTGTTATTAGCGAAAAAATTCGGGGGACGCGTCCCTCCTGCATCCCCCCTGCATCCCCTCTTTCCCCCCCACAAGAGAGACGCATTTCGTCACTAGAAAAATGCCCCCCTAGAGTTTCCCCAAATTTTCCAAAAAAGGGGACGTGGGGAAAGTTTCCCCAGGAGTTTCCCCATCTCGGGAGCGTGGGGGAGCGGGGAAGCGCGTCCCCCACCCTGGGGGACTCATCCCTGTGGAACACTGCAAAATATAGTACATAAAATCCCTAACCATAATACCACTTATACTGCGTTCACACAGAACACCCCTATGTCTACATCTTCAACTTCTCACAAAAGTCAGAACTCCAATGATATCTCACACTTCACTGTATACATCCACCCAGATCATAAAATAATTTTCATAACCACCAGTGAATCATCAGCCAGCCAATTCTACGAAGAAGCAGTAGTCTGACTTCACTTGAGTCCAAAACCAGGTCAAGTCCAACTGGAACCAGTCTGACCCATCAGAGCCAAGTCATAACCAATCAGACCTGGTAGATTTAAGAAGACCAGGCCAATTCTGATGAGATAAATTTGCAAACATACCTATATCATCACAGAAAGATCCAATTTTTCTTATTTTATGTTCATTTTGAAGTAAATTATCAACCTTCACAGGGCAACTAGGGAAAAGATTTTAGACATGTTTGTTGAGCATATTTTCTAGAAGATAGGACTCGTTAGATAAGGTTGGCATTGATGTCATGTCTAGCATTATTGAAGCTAGCCCTATGTGTCATTGATGATGGCAAGCCCTTGATGTTTGATAGCTACATGTTGCCCTAATATTTGTCATGTATGAAAGGCCCTTGTATGCATAAGCCCTAGGTGCCCTAGCCTTGTTGAAGATGCCCTAAGAGAGAAGCCCTATTGAAGATGCCCATGATGCCCATTAGTCGAAGCAGGCTGCATAAATCTAGCCAAACACAGAAAACACCAAAACATATGAATTTAAATTTGTGGTGGCTATCAATATGTTTGCGGCTTTGCCACTAACATGCATGCTGAGGTCATTACTGTGAAAACTGTTGCACTGAAAGCTAGTGTCTTTGAAGTTGTTGTTTGCACACATCATGACCATCATGGGTCAGGAGCTGTTGATTTTTGGCATTGCAGTTCAGAGAGATGTTGAAAAGGGTACAAGGGACACCCTTTCTATTGTGGGAAGCCCTAATCTTGAGGTAGACATGCTCCTATGGGAACAGGTTCAGATTTTGAAATTTAATGGGGTAATACAGAAGAGGAAACCAGGAAGCACAGGGTGGTGTCAAATATGTCAAGTTGACTACTATGTTGTTGAAAGACTAGAGCAACATTCGCAAACAAGAGAGCACGAAAAGACAGCTATGAATATGGTTTTGAGTATAAAGCAGGATAATGCCAAGAAGCAAAAGCATACTACAGAAGATCCGACTTCTCAAGAAAATGGGAACAAGACAAAAAATTTCAGAAATATACACAAGTCAGCTCCCCTATATAACATGGTTCCTCAAGAAAAAAAAATTAAATAAATGAATTAGGTCGGCCTATAAGTCGGCCCTCCTTGAGCCAACCGACATGTCCCTTCAATGTGGGAAAACACTCTATATACAAACCATGTACAGTTCGGTTAGGGTATCCTGTAACTCGCATAAGAAGGTAAGTATCTGAAGCTGGCCGCAGACATTTGAAGAGGAGGACAAAGATCTGTTTTAGAGCATTCGTTTTTGGAATACACACAACAATTGGTTACCTCAGTGATTGTTCAAAGTCTAAATCAGATATATGGAGAAGTACTTTTGTGGACCTGTGGGAGAGTTTTTTCATTGATTTTTGGACCTCGGACCTGTGGTAAGAACCACAGCTCGGACCCCATGAATATTCGGACCCGTGGGCATTCCTCAAAAGGGCAGCTCGGACCTGTGGATTAGTTCTCTACAATTTCCTCGGATCTGAGTTCTAGTGGAGGAATAAAGTCCAACTCTGTGGCTTGTAGTGTCATTTAATTGCAGACGTATTGGAGACACTTCTAGGCCCACTATTACATCTTCTAAGCATTAGTGCAGACCTACAGTAGTACTCTTCCAGCATAGTCTTACTTCTGCTTGTGGACCTGTGACAGCAGTCTTGTTAAGAGTGCTTTTTGGATCTAAGGCTAATCTCTGTTACAAGCATTCAATCCTATGGGTAATTTTTGTTTGGACCTGTGGAGTACATTTCAAGCCCGAGTATTTTGGAAGCACATCGCAGTGTTTTGGGGCAGCCTTTAAGCACACACAGTCACATCTTGCAGACAGTAAAGGTTTGGAAACTCTCCTTGGATTTGTTGTGTTTGGACAAAGACTTGTTGACCTATTGAAAACTTGAAAAGCTTATTGAAAACAATCTCAAGCAGGAATAAGCAGCCTTGTTGAAGAATTGATCTATTAAAGAAGTTTTTAGAGCAGGCTTAGAGCAAGCAATCTTGAAGACTTGAGCTTGTTGGAGACCATTTTGAAGATCAGTTTTGGAACATACTTTAACGAGTATTTATTAGAACTTCATTTGAAGCAGTTTATTGAAGACAATTGGAAGCATAATAGAAGCTGATCTTGGAGACATTCTTGGAGACCTTGATGCGTGATTCAAACCCTCATGGAGAAGATTGTTTGGGTATTATGAAGAGTCTTGGAGACACCTTCTGTGGTTACTAAAGTTGTCATTGATGAATGAAGTGTTATTGAAGATTAATTGAGGGCATTGTTGAAGGTGATCTAGGAGGTATTATCAGGATTTGTTGTAGAAGAAATTGGAAGTCCTGAAGCAGTACTTGTATTGATTGAGGGCATTGTTGAAGGTGATCTTGGAGGTATTATCAGGATTTGTTGTAGAAGAAATTGGAAGTCCTGAAGCAGTACTTGTACCTATCTTGAAGAATTGAAGCAGAGGGTTAGGGCCCTAGAGGATTGGAGTCCTCAAGATGACCAGGTTGGAGCTTAAGCCAGAGTGGAGGGTTGGAGCCCTAGAGGATTGGAGTCCTCAAGTTGACCAAGTTGGTGCTTGGAGAAGCACAGGCTGGAGCCTTTTTGAATTGAAAATTGGAGTCTTCATCTAGGGTTGGAGCCCTGAAGAAAATCATAGGTGTGATTGTACTGATTGGAACTTGAATTATTGTAAAAGAGGATTGGAGTCCTCATTATTCTGATTAATAAAATTATTTATTTGTAGTTCATTTTGTGTTTTGTTTTTAAGTGATCTTAACTGGCATAAAATAACAATTGTAAAAGACATACTGATTCACCCCCTCCCCCCTCTCAGTATTTCCAACAGGACTCAGATTTTTGTCAATATTGCACATACTTCTCAAACAATTTATAACAATAATATCCTTTGGCAGATGCGAAAAATGAAAATCCTGTAATAGTTTCCCCACCTCAGCTGGAAAAATAAAATAGTTAAAACAGAAAATCCATTCACTCTTTGACCTTAAGGAGTAAGGACAC
Source organism: Pinus albicaulis (assembly GCA_034641835.2). Lineage (NCBI taxonomy): Eukaryota > Viridiplantae > Streptophyta > Pinopsida > Pinales > Pinaceae > Pinus > Pinus albicaulis. Next base: position 1,011,268,715 of record CM076582.1, on the reverse strand, counting down.
TGATATCATCAAGTGTGACATTGCTGACAAACTGCCTCCTCAGATAACGTTGGAATTTAGGACATTTTCAATGATCCTAAGTTCCCCAAAACTACCCAAATTTGAAACACCAGAATTTCTATGAAAGCCTGAACTATTTTTCATATTGCATATATTATAGATGGATAGATGTGTATAACTTTTGGTTATTTTTTATTGTATTGAATATAAAATATATCAACAAACACTACATACTAATGAATAGTAACAATAATAATAATGTTAGTTAAATAAACCATGGAACACAACCTTTCACCTTTGTGACTAGCCAAAGCCAATGCATATAAGTATACCATCACTAAGCTCATTCATTATCAATTATCTTAATATTTATATCCTTTATGTATTCCAACCAATTATCATTCTTATGTTGGATATTTTATCATAAATCAATCATTGTTTGTACATTGGTATCAGACCACCATGACCTCCCGTGATCAATTAAATAATATTTAAGAAAAGTAAAAGGTTCAGTACCATATGCAAGGAAATATTTGAAATATATATATATATATATATAAGTCGAAGGATTACTCATTGTAGGAAACAAACACAAAGATAGACAAACGATTGATAAGCATGATATCAGATCTGCATTTCATTAAACAAATATACATATAAATACAATTTATGGTAACCATTTGTTTCATATTCCAAGGTCCCTTAGACTCCTCGTGAATATTTGTGTTCACTTCAAGCTTTTCTGCTTCGTCTCAAGTGAATGACATAATCCCTTAAGGATTATGTTTCCAACATTCCCCACTTTAATCTAGAGAGGTGTATGTGTGTCGTAGAAGAGATCTGAAATATGTAGGTGGATAGCAACCAACGACTAGAAGTGCTCTCTAAATATGGTAGTTTAAGGAAGACCACAAACTGAAATGTGTAGCAGAAGCCGAAGCCTTCTACTGGTGGTGGTTTAAGGCTGGCTACCAACTTTGGAACTAGGCTCGAAACAGTTCCTAGAACAATTCCAAATAGAGCTGAAAGCTAAAGTCTTCGACGAAATGGAATTGCTCCCTCGTGATGGTTTAAAGATGACCACGACACTGATGAAATGGGTATCATAAGTCTAATTCTTCTATTAGCGGTGGTTTAAGGCTGGCCACCAACCAAATCGTGCTCATGGAACATGAGTCTAACTCTGGCTACAACTTTAACTCTACCTCTGGCTAACTCTAGCACTAAACTTTGGTTGCAGGCTCTGGTTCTGGTTATGGCTCAGGCTCATTTGATATGACTTCGAAACTAGTAGCTAACTATCAATTCCACCACCACCGCCCGCCTCGCCCCTCTCCCCTCCCCTCCCCTCCCCCTATCACATATAAGGTGAGAAGATGAAGATCTATCCACTGCAAGACGTGTCAATACTCAATAATGAACTCTGAGGCATGTACGATATATCTTCTTGGCCATGAAAGACCATTGCCAAGAAGCGATCCATCCAATGTGAATCTTTGTTTTTACAAAAAGTCTTATATTTAGAACATTCATTTGAATGATGAGTATGTTTTCCACAATGCTCACAAGGGTGCAAAACAAAACACTGTTCTTTCATGTGGCCAACTCAATTACATTGTTGGCATTTGATAATCTGAAACGAATGTGGAATTGGAGAGGGTGAAGATATGCTTTCCTGAAGAAACCCGACACTCTAAAACTGGAATGGTTTGGAGCATCTGGAATGGTTTGGAGTATTTGGAAAGTGAAAGGTCACTTGCTTTTCATATCCAAGATCGGTTTTGTACTTGTTATTCATAACTTCTTCCCAAGGTCTAATGATAGGCTTGGGAAGTGCAAGCTAAAATTCTACATCTTCATGTGAATCTACTCTTGAATTGGTGTCACTAATTTTGATCATATGTTGGTGGCTGGCAAGACTCTTTTCCAAACTCAAAAGGGGAATTGTTCTGAACAAGAACTAGTTCAGAATGAAGATTGCTTTGTTATAATTCATCTCGCTAGAGTTGTGATTCAAGCTAGAAAAATTCAATTTTACCCTATGCATCTTGGAAACATATTTGAATATCAATGAGTGGCTTTGCCAATTTTGACCGTATTGTCAATAGTCGAGTCTATTGGAACATGTAGTAACTCTAATAACTCATCAATTTTGGCCATTTTCTCAACAACTCGAGTAAATGAAGGGTATCGACTTCAACTTCTTGGGTCATATAGGTTTGAAATAAGAGACGAGCAACAAGAAATCAAATGCACAGTGTTGTTGAATATCTACACTTGAATAGTATGCCAATCAACAACGATTGTAAAAAGTTTTCAACCATCAATCGTCATGATAAAAAGTGACAATAAAACAAGAAAGTGGTGAAGGCTTTTTCAAGGACGGCCCCTCAATACTAAACCCAATCGTCATGATACATAGTGACAATAAAACAAGAAAGTGGTGAATGATTTTTCAAGGACGACCCCTCAATACTAAACCCAATTTGTCTCCCTACATCACCAACAATCCAAAATTGCCAATAGTTTTTTCTTATTCACTCAACATAGTGAGGAAGTCCAGTGGTTTTACAAACAATCTAGATTGGTGGATGTGCAGGTAGTTGTTGTTGGACGATTCAACTCTACCGAGCATGATAGAGAATAACATTACCCTCATTCAATAGGATTCTCAGCAACTCAATATCATTAGATCCCTCACTTTTAATTCATTTAATCTAGAGGTTGTTGCTTATGCCCAGCATCATATTGAGCTACTCGAACTCAAAAGCTTAGGAATAGTAGAATATACTCGGCAAGTTTGATTGGCAGCAAATGCAATAAGGAAGCAGATGCTTGTTGTTGCAATCTAGCAAAAAATGGGAATATAGATGTATGTCCATGGCCTCTCTCATCATTAGGAAAGCCACCTACGCATGCATTGGGCAAACCATCTATGGTGCCTAGATCTCTTTGTTTCACATGCTTCTCTCTAAATCATTTTGTTGGGGCACGATCATGCTTCCAACCAATCCAAATACTCATTTCAAAGTGGTTTCAGACCAATTCCGCAGAACATAGTTCCTTCGATCTCTTGGAATGTTTCAACCACAGCGACTGCTTCTGCTACCCTTCATCAAATCCCTAGGATGGCATTAATCATGATTTCCAAGTCAAATAAGTTGTGAAAAAACTTTTCATGTGAATCTTGAAAATCTACAGTTAGTCGGGGAGAGGGTTAAAGCAAACATGAGACAATGAATCAATTAGAGGCGTTGTAGTTGCCAAAGAGTAAAAACGATGGAATGTCTTTCGCTTTGTGAATTATGGGAGCTTGAGCCACAATGGAAACACTCGCATGTGAATATGCAACAAACCTCTTAGCAATTACACAGCCCTTTCCTAAAGATCATCGCAATATAGTTTAGACCCATTATTTCATTTACCTTAATTACTCAATATGTCAAGAACAACATACCTTCAACAACTATTGCAAGGAAAAGTTTTGCTAAGAAAAATGGTCCCTAGTCATTACCACAAAGTTTTTATATGAACTAAAACACAATATATGAATCCATTACAAAATTTTCCTTTGGGTAGTCAAAAAATGCACAAGCTCCTAGCTCGTCAATGGAAACACTCGCATGTGAATATGCATCAAACCTCTTAGCAATTACACAGCCCTTTCCTAAAGATCATCGCAATATAGTTTAGACCCATTATTGCATTCACCTTAATTACTCAATATGTCAAGAACAACATGGCTTCAACAACTATTGCAAGGAAAAGTTTTGCTAAGAAAAATGGTCCCAAGTCATTACTACAAAGTTTTTATATCAACTAAAACAAAATATATGAATCCATTACAAAATTTTCCTTTGGGTAGTCAAAAAATGCAGAAGCTCCTAGCTCATCAATGTATAACACACAACATGCAACCCATCAATGTATAACAACCGATCTCGGAGAGACTTGCCAAGCATTCAATAAACAGCTAGGTTGGACTCCAAACAAAACCTTATTGACAAGAGAGAGTCTCCAAAAATTCAAGAAAGAGTCGGGGCGGAAAAATTTTAAAATTAAAACTACTGTAGTCTAAGCCTCGATGTTTAGCTCTGAGACTGGAAATTATGTGAAAAAACGTCATTTTGCATCTTCTTTCCCCTAAAGAAGGGCTCTTTATTTGGCGTAGTCAAAAAATGCACAAGCTCCTAGCTCGTCAATGTATAACACACAACATGCAACCCATCAATGTATAACAATCGGTCTCTAAGAGACTTGCCAAGCATTCAATAAACAACTAGGTTGGACTCCAAACAAAACCTTATTGACAAGAGAGAGTGTCCAAAAATTCAAGAAAGAGTCGGGGCAAAAAATTTCAAAGTCCGCTTCACAACAGAAATTAAACTTGATGTTTAGCTCTCGGAGACTAGAAATTATGCCACTCAATTTTTGCATACTAACACCTAAGAAGGGCTCTTTATTTGGCGTACTAGAGATGAGTGATTCCACCTAAGGGTTCTTTATTTGGCATACCAGAGAGAGTGATTCCACCTAAGGGTTCTTTATTTGGCATACCAAAGATGAGTGATTCTGTTAATGCAACGCGCGGGAAGGACTTCAACCAACTAGGTCTACTCTCTCTTGTGCTAGAAGTGAGGTCGATGGACCAAAAAAAGGGTCAAGCTAGCAATAGCAAAAAAATGGCATTTTGCAAGGTGAGTGCACAAGAAATAAAAACAAATAACAACTCCTAACAGATAAGGAGAAAGACCATCAAGTATGTGGTCGACAGGAAGTGTTTTGTAGGTCGAAACATAGTAGAAATGATGGTGATTGAGAACATGCTACACCCAACCGAGCTAGGGATGTTGCGGCTCATGGCAAATGTGAGCCATTTCTTAATAAGGCATCATGTCCTCACGTTCTCGCGAATTTTGTCGCACTTCATTTTTGCATACCTCCGGAAACAAAAGGATGCGAGCTAGTGTTGTTCTATAGAAAGTTGCTTAAGCATGAAGCTAGAAAAAACTCAACTAGATAAGACACAACTCATCAGCCTCAGTGTTATCACAGTTTGAGATTTGAGATTAAAGCTTCAGGAACTTGAAATAGTTGTTTAAAGTTTTCTTTAAAAAAAAAAATTAATAGCGCTGACAATTATTCTGACAGCACTAGTTTAAAAACAAAATAAAGGGAATCGCTGACAAATCAAACAACAGCAATATGGTCCATATGCTAAAATGAAGGCGCTGCCAAATTAATGATCAGCGTAGCCTATTATTCAGCGACAATTGGCACTGACAAATCAAATGTGAACGACATGATTTGATGAATGGTGTGGAGTATTGCACTGAAAGTTGATATGATTCTACCTAAGCTACAACATCTAGTCATCATGAATTCGTTACAGGTGAGTGACAGATGTGACTATTAAGGTATAAGGGTATATTTCGTTATCATTCCAACCGAGCAGCCAACAAATCAGTTTCTTCACAGCATAGGAGGTTCATGCATTTCGTTTTTATTCCAAATATCAGCGCCACCATTTTAGCATTGTCCGCAGATTTTGTGGCCTATTGTTAGCAACCATGGGGAAAGGCGGTCGTTTGCAGAGAGGAGAGCCGGGAGGCCCTGAGATCCTTGAAGCCATCCCAGAACTCCAAGAACAATTTCGACAAGCAAGCTGGGAAGAGTTATGTTTCAGATGTGATGGCTATCATAATGGAGTGGCTCAAGCTTTTGCAGAGGGGTTCAATAGGAAAAATGTTAGCATCGCTTACATTTCCTTCCCAGTCGCAAAGGATACAATTTCAGAAGCAACAGGCCTCTCAGGCGATGGAGACCGACAATTTAAAAACCAAACCCTGGCAGGTATCGACATTCCATTTTTTCTCAAGCACGAGCACAGAGATGAACCTTGGCAGTTAGGTGTGAAAGGCCTTGGCTTAAAAAAGAGTGGCACGAGACTCTAAATGTTATTCAAAGATATTTCACCTGAGAAGGATACTACCACAAAATTGGTATGTATCACTTCAAGTTTCTCGCACACATTTCTGGGCAAGTGCGTATGAATCTGTCATATTTTGTGTTATGAGTTTAAGAAAGATGTCTGCGAAGGTTCGAGCTAGGCCAAAGTCAACTTCCCACTCTATTTTTCATAAAGTCCTAATTAAATTGTTAGTTGTTGATCATTTAAAGAAGATAAATAGAACATGAGAACATTTTTTATTCTAGGGAGGTCAAGTCGAGATAGTAAACCCAAGCCTTAAACCAACAAACGTAGAAAACACAAGGGTTTTGTTAAAGATGTTAAAGCCTCAAGGGAATCCTCTTCCATTCAAACCAAAAGTAAGAGGAAGGTGTTACAACCTAAAACCCTTGTTCCAGTACCTGCATTGAGCTAAAGTGTCATGAAAGAAAAAACCTTGTCTCCTCCCCAGGAACAAGAGCAAGTCGAGATTGCAGACCCTCCAAAAACAAATTCCTGCAGATGAACCAGTTCAGGTTGCAGAAGACGAACCTAGTGAAACAGGGGAGGGAAAATTTGACACGGTGCAGGGGAAGAGGAAAAAGGAACCTACCCTGGCTTATATTTATGGGACTCGAAAGCCCCATGCGAGACCTGTAAACAATCTCAGGCTCATGTTTAAACAGAAGCAAAACTCGTCCCTAGTAAACCAGGTTATTGAGTTAGATGATTTGCCATTAAAGGATATGGTGATAAACAAGGAAAAGGCTTCCAATTCCAAGAAGCAAAAGCAGGGCGCCAAGGCCAAGACCAGAAAGACTAAAAGGGTGAAAACAAATCAAACTAGTGAGTAAACCTTTTACTGAAGGCAACAAAGCAGCTCAAGTGAGATTTTCTAAACCACGCTGCCAATTGTCAGTGTTCATTTTGACAGTTTTACACAGAGCGATGACAATTGTTTTGTCAGCACTAGTTTGTTCTATTTCGTGCTGACAATTATTTTTTCAACGCCAGTTTTGATCTCTTTTGGTAGTGCACTGTAGGATTGCCTCTCGATATATATTGCCAATTATTTTTTCAGCACCCAGATACTTTGCAAGATTTTCCCAACGATGAAAGGATCAATTTGGTTAAAGTTATCTGGAGGATATTTTTACACAATGGATATCATTTTTTAGGATCATATCAAAGGTCTAAGAAGATGGGATATTCCGAGCATAGAAATGAATATTTGAGCACGATTCTGAGACACAAGACCAAGGTTAACTTGGGAGCGGGAACGAAAGCGCAGAGTGGGAGCGGGAACGAAAACGCGAAGCGGGAGCGAGAGCGTCATTTTTAGAAGCTCCCAGTTTGGGAGCATTTCGGGGAGCGTTATATATATATATATGAGCGGGAGCATCATTTTTAGAAGCTTCCCGGTCTGGGAGCATTTATATATATATATATATATATATATATATATATATATATATATATATTGATGCATATATGTCAACAAAAGCATGTAGAATGATGAAATAGACATGAAAAATATAAAAACATAAAAACATAGATTGAACCATATAACATCAATCATCTAGAAGTTATAATCTTCATCAACCACGTCCACAAGTTAGAAACATACAACATATTTACTCTTGAGTCTCATGATTCATTAATCTTAAAGTTTCAAGCTTTCAAAATTCAATATATAACATTTATCATCATTGATTCATTGATCACGATAGTTGTAATTGTAAGCTAAGTGTAACCATTACAACACAGAATATCTAACAAGAAATGAAATGTTATAAAATGAAACGAAATGAAACAACTTTCAACTTTCACGAAGCATCATATTCATAATCCATAATGAGTTATAAACATATAACTACCAACATCAAAGTTTCAAACTTCAAACTTAAATTGGCATATATTGTTTACAAAAAATATCATAATAAACAATTATAAAAATTTAAAAACAGTTAAAAGTTTCAACGGTCATAAAAAGTTAAAAACTACTAGAAACTAGAAAAGCCAAGTAAATCTATTTTATCTATTGCTTGGCCACTTGCCACGAGAAATGTCTAATTTTGTAGCAGATCGTCGTAATGGTGGTCTTCTAGCAGTCTCCTCCTGCATAGTACCACAACCAGAACTATAAGGCACATGCCCTCCACGTGAGGATGTAGGTGGAGGCGGCGTCAACAAAGGAACAATAGTTGGAACTCGAACACTGGCACTGGCACTGCTACTAGATGGTGGGTGTGGTAGTGGCATGGTTATTGTTGCTTCATCCTAATCTCTCAAAAGTTTTGCTTCCAATTATTCTATATGTATAGTGCCATCCTCCAAATTATCGTCCTCTGGGTTGTTGTCCCAAACTTTATATGATAGATCCTCATAAGCCCGATCACAATAATGACTCAACAACCTCGAGTTGTAGTGCACATAAACTAAGCTTTCTGCTTGGTTTTCATTGAGCCTGTTTCTTCTCACAATATGGATGAAGTTGTAGATGCTCCAACACCTCTCTGCAGAAGAAGTATTTACAACCTCTGAGAGAACTTTTTTTGCTAATTTTGGCAAAAGTCCCATGTCGCCATATGTTCCCACCATGTGAGAGCATCAAATTTGTCTCTATCTTCCATTGCATGCAAAGAACCAAACAAACCAGTGCAACTGAACTATCTACCTAATTCAAGGCGCAGATTAGCACACTCCTCCCTGCCAGGGACCAACTTGTCTAATGCTTTCATATATCCCTCTACCTCTGGATCCATATGGAATATGATCCTAACCCCACCACCAAGTTCACGTTGGCCCAACTAAGATGGAGAGTAGTATTTTGGCATAAGGATATACGTTGTTGTTTAGTCACCTCATCTATCGAACAAAAGGAGTGGCCAAGTATAAAAACCGAGAAGCTAAGAAGGATGGTGGACTGAATAAATGGTCAAGGTCGTGGAGAGAGGGTCCCTAGTGAAAAGGCGTGGTGACTTCATATATTGAGGTTCCTACACAGTGAGAAGGCAGCACTCATGGCTCCGCTTCGGAACCATGAGCCAAAGAGCTCGCAGTAATGCTTTTCGTCGGCCTCAAACGAGCCTTGCGATGTCCGAAGTCGGGCCCCCGGAATAGGTGACGTCACCTTCCCTCGAGCCAATCACAAGCATTCCGCGGGGTTAGAAAGTGGGCACGGAGACTCCTATGCACCCCGTCGAAACTCGAGAGGGGCCCACCGAGAATAACAGTTGGCGTCGGTGAATAAAAAGGTAAGGTAAGTCTACGATGGCGGTACGAAGGCCAGTACCTGCTTTGTTCAGCACGTGGCTTCCACCAACCCGGCTACTACCAGCCAATCATCCATCGCCACGTGTCTCATTGTCGACGTCCTTACGACGTCAGCCCTACAAGTGTCACCCTGTCTCGTACTCCGTAAAACCCGTTCTGATATAAGCATGTTTTTTACCCTCAACTATGTAAATTACTGGTTATTAACCGGTTTCTCGCGCATAACAGATTAAAACTGAAGTGCAAGGTCGCATTCAAACCCGCGTCGGTTACCCCTTGGCTACCTCACCACTCTCAGTTATTTCGTTGTTTCTCCCTCTCACTACTTCCCTTCTGTTTTTATTTTCAAATTGTCATTGAGAAAATGAAAACGAAAAAGTCTGCGCCTAAAAACCCACAAGCCCGTGAGGTCAAGACTGCTCCTAGACCCCCCCCTTTCACTGATGCTCATGCACGAATTTGTGACCCAGTCTACTCGTTTAGTGTAGCCTGCACCAGATCCGAGCTCTTCGACTATCAGCAAAGAAGCGAGGACATATTTAGGGTCGTCCAGTCGAGTTTGTATTACCAAATCGCCCCAACCACACACCCTTTTCCCAAATTCATTAACTGGCTTCGAGAGGCCTATGAAGAACGCAGAGACATTTTCCCTTCTACCCTGGGCAACAAGATTTTTCGCATTACGCCCCAACTCATAAGGAAAGCCCTTTGTTACCCTCCCAGCCAAGATTATGTTGAATTCTCCGAGGTCTCCCTCTCCTGTCATTTTTCAAAGCTACCCTGGGAGAAACAAAGCAGTTTCCTCAGCCTCCTCTCCCATTCTCGCTTGTCATCTTTCCCACTCACACACTTTATTCCCTTGTCGACCTTTCGAACCAATGTGCAACCTATCTTAGCGGTCATCTTGGGGCTGTTAGGGTCTGAGGAGGTTGATCGGGTGACTAAAACGGGCATAGCTTTCCTAGGGCTCACGATGCAGGCGAACATCCTTTTGGATATCCCCTCTTTCTTAGCTTCGGCTATCAAGGCTCAATTTCAAGAAATTTTCTCTGCTGGTTCTTTTAGATATTGTTCCCTTATGTTTTACCTGTTCCTATTCGAGCACACGGATAGATTTGAGAATCTAGGCCTGAACAGATTCTCGAGGAGATATGCCCAACTCAGATCCGTTTTCAAGTGGACTATGGCATTTCGCCAGCAGCCAGAGGGGAAGGGGTATGCAAAGTTTGTTAATGAGTTCATGTCTATAGCCTATGCCATTATACATGACAGCCCTCCGCCCAGAATCTTTCCTAAGCAGAAGGACTGGCTACAGTTAAACGAGGTGGAATGCACAAGTGACTGGTATCTATTTTATGACCATACCAAGATCAGAGTCTACGGTGCAGAGGTGCCTCCCTACCACCTGTCGGTGTTTCCAGCTATGCGAGTTTTTGCCCTCGAGTTCATACGACGAGTCTTGAAGGCTGACCAGGTCCACTTCGTACCTACGAAGAAGGGATACATCCTCAAACTCCCAGCTTCAATTAGCCCTTTCACCATTAGTTCAAGACATGCCCTCTCAACCGTGGAAAAAATGTTGCGAGAGATGAACCTCCCTCAGGGAGATGTCTGGCACTATGACCCTAAGGGATTCCTCACCAGTAGGAAGAAGAAAATAAAATCAACAGCTTATACGCATGAACCTAGGCCCTTCATTGAATGGAAAGCTAACCTTGATGCGTGGCCTTTGGATGCATAGATGGAGGACGAGTCCTCAGCTGCCGAAGGGAAAGGTAATAATGTGTCGGTTGAGACAAAAGAACAGGGACAGGAGGACCCCTTGGGAAGCCAGGAGGTCATGGATATTGATGAAGAAGCTCACCCTAGTAAAAAACAGAGGACTCAAGGGCAAGATGACATATGGAGTTCGAGCTATCTGATGATGAGATTCCTGGGTTAAAGGGTCCTGACAAGGATAAGCCAGGTTTTCTAGTTTATTTTGACACTGCCTCCTCGTCAGCCCCCTCAGAACTTTCGCAGGCAGTCACAATGGACAAGCAAGAGGCAAGAGATGAGATTAATAGCAGAAACAGGTTTGCCAGGGAAAAACTGAGGGCCGAACTGGCACAGTTAATGGAAAAACACCATTCTAGGCTTTCTTCAGTGCTAGATATGGATAAGGAGCAGCTAATATTAGCCATTCAGCACTCATCGTTGCAGCCCTCGGGTTTTGGTACTCAATATAGAGCTTTGGAAATAATCTTTAACCCAAGCAACATTCTCCTACTAGACAAGCTAGATTTACATCAGCGTATCGGGGATATGCTATGGACCGAGGTGGTGAAACATGTAGTGGCCTTAAAGAAGCTTGAACAGAGAATAAAGCTAATAAAAGAGAACCAAAAAAGAGAGAAGGCTAGTCCCAAAGCCACCGCTACCCAGCTGGTTTACCGCAAGAAATTGATAAGAGGAAAGGGGGCCCATAATAACGCAACACTGCAAAATCTTCTTACCAAGGTAGAAGTGGAAAACCAAGAGCTGCAACGAAAGCTGAACATGTCTCGTGAGGTACATGTACAGACAGAGGAACTCGTCCAGGTAGAGAAGGAGAAAGCGGTTCTCGCTGACTCACTTGCCCAACAACAGGAAGAGAATGTCCAGAAGGACAAGGAGATTGCCGGACTTAAAGAGAGGCTGTCAGAATGGCATGTCAAATGGGACGGACATACATGCATGGTTCCTATAACAGGTGATCCCGAGATTGTCCCTAAACAGCTCACCAAGGCCCTGTCTGATTTAAGGATGTCAAAAGATGAGACCCGCACAATTCGTCGGCTCCTAGAGGAGTCTGAGACCGCCCAAGCAGCAAACCAGAAGACGATTGCATCCCTACAAAAAGAGGTGGAAAATCTCCGCAAGGACGCCCAAGAGCAAGATAAGTCCATCAAAGACTTAAAAGGGCAGATCAAAGGTAACATGTCAATCGTGGAAGCAAGGCGACTTGTTTAGGCATAGGTCATAGCAAAGGTTAAGTTGCATTGGGACCTTCTTGTATTGGTAAATGACAAGAAGATCGCGATTCACGAGTTCAAAACTCAATTGCAAATTGGACAAAGGGAAGGGGAAGAAAAGGCAACAATGGCAAAGAAATACATCAGGTATCTCAATGAACTCTCCCCTGAAGAATTGCGGGCACAGGGAATGCTTGACCGCTTTAGGACAGTTATGGAGGTCGGCAGAGTAATTGAAAAAGAAAACGCACGTGCGAATGCATTGGGGTGTTTAGCGCTGGTATCAAAGGGAGTGGAGAAGTTCGACCAAGAGTGGGGCAAGCTGGTAGAAGTTGGCCTCCCACCATGCTGGGATCCACAGTCAGGCGCACCATTTCCGCTAACTGCCTATGATGAGAAAATGTCAGAAATCATGTGCAATACAGACATATCGTTGGAGAAAACATCCCGGTTAAAAGCGGAGACCATAATAGTTGCGCTACGCAAGGAATTTTTTCTTCTCTGTCAAGTTAAGAAATTCTTGGACGTCTGAGTGGATTATACGGAGCTGACTCAGATGCAGTCTTTGTTCGAGACCTACAACACAACGTCGTCACCTGGGGAAACTTTGTGGCAAAAGGGTTGTGAGCATGTGAATCTGCCCGTCTCTTATACCTCGCAGCAGCTGCCACCTCCTCCACCTCGTCCACTCGGGTCCTCTTCATCTTCGGTTTGCTCTCGCCGGGCAGAAGGCTCGGGCACTCCCTGACGAATCAAATGATGGATATCATGACTTGGCCCACGCGGCCTGTTTCTTAAGTTTTGTTTTTCTTTTCTTCTGTGTAATGTAAAAACCTATGCACTCTTTATATTTCCTATTTTCTGTTATGTTTTTGTTACAGTTCGTGTCAGACCATATTGTTTAAGATGAGATGTCGTTATGCCTCATCATCTTTTATTAGGATTGGAAACTGTCATATCGTCCGAGAATATTTTGTCTCAAAAATATCTGGTCTGAATGTCCATGTAAAACACTATAAAAGACCAAACCGCAGACTAAGTAAAGGTTCTGAATTTTCTGGCAGAAGAAGGTGTAGTATGCGTATCATATTTTGTAGTTTTGGGTTTTGCTCTCAATGTATATCTGAAGAGCCATTTTGAAGAATAATATAACCTCTGTTTGTTGCGACGATGGATTCCTAATGAAATAGGTGAACAGTATGTATATCCTCAATGTGTTATGTGTTTGTTCAGCTTAATGTTCTTTTCACTTATATTTTCCTGCTTGTTATCGTCACTTTCGAAATGTGGGTGTTCTATGAGTTATGTATGAATTTATCTTCCAAAGGTACTCATATCATGATTTACAGTAGCACCTTAAATATAGCTCGAGGCACGATTTATATTTCAAGTTCTCTTTTCATATTGTTTTCCTCTAAGGTCTTATAAAGGGTGGATTCTTATACCGTTTAAGCCCACCTCACTTTGACTTTCCTTACTCATTCTACATAGTTTTTCATCCAGATTAACTTTTATAACTGTTCACTAGTTTCACATTCGGCCCTGTTTGCAATAACTCTATTTCATGACCACTTCAGGCCCATTCTGAGCGGGCCTTTCTCTCCACAATCAAAGTTCCCAGCTACTACTCTTCTCTCTCTGAGATCCAGGATCGCTTTTCAAATATCTCAATCCATTTGTTATCAGGAGATTCCCTTTACAAGCATGCAGAATAACCTGAACAACCTCATGTTTGAAGATGTCCTAGGCACTTGTCTTTGGAAACTCTAGGCTATCTCTAGGAGTCACAACATACGCCAAGGCATGTAGTGGAACATTATGTTTATTCCACCATGCACACACACAATTGTGAATCATTGAATACATATTGGGATTATTTTCCTTAACAACATCTCTTATTTGCCCCAATATGTTATCCATCTACTCATACACCTCCCCAATCACTGGTTTATTTGTATCTACAAAGTGAATCATGTTATAAATGGGCTTGGTGAAATTCAAAATTTCCCTCACACGTGCCTAAAACAGACCATCAAGAGCGGTCTCCACCAACTATTCAAAACCTTGCTTGTCTGTTATTGTTGTTGCCCTGTCCTTTAATACTTGCCAGTGTGGACTTGATATCATGCTAGCCAATGACTCTCTTACCTTCAAAAGGTGCCTGAAGGTGAGGTAATAGCTAGCAAATCTAGTCTTTGCAATCTTCAATAGCTCCAATCTTGAATGATTGCGGAAAAGCCCATGGGTATTGCTATGATTTGTAATAAATTTTATCATTTTTTTGTCTCTCTAACAAATCACCAATCCATAAAATGCTCCCTAAAAAGCTCCCTCCCTAAAAAAAATCTCCCTAAAACACTCCCTCCCTTAAAAAAACGCTCCCTGAAAACCAGGGAGCGATTTTTTGACCTCGGAAGTGTACTCCCAAAAAACACTCCAAGCCGCATCGATTCCGGGAGCGCGCTCCCGAGTTCGCTCCCTATGAGCTCCCACACGAATTGGGAGTGGGTTCGGGGGGGTCACTCCCCCGCAACCCTACACAAAACAAAAGATTACCAAATTTTAAGGCATAAGATCATTTACCTGTTTTCGTTCCTTTTCTTCAGTGGCTTTACCGACTACAGCTCCACTTTTTATTACAAACAATTTATCATGCACCGTGAAGTCAAGAGGCAACGCATTAAGTAATTATTCTTTGTCAATGCATATTTGCTTTAGTATAAGAGATAGGATATATTTCCTAAAAGATTGTTTGTATTTAAATTTTCCTAAAATCATGGTTTCGGTTTGTAAACAATTCTCTATAAATTTATTCCAAAAGACAGAGCAGGGGTTGGGAATTTTTTGAAAAGACGGCCTTTGTGTATACTTTTTGATATTAATATAATTTGTATAAGCAGTGTTACATGTCCAATTTCTAGAGATTCATGTGTGAATGGTTTATTGTGCTTATTTTCTCCTTAGTCAAGATTTTGATCATTAAATCTTCAGTATTTGAATAAAGCTATATGAATTGGAATTCTTACTGAATGCTCAAGTTCATCTTATTCAACATACTTGTGTTTTTCAGCTTAGATATCATTTGCATAAATCATGTTGCTCTATTTTTGGTATTTATTTTCTACATTCTTCTACCATACCTCGATGATGATTTGTCTAAGAAAACATAATCTTTCTTGCCTTTGTTAGAGTTGTTCATATAACATGTGGCTAGCAGACATTTTTCTGTCAAAGACTCCATGCCCACTGGTCCCTTTCTTTCCTTTCCAAACCAAAATCATTTGATACGAACTAAAATTTGGCCAATGAGTGTATTGATGACCCGCTACTAAAGTTACCTTTGGCGATAGAGTTAAGGAGAAATCCCTCTCCAGATTGAAGGGCCAACTTTCAATTCCAAAGCGGTTTAAAGGTTTCCTCAGTGAGTTTCCTTCCACAGCGAAGGAAAACTTCAGAGTGATAACATCCTGGCATTGTTGTTGAGGAACAAAGGTTAAATCATCCCTGGGAATGAATGATAAAGATACAGATTCGATCATTGATGGTGAACGAGGATTAGACAAAATAAAGTTGTGCTTTAGCTGGCGACTCCATTGTTTGAAAGGTGACTCCACTGGGAAGTTTTGGCTCATAAGGGAGTTTACACTGGAGTCATCCTGATCCTGCTCCACCAGAGCCTTTGTCAAATCCAAAGAAGCTTTTCAAGAGTAAAAGATCAACAGAAGAATCAAGTATTGTTCCTTTAGGAAGATCTTTTTCTTTACCCAAAGAAGTTAAGTCCATAGAAGATATCTAATTTGACATTAAATTTGAGCAGACTCTGTTTAGGTCAAAGTCAAAATTTGACCTTTCAGATACTGTATTTGATGAAAAAATATTTAAGTCTTATTTTCTAGAGATTTTCCTTCAAGAGCCCAGCTTATCACAGCAAGATCGAGATATTTTTTGGGGTAGTTTAATCTCTAGGCTCAAATGGCAATTGGAATACAGATCACAATAAATTTTTGAAAGAAAGGAGGTTGGAATACCTTGTTCAGGAGCTACAATTGGCTTTGTCCAAGTTTGTCACTTTTCCTTTCCCTGCGCCACCCTTTTTTGCCCCATATACTTCTGTTGTTTTTCATACCATTGTTCCTTTGATTGCTACTACATCAGTGTCTGTTCCATTTTCATCTATTATTCAAATCCCTAGCATTGTAGTTACTTCATGTTAAAATCGGCAACTAGGGCCAAATTCCACTTTGGGTAGCTTCTTTGAAGAAAATAGTTGTCGCATTGAATTCCTCTTTTTGAGAGGGTCAAAATCGACCTAAAGTTCATCAAATTTGGCTAAGGAGAAATGTGTTTTTGAATTATAGCCCACTCATATGCAAATTGTCAAGGTCAACCTCACCTCCATAAAAAGCCCAAATGTCATGTCTCTTAACCCTCACCAATTTGTATATATAGAGGTGCCTCCAACCTCATTTGATACATCATCAAGGAGCAAAATACTTCTAAGGGTGCGGATTTGAGGCTAGTACGTCTAAGAGCGAGGAGTCGAGTTTGTCGAGAGAATTGTCTCTGTTTAGATGCAGTTTCCTTGTGGGAGAGAAGTCGCATTTGTCTGAGGCTTGAAGTAGCCAACGAGGAGGCTTGGACGGCTGATTCAAGGTTGTTTAGTGCAGTGGATTCCTTGTTCACTTAGGTCGCAGTTCAAAAGAGAAGTCAGAAGGCTTTCTATGCTACTTTTGTGTCTTCATTCAGACTGTAGAAAAGGTGTTATAGCATAAAATTAGGTCACTTGTTTGGGGGGTTGTCACGCTTAGGAGGCTCTTCTCTTCAAGCCACAGTCACAAGAAGGTACAGCGCAATTGAACAGGAGCTCTCCTTCCTTGGTTTTGGGACTGTTTCATATTGTTGTTGGTACAGGGTTGTTGTAGGGTGCGTTGAGGAGGAGCCTCAAGTGCCAGATCAATGTATCGATGTCTAGAAGTGGCCATCAAGGGAGCAGACCATTGAGAGAAGGATACACCGTGTTTAGAGCGTTGGTTTAGGGTTGTTGGTGTGTCCTAACATGTCTTGTTGATGCATAGAGGTTATTAGATATTCAATTAGCAAATCATCTTTATTATACTCTCTCTCTCTCTCTCTCTCTCTGTTGAACATTTGATATTAATAAAAGAAGAATTGATAAAGGGTTTTCCCCATCTTGAGGTTTTTCGCTGGCTTGTGCCAATTACTATGTTCTCTTGTCTTGGCTTGTCTTCTGCATTTATGTTGGATGTTCTTTCATCAGTTTTTGTTATAGGATAATGGTTAATGTGATTGCTAATGGACTATTGGAATAAATAATGGGTTAATGAAGTAACTAACCTAAGCAAAGAACATGTTAATTCAAAACGTAACACTTCAACTTCATTTCAAGTAGTTATGGCTACTAGATATGCCTCTCTCGCTCTTCCAAGACAATTGCATGACCTTCCTCAGAATTATGCCCAATACTTAATCCAATTTGATGGGCGAGGAGGTTTTACAGCTCAACAACATTCGGATAAGTTTAATGACTTCATAGATCTGAAAGATGTGGATGATGAAGATGTCAAGCCGAGACTATTTGCACAAAGTTTCTCAGGAGATGTGAAAAAGTGGTGGACTGCCAACGGGAGGTATTGCAAATTTCCAGCAGTTTAAGCAACTTTTTCTTGCAAGATGGGAGGATAAGAAAAAACCTTTACAAATCTTGGCTGAATACGATAATTTGAAAAGAAACCCAGGTGAAACAGTGCAGGATTTTTTGCTACGTTCAATAAGGTATATAATGCAATTCCAGTTGATATTAAACCCCCTCCTGGATTAGCTCTCCTTCATTATCCTAATGCATTTGATGTTGAGTTTGCTTTTCAGCTAAGACAAAGGAATTATGCTACATTGGCAGATATGCAGAATAATGCCATAGGAGTGGAAACTAATTTGTTGGCCAAGAAAATGAAAATGAGGACTGAAAGGAAAGGTGTCACAAATGAACCCTCTTCTTCTACAAATACCAAATTTGATGTCATGCTGAACACAATGGAAAAATTGGTTGATAAGTTAACTCCTCCGAGAGGTGAGCCTCAACCCCAAATCCGAAATCCCAACTTCAGAAGGCCTCAAGGCCCTCAAGTGCGTCAAAGAGATCAGAAAGGCTCGAAAGATTAACAGGTCCTGAGACCTCCATTCCTACTGAATTTTGTTGATGGAGAAAATGCAAAGAAAGTTGAAGAACAAGTAAATTGTCTTAATGAGGATGATAATCAGGTATACCTAACTAAAGAAGAACATGACCATTCAACCCAGATGTCACAAGAAAAGGGCAGCCTTCAATTAATGGTTGAATCAAAGGTATATCAGCAGGGTTATAACAACACAGTTGTTGATTTTCAAAGACGGTATAATCTCAGAGGTAAAAATATCACAATCAAGCCTCCTCCAACCAAGCCTCCAGCAAAACAACGACAAGCAGATCCAAAGAAAGGTCTAGCTAAGAAAGTTGATGAAACCAAGAACGATGGAAAGGAATTGGAGAAGGTTCTGCTGCCTTTTAGTTTGGAGAATGAAATTGGTAAGGTTAAGATCCCAATCCCATTTTTTGAATTACTGAAGAATGGACAATATAAATAACAAATCATTAAAATGATCAACGGACCAGAGGAAGGTCAATCATCAAATATTAATGCTCAAGACTCTCTAAACATACAAGATGATGCTCCTGAAGTTGTATTTGGTCCTCATGTAACTGAAGTAAACGACGATGTTTCTCCTTTTTACATCATTTTTAACATTCATGATATGATCCTTCATAATGCTATGATGGACTCTGGACTCTAGAGCATCACACAACTTGATGTCTAAGTCGATCACGAAAAATTTAGGCCTCGACATCACCAGACCTTACAAGGATTTGTTCTGTTTTGACTCAAGAAAGGTTAAATGTTTGGGATTAGTCAAGGACCTAGTTGTAACACTCACCGAAATCCCTGCCATAAGTACGGTGATCAATGTGGTAGTGGTTGGTATTCTAGCTTGTTTTGGGATGTTGTTATCACGTTCATGGGCAGCCAAGTGGGGGGTTACTCTTCATCTATGAACAGAGAAGGTTGTATAGAGAGATTCAGATGGTGTATATGGTTAGCAGTCAAAATCAACCTGAGAATCATCATATTTATGCAGTTGACATTGATCCTGGTTCTCAAATTTTCTATAATGATTTGTACTTTGAAGAAGAGAAACAACAGCAGATCGAAGATAAACTTCAGGAAGAAGAAGTACAGGTAGCCGTAGATAATGGGATATGGAACCTGCATTTTGATGGTTCCACTTGGAAAGATGGTGCAGGGGTAGGTATTTGGATTATTCCACTAGATTGCAGTGGGCAATTACACTCCTTCAAATTGTATTTTCAATGCACCAACAACATTGCAGAGTATGAGGCTCTAATTATTGGATTGAATTTGCTTAGAGAACCAAAAGCTAAAAAGATTTGTCTTTGGAGACTCCGCGTTGGTTGTGAAGCAAGTTAATGGTACATATCAAACTAAACATCCAAGAATGAGGGCTTATTGAAATGAGGTATGGGACCTATTTGATAATTTCTTTTTAGAAGATAATTTTTTTGTTGTTTCCAGAGAAGAAAATGGTATAGCAGACTCCCTAGCTATTGTTGCTAGTGCTTTTAAAATTCCTATTTATCCAAATGAAATAAATGTCAGACATAGGCACTATATTCCAAACAATATTTAGTACTACAGGTTTTTGAAGATGACCAACAAATCAAGAGGTTTTTAGAAATGTTTGATGGGTTTGCAAGTACACCTCTTAATGAAGACAAAGATGTTATGACAGAATTCGATGCAGATTCAAATGATTTTCTGAATACTATAGCTAGACAAGATATTATTCAGCTAAGCAATAATCTTATTCCCAGAGGTTTGGTTCCTTTAGAGGAATTTTACTTCAAAAGAATGCAGATGGTTATGAACAACCCATATCATTTTTCAACAAGGCATTGATAGACTCTGAGCTTTAGTATGACATCGTAGAAAAACAGGCCTATGCATTAGTAAAGGCATTAGAGAATTTCAAAGTGTATGTCCCGCATTCTCATATTGTTACTTATGTACCCAACAGCATGGTCAAAGATATTTTAAGTCAGCAAAACAGTGATGGAAGAAGGGGGAAGTGGATAGCAAAGTTGCTGGAATATGACTTGGTAATCAAGCCAACCGAGTTGATCAAAGGTCAACGCCTGGCCAAACTCATGATTGAAACAAATTGTGACACTAATGGAATAAACTTTGTTTTAGAGCTCCCAGATGATGTTGATAATAGAGCAAACTTGTCGGTATCTGAACAGTTCAAAACTTCTTCATGACATAGTGATGTTGTTTTTGTATTGCAAAATTTACAGGCTCCACCTAGAACTAGTAAACCCGAGCCAAATTTGTAAAACTAGAAGTTGTAAAATTTTGTATTTTGGATGGGTATTAGTTTTGGAAGTACCGGGAAAGTAAACTCTTGAACTGTTTACTAGAAGATGAAGCACAACAAATGATGAAGAGTTCCACCAAGGTGTGTGCGGGGGTCATCATTATTGGAATGCCATTGTCAATAAGATTCTAAGAGCAGTTGGCCTGTCACCCACCACCTGAAGGTAGCGTATACAGGAGAAAAATTCTCTCCTAGATGGTCCTCAGCCAATAGCCAGCAGCCCCTTGCAACCACCAGATAGCTTGATGTGCCATTATCTCTGCCACCTGAGCCAGCCATGTGGTCCCTTGCCCACTTGTTATGACTGTATGTTTGAAGGCGGGCTTGCCCGAAGGTATGGCTTTTCATTGGTATAGTTGAGCAATTTTCCTTACTTATCATGGGCACTTTTGGGCATGGATTGGTGGGGGGATTCGGCAGAAAGTGTGGGCTAGGTTTGTACACTTGTCTCCACTGACTGATTTCGTGGTTAGCCTTGTATCCTAGTCCTGTGGGATCTCATTTACAAGCTATTAGCTTTAGCGTGGGCACTACATGGGAAATCTCAATTTTGGTTGTGGTTCTATTTCCCGACACCACGTACATTACTCCCTTCCACTCATTTTGACCCCATTCATCTTTTTTCCCATCAAAGTCCACATGTGTCCACTGGGTCTGCATAGCGTTAGCCTCCCCCTCCCCTTGTCCGCATGTAGTGTCGGTGTTCCAAATACAAATTTAGCAGCAAATTGATTCAAAATGTTAGCCATCAACTCCATAAAACAATTTACACAAATTGAACCACAAATATCATGGCAAAACAAGAAATGATTTGATACCATTATAGTGTTGCAGTTTATAAATTTTCCTAATTTTCTTCAGAAATTGCTTAAAATCTCTACCATAAACTTCTCCAAGCAATTGCAGAACAAGAACTATGAAATTGCAGCAGAATTAAAATAACATTTCCAAATAAACCCAAAAATGCCACAATTGCAAAGAACACAAGAAATGGAGAATTGAGTAGTTTATTTATTTACGAGAGCAATTACATACAAAGCTCTCAATAGAAATGACTGTAGTGATGGCCACAGAAGATCTGCTCCAATAATAAATCGGGCCTCCAAAATAGAACTAGAAATCAATAAGCTGCACTTGTGAACTACTGCCCAAAAATTCTACTATTGCTGTTGTTGGAGGTGAACTGTGATTTACACCCTCAAATATGCTCTAAAAAATCTAAAAAATTAACTGGAGGCTTCTCGCAGCAAAATCTACTAAACCCAGAAAAATATTGGGCTAATTCTAACTAACTCGGAGAGCCCCAAAAAGTGTGAATTACGTAAAAACTATTGTTGTTGCTGTTGGAGAAGAACTGGAATTTATAACCTTGAAACTACAAAAATTCTGAAATTTTAACCACGAACTCCTCCCAGAAAACCCAAAAAAATATTGGGCAGATTCCAGTTGATCCGAAAAAGCCCCAAATAGTGCAAAACTCCCAACAACAAAGCTTTGCGCCCAACCAATGAGCAACCACTAAGAAATGATAAAACTCTCCCGCAAATGGCTGAGAAATTGTGCACAAATTTCCTCCGGCAAATAGTTGTCACTCATAACTAAAAACTGTCGGCAAATACCAACAAAAGCTTTGTTCTCCAACCCCTGCACAGGCATTATAAGAGAAAATTCGGCCTAGCTAAAAGATACAAGAAAACTCTAAAAAATGGTGCCAAACTTTTCCTCTAACCAATAGAAAATATCAGGCAAATACCTAGAACCTGCAATAGAAAGATGATGCTCCAAATAACCTTCGAGGTTTGTTTTTTGCGCCCAGAAATAGAAAAAAAATTTGTGAATTTTCTGCAATAAACTCCAATAGAAATCCTGAAATAAACTCCCCCAAAGCCTCACTAGGGAGACACTCGAATTTCTTTGAAACGAGGGTGGAATTTATGCTTGGAACTTCCTTGCGCTAAACATCACTAATTGACTTGGCTAAGCAGCTCAAGCAAACTCTCCAATTCTAAAATCAAATGCCAAATCGAATAATCAAAATGAGGCTCTAGACTTTCTTTTATTGTTGCTTTCCCTTCCTCATACCATGGTTCGATTTATTTCACACTATGATTTGATACCATGGTTTGATTCTTTCCATGGTTCAACTTCCATTTTTGGTAATCTCCACAACTTATCTTCACTTTAATTTACCTTATTTTCCTAAGTCCCAACCTTTGCCTTTTCTCAAAAAATTTAATTAACATCTCCACAACTTATTTCTTCTAATATTTATTTATCCAATACTATATTAATCGCCAAAATTGCAAAATTGAGAATTTCCTTGACAAATTTTCTAATTAGGGACATGACACCACACCTTCGGTCGGGCCTGGAATGATGTCCAGAGGTTGATGCGACTAAAAAGAATAGAAAAGGCATAATTTGGCCACTCTCAACATGAAATGTACCACAAAATGCAAAAGATGGTCGGGACATACAAATTTAGCATGTGGGCAAAATCCAAACATGAGCTCTACCCCTTATCCATGGCCATCACCCTGGTTCCTATGGGCCCTAGATGAGCCCCCTTCATCATTAAGGAACCCATGACTGTCCCAACCCCTGGTGGGCGATGAACTGCCCCACCTTAAGGGGATACCCACTGCTATATATTACACAACATGCTCTCATCCCTTGGAGCCTCGAGCAGTTATGAAGAAAAATCGATCAAAGGCAAAAGGCATACGAAGAAGGGTCGAAAAACGAAGGTCAGGGAAACTCATGTACCACGATTTGCTCCCTCCTACACTCATATACCCAGGTGTGGGCTTCCCTTGTCATAGCTAATCTTGTACAATGACATGTGGTCTGGATGATTCCCCTGATCCCCACTCCGTTCCATTACAATATCATTTGCCACCTACCACTTGAAGGATGTACCATGGACATGTCACCCCCTTTAAAGGTTGAAACCACCTAATAGGGTCCTTGATTAACCCCCTTATTGAGCTTGGAGACACTTGTACATGTCGAAGCCCACTATGGAAGGGCATGCCACCATGAAGGGCCCTGTTGACCACACTTTGTCAACGGCCCCATAGCAGTACACCCCCATTTTTTCAAATGGGATTCATCATGTTCGACGTGTTCACGTCATTCAGATTCCATCATCAAACGACAATTTTATGAATGATGTAAACCCATTCTGCATGTTTATAATGTAAATGATCTAAGTAAGACCACCATGTATGTAACAACCTAGGTAAGCCTAGTATGTTGGTGACGATTTTCTATCCTAGGAGGTTTTTTGTCTCACTGATTTACTTGTGTTTTTAGACACAAGTGATCGGCAGAGTTTTCCCCTCCAGCTTCACCCCAAAGCTAGGATGGATTTTGTCATCAAGATGCTAAGTGAGTCCTAGTGTTTTCTATCGAGTTTTTGTAAAAGTAGTTTGGGAATAATCCTAACTAGTTGGTTAGATTATTTTATTACAAGCTACTTGGTCTACTAGATCATGTTTTTGAGTCGCAGAATTGGGTACCTTATTGAGGGTCTATACGAATGGGTATTCCCCCTTCATGTGTCTAAATGTATTTATCTTATGTAAAGAGGGTTGGAAAAAATAATTAAATCCCCTCCCATTCAATTAATTAATTTTTCTGGCCAAATTAATTAAAAATCCTAAGCTAGAAATTTAATTAATTTTAGGTCCTAGGTGAGTTAAAATTCTTCCAAGGCAAAATTCGTTGGTCCTTAAAAAATAAATTTTTAAAAGGTCCCAGGCCAAGGGAATATTGAGAATTTTAATAAATTTTAGACCCTTGGGCCTAGGTGGTTAAGTCAAAGTCAAAATTTTGAGGTAATTAACACAAAAATAGTATTTTTGAGTTAATTAAAATGGAATTAAATGATAAATTCGTTTTTCCTCAAATTTATAATTTCGACGGTCCAGATTAAAAGATGATCAAATCTTTTTGACGGTCGAGATTATTTTGACATGGATCAGCCGAACTAGCCGTTGGAGATTTTCTCTTATAAATTAGAGGTCTTTGTCAGTCTTTCAATCATCCGATCTTTGGATCGTGCACTCGCTCTTGAAGCTCTCCTGTAATATTGTCTGGAATAATACAAATGAAGACTTTGGGGTTTTATCTTGATGGTGGTGTTCCTCTTCAGCATTTTATGGTAAACTTGTTCTTAATATTCTGCTGGTGATTATTTTAATGGATTGTTGATTAATGGCTCTTGTAGAATAATTTTGGGTACAGGTATCTTGCCCAGGCTACTGGATCTAGGGTAAAAATATTAATTGGATCGAACTAACTGTTATCTCTAGCTCATGAAAGTTTTATGTTTTATCACTATTTCTCTATTAATCTGACGATTTAACTTTAAGTTTGCAGAAATCTTCAGGATTTAGAACTGGGCGTTTGGGGAAGTCCTTGTTTGGACCAGCTGACTCCCAGGAGATAAGATCTGAAGAGCCCTCCGGATCTAATTCCCCGGGCTTATCTTAAATTCCGTTTTTTGCAGGGTTCTTTATTAGGCTTGTGTCTCTCTTTTAAAATTTTATTTTCTGAATTGTGCTGAATTGTTTTAAATCTAATCTAGCCAAGAGGGTTTATGATCTGTAAATTAGCACTATAAATTTGTAAATATTCTATAGGTTGTAAGGGTTTATTTATTTTTTGTGCATAGTTTTGGATCTGTTCTGGTTTTGCAGGTTTGCAGGGGGATTTCTCAAAAAAATTTAGATCTGGCCTCAGGATTGCTTTTGTTGGCAGAATGGAGTACAAAAAAGAAGATTTCAAGTGTATCTAAATTAACATTCTAATAAATCTGAGTTATATGGGAAAAATTTTAATCTACCGGACGAATTTTAAGTGTAATGGGTTTGCTGAAGTTTTTCTTTGCATCCTGCAGAAAACACTCCCCTTGCTTCTGCGTGTATTCGTTGCCTTCATTCCATTTTCAGTGTCCTCCCTCATTCAACGCAAACGCTACCCACGTCAGTATATTTGTTGCCGCCGCCCTTCGACACATCTCTGCTGCTTTTAGCTACACGCTGTATATTTCCTCAAGCCGTCCACAACGAGCTCCTTATCACACTGTCGACCCTCTTCATCTACATTTGCCACCCTCCGCAGTCCTCATCCTCGTCCCTCTCCTCTTTACCTGTCCGCCATCCAGCCTCTTCCTTTGTCCGTCGTAGACTTCGTTCTCCTCTTCCAGCCGTCGGCTCTTCTCTGTCGTCGTGCCCCTTTCCTCATGTCGTCTCCCCCTTAGCCGTCGACTTCCCTCACCTTCTTTACGCCCAACCTGCAAAACAAAGCAAACGCATATTATAAAACTCAGAAAACCCTTACGTATATGCATTTAATTTTTTTCTTTTGATCGGATTCATTTTTGTAAAGTTGGGTTAGCGTTAGTTTTAGGTTTATTTTTAAATTCGATTTTGGTTTATTAACTTTTTAGTTTTAGTTTTTATTTTTTTAGTTTTTAGTTTTTTTTAAGATTTTGATTAAAGTTAGTTTTAATTTGTTTTTAGAATTTCATTTTTTTTTAGATTTAGAAAAATTCAAAAGCAAAAAATTAAAAAAAAAAATTCTTTTTAGGATTTTCGTTTAAATTTTTGTTAGATTTTTTAGATTTTAATTAACTTTAACTTTAGTTTAGTTTTAAATTTTTTTGGTTTTAGATTTAAATTTAGATTTTAATCCATAGTCTTAGTTTTTATATTTTGTTTGAAAAATAATATAAAAATATAAAAATATAAAAAATTCTCAAAAATATTTATAGTCAAGTGAGGTTCTAAATTTTTATCCTAAGTTTGACTATATAAAATATTTTAATTTCTGGATTGGGTTATTTAGAACATCATAAATTCAGAAATATTGAAAAGATCTGGCATTTCAATTTAATGGTCATCTCATAATTTATTGTTGTGAGTTCAAAGTACTTTAATGCATAGTTGTGGTGCTTTTTATCGAATATCATTGTGGTGAACCTATTTTTCATAGCAGCAGTTGTATTTCAGATACTTGACTTTAATTTTATAACGGGATATTTTGACTCCATAAGGCACTGGTTTTAAAGTTTTGAATCTAATTGGATCTATAAAATCTCGTGAATCTTAACAAGTATTTGATTATCGCGCTGTGTCTCCTGAATTGGTTGATTCTCAACCAGTTCTTTTCCTTCATTTTGTTAGGGTCTACCTCCCTTAGCTTGCAAGGAGACAGCTTAGATAGAGAGATTGGGGATTAGGGTGACAACCCCCGATTTGAGCCATTGTCGCGGTGCCTAGACATTTTATGCGACAACAGGCCCCATTGATTCCATGACATGCAAGCTCTTTTACTTGATTATTCTAATGATTTGTTATATTGAAGGGCAAGGGGGCCCATTGGATCTAATACAAGATTGCAGGCGGGACTATGTTTGGGGCTTGGTCTCCCTATACGGGGTCCTAGCCCTCTAGAGGGCCACATTGGTACTTGCAGGGTGAGCATTGAGAGCCATAGACCTCCACCATAGCAAAGAGTACTTCAGGAATCCCCAGCGCCACTCATGGATTGCCCGTATTCCAGCTTTTGGATGAGGATGATGCACTTGGCTCACCATGCCCAGTCACCTCCACACTTGCACCATACACTTGGTAGATGTTCCAGGGTCCAGATGAGGATGTGTCTCGCCTCAGAGGGCTTATGTCATCAACGTGACCCTTACAAATGGTTTACAGGAATTTTCGATCCCCTTGGAGACCCATGAGGATTTCCTTGTGCCCCCACACCCACTTGGGAGCACCATAAGGATTTACTTGGAAAAAAAGGTGCCAACCCCTTGTCCACTATGTTTGACGTCCACTCTCACATCATGGCACACTATGGACTTCATTAGGCTTCCTCAAAGGCCCAAAGACTCATTTTATTAATCATTCTACCCTCTTGAGAAGCTTATTCCCATGATATTAAGCTATCTCAGTGGGCTTGTCACCAAGGGATGTTATTAATGCACATTATTTTATTGACTGGGGCTCAATTAGGCAAATCGAACTCTTTAGTGATTGTATAAATACAAGGTGATTCATTTTCATCATCATCACTTGAATTTGGGATTAGTAACTCTTTGAAGAATTTTTCATTCCCTTTCGGAGGACGAATTTCGATGTTATGGATGAATTTTGATGTTTGGATCTATTTCTCGTCTTGGAGCTTCACTATTGGCATAACTTGATGATTGGATATATTCATTTGTACATGTAAGTGATCTTTTCATGCTTATCCTGTTATTTACTTTGTCACATGAAATGTTGTTGCGATTTTCGCTATACAAGTTTGAAATTTACTACTTTCCTATGTGAAATTGTGGAAATTTCGATTTTTTGTAGTGTTGCATCAATGCATGGGCCATGTATGAATGGGTGAATGTTCCTAGAGATTTTTGATGTTAAATACATCTTGACAAGTCATCAATTATTGCATATCGAAGTATAAATACCTTGAGTAGCTGCTCTCATGCCCTAATGCCAAGCGAAGTTGCTTGAAGGCCTGCTTAATTGGGTAAATCCTTTCCAAGCGATAAATTCTCCTTGACTCCATCTCTCCCAAAGGATAAGGCATTATTCTGTCCAAGGTTACTTGGGAGCGGGAGCGAAAACGCGGAGTGGGAGCGGGAGTGGGAGCGCCATTTTTAGAAGCTTCCGGTCCGGAGCGTTTCCAGAGGCATTTATATATATATATATATATATATATATATATATATATATATATATATATATATATATATATTTTGAGGTATATATCAACAAAAACATTTAGAATGATGAATTAGACATAAAAAACATAAAAACATAGATTGAATCATATAACATCAATCATCTAGAAGTTATAATCTTCATCAACCACGCACACAAGTTGGAAGCATACAACATATTGACTCTTGAGTCTCGCGAATCATCAATCTGAAGGTTTCAAGCTTTCAAAATTCAATATATAACATTTATCATCATTGATATATAACATTTATCATCATTGATTTCAAATTTCAATATCCAACATTTATCATCATTGATTTCAAATTTCAATATCCAACATTTATCATCATTGATTCATTGATTTCAAAATTCAATATAAATTTATCATCATTGATATATAACATTTATCATCATTGATTCATTGATTTCAAAATTCAATATATAACATTTATCATCATTGATATTATATAACATTTATCATCATTGATTCATTGATCACCATATAACTTTCATGAAGCATCATATTCATAATTCATAATGACTTGTAAACAGTAAACTTATAAATGCCAACTTGAAAGTTTCACCTTTCAAATTCAAACTTCAAACTTAAATTGTCATTAAATATATGAAAGAGTCAAGTTTCAACTGTTCAACTGTCAACAACAAATAGAAAAGACTAGTAAACAACAAAACTATTTTATCTACTGGCTGGCCCCTTGCCACGCCCACGAGAAATGTCTAATTTGTGCAAGCCACAAGGAAATGGTGGTCTTCTAGTACTCTCAGGAGTACCACCACCATGACTAGAAGGTGGAGGCTGGATCTGCAAAGGAACAATAGTGTGATATCGAGAACTGGCACTGGCACTGGCACTAGCACCCGCACTGCTACCAGTAGATGGTGGGACTGGCCCTGTGTGTGGCGGTGCTGCTGATGCTTCATCATCATCCCTAAAAAGTTCTGCTTCCAATTCTTCCATATGTACCGTGCCGTCCTCCAAATTATCATCCTTTGGGTTGTTGTCCCAGACTCTGTATGATTGATCCTCATTTGCCCGATCACAGTAATGGCTCAACAACCTCAAGTTATAATGCACATAAACCAAGCTTTCAGCTCGGTTTTCATTCAGCCTGTTTCTTCTCACAATGTGTATAAAGTTGTAGGTGCTCCAACACCTCTCTGCAGAAGAAGTGTTCACAACCTGTGAGAGAACTTTTTTAGCCAACTTTGGCAAAAGTCCCATGCCGCCATATGCTTCCCACCATGTGAGAGCATCAAATCTGTCCATGTCTTCCATTGCATGGAAAGAACCAAAGTTAGCAGTGCAACTGAAGTATTTGCCTAATTCAAGGCGCAATCTAGCACACTCTTCCCTGTCAGGTACCAATTTGTCCAATGCCTTCATGTACCTTCTTGTACCTCTGGATCTGTGTGAGGTTTCACCCTAACCCCACCTCCAGGTGCAGGTTGGCCCAACCAAGATGGAGAGTAATATTTTGGCGTAAGGATATATGCCAAAGCATGTAGTGGAACATTGAGTTTATTCCACTGTGCACACACACAGTCATGAATCATAGCATACAAGTTGGGATCATTATCCTTAACAATATCTTTTATTTGCCCCAACATGTTGTCCATCTGCTCATAAACCTCTCCAATCACTAGTTTATCAGTATCTGCAAACCGAATCATGTTATAAATGGGCTTGGTAAAATTCAAAATTTCCCTCACACGTGCCCAAAACAGAGGGTCAAGGGCGGTCTCCTCCACATGTTCGAAACCTTGCCTGTCAACTATTGTTGCCGCCCTGTCCTTTAATAGTTGCCAGTGTGGGCTTGATACCATTGCAGCCAATGACTCTCTTACCTTCAAAAGGCGCCTGAAGGTGAGGTAATAGCTAGCAAATCTAGTTTTTGCTATTTTCAACAACTCCAATTTGGAGTGAGTACAGAAAAGCCCATGGGTATTGCTATGATTTGTAATAAATTTTATCATTTTTTTACCTCTTGTACAAATCACCAAGCCATTTGAATTGAGGTTGTTTGTTTTTGATGATATCATGCATCAAAAGGTTCATTGTGTGAACCAAACACCCAGACCAAAAAATGTTGGGGTATTTATCCTCAATAATTGCTCCTGCTGCCTTACAGTTAGCAACATTATCAATTTATCAGTGATGACCTATATGACATTGTATGGCCCAGTCTTTTAAATTATATCAAGTAATGGTTCTGCAATGTTAATGTCGGTTTTGAATTTGTCAGAATAATCATATGTTGCCAGGAAGATTGCACCACTAACCGACATAGCCAAAACACTTATCAATGGTTTTTCTTTTACATTGGTCGATCCATCAGAGACAATGGACAGCCCATGCTCATTCCACGAACTTGTCATTCTAGCCAAAGAATGGTTTATTTTAGCTTTTTCATGATCAAGACCCACGATTCTGGCCTTGTCATACCCAGGGCTTTTGTATCCTTTGGGGGCATCATTAATGGCAGAAACCATTTCATGCCAATAAGGTGAGCGAAGAACATTGAATGGCACCCCACATGCATATAGAAAATGGTAAACTTTTGAATCCACATCATTCCTACACCCTTCGTCCAGGAAATCGGATATGGTTCTACGCCTTAATCTAGTGCCACTGCCTCCAAAACCACTGGCATGGGTGGAAGTTGAACTTGTTTGTCCATGACGTGTTGGGCCTGAATAAGAATCAATGAAACCCCTAGATCTTTTAGATGATCTCTATAGGGCAGCCTCCTCTTCCTTCCTATATTTCTCTCTCTGTGTTGCTGGCACATTAGTACAAATTTTGATTCCAATATTTTTATCTCCATCCCCTGGCATTTTCCCACAAAGGTGCCTTCTCGCACGGGTGTATGAACCATGGTATTGTTTATTGCAATGGGGGCAAATAAATTTAGTGGTTCCACCACCTTTCCCTCCTCCCTGTTTCTGAACATATTTCCACAAAGGTGTCCGAGTTTGGTCTTGTCTAGTTGGGGAATCTGTGTCCTCATGTTCTCCACTCCCCACTTCCTCCTCAACATAATCCTCCTCCTCTTTAGGATTTTCTTCAAATCCACCGTAACCCTCCTCTTCATCCTCCTCTTCTCTGATTTGCCTCTTTCTTCTACTACTCTCCAACACCATTATCACAAAGAAAGGAACCAACATGAGGAAAATCCCTAGCCATATAGCCATGATGGAAACAAGTTTCAAGTTTCAAGTTTCCAGCCTACAAAACAAATGGAAAAATGCCAAATGGGAATAGGAAATGCAACATAGGAAAAAAACAATTCATTTTTTAAGTTTTAAACCCAATAAAATGCAACATTCAAGAAAAAATCAAGTTTTCATTTTTAAACAACCTACAAATTCATCCTAGAAAATACAAAATTGGATTAGAAGGCCTACCTCTTTCTTGCAATCCTCCTGTTGCCTTGCAGCTGCTCCTTGCTCTCCTTGTCACTTCTACAGCTCAACTCTCCAGTTCTCTCCTCAAGCTCTTCTTGCTCTCTCTCACTCACTCAACAAACAATAAAAACAAAATGCCCCCCCCACCTTTATAAAAAAAAAAAAATTCATTGAAAAAAATTTCCGCCCGACGGGAAAGGTTTTTATTTTTTTATTTTTTTTTTTTTTTTTGGGGGGGGGAGCGTTCAAGAGTGAACGCTCCGCTCCCGAAGTGTTTTTTAAACGCCGGAAGCGCTCAGGGAGCGTTCGCTCCCGAGAGCTTCCGGAAACGCTCCCGAAAAGGCAGGAAGCATTTTAACAGGTTCGGAAACGCGCTCCCAAAAACGCTCCCCTCAGGAAGCGTTTTCGGGAGCGCATTTCCAAACGTTTCCAAAACACTCCCGCACGGAGCGCATTTCGAAAACAAGAACCGGGGGGGGGTGAAGCTTCCCTGCAACCCTGATTCCGTCAATGGGTGATCATTTTATAGGAATATTTTTTCCACCTCTCCTTCTCATTCTAGGCCTGGCCTCCATAGGTCACCTAGGGCATCGTTTTTCTCCAATTGCAACCATCAAAAAAATTCTATCTCTTGTCCATAACTACCCTAAGGTTTTCTCGAGAGGCCCTCCAAATTTCAAGAAACTCTGACGGTGGGATCTTGAGAAATAGAGAGCACTAGCTCAAGGATCGTTTCTTGCCCTAGGTTTCCCTTGGCTAGCGTCCTCATTTGGATCATTGCATTCAATTCTTAAAAGAAAATTTGTCGTTTGATCCTCTTCCCTCCCATAATTAGGTCAACCCGTCCTTGGTTGATCAACTCCACATCATTGACTTAATTTTGGGTCCACTTGGTCCTGTGTGGTCCCACAACTTTACAACTCCAATTCCACAGAGATCACATAAAGACCAATTCTCCATAAGGATTTCTAGGCCTATAAAGCATCTTTACAAGATATATTCCCAAATCCTAGCCTCAAGAATCCTCTTAGCCCTTCTTAGAGAGCTTATCACCTTGCTTTCCAAGCAAGAAAGCCATATAATTGAGTCTCTCTTGTGAATAGGCATTGGAAATCACCTTTCATCCTTTCATTCACATATCCATTATTTTGATTCCTCTTATATCGGGTCTCCTCCCATCGATGAAAGTCCGTAAAGAGCAGGGAGCCTTAGCTGAGGTGACAGTGAGCTATCGCTCCATTGTTGCCCTTAACCTAATAGTTGCTCTTTAGGAATCCCTCATACGACCCTTGCTAGTTTGAGCGGTAACATTTTTGGCGTCGTTGTTGGGGTGGAAGCAGGTTTGCCTCCCTAGTGAATCATTGAGGAATTGATTCATAGACTACATTTCAAATATTCCTTTGGTGACTCCATTCATTGTCAAAACCCTTAGTTTGCTTGAAGGTGACAACATTCCTCCTCTAACTAGGGTCGCTGCAAGAAGGGGAGAACGAACTCCAGCACCTGTTAGAACTACCCTTCTCCCTCAATTTGAAAAGGTCGATAATCCCACCCCAAAGATGGCAACTGACTCTAGCACTAACCTAAACCAAGACAACCTAAAATGACTAGGAGTGAAAGGCGTTTGGTTAGTGTCTTCGCCCCCTTGAACTTGAGTAATGACTCTAAACCTTTACCTAAGAAATACAATAATTGGTTGCCCAAGTTCAAGCGTGATGCTACCATAAGTGCTTGTGACCATATATATCGAAGAATTCTACTGGAATATTTCTACTAGACTAATATTCAACGAAAATAGGATCAGGATGCCTTTTGCTTTGTCTCTTGAAGGGAAATCAAGGGAATTGTACCTTAGTCTTCCCCCAGAATGCATTGACAACTCTGAGTAACTTGAGGATATGTTCACAAGGAGATAGTCATGTGATGCACAAGGAACCTTCAACATTGAGAAGTTCTATCAAATAAGTAGCTGAAGGGAATACATCAGAGAATTCATCCAAAATTTTGATAAGGTAGTTAGGGATATCCCCAACCATTTGAGGCCCCCTGATGCTAACATACTTGACAAATTTATCAAAGTTGTGGGTGGCCACCTAATCTATGCATTGAGGGATAAAAAAACCTAAAACCTTGGCTAAGGCTAAAGAGATGGCATTGGAAGTTGAACAAAAACTACAAATTTACAAGATGGATGTTGATGAACACCCCAAGGCTAAGGTCGAAATCAAGAAGGGAAAATCCAAAGATCAACATGAAGAAACCCTTTTGGTGCTTCTTAAGAAAATGGAAAAGCTCAGCGAAGAAATGAATCCACGAGATAGGCTCTACATTTCCAAGCTCACTGGCTTGGAAAGGGCCCAAAATTCAAGCTATATCCCAAAGGGGAAGCCCTTCCCTAGGAAGCAAAATGAGGAGGATAAGCCAAGCTCATCTCAAGTCCCCAACACTTTGGCTCCAACGAACGTTGTGGAGAAAGATTCATCCTCCGAAGATGAACAAAGTGTTAAGGATGAGAGTGATGATGAAGAAGTCAACGAGCAGGCTAATCTCGTAGAATCTGAAGCATTCAACATTTTGCGTGGGGGCTCATATAATCATCCTCCATCAGTGAGGTCATTATTAAAGAAGAGAAGGAGCCAATCCTCAACGATAAGGATAGTGGAAGATTCAAAGCGGTCTAATATTCACGAAAATACAATGACAAAAACCCCACAACCTCCAAAGAAATCAACAAAAATGACTCAATTCCTAAGCAAGTCCCTCACTAAGAACCTCTCCTCCAAGATCCCCCTAAGAAGGATCCTCTGAAAAAGATTAATCCCAAGAAGGATCTTCAAAAGAAAGAACCTACCAAAGGGAACAAAGGTAAAGAGGTCGAGCTTCACATTGACTTAGAGACTATTATAGGGAAGATGATTGTGTCGGTTCCATTAAAGGAGATTGTGAAACTTCCTCGACAACAATTGCAGGTTAAGAAGTCCCTGGGCTTCGAAAAAGAGGAATTACCCATAGCATTACAAAACATTCACCCTCCTGATATAAACCCAGGACATGTGCCATTCTTGCTTACCTTAGACATAAATGACCTTCTATTACATAATTGCATGTTAGACTCATGGGCTTCCGCAAACATCATGTCATTAAAAGTCATGGAGCAATTGGGTCTTAACATCACTTGAAGGTATAAAAAGGTGTGTGGCTTCAACTCCAAACCTGTGGAAGTAGAATCCAAGGAAAGACGTTGTTGACTGATCCTCTTTGAGGATGAGGTAGGGCATCCAAAATGAGAGTAGTCGAAGAGGACCGATATTCTTTGAGGATCCAAGTTTGGGAATCCAAGATAAGAATAGAACTAAAATGGCATACCTTGTGGACTTTCGAATGGGGTATGTGCCTTGAGAGGTAGTGTGGCAGCTCAAGTAAAGCCTCCCAGCATAATGCTCATAATTAAAGATGAGATTGTCCAATTAAGGCCTTCAGAGACATTGTCGATTATGATAAAAATGCTTGACAAAAGATAGCTTATCAATCCCACTCTTATTATGAGAATGTTTCAAGATTGAGATTCCTTGTACCATGAATACCTCCCTAGTTAAGAGGGAGTGTTGAAAATTGTAACTAGGTTCGGCCTTCATTATGATGAAATTGTAATCATGACATTAAATATTCTTTATAAAGAAAGAAAGAAAAAGATATATTTTATTTTTGAAGTGTGAGTTTCATACTCAAGCTTGAGTGAAAAGCATGTTCTTCGTGGTTATAGGTCCTCTAGCTCTTTCTAGGTCTTTATAGGATAAAGAATAATATTGGTCATGTCCCATAGTCCCATTTGGACTCATTGTAATGAAGAGAAATATTTATTTCGTCAAGAAAAAACCATGGATAAGCCCAAGACCAAGTCGGCCCAAGAGCAAGATCAAGTCGGCATATAGGAGGATTGTTCGACCCCTCAAGAAGGCTATAAATACAAAGGAGCTCAACCTCATTTGGACACAAAAAACTCAAGCAAGTTCGATCTGCAATAGCTAAGAAGAAGAAGAGTAGTTGGGAGGAAGAAGAGGAATGTAAGTCAAAGTTTGCAAAAGAATCTCTTTTTCTTGTCTCGCTAGGGTTTGTGAAGCTGCTAGTTGCAAGACGTCGAAATTTTGTAATAGTCGCAGGGGGCCGAAATTGCAGGGCTGAAATTTTGTTGTAGGAGTCGAAGTTGCAATAGAAGTGTAGCAGTATCAAAGTTCTAAAGTTGTCTCAAGGAAGATCTTGCTATGAGTTGGCTTGGGGCTTGGAGGGTTTGTTGGTTTTGATCTTTGGGTCTTGGAAGTCTCTTTTGTAAGCAAATTCTAAAGAAGGACAAAAGCATTTTTCTGGGTTTTCCCCTTAGAAGGTTTTTGCACTGGGCTTGGAGCCTATATCTTGTGTTCTTTGTATCTTTGTGATATTCATTGTTTTGATAATTACTTGATGAATATAACTAAAGAAGTAATAAAGAATCAACTAACATCACAAGTAATTATAATGATGAGGAAAATAAGTTCTAATCTACAAGTCTCCATATTTTCCAACAAACCATTCACGAAGGGGCCCCTGCCTAGGTATATAAGCAGGCCCTTATTTGTAACCATCTCATATCTCATATCTCTTGTACATTCAAACATTTCTATATAAATAATCTTTATCCTATAATGGATACTTACATATTCCAGATTTTTTGAATATTTCTGCTGCAAATACAAACCTTGTTCATTATAGACGATATCTCCCAATATTTGACCACATCAATTGTACTATTTTGAGGAGGAAACCCATCCTTTTGTTGATTTGTCCTCTCAAATTAGTTGGACACTATCAACTTTTAGACCTTCGATCTCGGGTTAGTTATGTATTTACTAATATTTTATTGATGGAGTTATTGAGCTAGAACTCTATAGAAGTTCATCCATATGTAATAATGGTTGAAAGTGATATCAAGCTTTGGAATAAAATTGTTCTTGTTTTTGTTTAAGCTATTATGTAATGGATGCACAACTTTGTTGAATGGGTGATGGAGATTCCTGGTGCATATTCGTAGCTTATACTGCAAGTTTGGATTGTCAAAGTTGATATGGGAGCCCTAGAAAGGCAGCCTTGCTACGTTGAAACATTCTTTGATATTTTGCTTTCAAGGAGAAAACCTTCATCCCAAAGACATCTTGAGAGTGAAAGCATACTTTGATTTCATTAGGCAAATCAAGCCTTATATCGATTTCGAAGTGGTGTTATTAGTCAAGACCCTTTCCTTCCTAAATCTATCATACCAAGTTTATCACAAATAGGACTGTTTTGGATCATGTTTTAGAGTTCAACCAGCTCATTGATTTTTCATAGAATTGCCTCTAAAGTTGCATGCATGACACCATAGCCCAAAACAAAGCAAGTCACTGACCCTCCCTTTCAACCAACACAAATAATTACAAAATTTTTAATTTTTATGTTCTGTTTTAGGGATCTTAAAATTACAGCAAGAAAATCCCTTATAACCATAATAAAATTGACTTAGTAACTGTTAAAGGAAGCCCCTGATTTCTATTGTTAAAATCTCGTTTGATTTGATAGCTTTAGCCTTGTATTACCATTGTTTTATATTTCTGAAAAAGGGCACTAGAATCTGATCATAAATCTAGAAATTAAGGTAATATATTACAGCTCTAGATCAGATCGAAAGCTAAGCTCCTTTTGCGCTCTTTAACTACAGTTATTATATTAATACCTATTATGATAGAGTTATTATATTATATAGTATACTTAACATAATGCCCCATGAAGCATAATTCAACACGACTTCAATTCAAGCTGGGGCAGTAGAGGGAAACACAGGTAGAGCTGGGTTCAAGGGTCTCGTTATCATCCCAAGTGAAACAAGAAGGATGAAGTTTACATGGAATCTACGGATGAACTCCAATAATCTAGATACTAGCCCTTGGCAAAGGTTTCAAATTAGTAATCAAAGACAATACTAAACATGTCAAATGCTTTGGTGAATCGTTAACTCTAGAAACAATGAACAATAATTTTATTCCAAGGTGATTAAAATCATTGTTATGTCTAAATACAAACTGTTTGATGTGATGTCCTTTGCACATATTAAAAAGGAATTAAATAAAAACGTTGAATTGTTGAAAATATTGGTGTTGGTATGGTCTTCAATACCTTGAGAATATGGAACTTTACTGAAATAAGAGATCCCGACTATCATTATAATAGTTCATCCTATGAAACTCATATGGTACTACAATGGAGTGAAAGAGTTCTTTAGCACAGCATAACACTATAGTGAATTCCAGATAAGACATTCTATTTATGGCCAATGTAGTCATTCAGAGGCTCGTGGCATCAGGCAGGTAACATAACAATGGTAATTTGGCAGGGACAAGCACTCATCTTCGACTGATTGCACGAAATTTTCAGATTTAATGAATCCAATATTCCACATGAAAGTAAATTTTCAATCAAACCATGCCCATCAATCACAGATTTCAAATAAATGATAAGATTTCCATCAAACAATTCTTTAACATTCCATTCCATGAATATTAACTATCTTAATTATAATCGTGGCATTTTTCTCTCTAATGCTCAAAGGAAACTCTACAGAAAGTGTGTGTGTATGCAATGCCTCTAACACACAAGTTTTTGAGGATTTAGACTGCCCCAGAACACCATCAAGTGGCTACCCAGGACACAGATGATTAATGGGTAATGAAGATAGGTTCTTGCTCCGCAATAATGTAAATGCTTGTTAGAGGTATTGCAGAACAAGAAACCTATCTTCATTACCCATTAATCATGTGTGTCCTTCGAAGCCACTTGATGGTGTCCTGGGGCACTCTAAATTCTCAAAATGTTGTGTGTTTTCAAAATGTTGGTATTATGAGCAGCATAAATAAGCATTTACACCCACAAAATTACACAAGAACAAATTATACATCAAAAGAATCACATTGTATTAATTGCAATTATGATACATCACTCTCACACACACCAATACAATACATGAGGCCTCGTATTATAGAATTGAAGTGCCCATAACAAATTTCCAATTTGACTAATTGGTTTAATCATCTCCATAACTATTTCCACAATATCTCTATGAATATCTCCACAAATATCTTAACTGATTTTATGTGATCTCCATCCCTAACTTCTTTCATTGTCCTCATCTTTAATCATACGTAGACTTGTACAGTAATTCTACTTTCATTATTAATAATTTCATCATATCATTATCATATCATAAGTATGAATTATTCCTCGAAAAAAAATCAATTATTATTTATTTTATGGCATGATTCTAGCAAACTTCCTATTGTAGAGGCAACCTTTTAAGATATGCATTTAATTCATAAATTAAATGCCTTCAGGCTTAAAAGACAACAAATATTTGAAGTACATATTAAATTAGTAAACAACATATACATACCTGAAAATATTCTGGCATCCATAAAGGAAGAACAACAGCTTCCTCTAAAAGCCGTTTGGCTTCAGTCAAGCCAGCAACATCATCCCACCGTACTCCAGGGCTGCTCTCAAGAACATCCCTTTCAAGCATTGCTGCCAAATCAGCATCTGGTCCTTCATATGGCACCCTTCTAGATTTGTTGTCTTCATTATCTCCACCCTACATGAAAATTTTGAACCCTGTTAGTCCATGTACACGATTCAAAGTTCAAATCTCGGGAATCTAAAGATTACTAGAAAAGTTATGTTGCGAGCTATATGAACAGAAACGTCCAAGACATCTATACATAGATGGATATTTAAAATCAACCAACTACTGTAATGGCAACATCACCACAAGTAAATAACATTAGGTAGTCAAATTTCAAATACATAAATTCCATATGAAATTTCCATTTATTAGTAGCACACTGTTCAGCTAAGAACTGGAGAACTAAAAGGAAGATAGACTAATGAGAGAACGGAGATAAAATTATATTATAAGTACTGTAAGGAATGTATGAATGTCGTTGATCTTCAGCACAATCTGACTTGAAAAGGAGAAATGATTTAAAAAAACCTATAAGCCAGGAAAATTCAGTAAAGGACAACATATGAAGGATAAACAAACAAGTCTCATTCAAAAGTAAATACTTAGATGTTAGTAAGAGGGGGGAAAACAAATACAGTAGCAGGATAATCAATAAGAGCTCCGAGGAGGAAGAGATGGTTGATTTCTCTCATGATCCATAGGAGGCAATGTTGCAAACATCAGCATCGGGATAAAATCAGCGAGGATCCGCAAAACCAAAATATAGTAAAAATCAGGAAAATATCCATAGAAATCGGCAAACATCTGCAAAATTAAGATACCACCAAAATATCAGTAAACATTGGCTAAGCCAAAATATTGTGATTTTGTGATTTTTCCGTGATAAATTATAATATAGAGATGTTTGCAACACTGATTAGAGGCTCCAGGAGCGGGGAATGCAATCTTTCATACCCATGAAAAAATGATTGGCAGGTGTAATGAAAAAAAGAAAGCTCAAGTTTCACTGAAGGACTTTCTTCCTGAACTAGGATTTACAGAGTTAAGTGTCCCAAAGACATCAACTAGGGTTTCAACTTCAGACCTAGTTCCTTTGCCCTAAAGAGGTTTCAAAAGACTCCCACATTAGTTACATTCCAAGAAAGGTGGGTGGGTCTTTTGACATTAGTGAAAGGAAAAATTATTTGGTTAAATTTGCACTTCTCAAGGCTCACACTATCAGTGCTAGACACAATGGTGGAAAGGTCGTAGGAGCCAGATCTAGTGGTATACCCCCTTTGAAGGCTAGCAATCCAAGTCAGCTTGTAGGGTCTGAAGCTCGACTTTCAAAGCAAAAAGCAATAAATGTTGATAGTGTGAGTATGTGGAGTAAAGATGTATGGTTCACCACCTCGAGCTCCTCTTCCTCTCCTAAGTTTATCAAATAAGGCAAAGGATTCATCACCAAGTGATTTTAATGTTTGATTTCCTAATTCTGAATCACAAGAATCACCTCGATCCTTGTTAATGGAGAAGAATTTAATGTTGCAGGAATTGGAAAGTGGACTATGGGTTGATTGTTCATTTTAACTGGGTTGTGAAAATTGCAGGAAGAAGAATAAAGGGGTGCATAAGAACAAGTGAAAAGGTATCTCAAATTACAGACAGATAAGAACAACATGGTGTTGGGGGAGGATATGGTACAAGGGCAAGCTCTATCTCAGTAAAGGGTTGCCCTGGTGTGGAAGATTTTGGACAAATCCATATCAAAAAGATCTGTGATGAAGTGGATGTTGAAAGTTTAGATTCCTTTGATTCGATATGTTTCAACGCTTTTTATGCTAGCCAAAGGTTAGTTGGCTTTCATTTTCAAGAATGCCATAGATCCAACCTAAATCAAAAAAAAAAGATAATAGTTTTGGGGGAACTGCATGTTAGCACTCAAACCACAATCCCCAAGTTTGATCCATGGAAGGAAAAAGTAAGCATCCAAGCAAAATGGGTTAATTTAATAACAGTTCCACTAGAAATATGGAATGTGCAATCATAAAGTGCTATCGGAAAATGTCTTGGTAAATTTTGGCCCATTAACAAAATAAGCTAAAAAGGGAACATCAAATCTATTGTAAGGGTATGTGTCGAAAGGGATAAGTTGAATAGGCTAACAAACCATATCAAAATTGTGGTGGGGAGATGGGTTTACCATCAAACTCTCAATTATCTGTCTGTTCCTTTTAGATGTTTTCATTATTATCTTTATGGATATTTGAAGGTTGGCAATGTTAAGGGTTTGTAGGCAGAAATTTTAAAGAGGGGAAGTTTTTAAAGATAGACTGGAAGAATCTTTAGAGTGTAGGTATGAGGAGCATGTTGGAGGAAAACCCTAAACACTAGAAAACGACAACTCATTAATACCAAAGGTTCAATGTCATAAGCCAATTAAGAAATGTCAAGTATTTGTAGCTAGAGATGCTACGGAGGCAAGACCCTAATGATGTTTGGGCACAAAATGAAGGTAAGGAGATGTCACAAACAATGCCAAGTTGACCAAATGCAAGTTCACAACAATGAATCACAAGATATGTCATACTCAAAATCCTCTTCACAATCTTTTTTGTAGGAATTTAGAATTGATTCCATCAAACATTTGAATGGAAAACATGGGGAGATAATTTGACAAGTCCCTAATTTCCAGGAAGAAAGGATCATTGTACTACCCTAAGCTTTATTTAGCAATCCCTTAAACACCTATGAGTGTAATCTATGTGATAAAACCACATTAATGCCAACTAAGAAGGCCACGAAATAACTATTGAATAAAAGCCACTCTGACTCACAAAGTAGTGACCTAATTGCAGTAACTCAAATAAGGTATCATCTACAATCTAGTAAAGCATTAGAGGATGAGAGTGAGGGTGTCCATCTAGAAGGGGTGCTAGGACTCAACTCAAGTCAGGTATTGAGCCATACAACCCTAGGAAGGTGGTCATTTTTGTCCATTACAAAAGAAAAAGCAAAGCAAGAAATATTATAAGGGAAACAAAATAACCATAAGTAGGGCCCTTGAGAACATTCTAGGTTATCCCTAGAAGAGTTAGAAGACCAGTGCCAAGATGGAAACAATCCTTCACATTGCATAACTCAAAGCTTTTTACATCACGAATATCTTCAAAATTGGTTTCTCTGAAGTTGGGATGACTCTCCATTACTATTTATGGTCCATAAAACAATAGGTTGCAATATTATAAAAAGTGCTTTGGGTTACAGATTTTGACAAAGGAAAATGTGATTATGGATGGGAATTTGAAATTTTTTTCAGGCAAGGACAAATATAGGGGGGACCAATAAGATGGATCATTTAGCTCAATTTCTATTAGAAAATTTAAATAAGATAAAAGAGGAAACATTTTTTTGTCATCCTAACCCAATTGAACAGGCTCCCACTTGGAGGAATCATAGACCTAGCAGGAATGAGATTTCAAAAATATTGGACCATTTTTTTTATTTTTTAATCTGTCTCCGAAAAGGCGGCAAAGCTTAGAACCTGAATCTAGTTGGAGGTGTCTCCAACCTTATGCCTATATTCAAAAGGATGAAAAGAAGTCACTCAAGCCTCTCATGTTCAAATTTTACTAGCACCAGCACAAGGATGTAGAATTTACAAATATAGTTTTAAAAAATGTTGAAGGTTTGCTCCAAATTATGAGGAGTCAATGACACATTAATTTATCAATAATTTACAAGGTGTATTAATAGTTTCAATGAGCATCCCCCAAGG
This sequence comes from Pinus albicaulis, assembly GCA_034641835.2. NCBI lineage: Eukaryota > Viridiplantae > Streptophyta > Pinopsida > Pinales > Pinaceae > Pinus > Pinus albicaulis. The sequence goes on along the minus strand of CM076582.1, from coordinate 1,011,225,547 downwards.
TGTAGATCAGTCGGTGATAAAGTATACTGCTAAGGCACTCCTTATGATGTCATTGGTTCAAACCTCAACTAACCCTGTGTGCCACAATTGGTGCCTTGTGGGCACGCCTGGAGGTTATAGTGCTAGCAGACAAAACCAACCCCGTATCACATGAGTATAAGATTGCCCTAATTTCCAATTTCACCAGTTCATAACCCAAAAAAAAATCAATGAGTTCAGCAAAAAAAATATAAAACACTTGTTAGAAAAATATCATAGAGGTTGAGGATCAAATTGTTGGCTTGTTTGAATGAAATTCCATTGGTGTTTTCACAAATGAGGATACAGTTGTAGAGAAGCCTTTTCACGAGAGGAAAAGAAATAGATTGGGAGGAGGCCAATAGGAGTAGACCAGTTTGGTTAACCCAAGGAGAAGAGAACACTAAGTTATTTCATAACTATGCTAAAGGAAGAATGGGAATACTATCTAGGAAAAGCCAAAATGTAATGGTAGTAGGGCTACAACTTTTAAGGAGATAAGGGATGAACTTCTTTAATTAGCTTTATAAAGCCCCGAAAAGAGCAACCATTGCATAAATTATTTGAATCTCAGAACACTATAACAGATTTATAGAACAAGAAATGTTTCCCAGATTTATAAAGCAAGAAACGAATGAGGAATTGTATGATGAGGTTTCAAAGAAGGAAGTAAAAGAGGTAGCTTTCTCATTTCAAAAGAGCAAAAGCCTTGGGCCTAGTAGGTGGTCAATGAAATATTTTCGTGGTTTTTATATGGTGGAAGAATCAAGACTGTCGAGGAAGGTATTGGAATCTCTAAACTCTAGATCTGTGCTGCTTGTCCCTAAAAAGGATACTCCTCCTTTTGATGATTTTAGACATACTTAATTATATAATTTCATTTTGTAAACTTTAACATAAAAGGATTGTTCGAAGTAGAAAACCAATTTCTTTATAAAATCATTTCTATCAAGCAATTCAAGTATTTAGAAGATACGTAGATACATGATTCTATTAGAGTGGGGAAAGAGGGCCTTCACTAATGGTGAGTAAACTAGATTTGTCCCAAGGCTTACAATAAGGTAAGCTCATTCTTTTTGAGGCTCATTCTCATTCATACTGCTTTGGTCTCCCTTTTATAAATTGGATCGAGAGAGATTCATCCTCCTTTGTAATTGTGAATGGATCAACCTCGTGTTTTTTCAAACCCTCCAAGCTACTAAAGCAAGGATGTCCTTTGTTCCCCTTGCTTTTCTCATGATGCTCGCAAGTTTATGCAGGCTTCTTGGAGCTCTCAAAAGAAGTGGACAATTAAAGGAAATTAAAACAGGTAGAAATTTATAATTATCTCACCTTTCATTTATAGATAATGTTAATGTTCTTTGGAGTTGGTTCTATTAGAAAAGGTGAATACTCGAAAAAAGCTTTGGATATTTATAGTTTGGTAACATGTATAAAAAACAATTTGGAAAAATCATCGATTTTCTTTAATGGACCAAGTGAGAAGCAACTAAGAGATGTTATCCAAGTCCTTACCCTTCAATATTGCGAAATCTATGTTACACAGGTTCGCGAACCTGGGGGTGGGGTTCTCGAACCCGTCCCGAGTTCTCGTCCCCAAGTACCAGATTTGGGTACGAGTTCTTCTGAGAAGAACCCATAAGAACCGGGTTCTTCTATGAAGAAACAAGTCTCCATTAAAAAAAAATTGGGTTCTTTTGTCTTAACGGGTACAGAGACCCCGATGATGGGTACTTGGAACGCCAAAATTGAGTTCTTTGGGGTTCGTATGGACCAATTTTGGATTAAAATTTTAAATAAAAAATTTTATTGAAAGCTAAAAATTAAAATTAATAAAGGTTAAAAGTTCAAATTTAAAAAATTTATTGAAAGTTAAAGGTAAATCGTAAATACTAAAAACTAAAGGCTGAGTCAACTTTGCTTTCATTTTGTTCACCCTTCGACGGCAACAGAGGACGAGCATTTGACGAGATACATTTGGTTTCAGAGGACGAGGTGTTTGAGATAATTCGTTGGTGTATGCGCAGGGACTGGAGGTTTCCTCCACAGAGACGTCGACGCCTTGAGAATATTGTTCGTTGGTCTGCAGGAGAGTTGAGACACAATCTGTGCGGTGTGACTCAATCCACAAAGACGCATCACGCACTCCACTGGTAGTTGACTCTTGACTCTTGCCCACCTTAGTGAAAAAATAAAATGTACCCTCAAACACCTATAATTAAAGCAAAAAATTACATTCGGGATTCAAAATCCTAACAATGTTAAAAGAAAAATGAGAACAACACAGGAAAATAATCTGACTTTTATAGCTTTCTAACAGGAACTGTTGTCGAAAACTTGTAACAACAGCATGCTTTTGCTGATTTTATACATAAAACCACTTACATATTGCGGAAAAGTTTATTCTAGCTTACTTGGTGATTTTGATTGACAATACTCTTTTACACTTTACTTTTAAGTTATGGTTATGACATGAAAAGTGTAGTGATTCTCTTTCCTTAGATATCCAAATGTACCAATGGTCCATGTGATGTTAGTGTTTTCATGGTTTTCATTATCGGCACTAAAAAGCAATCAGCCAATTGTCAGAAACCATCATAGTTTTTCAACACTAGAGCATCATCAAAACATGGCATATTGTTAGTCAAGGTTGTCATTGATGTCAATATGGCATTATTGGGATGGAAAATATTCTTGTGATGTCATAACCTCATATATATTATGACGATGTCCTTGCTCTTGATGAAGGAGTCCTTATTGTTGCTCATAGTGACTCTTGATGAAGAAGCTCACCTTGTGATGATCTAGCCCTTGCTCATAGTGACTCTTGATGAAGAAGCTCTCCTTGTGATGATCATGCTGCATATAGTTACTAACATATCGCTGTACTATCTTGATGACATGGTCACATTGATGGCACACATGATGACATATATGATGACATGGAAAATGAAGGAATTAAATATCACTTGATGATGAAAGACATAACAAGCGGAGACCTCGTTTAAAAACACTTGGTGACATATGACAATGAAGAAGCCCTTGTTGTCCATCACCTTTTGCACTAATTAATGATCAGTCACGTTAAAAAAAAAATGGTTCACTACCTTAGAGGCAACCTCTCAATATGATTCCTATACCATCTTTTAGAGCATAATTTTGCATTCCAACGAGCCCTTATTTGTCTCGAAACTCCTAGTAATTTGTGAGATAATCAATTTTTAAGTTAAGAAAATTAATTCTAAGCCGACCTGTGCTAGCCTAAAACAAAGTAAAGATTTTGGACTAGTCACATAAGAGATTCAACCCTGTCACTGCGTGGAGAAGCTTGGACAGTCACCATTATAGCTTGAATTTGTGGAGCAATCTAAGGAAAGTGAGAAGATTCTAGCGTGGCTTGTTCCAGCACTAATACTAGTCATTGGTTAAGGCTTGAACAATGGTTTTGGGCATCATATCTGGAGCAATCCCGAGGCAGAATTATGACAAATTTTGGAGTCTCCTTTAGAAGACTTATGGAGACCTATTGAAGACATCTTGAAGCAGCTATTGAAGGAGCATTGATTCTTGGAGAATCTCTAGTATTGTTCGAGGTCTCTTGAAGTCCAGTGTGTAGATTTGACTTGTTGATAAGTGAAAACTTGGGCTGCTTATTGAAGACCCCTTGAAGGTTGATATGGAGATCTATTAACATCACTCTTGTAGCAACTTGTGAAGACACTCTTGAAGAATCTTGAAAGACATCTTGGAGTACCTTGAAGACATATTGAAGATCTTGTGGAGATAATGTTGAAGACGATGATGCATTGATGAAGCCATCATGAGGTAACTTGGAGAAATTGTTTGGGTAGGATGAAGAGTAGTGGTGACACCTTTTAAGAAGAAAAGGTTGTCATTGATGATGTGACGTGGCTCGTTGAAGAAGATATTGGGAGCCGTAAACAAACATCAAACTTGTCTTGACGAATTGAAGCTGAAGGTTGGAGCCCTAGAGGTTGGAGCCTCATAGAGACAAGGTTGGTGCCTTGGAAGATAGGGTTGGAACCCTAGAGGATAGGAGTCCTCAAAAAACCAGGTTGGAGCCTATACCAGAGATAAGGTTGGAGCCCTAGAGGTTGGTGCCTCAAAATTGACAAGGTTGGAGCCTTGGGAAGTCCAAGTCGATGCTTGGCATAATACAAGTTGGAGCCTGGGAGGTTGAAGATTGGAGTCTTCATCTAGGGTTGCAACCCTACATATATTGTACTTGATTTATTGTAAAGAAGAAATTAACAAGGAATTATTCTATCATTGTTCATTTTGTGTTCTAAATATAAGTGATCTAACTAGTAAAAATAACAATTGAAAAGAAATATTGATTCACCCCCCTCTCAAAGATTTTGGAATAATTGGTATCAAAGCCAAGATTTCCCACCTAAAGCCTACCATATTGATCATTAGAACACAAATGGCAAAGCCAAGGAAGAAAGTCTCCAATCCTCCTAAAGATGTGTCTTCCTCAACCATCGAAATTTAAGTCAATCAATTTGCGAAGGCTCCATTGTTCAATGGAAATTTTGATATATGGGAGGCAAGAATAAGATTTTCTTGAAGACTCGAGGAATTGAAGTTTGAAAATCAGTGATTACTAATGACACGATGGACGAAGAATCCAAGGAGTACAATAAGAGAGCAATGAAGGCAATTTTGAAGGGGTTACCAAATTCTGTGAAGGCCAATTTTGAAAAATGTTTGTCGGCAAAAGTCATATGCGACAAACTTCATGATCTTCACTCAAAAGGAGCATTGACAATGATCTCTAGTCAAGAAGATGATGGAAAACAAGAAAGAAGTCCAGAATCCATCAAGAAAGTTGAAGATAAGAGAGATGACAACAAGGCTAAAGAAGACCTAGAAGATGAAGAGAACAAAGAAGACTTTGAAGAAGATTTCCTGAATAAACTTATGGCTTCCATGAAAGAGATTAACAGTTTGAAAAAGGAAAATGAGGAACTTAAGAAGAAAGTGCAAGATGGTAACCAAGACAAGACAAGGAAGGAAGTTGACTTTGTCAAGCTTCAAGTACAAGAAAGAGATGAGAAGCTCGCCAAATTTAAAGAGGAATTTCATCAAAACAAAAGAAAGCATCATGAAGAAGTCATATCTATGACAAAACAATTGGATAAGGCAAAGAAAAGGGAAAAAACTTTGTCAAGCCACCTTGAACAAAGACTTAAGAGCTTGAACAATCTTGAAACAGAAATTGGTCAATACAAGGAAGAGGTCCCCTCTCTTAAATCTCAACTAGAAGAAAAGGATGAAGAAATCTTCAAACTAAAATCAGACATCAAACTTCTCAAGGCCAAATCATGTGAAGCTACAAGAATAAAAGAAGAAATGGATAGTAGTCTAGCAAATAAGAATGAAGAAATCTTCATAATGAAATCAAATATCATCTCCCTTAAAATCGAAGCACACGAAGCAACAAGGATGATGGAAGAAATGAAAAAGCAACTAGTCATAAAAGATGAAGATTGTGAAAAATTGAAAGCAGAAATTGTCTCTCTTAAAAAGGAAGTTTACTTACTCAATAAGAACTTGAAGAGCTCTCAAACCCTAGATGACATCCTAAGTCATCAAATATCCCCCCTTGATAAATCAGGACTTGGCTATGTAGGTGAACCCTCAAGCAAGAATGATAATGCTTCAAACAACAAGGATGTGAGGAAGCCAAGAAGAAATGATACTCCCAGTTCCAACAAAGGCAAGAGTCAAGATGACATTAGAAGAAACCCTACTCCAAGGAGATTTACAGATAATGTCAAGAATACAAAAGGAAATGAATATCATGAAAGAATTCCAAGGCAAAAAGACTTCAGAAGTACTTCAAGGAACTCTTCATCTCCCAGGTACCAAAGTATATTTCTTGGTTATTGCTATTCTTGTACAAACTTTGGGCACATGGAAAAAGATTGTAGGGCATATCACAAAGACCAATATAATGGTCCCCGTCAATCTCCTAGAAGAAATTTTGCAAGAAGAAGTCATGGTTTCTTATTCATGAACAGGATAGAGTGCTTCAATTGCCATAACATTGGACATATGGCACATGATTGTAACTTGACTTGGGCGCCTACACAAGCTAGAACCATGCCAAAGAAGAAAGTTACACGAGTATGGAGAAGGAAGAAAATTTCCTTCAAAAATCTTTTGAACACTCCAGCCAAGTCATCCTTGATATTCCAAGTGATTGATAATGAAACTCTGCCAAAATGAGACCATGCATACAATTAGGGAGATTCTGTGATTCTTGAGCTTTCTTACAGAAGCTATCCGTGAAAGGGCCCTATGAAATCCTTGATGAGTCATACATGGACAATCATCTTTTGATAGATCGTCTCTCGGAAGCAACTCCATTGAAGAACATTATCCCTTCTCATTCGATGGACCATTGTTGAAGATGTCTTCCACTTGATCATAAGGATGAAATCTTTCTTGTCGAAAACAAAAAGAAGAGCTAGCAAAGGTTATGTAGACAAGGGGAGTCGATTGACCATTTACATGAAGATATGCAAAGGCTTAGGTGGAGCAAGTTCATTAAAGAGCACCTTGACAACGAAAGCAACATACCTATGAAGAACTATTATTGATGAAGAAAATATGATGGAGAGAAGCAGCTTGATAGGGGGAGTACTTGGGCACCCGTTTGCCATTGATGTCAAAAGGGGAGAGAATGTTGGAAGGGCAAGAATATTGCCATCAATGACAAAGGGGGAGATTGTTAGTCGAGGTTGTCATTGAAGTCAATATGGCATTATTGGGATGGAAAATATTCTTGTGATGTCATAACCTCATATATATTATGATGATGTCCTTACTCTTGATGAAGGAGTCCTTATTGATGCTCATAGTGACTCTTGATGAAGAAGCTCTCCTTGTGATGATCTAGCCCTTGCTCATGACTCTTGATGAAGAAGCTCTCCTTGTGATGATCTAGCCCTTGCTCATGACTTTTGATGAAGAAGCTCTCCTTGTGACGATCATGCTGCATATAGTTACTGACATATCGCTGTACTATCTTGATGACATGGTGACATTGATGGCACACATGATGACATATATGATGACATCGACAATGAAGGAATTGGAGACCACTTGATGATGAAAGACATAACAAGTGGAGACCTCACTTAAAAACACTTGGTGACATATGACAAGGAAGAAGCCCTTGCTGTCCATCACCTTCTGCACTAATTAATGATCAGTCACGTTAAAAAAAATGTTTTTCACTACCTTAGAGGCGGCCTCTCAATATGATTCCTATACCATCTTTTAGAGCATAATTTTGCCTTTCCAACGAGCCCTTGTTTGTCTCGAAACTCCTAGTAGTTTGTGAGATAATCAATTTTTAAGTTAAGAAAATTAATTCTGAGCTGACCTGTGTTAGCCTCTCATGTCGACCCTTCACCCAACAGTCATGTCTTTTCGTGAGGACAGACTACTATAAATATGTGGCTACGATACTCGCATTTCCAGAGAACAGTGATCTTGGATTCTTCTGAAGTTTCGGTGAAGCTTCTGCACTAATTAATGATCAGTCATGTTAAAAAAAATGTTTTTCACTACCTTAGATGCAGCCTCTCAATATGATTCCTATACCATCTTTTAGAGCATAATTTTGCCTTTCCAACGAGCCCTTGTTTGTCTCGAAACTCCTAGTAGTTTGTGAGATAATCAATTTTTAAGTTAAGAAAATTAATTCTGAGCTGACCTGTGTTAGCCTCTCATGTCGACCCTTCACCCAACAGTCACGTCTTTTCGTGAGGACAGACTACTATAAATATGTGGCTACGATACTCGCATTTCCAGAGACCAGTGATCTTGGATTCTTCTGAAGTTTCGGTGAAGAGTAATCACAGAAGTACAGAACAACAAGTTGTGATCTAAAGGCCGAGAAGGAGAGAACTTAAGGATAAAACTGTTTGGGTGACCAGTGTCAAGGGTTGTGTACAAATTTAAGACAAGATAATACTACAGAACTCGTGGAACCTCAAAACAATACTTCAGTCTACCTACAGCAAATCACAATCCATGACAAAACACTTCAGATCACCTACAGCATTTCTGTTTTGACTTTGAGCAACCCGGACTAGTGTTACAGAGCTTTAAACCAGAATTGTGAGCTCAGATCTGTGAATCTAGGGCATGTAATTCAGCCTCTTGTGCTCTGCTGCTAGGGCACTTCTGTGGACATATTTCAACACTCTTATTAGGCTTCTTTGGTGCACAGTTCGCTCTTGTGATCTCAGATTGATTTGGAGCTCAGATTTGCAAGTTTTTTTGTGGACAGATTTTTGTGGAGCCTTTGTGGGAGGAGCTACAACAATTGGTGGAGATTTCACATTGTGATCAATTACCTCTTTGAAAGCCCAGACTTATGGTTCAGATTATTGACCTGTTAACTCAGTTTGAGAAGAACTCAGACCTTTTACAGTTGCTTGTCTTCAGAGCTCTGGACTGTGAAGGACTCATGAAGAGTTTAGTGGCATGAAATATCTTTGAACTATGAAGGGGTTGCATTAGCTAGTTACAAGCCTTAACCAGGACCAGACTTATATTGCAGCAAGAACAGTCCTAAAACAAAGGAAAGATTTTGGACTAGTCACGTAAGAGATACAACCCTGTGAATCTGTGAAGAAGCTTGGACAGTCACCATTATAGCTTGAATTTTTGGAGCAGTCTAAGGAAAGTGAGAAGATTCTGGTGTGGCTTGTTCCAGCACTAATACTAGTCATTGGTTAAGGCTTGAACAGTGGTTTTGGGCATCATATCTGGAGCAGTCCCAAGGCAGAATTATGACAGATTTTGGAGTCTCCTTTAGAAGACTTATGGAGACCTATTGAAGAGATCTTGAAGCAGCTATTGAAGGAGCATTGATTCTTGGAGAATCTCTAGTATTGTTCGAGGTCTCTTGAAGTCCAGTGTGTAGATTTGACTTGTTGATAAGTGAAAACTTGGGCAGATTATTGAAGACCCCTTGAAGGTTGATATGGAGATCTATTAACATCACTCTTGGAGCAACTTGTGAAGACACTCTTGAAGAATCTTGAAAGACATCTTGGAGTACCTTGAAGACATATTGAAGATCTTGTGGAGATAATGTTGAAGACGATGATGCATTGATGAAGCCATCATGAGGTAACTTGGAGAAATTGTTTGGGTATGATGAAGAGTAGTGGTGACACCTTCTAAGAAGAAAAGGTTGTCTTTGATGATGTGACGTGGAAACTAATTGTGACAAGGCTCGTTGAAGAAGATATTGGGAGCCGTGAACAAACATCAAACTTGTCTTGACGAATTGAAGCTGAAGGTTGGAGCCCTAGAGGTTGGAGCCTCATAGAGACAAGGTTGGTGCCTTCGAAGATAGGGTTGGAGCCCTAGAGGATAGGAGTCCTCAAGAAACCAAGTTGGAGCCTGTACTAGAGATAGGGTTGGTGCCTCAAAATTGACAAGGTTGGAGCCTTGGGAAAGTCCAAGTCGGTGCTTGGCATAATACAAGTTGGAGCCTAGGAGATTAAAGATTGAAGTCTTCATCTAGGGTTGCAGCCCTACATATATTGTACTTGATTTATTGTAAAGAAGAAATTAACAAGGAATTTTTCTATCATTGTTCATTTTGTGTTCTAAATATAAGTGATCTAACTGGTAAAAATAACAATTGAAAAGAAATACTGATTCAGCCCCCTCTCAGTATTTCCAACAGTTTAAATCATAAATATTTTAGTTTTCTTGTTTAAAGTTAAAAAATATACAAATTCATATATATTATAATTTATAAAATATAATATTTATATATTATATATATAAAAATTATAATATACCCTCGACAAACCCATGCACCATGTTTCAAAAAATGGCATACCTGTCTTGGTCCTCGTCCCCGCACCCATGTTTCTTGGCAACATAGTGCAAAATTTAATTTAGGAATGAAATATTTGGGCCTTGTCCTAAAAACTAGTCTTGCAGACATCGTGTCAACAAAAATATTGCTGAGGATCCGAAGAAAAAAAATATCAGCAACATCGAGAAAATATCACAAAATATTGGCAAAATTTTTAAAAAAATGCAAAAAAATCACGAGCGGGTGATATTTTTTAATGTCTCGTGAGAACATCACAATATTTTCTAGCAAAATTATAGTTGCCATGAAAAAATGAAACAATTGTGATAACATCACAATTTTTGTGACAATGTTAAAAACCATGATTATGGTATTGAGGATTGGATGTTTTTATCAAAAAAATGAAAAAAGAATCATAGGTTGGTCTACTCGCTCATTATCTCTTCTTCAAGCCAAACCAATTTAATGACACTCCATGGTATATGTACATGTGGGTATACTAGAAAAAAATCAAGAAGACATGTTTCATTTATTTTTGGGAACAAAAAAGAGGAAAAAGGCTTTTCCATTGATTAAGTGGCAATGACTAGCTAGGCCAAAATTACTTTGAGGATGGGATCTAAAAAACATACATCACTAGAGTAAAGCCTCAGATGTAAAAAGTTTGTGGAGGTTGAATAAGTGCAAAGTTTTTCTCCTCTGTCTAATCCAACCATCTACATAAAGGTTTAATCTACTTGAGATTTATCACTTGCTTCCATCATGTGGAAATCCCTAGTATCAACCTTTTCCCTGGGCATGGAAAATAGGCAATGGAAAAGCATGAGTTGGAGTTGATAACTAAATTGGTAATGATGGTCACTTTAAACTATGAGATGGTGTGGTTGGAACCCATATGTAGCAAGGGATACTCACAATAGTTGATACAGAAAATCTTGGTTAGAGCACCCTATGGCAACAAGGATGAAAGGAAGCAAGGGATCTAGGGTTCATTGGGAAAGAGGAATCGCAGTGGTATAGCTTCACCAAAATACTGCAACTTAGTGACATTAAATTAAGAAGGGAAGAATATACTCTAGTTTAGCCTAAAACCCCTAATGGAGAAACACAACTAGTTTAGAAAACAAAGCAATGTATTAAGGGGAGATCAAGAAGAGTGTTGGTGGTGGAAGCATCTTCGAAAATTGGAAGTGCCTCTTAAATATAGTATTTTCTTCTTATTAGCCCTTAGAAACAAAGCTTTAAATTGGAAGGTGTTGCAAATGGGAGCACAACAGGCACTAGGGTTTTGTGTTTTATACAAAGCCAATGGAGACAACATAACACATACATTGATGCATTGCTCTCTATAAATAAATATGGAAGAAAGTGTACACTTTAAGAGGGGGCTTAGGTAGTTGGGAACGCACATCCCTAATTGAATGTTTGAAAGAAAGGATAGAGGATTCTTCAATAGCAAAATCACAAATATTTACCATGTGTGGTTTCATGGGCTTTGTGAACTACAAGCAAAGCAATTCTTTTTCAAAGTAAATATTTTCCTCCATTAGAGGTTTCGTACTAAATCAAATACATTTATGATGACATCAAGCAACCAAACAAGCCAAAGTGATCCACCCAATATAGAGAAATCAGAGCATGGGGTTATTTTGACAGTTCTTGGTCCTTGTGGAGCTGGAGGTGTATTGTTCATGTCTTAAAAATTAACATTTCTTCAACATTGAACTTGCAAGATTTATGACAAATTACAATGGTAATTGGAATTTTGTAGGAGAACCAAAATACAACAATTAGGAATTCTACTTCTCTTTATATCTTTTATCTAAACTCCTAGGAACTTTCTCGTACGAGTAACCTTCTTGTAAGGCTTCTTACAATTATTGCTTTCACATTATTCTACTATATAGACTTATTTAATAGAGATGGCCTCAACACATAGTAAGTTGTAACCTACCTATCAAATTAAGGGGGTTAGGGAAGGACCCTAACATGGCATCCCTCTTATAAAGAAGAACATGTCTTACAAATTCTTTATACATTACAAAGGCTAAAATATAAATTATGAAGACTGACCATAGCTACAAAAATTCAACACTCCCTCTTAGCAAGGGAGGTATTCCTAATGACTAGATAGATGTTCTTCATGTGAAAAAAAATCTCTAATGAAACGTTATAACAAATCATCGATAATATCAGCATCATTCACCTACCATAATCCTGGTCAAACAACTTTGAAACATGGTATATTATTAGCATCAATAAGCTACCATCATTTTTCTCGGTACCATTGACACATGGTGCATTCTCACCATAATTTTGGTCAGTACTCCTATGGTAGATCAGTCATAATTCTAGTCGGTACCTCTAACACACAGCTCATCATTAGCATCGACTAGTCACCATAACTTTTGTCTATGTCACATAATATACAAACTAGTCTTGGTTCAGCATTATTTTGGTCGGTACCTGATATTGGAAAATGCATTATGGCATATATTAATTCAGAGTTTCCTTATCCTTAAGGATTGTTTGTCATCTTTATTTATCTTCTTGTGTTCTCTTTATTAGTTTTTCTTCATCAAACAATTATCAACAGCAAAATAGTAAAGACGGTGGACACAGAAATTAGGCTCCAAACTAGGGCAAAACCCCTCCAAGGGGAAAACCCAGAAAAATCGATTCTCTTCTTATAGAATCTGCTTCAAATGAGACAACCAAGACCCAAACCCTACACTAAGTCCTTCCTCTAAATACCAAGTCAACTCAATCTTGCTTCAACCACCTTCCAACTTCAACTTTGTCTCCATCTTCGACCCTACAACTTTGGCCCTCTAGTTGCTGCAAAAACCCTATTTAGCTCTTCACGAGATCCTCCTTTGAGCAAGACAGATCCTTCCAAGGTCAACAAGGTCAAAACAAAATATTTTCTCTTCTATCAAACTGAAACTGCAACTCACTCTCTTGCAATTCGAACCTGCAATTTCAGCCTGCAAAAACCCCAGATTCCACACATGTGAGAGAGATAGAGCCCAAACCAGATTTTCTTCCTTCTTCTTGCCTTCTAGACCTTCGCTCTTCTTTTCTTCTTGCTTCCTAACTGCAAATCAAACATTTTCTTGAGAGATCGAACTTGTGAGTGACAAATGAAGTCGAATTTGCTTCTTTATATAGCCTTTCCAAGGGGTCGAATTCCCTCCTTCAGGGCTGACTTGTACTTTGGAGGTTTCCAGGACCCTCTGGACTCAAAATAAATTATTTTACAAGTTACATTTTTCTCAGAAGGGTCTTATAATCATGATGTTGACTCTCGTGACTCATGACAATATATCCTATGACCTAACAAACCCTAGAAGCACGAAGAACAGACTTTTTCCTAAAAGAAAATCAATAAAGAGAATGAAACCCATGCTTTAAAATAATAACTTTTTCTTTTCTTCTTTTGTTTGTTACATAAGATACATATTGAAATGAGTACCATAACAATTATGAAGATCGAAACTAGTTACATTTCCAACACCTTACACATGGTGAATCCCTAAAGGCCACACCCTACTTGAGTAACCCTAGAAGCACGAAGAACATTTTTTTCCTAAAAGACCATCAATAAATAGCATGAAACCCATGCTTTAAAATAATAACTTTTTTGTTTGTTCTTTTGTTTGTTACATAAGATACATATTGAAATGAGTACAATAACAATTATGAAGACCGAAACTAGTTACATTTCCAACAACTTACACATGGTGAATCCCCAAAGGCCACACCCTATCTGAGTAACTTTTGGCCTAATACTAATGAACTGGATATTGGAAAGGCCACATTGTATCTGAGTAATTTTGGGCCTCTAGGATCATTCTTCCTAATTTTGGTTAATATACATGACATAGAAAGAATTTGTATCCTCTACTGGACCATTCTCCCTAATTCTAGTCATATATGACACAAGGAGAATGTCAGTCCATGATGTTATCTCATCAACGCTCCCTCTCAATGAGAAAAGTATTCTCAACAAGTCCAAGCTTGTCCCTGAAGTATACAAACTTCGCACAGGACAAAGGATTTGTAAGAATATAAGTGACCTACTCATTAGTAGAAACATATTAGAGTTTCACTACTCCCTTCTGCAACATGTCACAGATGAAGTGGTACTTGATCTTAATGTGCTTTGACCTATCATGGAAAACTGGATTCTTTGTCAGCTTCACACAGCTTTGCTTATCACAATATATCACCATCGGTTCTAGCACACGATCAAACAATCTCAAGAGTAGTTTCCAAAGCCACACTACTTCACAACTCGCCAAGCTAGCTACAAAATATTCTCCCTCAACAGTACTAAATGCAACAGATGTTTGCATCCTTCTCATCCACAAAAACATAGCGGAGCCCAAACTAAAGCAACCTCTGAGCATACACTTGTTCAACATTCTCTGCCCATTCTACATTTGTATAGCCCTGCAATTGTATGTTATTGTTTGACACATATCTCAAACCATAGTCGACCATACCACACAGATATCTCAATATTTGCTTTGCTGCAATCCAATGATCATGTCTCGATTCCACCCAGAACTGGCTCAACGTGTTTACTGGAAAGAAAATATTTGGCCCAGACTCCCAGTACAAAGTTTGGATCAACATCTTAGAGAAACAAGTCTTGTCAGATAACTATCAATTCATGTATACCAGGTGCTCAATGCTTGCTCAAGTCCATACAAGGCTCTCTTCAATCTACATATGTGAGACGCTCTTCCATGGACCTCAAAACCTTAAGGTTGCTCTATGTATACTTCTTCCTCAATCATGCCGTTAAGGAAAGCAGCCTTTACATCCAACTGATGAAAATTCCAACCCATAGAAGAAGCAATAGAAATAATAGATCTAATGGTAGTGTACCTGGTAACCTGACCAAAAGTCTCATCATAGTCTTCTCCCTCTTTCTGGGAGAACCCTCTGGCCACAAATCTTGCCTTGTATTTATCGATATTGCAGTCCACTGCACGCTTGATCTTGTATATCCATTTGGAGGACACCACTGGTTTTCCTTCATGTCATGGCACAACCTCCCATACATCATTTGTCATAATCGATGGTATTCTTCTAGCATAGCATCCTTCCATACATGTTGGCTAGTTGCTTCTTCATAGGTGGAAGTTGCATAACTAGAATACCTATTTGGTCTCTTACTTTCCCTAAAGGAGCCACATGGTGTTGTATGTCCTTCTGCTTCCTATAAGGTGGATCAAAGACATGTTGGTCTCTTCCAAATTTGAGGAACAATCGAATCCACTGGTTTGATTGGACCTTATGGCTCTTCCAAAAGATCTTCAAGTTGTTCTGCAGTATTGGGTGGACCAGTAATTTCTTCTTTAGGAGCTTCACATTCTTCGACACCATCAAAATCCACAGACACTTCTTTAGATTTCCAATAAGCAATATTTTCATCAAAGATCATGTCCCTGCTACTTTCAACTTGTTTTTGACCTAGAACATAGATTCTATAGGCCTTTGATGACTCACTATATCCAACGAATATTCCTTTCTTTCCTGAAGACTCTAGCTTCCTTCTCTTATCTTTAGGTACATGGATATAAACAAGACAACCAAAAATTCTCAAATGACCAACTTGGGGCTTTTGTCCGATGAATGCTTCTTCAGGAGTCTTGTCCAAGATTCGATGAGGACTTTTATTTTGAATGTAGATGGCAGCCATATATGCTTCACTCGATAGAAACATAGGGAGGTCTTGATCGTGCATCAATGCCTTCATAGATTCTTCAATAGTTTTGTTATTTCTTTCAACAACTCCATTTTGTTGTGGATTGTAAGCAACTATCAGCTCTCTCCTAACTCCAGCTTCTTTACAAAAGGCAACGAGCTCCTTGGAGGTATATTCTCCTCCATTATCAAATCTCGGGATCTTGATCTTCTTTCCCTTCAATCAAGTTTTCTACTTCGGCCTTGAATTCCTGGAACTTGTCAAAGACTTCATTTTTTGTCTTCATGAAATAAATCCATGTATTGCAAGAGAGATCATCAATAAATGCTACATAGTACAAGGAGCCTCCAAGAGATTTTATAGGCAACAGACCACAGACATTAGAATGGACTAGATCTAAGATTTCCTTAGATCTTCTTTCACTACTTGGAAAGGCTTCTTGACATTTTTCCCAAGTGCACGTCCTTTACATACTCCATGTTCTACCTGCAACTCTAGAACACCTGCAACCATCTGCTTTAAGGCTGGAAAAGCTTTATAGTGAAGGTGAGCACATCTTCTATGCCAAAGCTCGCATGGATTAATATCATTACGTACAAGTGCTTAAGTAAGTTGTTTCAAAAGTCTATACAACCTTCCTTCACGGGCTCCAATCACTATAGTGGAATCTATACTAGAGCCTTTGGGCCAAACAAGAAATGCTACTCTATCTCCTTTATATTCCAAGCATGAAATAAAAACCAAATTCTTCTTCAAACCTGACACATATAATATGCTGCTAAGATGAACATTATCACCTGATTCTAGCTCAATGGATGTCTTCCCAATGCCTTTGACTGCATAACTATTGTTGTCTCCAAGTTCCACCTTTTCTACTAATCTGCTTTCCATTAGACTTGTGAGGTTGTCTCGATCTCCCATCATGTGCCTTGAGGGACCACTACCTACTAGCCACAAGTCTTCACTATCTGCAACAAAACCAGTAAGAGCTAAAATAATAAAAGAATTCTTTATTACCTGGACCTTCAATCTTAGGCTTCTTTGGAAGTTCATCTAAGTTGTCATGGTAGCATGTGTGGAAATTTCTGAATCTTTACACTTTATGCAGAAATTATTTACTGTTAATTTGGTTATGCTCCTCCTACTTAGACAAGTTATTAACTGAATAAATTCAAGTTAAAATCGAAGCAAAACACATAACAGATCTCCACCAATCCAGATCTAGAATAAGTTCATGCACACATAGACAAAGTAACACAGTTATTTCTGGACAAATAGTCCCCGAAAAAAAACAATGCGAGAAAACCGGTCTTCTGGCTGCTGGAGGATTTTATTATTAAGAATTTTCTGAATACAACAAGTCTGGGTTCCAGATTTGGTAAACCCAACAGAGAATTATTAGATCTACAGCTCACTGGCTGATCTAGGGCCAAAATAATGACTGATCCACACCCTCAAACGGGATTTACAAAACTCAGCCAAAATCAGGGCCTAGAAACCCCAGCGCTGCCCCTGAAGCCTCTGCGTCAGCCTCTGAAGCCCCTTAGACCCTCAGCACTGCTCCAGAAAACGCTGCGTTACCCCAGACTGGTTGACGCAGTCCCTACGCTGCCCCTTAGGGACTCTGCGTAACCCCTGAGGGTTTCCTGTAGCAAATTACGTTGTCCTTGAGGGACTGCGCAGCACCTACGTAGCATAGTTGATGCCCTCCCCCGTTTCTCTACGCCGCTCCCTTGTGACTGTCTCTCGCTCTTGTCGATTCATAATTTGGGGACCGCATCATCCCCTTGGTCTAAATTTCCCTCTCTGCAGCTGAAACACTTCTGAGAATTCTTAGCAAACCCACCCTAGAATCTCAACTTAGCTTCAGTGTTCTGCCTCTGTTTGTCTTTACAAATGACCCCAAGCCTTTCCTTCATACTTTTCTCGTTGGGAAACCAAGTTCCGCCATGATCAGATCTTGAATCAATGGCTAAGATTAAAAGAAAGCTTGATCAGTGTGATTTAAGACAATTTCATCACATGTTTATTTAAATTCACTTTAATTATTTAAGTTCCCTAAGTTTTAACTTAGGAAATACATTAAAATAATTAATTAATTTAATATCTCCTAAACCAGATGAAATTTCCCAAATCAATTTATGGGTCTTGTAGATCAAGTGTACTCTAGTCCCTCCATAGAATTTGGGAGCTAGAGCACAACTGATGCTACCCCAAATACACGAAATCTCAACACTCCCTCTTAGCATCAAGGGTGTGCTCTAGCAATACATCACACTATGCATTACAAGACTTTGAGTATTGGTTCCGTGCTGCTGAAGCTTGGCCTGCTGCCACTCAACTCTACACTGCTACTGCCATTCTGTACTGCTTCCCATGACTCTGCCACTACCACTGCAACCTCTGTACTGCAGATCCCTCTCAATATGTTGCATATGTGCTGCTCTTAGCACTGCCACTGCTGATCTGCTGCACTGCAACTTCATTTGTTGAGAGAACCAACTTAATCTCCTGACCAATCTTTGACAGACAAGTCAGATAGGTTGCATCCTCGTCACTAAAGCTCCATAGGCTACAGATCTGTGCTGGCATTTGAAGAATGATGCATAGCTACAGCTCTGCACTGCGTAAGTAGACTCCCTCTGCACTACTGAAGTCACATCAGCCCCTTGTGCTAAACTCTCTCAGTTGTTGTTGTATTGCGTTGTCCCTCTGAAGCCTTATGCGCTGCTACAGCTCTGCTCTGCGCTATTGAAGTCACATCAACCTCTGCGTTGTTGCTGCTTCTACTTTGCTGCTATGCTGCTCCTCCCAGTCGTTAGATCTGCCTCTACCTCTACCTCATCTGTGATCTATGCACCCACTGCTACACTTGTCCCGCCACTGTCTTAACGCTATCGTAGCTCGCTTGTGATCCAATAGATGAGCTGCTCAAGGATCCCGCCCTACTTCTATGTAGCTTCTCTACATATCCATGTCACCCCACCTTCGTGGTTCATGAACACTCATGGCTGCATCATCTTCTGACCCATCATCTGCCACAACAACTTTGGAAGAAGAGGCTTCCTTGAACACTTCTGAGAATTCTTAGCAAACCCGCCCTAGAATCTCAGCTTAGCTTCAATGCTTTGCCTCTGTGTGTCTTTACAAATGACCCCAAGCCTTTCCTTTATACTTTTCTCGTTGAGAAACCAATGGCCATGATCAGATCTTGAATCAATGGCTAAGATTAAAAGAAAGCTTGATCCATGTGACTTAAGACAATTTCATCACATGTTTAATTAAATTCACTTTAATTATTTAAGTTCCCTAAGTTTTAACTTAGGAAATACATTAAAATAATTAATTTATTAATTATATATCTCCTAAACCAGATGAAATTTCCCAAATCAATTTCTGGGTCTTGTAGATCAAGTGTACTCTAGTCCCTCCACAGAATTTGGGAACTAGAGCACAACTGATGCTACAACAAATACACAAAATCTCGATAGCATGATGGTTTCCCTTCCTCTTTCTATCATTCGATTTTTCAGGACAATCAATTCTATAATGACCAAATCTATGGCAGTGATAGTATTGAACTTTTGATAAGTATCTCTTTCCTTGAGGAGTGGATCTTCTTTTGTTAGGTCTTCTTCCTTCATTTCTTTTGCCTCCATTTCTTCTTTGAAAGCCAAACTTCCTTCTTCCTCCACCCTTCTTGAAACGTGCTACATAAGCTTGAGAGTCACCTTCTTCGAATCTTTGAATCTTCCCTCTTGATATCAGCCTTGATTCTTCTTGAGTACATGCAATCCATAGTTCATCAAACTTTGGAGCTTCTTTTCTGGCACATATTCCTGCTGCAAATGAGTCCCATGATTCAGGTAAACCATTAAATGCTATAGTCACTAGTTCCTTTTCAAGAATGATTTCATCAATTGCTTGAAGTTGATCTCTCCATTAAGAAATCCTCATAAGATATGAGGCTACAATATCATTCCTTGTCATTCTAACATCACGAAGCTCATTCTTCAAACTCATAGCCTGACCAATATTGTTCATACTGTATAAACCAATTAGGGCATCATAGATTTTCTTTGAGTCAAGATTGGAAATATGTGGGATCAAATGATCTCTGACGAAGTCTACAATGATACTTCCAGTTGTAATATCATCTTTCTCAAATTCTAATTTATATTCATCTTTTTCCAGTTCAGTAACCTTGCCTTTCATAATACCCAAGAGATCCCCCTTCGCAAGAAGATCAATCCTTGTTTTCCAAGCCCTAAAGTTTGTAAATCCTTCTAATTTGTTTTATTCCTTCATATGGGATCCTATAGTCAAGGACAAGCAAATAAGTTGTAGATATAGGGTTTTCCTCAAGAATGGTTTCTTACCAAAGCTTCTTCAAGAATGATATCAATGTCCTTTTCGTTACCAATGCTCTAATACCATGTTGAGTTTTTAAGTGCGATAGATACAACCAAAATATTTGTGAAATATTGATAATTGCTTCTAATGATATAGATCTTCTTTTAACAATTCAGTTTATCATTAAGTAATTACAGTTTAGAAATTCAACCATAAAACCGTAAGGAAAGACAAGATCACAATGCACAAAAGAGAACACAAGATTTACCCTTGGAAAACCCACTTAGGGGAAAAAACTAGCAACTTTTTTCTTATAGAAATTCATCAATTCAACAAGAGATACATCTAATGCTAATAGTCAACTTTGAGGTCAAATTGACCAAGAATGTTTATGGTCAAACCTGGTCAACACCCCTCAAGTGAAGCCTCGAATGTGCCCTCAACTTGTCCTGATCTAATCTGCCCTATGCCGAAATTCGGCCTCCTACAAACTATCCAAAAACACAAAAATTCAACCTCCCAATCTGCGCAAAAATTTAGCCTGCCTAGAATATGTTACCCAGAAAATTTTCCTAGGAACACACGTGCGAGCTAGGAAAGAGATTCGAGTTAGAGAGAGAGAAAGAAAGAGATGATCTTCGGCCTTCTTGTCCTTCACTTGGATCCCCAAAAAATTGTCTTGCTTGTGTGAGGTCAAATGGTGCCGACATGAAGAAAATGTCTTATGATAATTCTTTTGGGGGCTAAATAATCAAAATGAGATGAATAACATGTCTTACAAATCATTTATACATTACAGGGGCTAAAATATAAATTATGAAAACTGACCATAGTTACAAAAATTCAACAGCTTATTAGGTCCCTGTGTATCTAGTCAACATGAGGCCAAATATTTTCTTTGCAATGAACACACTCGGCCAGTTTATGGTGGAGCCGAAGCAGTTTCATTGGGTGGCAACGAAGTATGTGTTGAGGTAACTTCATGGTACAATAGACTTTGGACTGAGGCATGTTAGAGGTGGTGGAGTGCAGTTGCAGGGGTACATAGATTCTGATTGGGTACATAGCACATTGGATAGGAAATCGACTTTTGGATGTTGTTTCAGTGTGGGATCAGCGATTAAGTAACACCCAGTGGCACTTAGCTCAGCAGAGGTAAAGTACACAACAATGAGTCCAACGAATTGTGAGGCCATATGGCTTCACAAGATGCTCACAAGTTTATTTGATCTTGAGATGGGACTGGCTGTGATACACTGTGATAATCAAAGCTACATCAAGCTTTCGAAGAATCTTGTGTTTCAAGATAAGTCTAAGCACACAGAGATCAAGTACCACTTCATCAAAGACATGGTCCAGAGAGGTACTGTGAGATTGCAGTACATACCCACAAGGAAGCAAGTTGCATATATTCTTACCAACACTGTAATGAAGGGAAAGTTTGTGTCTTACCGGGACAAGCTGGGGGTGGTAAAGAATCCCTTATCGACTAGGAGGGAGTGTTGAATTCTATAGCTACAGAAGGTCTCCTAGCTTAGTGTCTTAGCTAGGAAGATCTTGTTTTGCATCTTTAAGGGCTTGCATGCAACATGCAAGGTATGCATGAAGGTTGCAAAAGACATGAGACATGCATGACATGCAAGCTATTTATAACTTCTTTCTTATGTTTAGGAAAAGAAGGCATAAGAAAAGTATGTTAATTTAACTGACTTATAATTAGTAACTCGATGGTTTAAAGTCAACCATCCATCTAGGCCTTAATGAAGTTATAAATTGAGCCTAAGGAAAGAGGCTAAGACACAATCATTGGGGAGCGCTTGAGCAAGTGATTTGCTAGGTCATAAGACTCGACTTAACCAAGGAGATTCAAAAAGACGATGAGGAGATTTTGGGAGGAAATCTGGAGGTTGTGTTACCAACCACTAGTGGATGACCCCTATAGGATGAATTTTCACCTAGATTGGTCTTCAACCAGTAGCTAGCATCCCCTGGCAGCCACCAGATAGCTTGATGTGTCACCATTCTTTGCCACTTGAGCTAGCCATCGCTCATCTGTTATGATCGTATGTTTGAAGGTAAGTCTTCCAACCCCGAAGGTATCACTTTTCATTATGTAATTGGTGGTTTATGTAATTGCTTTTCACGGGCACATTTGGACATGGATTAGTGGGGGGGTTCAGCAGAAAGAATGGGCTTGGATTATACTCTTGTTCCCTTGTCCCAACTTGGTGGTTAATCTTGTATCCTAGTCTAGTGGTATCTCCTCTATAGGCTACTAGCTTTAAGAGTGGCACTACATGAGAAACCCTAATTTTGGTTGCATGGTTCCCCTTCCCGACACCATATATCTCACTCCCCTCCGCTCATTATAACCCCTTTTCACACTTTACCCATCTAGATCCACAAAGTGTTAGCCTTCCCCTCCCCTTGTCCACACTTTGGGTTGGGCCTGGAACGATGCCCCAAAGGTCGATGCAGCTAAAAAGAAAGTTAAAAGCATAATTTGACCACTTACAAATAGGAAATGTACCACGAAATGCAAAATATTGTTGGGACATAAAAATTTAGCATGTGGGCAAAAGCTAGATATGTGCTTTACCCCCTTATCACTATGGCCATCCACATGGTTCCTAGGGCCCCTATGAGTACACCCTGCATCAATAAGGAACCCATGATTGTCCCAACCCCTAGTGGGCAAAATCCAAACATGAGCTCTACTCCCTTATCATTATGGCCATCATCCTGGTTCCTAGGAACACTATGAGTGCCCCTTACTAAGGAACCCATGATTGTCCCAACCCCTGGTGGGCGATGAGGGAGTAATCACTGCTTCATCGTACACATCATGGTCTCATCCCCTTAAGCCCCGAGCAATGAAAGAAAGAAAAATAAATAAAAGGCCAAACGCATATCAAGAAGGGTGGAAAAAAAGGCTAGGGCAACTCATGCACCACGATTGCTCCATCCTACATTCATATACCCATGGTGTGGGCTTCCCTCATTATAGCTTCCCTTGTACCATGGCATGTGGCTTGGATCCTTCCCTATTGCCCCACTTCGTTCCATCATCACTTCACATGACACCTGCCATTTGATGGATGTACCATGGACCTGTCACTCCCTTAGAGGTTGAAACCACCTAATAGGGTCCTTTATTAACCTCTCTTTCCGAGCAAGGAAACACTTGTACATTCTTAAGCCCATTTGGAAGGGCATGCCACTATGAAGTGTCCGCTTTTGCCCCTGAAAAGAAAGCTTATTTACTCGATTTCACTAATGATAGGTTGTATTGGAAGGTGAGGAGACGCATTGGATCTTAAACATGATTGCAAGAGGGTCTCCATCTTGGACTTGGTCTCCCTAAATGAGATCCAAGCCCTCCAAAGGGTCATATTGGCACTTGCAGGGTAAGCGTTGAGAGCCATGGGCCTCCACCACAGCAGAGGATTGATTGTCACGTCATGGACTTCCTCAGCACCACACATTGCTTGTTAGTGCCCTAGCCAAATAAAGATGGTGATGCACTTGGACCAAATTGCCTAGTCGGTCACACACTTGCACCCAACACTTGGCAGTTGGCCCAAATGGGGTTTTGTCTTATTCAGAGAGACACGAGAGGGCATGTATCATCTTCTAGCCCTCACTGATGGAGTATTGACTTGTTTTTTTTTAGCCATTGGAGACCCATGAGACCATTGATTGTACCCCACAACCAGTTGGGAGCACCACAAGACATTTTGCTTAGAAATAAAGGGGCCACCCCCTTGATCATCATTGATGGGGCCCTCCTCTTCATCATGGCACATAGAGGACTCATCTTGGGCTTCCAACTTCCCTTCTTACTCCATTTTGCACTATTTCGATCCTCTTGGGATGGCTTATGTTTCACTTATTGAGCTACATTTGGTGGGCTTGTCACCAAAAGAGATGTTATTTGCACATTAAGATATTATTAAGGGCTTAATTAGGCTAATTCAAATTTCTAAAGGCTCATATAAATAGAGGAGAGCCTCATTTGTATTGGATGATCACTTGACTTGGATTAGATTTCTTGAAGAGAATTTCGAACTATTTCTTAGTGATCTATTGGAGACCTTTTGATGCATTTCGATACCTTTGGAGCTGAAAATTTTGTTCTCTTGGAGCAATCTTCTTGATCTTGGATTTGGATATATCTCTTGTTGTCTTATAAGCAATCTTATGGAAGATTTTTGCATGAAAAATGTCTAATGTGTGGAAATTTTTTAACTAGCTCTTTCTTTTTAAGCCCTAATTATTGAATATCATTGTAAAGGATTGTAAAGGATTTTTAAATTGCAAATTTGTGCATGCTACTCATTGATAACAAGTATATGAATGTTCCTAGGGGAGTAGAATTTATTTTCTTTCCATGAAAGAACATAAATCTTGGGTGGGTAAATGCTAGAGAGTGCTTGCTAGGGCATCATTTTCCAGCCTACTTGAAGAGGATTTTGGCCAAATTTCGAATCACAGGGTTGAAAAAATAATTAAATCCCCTCTCAGTCAATTAATTAAATTTTTCGGCCAAATTAAATTAAAAATCCTAAGCCAGAAATTTAATTAATTTTAAGTCCTAGGTGTTTTAGAATTCTTCAAAAGCAAAATTCGTGGGTCCCTAAAAAATAAATTTTTAAAGGTCCCAAGACAAAGGAATATTGAAAATTTCGAAAAATTTTGGACCCTTGGGCCTTGGTGGTTAAGTCAAAGTCAATTTTTTGAGGTAATTAACTCAAAAATACTATTTTTGAGTTAATTAAAATGAAATTAAATGATAAATTCGAATTTCCTCAAAAATTTATAATTTCGATGGTCGAGATTAAAAGATGATTAAATCTTTTTCAACGGTCGAGATTACTTTGACATGGATCAACTGAACTAGCCATTGGAGATTTTATCTTACAAATTAGAGGTCTTTGTCAGTCTTTTAGTGATCCGATCTCTTGATCGTGCACTCGCTCTTGAAGCTCTCCTGTAATATTTTCTAGAATAATACAAACGAACACTTTGGGGTTTTATTTTGATGGTGGTGTTCCTCTTTAGTATTTTATGGTGAACTTGTTCTTAATATTCTGCTGGTGATTATTTTTATGGATTGTTGATTAATGGCTCTTGTAGAGTAATCTATTGCACAGGTATCTTGCTTAGGTTACTAGATTTAAGATAAGAATATTAATTTGATCGAGTTAGCAGTTATCTCTAGCTCTTGAAAATTTTATGTTTTATCTTATTTCTCTATTAATTTAACAGTTTAACTTTAAGTGTGCAGAAAAATTTTCCAGATTTAGAATTAGGCGTTTAGGGAAGTCTTCAGCTGGACCAGCTGACTCCCAAGGAAATAAGATCTGAAGAGCCCTCCAGAGCTAATTCCCCAGGCTTATCTTAAATTTTGTTTTTTGCAGGATTCTTTATTGGGCTTGTGACTCTCTAAATTTTTATTTTTTTTAATTGTGCTGAACGGTTTTAAATCTGGCCATGAGGGCTTTGATCTGTAAAATAGCATTGTAAATCCCGCTTATTTTTATTTTACTCACCGGGGTTTTGAGGTTTTCATTTTGTGCATATATTGGTTTTTTTTTTTTTTGGTTTCTTAGTTTCTGGTTTTTGCAAGTCTTATTAGGAGATTCTCGGGAAAAAAATTTAGATCTGAGTAAGATCAAGGCCCTGGAGGGTAAGATCTGGCCTCAAGTTTGTTTTGAGTTGCAGATCTGGGCTGCATCTTGTTTTAAAGAATTAAATAATTACAGATGCATTGGTTCTAACCAGAAAAATTTGAAAAATCTGTGTGCCTGCGTTGTACGCCTGTAGATGCTCCCTTGATATGCTCCTGCTTGTGCCTTTTCCTCACGCATTCCACGCTGGCAGCTCCTATCTGCTCCTCATTCCCTGCCATCTGCGTCCTCGCTACCTATGTCCTCACTGCTGCAAATCCGTCCTTCATTGCACTCTTCTCTCATCCCTTACGCTCCTCTTTCATTACTGTCGTCAGCCCTCATCTCCCTTCACTCCATCCTCTGCATACGTTGTCTGTCCCTTAGCCTTTGTTGCATAGCTCCTTCACATAGCCCTCTCCCTCTCTTGTTGTCCGTCCTCCACACCTGCAGCATCTCCGTCCCTCGCTGTCGTTGCCCATTTCCGTGTCATTCACACTGCCAACACTCACGTCCTTGCTGCCCATCTCCCTTGCCTTCCTCACGCTGCAATTTTTTATGACCTACATCAACCATACTAATTCATGCAAGTTGAATTTTAGATTTTCAACTTTTAAATTGACTTTAGCCTTAGTTTTAGATTTTAATTTTTTAATTTTTAACTTGGTTTTAGTTTTAATCTTAAATTTCAAATTTTTTGACTTTGCTAAGTTTGTCTAATTACGTTAAAGTTTGATTTAATTTTAGGATATGATTTTTTTTTTTAGTTTTTAGATTTTGAAACTTTAAAATATAAATAAATAAAAAATTTCAAAAATTTTTAACTTTTTCATTTTTGTAGGACTTTAGCTTTATTTGTATATATATATATATATATATATATATATATATATATATATATATTGCTTTTAGTTTTATTAACTTTAGATTTTAAAAAAAATTAAAAGAGGCCAAAAAAAAAAATTGAAATTTTTAACTTTGGAAAAAATTTTAAAAAAATTTAAAAATTTTCACATAGTCAAAGGTGAACTTTAAATTTCATTTTTTTATCTAAAGTTTGACTATAGTTTTTCTGAATGGGAATTATTTAGAGTATCGTTTAAATTCGGAATTATTGGAAATGTCTAGCATTTAAATTCGATGGTTTTCTCATGATAATATTTTTTGTTTCGAAATTTAAATGGTTGGTTCGAAGTGTTTTCATGCTTAACTGTGGTTGATGATCGTTAAACTATCTATAAGTGTGGTTTTAAATTGCTTGGAATTGGTGATTAATTGATTTAGTCAACTTTGGGAATATTTCAAATGATGATAAATTGCATGTCTTTATCAAACATTGTTGATGCATCATTACGAAGGTGTTTTATCGAATATTGAATCATATTATTGAAAAGAGCTTATCTTCCATTTTGATCAATTGAGCACTTCATAGAGAAATTAAATATTGTCATGGTGGATTGATTTTTTTCATAGCAGCAGTTACCTATCAATTACTTGATTTTAATTTCATAATATAATATTTTGACTCCACAAGGCACTGGTTTTTCATCTAATTGGATTTGTAAAATCTTGTTAATCTTAACAAGTACTTGGTCATTTAACTATGTCTCCTGAATTGGTTGGTTTTCAACTAGTTCTCCTTCTTCATTTTCATTAGGGTCTACCTCCCTTAGTCTACAAGGAGACAGCTTAGATAGAGAGATTGGGGATCAGGGTAACAGCCCCCAATCTAAGTCGTTGTCGCAGTGCCTAGACATTCTATGCGACAACATTTTTTGACGTCGTTGTCAGGGATAGAGTTTTTCTGTCCTTGGTCTTAGCGACATTTTATAATTTCCTAATATTTTTTCGCCATTCATTAGCTTGTCATCACATTTTCTGGCGTCATTTCATCCCCTCATCATTTCATCATCCCTTGTATAAACATGTGCCTTGTAAATGATTGCTCAAATAAAAATAACAAGTACTTGCAAGAAAGAAATATAAGCCCAAGTTACAATGACAAGTAATCCTACAAAACCAATGTTAGATCAAGATATGAAATTTGAGCAACAAGAAATATAGCTTGCAAAGTAAATAGAATTTGCACTTGTAAAAGGAAATGCTCAACTAGAAATGGGCATCGACATCAAATAACCATGAGCAAGTGAGTTTTAAAATGACAAGTACAAGAAATATATGACAATATTGCAAGTAAAATGGAAAATGATCACAAAACCACTTGATAAGATGATGCTAAAAATAGACTATCTTGGTCTATTTCATCCCTGATCACCACGTTGATGCAGCCACATGGGACTAGATCCCTAACACCGGGATCTCTACCTAGTCATGCTTCTCTTGGTACATGCCAGTTGCCAATGTTTATTAGCACACCAAAATCCTTATGGGTCAAGTACTCACTGATCACGCGGCGGTGGACAATCAACAAGAGAATTCTATCAAACTAGCAAAACTGGAAGAAAAAGATTGACAACATCAATCACAAGTTGACCACTCTGGCTAGAAGATCAGCCAACATCTCCTTCTCCTCAGATGAGCAGGATGCTCAGCCAAAACAGATGCTTGGAGGTTCAGCCCACTGGCTGCTATGGTTCATCAGTATTTGACTTACAGTGTTATCAGTTCCTTTTGTTTAGCTATGTTGTTGTATATCAAGGCCTGGAGTAGCTAGCCTGTTTATACGAGTTTTTATATCAGATGCTTATGTTCGACAAAGTCTTAGCAACCTCAAATCTTTGAACTTATACTAGTAGTCTGGTGTTGTTAAATTTGGCAACTAGGGCCAAATTCTACCTTGGAATAGCTCATTTGATGGAAATGATGATTGCATTAGATTCCTCTTTTCGAAAGGTCCAAGGTTGATCTAAAGATCATCTCATTCGGACAAGCAAAAGTGTAATTTTGAATTTATTCTCTCACGTGTGCAAATTTTTCGAGTCGGCCTCAGCTTAATGTAGGCTCAATAAGCCCAATAGATGTGTCTCTTCACCCACAACAAACTGTATAAATAGGAGTGACCTCTCACCTCATTTGGACATCATTCACTCACATATTCTTCTCTCTCTTCTTCTGATTGGGTCATACAGCTATTGGGCAGCTTCTTTCTCTCACATGTGTGGCAAGAAGGACGAAATTTCAGAACTGAATTGCAGGCCGAAAATTTCAGAATTCAAGGACAGTTTGACAAGCATTGATTAAGGTGTTCTTGACCAAGTTTGACTACAATTTTGGGTGGAAAAGTTCGAATTTTGCAGGTTGTATAGTTGGACACAAAAACCGAGAATTTTTGGGCTAATCACAAAACCGAAATTATAGAAATTTCAGACTGTTGACAAAGACCTTCCAGGCATCATTTGACTTCAATCTTTCAGGAAAAATTTTGTCTCGGTAGGCCACAGCTGTTGGCACAGAAAAAGAAGTTTTCTGAGCACTTTGACTGCAGAGCAAATTGCAGGTTGAACGCAGAAAATTACAGTAGTTTTCTCTCTCCTTTGACCGAGATTGACTGGATTGTTTTGGGTTGATTTTGACCTTTTGATCAGGCAGAGTTGTTTTGAGGACATTTTATTGCTGCTTTGACCAGCGTTGACTTTATGGTTAGGGATTATTTGACTACTTTTGACTGCAGAATTTGACAGGGTTGATTTGACTGTGTATTGGGCAAGTGAATTTGATTTTTGTACGCTTTCTTTCTGTTGAACTATTGAATAATAATAAGAAGAATTCATCAACGGGTTTTCCCCACATTGGGGTTTTTCCCTGGCATCCGCCAAATCCGGTTTTCTCTTGTCTTGGCTTGTCTTATGCAATTTGTTTTATGTTCTATCTACATTTACTGTCAAAGTGATTAAGTTAATGTGATTGCTACTGGAAATAATTGGAAATTTCTATTGGGCTGCTAAAGGAACATTGAAGTAAATTGTGCTAAGCATAGAACATACCATTGTTATCTAAAATTGACATGGTATCAGAGCACAGGTGAAGACAAAGCCCAAGCAAGAGAGAGAACAGCAATCCCTAAGATCTGTTGGACAAGGACAAAGCCTCAATGGCTTCTTCTTCATCTTACTTCAAATCTGAGGATAAGCTCAATGATAAGTCTCACTATCATGCTTGGAAAATGCCTTTGGACTTGACCTTGGAAGAAAATGATGTCATGGATTATGTGCAGGGAAATGTGGTGGAACCTCCGTCAAATGCATTGGTTGCTACTAAGACAAAGTACAAGAAAGGTGAGGTCAACGCTAAGAAGATTATTAGAGACTCTATTCAAAAACATTTATTTGCTTACATTTCTGATTTGGGCACATCTATGGAGATGTATGACAAGTTGGTTGGGATGTTCAAAGCCAACAATGCAAATCAAATCCTCTTTCTCAATAACAAGTTGAAGGACATCAAGATGGATAGAGGGGATTCTATCCAAGCCTACTTCATGAGAATTACTAAAATCAAGAATGATATTCTATCTATTGGAGAAGTTGTTTCTGACAAGGAGCTTACTCTTATTGCCCTTGGAGGTTTCCCACGAGTATGGGATGTGTTTAACACCACTATTCTTAACAATGACAGGATTCTTGGTTTCGACAAATTATTAACCAAATGCACTCAAGAAGAGACGAGGATGATGGAGAGAGACAAGCCTTCAAACGGACATGAGCCCACTATTTTCTCCGCTCATGCTAAGAGGAAGAACAATGTTGGTCTAAAGAAACAAGGTCAAGGATTAAAAGAAGGAACAAAGGAAAGATGCTTCAATTGTAACAGGTTTGGCCACTATGCTAGAGAGTGTCCTCGTAAGAAGGATACACCATGGGATGATGACAACAACAACAATCACAACAATTTCAAAGGCAATGACAATCAAAGGAATAACAAGTTCACCAACAAAGGAAAGAGAAATGCTCTCGTTGCTCAATATGGAAATGGCCACAGGTCCCTGACTTACCTTCTTTTATGGTACAACTACAAACTCATTTTTGGTTTCTCTACTTACGAAGATGACTATGATGCAAAAGTGAACAGCTACTTACAGTGCTAGGGATGAAAAAAAATTATTCTTTTTGATATTAATGCAATGTCCAAAGGCATGGACTTTTGTTTTGACTGTACAGCGCACGCCACTATGGTTTGTTGATAGTGTAGGAGATACTCAGATAGAAGATATACAGTTTCAAAGACTTTTAATCACACCATATTTTTGGGTTTG
This sequence comes from Pinus albicaulis, assembly GCA_034641835.2. Lineage (NCBI taxonomy): Eukaryota > Viridiplantae > Streptophyta > Pinopsida > Pinales > Pinaceae > Pinus > Pinus albicaulis. The sequence goes on along the minus strand of CM076582.1, from coordinate 1,011,194,696 downwards.
GTGCTTATAGCACAATCGAAACGTAATTTCTTTTTGGAAATAATAAATGGGATCCCATGGATTTAACAAATTAACAGAACCTCAATACACCCAGCCTATATCCATCTTTACTCTGGATCTACCAAGCGCCAAGAGGTTCAAGAGATTTGATCCCTCTCGGCCCTTGGTGGATCTAGAGGAAAGAGATTCGATCCCTCTCAGTGCTTGGTAGATCCAAAGTTAAGATGGATCAAGGCTAGTTTTATTTTTTAAATGAAAATATTTATTAATATAAATTTATTTATTATTTTAATCGTTTTAATCAAACTATTTTAAAATAAAATTTATTTATAAATTAAAATAAAAGTTAATTTGAAAAAATATAAAAGAATTTAATTTAATAACTTCTCCTCTTGCTATTTTAATTTTATAAAATTTCAATTTGAAATTAAAATTTGATTGGAACTAAATCCCATATTTCAAATAAAATTAAAATGGAAAATTTTATAGAAAATAAATTCAGTCCAACAAAATGAAAATGTTATTGGAGATGATTTTGGAATAGGTATTTGTCATTACTCCAATTTATATTTATCATCCATTTTCACCGTATAATGTTATTTCCAAAGTTTTCATGGACATATCAATTGTGGTGTTGCCTGTCAATGATATTTCAAAACAAAATCAAACTATTCTTATATTTTTAAAATTGTATTTTGCATGATATATATGTATGTCTAAAGAGGGTTGCTCTGAAGCTCCAATATGTACCCTAGCGGTACCATTAGGGAATCCAACCGTTCCCCATTGCGAATGAGTTTGGCTACTGACAAAGCACAAACCGTTCTCATGCCCTCTAACTCCTCGTTCTGCTGTAGATTGGCTTCTCGTACTTGTTGGCTTCCTGTAATTTATGAGATTGGCAATAATAAATGTTGCAGGGGCCACATCAGAACCACTTTGGAATCCTAGGATCTAACCTACCTGGATTCAGAGAGGGATCTCTCTATTAGTGTCTTTGAATGATATATCTTTATGCTTAATTATGATATTAGGCTAGTTCTAAAGCTCAAAGGAACTTGTTTGTTTGATTGGTTGGTTGAGATGGATATCAGCAAAGGAAAAGGTCACTAGAAGGGTGAAGGTGAGAGCAGGTTGAAGAGTGTTTCAGCTGATAGGATAGGTCAAAAGACAATATCAATCCATTGGGCTATGGAGTCACAAAAGGATTTAATTGTACAACAGTTTTACAAGAATTTTCATGGGGCAAGTCATTTATGTCAAAGGATCTCTTTGGATTGATTTGTGGCATGAAACATCAAAGTGTTGTGAAAGAAGCAAAGCGAATAACCAATTAAGAATCTATTAACTTCACTAAACAAGAAAAGCCTTTCGAAGCAACTGTTTGAAGCAAGCCAAAGGACAGGGCATACCATAGACTTCTTTGGACAAACTTTTACTAAAGCACACTTTTCAGACAACAATCCAGTAATCTAAAAGACTACTTTCAGAAAGGAGAAAACATATAAGAAAATGAAGGGCAGCCTAAGATCAGGTAAGAACTTTGAATCTATTCTGCTTTTAGCATAGTCTAAAGGGAAACTTTCAAAACATCTGTTAAAGGCATGACCAGAGGACAGGGCTAACCATAGACTTCCCTAGTTTAGGCTCTACTTAGCATGCAATGAAAATATCATTCAAGAACAATGTTTCAAGTTTTACACAGCAAGACATGGGCTCACCAACATTCCTTGACTGGTTATACTCTACTGAATCATTCCCAAATTAACTATTCGAAGAAAACATAAAGATAAAGCTTTCAGAGAGAAATAGGGTACTTTGCAGTAAATCCTACTCTAAATTTTTTGTTCTTTATCAGAGAAAATGGACAGCATGAAAAACATGAGGAAAAACAAATACAGTGAGGAATAACATCACCATTAACATAGACCAGGATCCCATGAATTAGCTTGTATTATTGATGTTTAAACCAGTTACATTCTTCAAGTCCAACAGGTCTTTACAGCTCTAACTTCTCTTCTCAACCTAGTATTCTTCAATTACATCACAGCACTTCAGCAACTTCTGCAAACTATTTACACTTGATAATAATTCATCTAACAATCAACCAACCCTTTACAATGTGCTCCTAATAGAGTATTTATAGATGAATGAGGAGGTGGAGTGAAAGAAAGGGTTCTAATGTGTTCATTTAAGACAGAGCAAATGCTTCTCAACCTTAGGGAACTTACATAACCCAAGATAAGGAATATCTGATGTTTTAACTCTGTTAAATGAATGTTTCATTAACTTCTGAGCTACTTAGTCACTTTTCTTGACTTTTAGCCATATTTGGTAGACTGGCAATAAATTTTGAGCTGTCTATGTAAAATATCTCTGACTGTACATTCAATTTGTATGCTTTTGAGGAAAATAAACTTGTAGGTGGCATTTTTGGTCCTTGGAGGGAGTAATTGCTCCACTGATGTGTCATTCGAAGCATCCTTTTGGGTGATCTGTCTAGATTTGTGGCTTTAAACACTCATTTAGCCTTTGATTTGCTTTAAGGCCTCTCTAATCATCTTTCTGCTTTATTCACTGTGCTGACTGATTTAGCTTTATCAATTTGTCTCCAACTGTGTCTTTAACCTCTAAACTTCGGATTAAGCCTTAAAATCTTCAGGGTTTAGGCTTTAATCCTTTAAACTTTATCTTCTGATACTCTTTACCAAGGTTACTTGGAAGCGGGAGCGGGAGCGGGGAGCGCCAGCACCAGCGCCATTTTTAGAAACTCCCGGTCCGGAGCGTTTCGGGGAGCGTTTATATATATATATATATATATATATATATATATATATATATATATATATATATATATATATATTATATTTTGATACATATATGTCAACAAAAACATGTAGAATGATGAATTAGACATAAAAAACATAAAAACATAGATTGAATCATATAACATCAACCATCTAGAAGTTATAATCTTCATAAACCATGCCCACGAGTTGGAAGCATACAACATATTGACTCTCGAGTCTCGCAAATCATCAATCTGAAGGTTTCAAGCTTTAAAAATTCAATATATAACATTTATCATCATTGATATATAACATTTATCATCATTGATTTCAAATTTCAATATCTAACATTTATCATCATTGATTCATTGATTTCAAATTTCAATATACATTTATCATCATTGATTTCAAATTTCAATATCTAACATTTATCATCATTGATTCATTGATTTCAAAATTCAATATACATTTATCATCATTGATATATATCATTTATCATCATTGATTCATTGATTTCAAAATTCAATATATAACATTTATCATCATTGATATATAACATTTATCATCATTGATTCATTGATCACCATATAACTTTCATGAAGCATCATATTCATAATGACTTGTAAACTTATAAATGCCAACTTCAAAGTTTCACCTTTCAAATTCAAACTTCAAACTTAAATTGTCATTAAATATATGAAGGAGTCAAGTTTCAACTGTTCAACTGTCAACAGTTATAAAAGATAAAAACTACTAGAAAATAGAAAAGACTAGTAAACAACAAATCTATTTTATCTACTGGCTGGCCCCTTGCCACGCCCATGAGAAATGTCTAATTTGTGCGAGCCACGAGGAAATGGTGGTCTTCTAGTACTCTCAGGAGTACCACGACCATGACTAGAAGGTGGAGGCTGAATCTGCAAAGAAACAATAGTTTGATATCGAGAACTGGCACTGGCACTAGCATTGGCACCCGCACCCGCACTGCTACCAATAGATGGTGGGACTGGCCCTGTGTGTGGCAGTGCTGCTGATGCTTCATTATCATCCCTAAAAAGTTCTGCTTCCAATTCTTCCATATGTACCGTGCCGTCCTCCAAATTATCATCCTCTGGATTGTTATCCGAAACTCTGTATGATGGATCCTCATTTGCCCGATCACAGTAATGGCTCAACAACCTCAAGTTGTAATGCACATAAACCAAACTTTCAGCTCGGTTTTCATTCAGCGTGTTTCTTCTCACATTATGTATGAAGTTGTAGATGCTCCAACACCTCTCTGTAGAAGAAGTGTTCACAACCTGTGAGAGAACTTTTTTTGCCAACTTTGGCAAAAGTCCCATGCCGCCATATGCTTCCCACCATGTGAGAGCAACAAATCTGTCCCTGTCTTCCATTGCATGGAAAGAACCAAAGTTAGCAGTGCAACTGAAGTATTTGCCTAATTCAAGGCGCAATCTAACACACTCCTCCCTGTCAGGTACCAACTTGTCTAATGCCTTCATGTACCCCTCTTGTACCTCTGGATCTATGTGAGGTTTGATCCTAACCCTACCTCCAGGTGCAAGTTGGCCCAACCAAGATGGAGAGTAATATTTGGGCATAAGGATATATGCCAAGGCATGTAGTGGAACATTGAGTTTATTCCACCGTGCACACACACAGTCATGAATCATAGCATACAAGTTGGGATCATTATCCTTAACAACATCTTTTATTTGGCCCTACATGCTGTCCATCTGCTCATAAACCTCCCCAATCACTGGTTTATTTGTATCTGCAAACCGAATCATGTGATAAATGGGCTTGGTGAAATTCAAAATTTCCCTCACACGTGCCCAAAACAAAGGGTCAAGGGCGGTCTCCTCCACATGTTCGAAATCTTGCCTGTCAATTATTGTCGCTGCCCTGTCCTTTAATACCTACCAGTGTGGGCTTGATACCATTGCAGCCAATGACTCTCTTACCTTCAAAAGGCACCTGAAGGTGAGGTAATAGCTAGCAAATCTAGTCTTTGCTATCTTCAACAACTCCAATTTGGAGTGAGTATGGAAAAGCCCATGGGTAGTGCTATGATTTGTAATAAATTTTATCATTTTTTTACCTCTCTTGTACAAATCACCAAGCCATTTGAATTGAGGTTGTTTGTTTTTAATGATATCATGCATCAAAAGGTTCATTGTGTGAACCAAACACCCAGACCAAAATATCTTGGGGTATTTATCCTCAATAATTGCTCCTGCTGCCTTACAGTTAGTAGCATTATCAGTGATGACCTGTATGACATTGTATGGCCCAGTCTTTTAAATTATATCAAGTAATGGTTCTGCAATGTTAATGCCGGTTTTGAATTTGTCTGAATAATCATATGCTGACAGGAAGATTGCACCACTAACCGACACAGCCAAAACACTTATCAATGGTTTTCCTTTTACATTGGTCCATCCATCAGAGACAATGGACACCCCATGCTCATTCCACAAATTTGTCATTCTAGCCAAAGAATGGTTTATTTTAGCTTTTTCATGATCAAAACCCAAGGTTCTGGCCTTGTCATACCCAGGGCTCCTGTATCCTTTGGGGGCATCATTAATGGCAGAAACCATTTCATGCCAATAAGGTGAGCGAAGAACATTGAATGACCCCCCACATGCATATAGAAACCGGTAAACTTTTGAATCCACATCATTCCTACACCCTTCGTCCAGGAAATCGAATATGGTTCTACGCCTTAATCCAGGTGTGCCACTGCCTCCATAACCACTGGCATGGGTGGAAGTTGGACTTGTTTGTCCATGACGTGATAGGCTTGAATAAGAATCAACGAAACCCCTAGATCTTTTAGATCTCTGTAGGGCAGCCTCCTCTTCCTTTCTATATTTCTCTCTCTTTGTTGCTGGCACACTAGTACAAATTTTGATTCCTATATTTTTTTCTCCATCCCCTGGCATTTTCCCACAAAGGTGCCTTCTCGCACGGGTGTATGAACCATGGTATTGTTTATTGCAATGGGGGCAAATAAATTTAGTGGTTCCACCACCTTTCCCACCTTCTTGTTTCTGAACATATTTCCACAAAGGTGTCTGAGTTTGGTCTTGTCTAGTTGGGGAATATGTGTCCTCATGTTCTCCACTCCCCACTTCCTCCTCAACATAATCCTCCTCCTCCTCAGAATTTTCTTCAAATCCACCATAACCCTCCTCTTCATCCTCCTCTTCTCTGATTTGCCTCTTTCTTCTACTCTCCAACACCATTATTACAAAGAAAGGAACCAACATGAGGAAAATCCTTAGCCATATAGCCATGATGTTTCAAGTTTCAAGTTTCTAGCCTGCAAAACAAATGGAAAAATGCCAAATGGGAATAGGAAATGCAACATAGGAAAAAAACAATTCAATTTTTAAGTTTTAAACACAATAAAATGCAACATTCAAGAAAAAAATCAAGTTTTCATTTTTAAACAACTTACAAATTCATCCTAGAAAATACAAAATTAGATTAGAAGACCTACCTCTTTCTTGCAATCTTCTTGTTGCCTTGCAGCTTGCTCCTTGCTCTCTCCTTGTCACTTCTGCAGCTCCGCTCTCAAGCTCTCCTTCTTGCTCCTCTTGCTCCTCTCACTCTCTCACTCACTCAACTACAAACAATAAACAAAATGAGCCTCCCTCCCTCTTAAAAACAAAACGATTTTTTCAACAAAAAAAATTTCTTGCCGGCGGGAAACATTTTTTTTGCCGGAAGCGCTCAGCGTTCACTCCCGAGCGCTTCCGGAAATGCTCCCGAAAAGGCAGGGAGCATTTTTACAGGGTCGGAAACGTGCTCCCGAAAACGCCCCCCTCAGGAAGCGTTTTCGGGAGCGTGTTTCCGAGCGCTCCCAAAACGCTCCCGAACGGAGCGCGTTTCGAGAGCGGGAACAAGGGGGGGTTGAAGCTTCCCTGCAACCCTGCACTTTACTGTCCTGGTGTACAGGTGGCAATGGTGTACTGGAGGATTTTTACTGAATGACCAGTGTTCATGACGCACTGGTGAAAACCTGGAATTATAACCCTTTATGTCCCTTTTAAACTTTGAGGATCGTTCCCCTCGGTCCTTTGTCACTTTCTCGTGACTGTGGGACAGCTTTGTGTTTTTAACCGCCATTAAAACCTGCAACAAATCATTCAAACGTTATAAAAAACCTGCGAATAGGGTTAAACTGCTTCAGAAGGCTTCGAGGAGGCAGAAAAGCTTTGCAGAAGAGGTAAAGGCATTGAAAAAGACTTGGTAGCAAAACAGGCGAAAACCAGGGTTCAAAACTTGATTTGGCGCGAAGTTAGGAATGGGCGGTTTTTGGAAAACCGGTAATGGTTTTCGCGCGGGGTTAGAACGATAAATGGTATTGAGCTGGGGGAACGGGATTCATGCCGGAGGTTGACGCGTGTCCCATTGAAAACCACCCATTTCGCATTAAAGTTGCGCGTTGGGAGGCTTTGGGAGATCGGGCGCGAAATGAGGTTTAGACCGTTCGATCTAGGCAATCCAGATCAACGGCTGTAAGCGAGCGCGATGGTGAAAAATTGCGCAGTCGGGTGGGACTAGCCATGACGTTGCGTCAACTAACTTGTCGCGGAGCGGAATGTTTGTATGGTGGGGTGAAATGGTAAGGTTGAACGGGAGCCGTTGGATCTTAAGGATCAACGGTCGAGATCATATCAGCAGAGCGCGTATCTGCGGCAAAAGGGAAGGCAAAAATGACCCTTTGCAGTTTGCGATGGAGCGCGGACCGTCTGATCTGAGGGAGATCGACGGTTACGAATCCATCGACGGAGATAATCCTCGGCGGAGGTTTGGGACAGTGGGAATGGGAAACGCCGAAGTGCGATGGCCGATCCGCCGATGGGAAGGTGGGAATGGATGATGGGGAAACGAGGGTCGTTAGATCTTGAGGACTGATGGCGGAGATTAAATCGGGGGAGAACGCATATCGGCGGTGAACCAAAAAGAGAAGGGAGAGGAAATGAAAACTTGCGAAGTGCGACGGCCGAGGGAAACCGATGGCCGATGGGGCTTAAGACTTTAGCCAAAGGTCTCAGGCCTCGGTCTTATGAAGAATGAAGGCTAGAGGCTTAAGCGAAAGGCGCTTAAGGCCTATGTGATAAAATGAGCACTTTAAGGCCAAAATGAAGGTTTTACGTGGCCTTTTAAGTGTTTCGGTAGAGTTGAAAAGGCCAAATTAGACCAAGTAAAAGAAAAATAAATGGTCTAGATGGGTTTTGATAGCTTTTAAATGGAAATGAACGGTAAATAAAGGGATTCTTCAGAAGAAATGAAGGATAAGCAAAGGGGAAAAAATGAGTGATATGGAGGGAATTGTGAAGATGAAATGGAGGAATGAAATGATGGAGATGAGGCCATGAAAAACAGTTTTCTCTTTGGGAAAAGCAGGATTTTGAGGTGAAGATATTAGTGAGATGGGTTCTTTGGATAATGAACATGGCAGGACTTCAAGAACTCACAGATTTACTTGAAATTTGTTTCTTGAAGGCCACAGATTTGTTTTAGCCATCTTCATATATAACAAAATTTTATTGATGGCTAACAGTGGCTCCACTTTGGGAGGGCAGCTCCTTGGAGGTGTCAAGAACCTCAGAGATAAATCTCTGAAAAGTAGACATGTGCCTTTGCACCTTGACATTTCTCTTTCTTCTTTGAACATGCTGCTTAAAAAGATGATCAGTATTTATATCAACAAAAAAACTTTCTCCCACACAACTACCTACACAGCCTACTTATCCTAACATTTTTTCTTCAGTGGGTTCACTTGGACTTGCAAACCCTTTGACATCAACATTTTATTCTTTTTAAAAACAGGAAAAATTGATCTATTGCTACCCTTATAACTTCCATGAGTTCACATTAAACAGTTGAACTCAACAATTCTCTACGTAAGCTACTATCTGTCAAGAATAAACTATTTAACAGATCTGCACTCTCTATATTCTAAAACATAAATTTAAAACATAGTCAAATCAGGATTGAACTATCTGATATGCTATGGTGTCTATGGTTGTATGTACAAGCTGGACATAGACTTTATTTGCAGAAAATTAAAACAAAATTGTGAAAGCTTAAGATCTGAAAATTATGAATCTCCTTCTTTTCTTCTTGGCTCAAATTTTGATCTGATTAGAGCCATCTTCTTCTTTCTTTTGATTCTTTGGTTCAGATTTTGAGCATGTTTGAATCATTTTTTCTTCTATCCTAATCTATTCTACTGATAAGCCAAGATTAAACAGTTTGGCAAATCTCCTTCACTAACCTATCCGCAGTAAATTGAAATTTATCTAGTCATGATTAGGCTGTATGACCAAATAACAGTGTTCTTTTAAAGTAGTGGCATTTAAGCTTGCACACTTTCAGATTTTCTTTCTTTTTTAGTATGGGGCTGTACCTTTCTTCTTTTAATCTGCCCTCTTTTTTTCTTTTTCTATTGTTTTTGCATTTTTCATATTTAAACTTTCTTTCAAGCAATGTTATTTACAATGAATTAAAAACTTTGAACAAAGATTTTAACAAAAATAATGTTTGAGCATCCTGCCATTGACAAGACCTCCAAAAAGTTCAACTCCATCCATCTATTGCAGAAAAAATGCATTGTTTCCTATAGCATACTAAATGAGATAAGGGCCCTTCCATAAATTTTCAAACTTTCCATGTTTGCCCTTATCTTCTTTCCTAGAATCCCATTTTAAAACTTTGTCACCAATTTTAAAATCACTTGCCTTTGTTCTTTTATCAAACAACTTCTTGATGTTTTCTTGTACTTGCTGTGTTCTGTTGTATACTTCTTCTCTGGTTTGTTGTAAATGTACAGTTTGATTTATTTTTATTGTCATATCATTCTCTTCAGACTGCACTCCCTAGATCAACTTCATGACTGGCACTCCTACACTGGTTGGAAATATTGCATCCACTCCATAGACTAGTTGATAAGGAGACATCCCAATTGACATTTTGACTGTCAATCTGTCCGCCCATAAAGCATGTACTAGTTTATTGTGCCATGATTTCTTGTTTTCTTCCAGCAACTTCTTGATTATATTTACCAAACTTTCGTTGGACGATTCTGCCAACTCATTACCTTGAGGGTAATAAGCTGTGGAATGACCCAATGTAATCTGATATTTGTGACAGAAATCAACCATCTTTTTGGATCCAAAGGCAGCAGCATTGTCTGTGATGATCTTCTTAGGACAGTCAAATCTAGACAGGATATGATTTTCAAGGAATGAAATGATAACTGAATCTGTGGCATTCCTAGAAGGAATGGCTTCTATCCATTTGGTAAAGTAGTCTGTTGCTGTGAGGATCCATTTGTGTTGGGCAGATGAGGCAGGATGGAGTTCTCCAATGAAGTCTAAACCTCACTGTTGAAAAGGAGCTTCAACAGTGATTGGTTGCAGAGGTAAGGGAAGCAGCTTTCTTTTGCCTTCAAAGATTTGACATTTATGACAGGCAATGATCATTTTATGGACATCTTGAAAGAGAGTGGGCCAGTAATAACCAGCTCTAAGGATTTTGTTAGCAGTAGTCTTCCAATAGAGATGGCCTCCACATTCTCCTTCATGAAACTTGTGCTTGATCTTATCTGCATCATTCTCAGGCAAACATTTAAGCAATAATCCACTAGCATTTTTCCAATATAGACATTTATCTAAAATGCAGTAATTCACAGCTTTCAACTTTAAAAATCTTGCCTTTGTTTTAGACAAACCGAGAGGAGTATTAAGATTGAGCAAAACATACAACATATCAGCATACCAAGATGAATTCAAAAAATGATCTTCAATAAGTGGAGCTGTCAACTCCTCATGTTCCTCTAATGCATTAAACATGTTTATATCAAGAGCTTGAAAGTTGGATTCGGCCATAAGTTTTGCTAGTCCTTGACCTTTGATAAGCTTAGTGGGCTTGATTTCTAAATCATATTCCAATATTACAGCAATCCACTTTCCTCTTTTTCCATCAGGATCTTGTGTCAAGATGTCTTTCACCACTGAATGAGGCACAAATGCTATGATGCGTGAGTGTAAAATGCAAACTCTGAAGTCTTTTAAGGCTTTGACCAAGGCAAAGGCTTGTTTTCCCATTATATTATACTTCAAAAGTGCATCTCTTAATGCTTTGCTGAAAAATGCAATTGGCTGCTCTTGTCCTTTCAAGTTTTTCTATAATAGGATAGTAGCCACTGTGTGTTCTGATGCAAATAAAAATATGAAGAAATCCTTTGTAAAATCAAGACTGATAAAAACTGGCGTTTTGGTTAGTGCTTGTTTTACCAGCTCAAATGATTTCTTTGCTTCTAAGGTCCATTTAACTCCTCCTTCTCTTTTAAGCATGTTTATCATGTTTCTAAGGAGTTCAGCTAGGTTGGGTATGAACCTTCTCAAGATATTAATCTTTCCAATGAAAGATTGAAGTTCCTTGATGTTTCTAGGATGATTGATTTGCAAAATACCATCGATCCTCTTTGGGTCTATCATTATTCCCTCTTCTGATATGATGTGTCCAAGGAGTTTACCTTCTTGGAGACCAAACAATGTTTTCTTTGGGTTTAAGGATAAACCATATTTTCTGCATTTCTCAAAGACTTTTCTTAAGTGTATTAGGTGTTCTTCATCTGCTTTGGAATACATTGTGATGTCATCTAAGTAAATCACAATGAAGTAGCCTATTTCTTCTGAGAATGCAATATCCATGGCTCTCTGGAATGTGGCACCAGCATTCATTAAACCAAAAGGCATTTTCACGTACATGAAAGTACCCCAGGGAGTAGTAAAGTTTGTTTTCAGTTGATCATCAGGGTGCACTAATACTTGGTTGTATCCTGAAAAGCCATCTAGCAAAGAAATTCTTCTAGAACCAACTACCCTTTGTAAGATATGATCCATTTTGGGCAAGGGGTAGTTGTCCTTTAGGGAGGCTTTATTTAAGTTTCTGAAATCAATACAAAGCTTTATTTCTCATGTTTTCTTCCTAACAGATACAAGATTAGATACCCAGTCTGAATATCTTACTGGGACTATGATTCCAGCATCATACATTTTTCTAATTTCTTTCTCTACCAGAGGTAATTGAACAGGGTTGATTCTTCGCAATTTTTGTCTAAAAGGTTTCTGGTTTTCTTTGAGGGGTATCTTATGCTGGATTATCTCTGTATCATATGACTTTAGATCTTCATAGCTCCATGCAAGAACATCATAAAACTCTCTAAATAGCTCAATGTATTTCAGTTTAATGTGAGTTGGCAGTGTCTTGGATAATTTGATCATTTTGGGCTTTTCCTCACTGCCTATGTTGCATTCTTCTACTTCAACTTCAGTAGGTTCTATTTTTGGCTTTTTGGCAACATCATTGAAGTCAAACAATTCTTCTAATGGTACCAGTCCTTTTGGCAAGCTTTCAGTTTTGGATTGCAGCACTTCTAGATCTTCTTTTTCTAAATCTGTGTAGTTTTTTGTTTTATGTTTAGGTTCATGGGTTAACAGATTTATATCAGCAATTTCAGGAGATTTTTCTTCTTCAGAAAGTGATTTTTCCTCAGTGGGAAAGTCTTGTTCATACTCTGAATCTGAGTTTGGTATTTCAAATTCATTTTTGGACTGTAGGAAGTCTTCTATTTGTTTATCTCCTTCAAAAACTTGCCAGTATTTTTCATTGTCCGGGACAGCTGGTCTATATTTTACCTGAACTGTGTATTGTTTGCTTTCATAAGGTTTTAGACATGTGCTGGCAGCAAAGGCTAATCCATTGGCAAGGATGTTTTGGTTTCTAGGAACAAAAGTGAGTTGGAATTCAGCAAATGATTTTAACAAATCCATGGCATCATCTCTATAGGCTCTTAGTCTGGGATGTTTAGCAGTGTATTCCCCATTCACTTACTTAATTATCAATTTTGAATCCCCATGAACTGTTATCCTCTTGGCCCCTAAATTTTTCAATAAATGCAGGCCTAAAGGGAGAGCTTCATACTCAGCTATGTTATTTATGCACTGAAAATTTAATCTGTATGAATGGCTTTCAGCATTGTTATTCTCTGTGTTATGCACCCATATGCCTGCTCCTGCACCAGTTTTACTACAAGACCCATCAAAACTCATACTCCAAAGAGGACTGTTTTCAAATTCATCATTTATTTCGTTTCCATCCCCTCTGTTTTGTTTGCCTAATCTATCACTATGTTGTTTCTGTAGGTCTGCACTATTTTGAATTTTGTTTTGTTCCTCAGGGCTTTCGATGTTTTGAGGATTTGTTCTTCGATTTCTTTGATTGGTACTATGTTCATGATTGTTTTGATGCTCAAGACTTGTGATCTGTATGCTGTGATTTTCTGAATTAGCAAACTGTTTTTTAGTTTTCTCCTTGTTTTCCTCTTCTTCTATGGCTGCCACTATGTTTGGATGAGGAGTGGCCACTATATTGGTTAATGTTTCATTTACTAATCCTTGCTCATTAGAAATCTCATCATTGTAAAGAATGAATGAGTCAAGATCGGTGTGTATAAAATAGAGAACGGAGTTTTCTGGTCTTTCTTGACTACTCACCATATATTTCATGTGTGTTTCCCTATAAAGTCTTCTAGGTTGACTAAAGACAGGGATGGTGGCATAAGTCATATCCATCTGCATAGTACCTTGCAACTTAGCACCCCATGATCTTGAAAGGAGCATGCCATATTTAGGGGGTATATCAACCACTACAATGTCCATCACTAAGCTTTTGGTTGAGATTTGAGTTAAGTTAACACAGAGATCTTTTACTAGGCCTGGGCATTTTACTCTGCTTGAATCAAAGGAATATAAATCTTTATAAGGTCTGGTTACCTCAAGGCTTAATCTTTCCATTATTACTTTGGGCATGAGGTTATGTGATACCCCTGAATCAAGCCTGGCGTTGTGTAACATCTTATCATGGATATTTAAACTGATGTAGAATGGAGGGGTAGTTCCTTCTTAAAATTTTACTTCAATCTTTGGACCGAACAGAAGCTTTGGTGTATCATCATTTAAGTTAACAGTATCATGAATATCTTCTATGTTCAAAGCTTTCAAAACTTGACATTTATATACATTTTGAGTGACTAACTCAGTGAGTGGGGCAGAGATCTTGATTTTGGCAATTTCATTCTCTAGGCTAAAAGGAATCTGATTTTTCAAAATGTTTGATTCAGCCATGTTAGTCACTCCTTTATCAGCAAAATCAGCTTGCTGATTTCTACTATTTACAGCAGTCAAAATGGTTTTTTCAGGAGCATTAGCTGAAGTGCTAGTGCTACTAGGGTCACCACTACGTTTGTCTTGAATCTGAGAGTTTTTTCCCTTTTATTTTGATCAGAACTTTCAGCCACTGTTTTATGATTTTCTGCTGTCCTTTTGGAAGCATTTACAGGGTTGTTTTTGGCAGAATTATCAGAGGTTGTCTTTTTGGGAGTTTCTTGGTTCTTTCTACTTCTTAAGTCATATTGTTTAGGTGCTCCTATGATGGCATTTTCAAAGTCTTGTCTGTAGTACTCAGTTTCTAATCTTCCATCATCATAAGGTGTATATAGACCTTGTTTTCTTTTATGGAGGAAATCAGAATCCTCATTGTTCACCTCCAACATGTTCATGTTATCATCCTCTGTTTGTTCAATTGTTTCTGCGTCCTCATTAACATAATTTTCTTGAAAAGGAGGTCTGATCTGCTAATCAGAATCTCTTTGTCTGTTTTGAGGTTGATTTCTCCTAAAGTTCTGATTTTGGTTTTGGGATTGGTTTCTGTTTTGAGGAGCTGTTTGGTTTTCTCTAGATTGAGCTCTCTCATATATGTTCATCCTTTCCATCATCCTTTCCATAGTCTTGACCACATTGTCCAATTTTGAGTCAGATGTGGAAGGTGCAGCTTCATCCCTATATGATACCCTCTTCTCAGTCTTCATTCTAACTCTTTTGGCAATCAAATTTGCCTCAACACTGACTGCCCCTCTTTGCATATCTTCTAATGTGGGGTTCCCTTTCTCTAAGTTGGTAGGCCATTTCAGGATCAAATCCATCAAGAAATTTCATTAGAGCTAGGCCTTGTGGAGGTTTCATATGGATGGGTAGGGCGTTGTACACACTATTGAATCTAGTGCAGTACTCTTGAACTCCTTCTCCAGCATTCCTTTTAATGTTTTCATATTCAAATAGAATCTGGAGAGGATTCTTCTTGACCTCCCATTTGTTTAAAAATAATTGATGGAAAGCTTGGAGGTCATTTATACTATTAGGGGTTAAGTTTTTGAACCATTTTCTTGCTTCTCCCCCTAAACTTTGGGCAAACATCCTTAATTTAATAGTTTCATCATCTATTTCTTGTTTGTCAAAGTAGTCATTCATTTTGTCCACATGTAGTTGAGCAGTAGTAGAACTACTAGCATTATATAATGGAATCTTGGACTGATAGTCCTGTGGCAAATTGACTAAAGGTAAAGGAAGGACTAGAGGAGCATACCATGTTGTCATGATAGGAGGTTGTGGAACAAGTGGGGGGTTTACAGGTGGAGGAAGGTGATGAAGTGGAGTGGTTTGGACTGTCGATATATGAATGGATGTAACAAAAGTACTTGGACCAGCTAAGTACTGTTGAGCAGATTTACAATGAGGGAAACCAAAATTATGAATGACATGAAATTCAGGTGGTGTAGATGGAAGGGTTTCTCTGCTATCAGTATGATCACCACTAGGTTGGGGTGAACGTGGAGGCTCAAAGTCTCTTCGATCTATACCACTAAGTGACTTAGTTCTGGATAGGTTTCTTATGAAAGGTAAGTCAACTTGAGTATCTTGCCGGGTTGTAAGATTTTCAGGGACAGAAAAAACTCTATGGATTGGTCTGACAATAGTTGGATTCTTGGATTTAGGGGACTTCCTAAGGATGCTTTCTGGATTGTCAACTATCTCAGGAGGATTTGGGTCAGGATGGGCTCTAGTATGAATTCTTTTAGAAGCCACTATATTATGTTTTGAGACCCAATGATGAGAAAAGTTCAGCCAAGTATGACAGTCTTTAAAAGGCCAACTAATCTTATGAAAGAAAACATAATCCTTGAAGTTCTCTTTACTGAGTTTGTATGATGTTATGATAAAAGAGTTTCCCAGTGGAGTTTTTGGAAAACCAAGGGAAATCAGCAGGCCTACTGAAAACCAGTGGAGTCACCAGGTGGAAGATTTTTACTTGTTATCTAGGTTTGGTTGTTGTCCACCATCAACAATCAATAACCACTCTTGGCAAACACTTGATTCACTTTAAGGAATGAGATTCTCTGAGTTGTGAAGTTATCTATTACTCAGTATGATCCCCAGTATGGTCGCCACTATGTTGGCTCCCTGTAATTTATGAGAGTGGCAAGAATAAATGCTGCAGGGGCCACATCAGAACCACTTTGGAATCATAGGATCTAGCCTTCTTGGATTCAGAGAGAGATCTCTCTATTAGTGTCTTTGAATGATATATCTTTATGCTTAATTATAATATTAGGCTAGTTATGAAGCTCGAAGGAACTTGTTTGTTTGATTAAATGGTTGAGATGGATATCAGCAAAGGAAAAGGTCACTAGAAGGGTGAAGGTGAGAGCAGGTTGAAGAGTGTTTCAGCTGATAGGATAGGTCAAAAGACAATATCAATCCATTGGGCTATGGAGTCACAAAAGGATTTAATTGTACAACAGTTTTACAAGAATTTTCATGGAGCAAGTCATCTATGTCACAGGATCTCTTTGGATTGATTTGTGACATGAAACATCAAAGTGTTGTGAAAGAAGCAAAGTGAATAACCAATTAAGAATCTATTAACTTCACTAAACAAGAAAAGCCTTTCGAAGCAACTGTTTGAAGCAAGCCAAAGGACAGGGCATACCATAGACTTCTTTGGACAAACTTTTACTAAAGCACACTTTTCAGACAACAATCCAGTAATCTAAAAGACTACTTTCAGAAAAGAGAAAACATATAAGAAAATGAAGGGCAGCCTAAGATCAGGTAAGAACTTTGAATCTATCCTACTTTTAGCATACTCTAAAGGGAAACTTTCAAAACATCTATTAAAGACATGACCAGAGGACAGGGCTAACCATAGACTTCCCTAGTTTAGGCTCTACTTAGCATGCAATGAAAATATCATTCAAGAACAATGTTTCAAGTTTTACACAGCAAGACATGGGCTCACCAACATTCCTTGACTGGTTATACTCTACTGAATCATTCCCAAATTAACTATTCGAAGAAAACATAAAGATAAAGCTTTCAGAGAGAAATAAGGTACTTTGCAGTAAATCCTACTCTAAATTTTCTGTTCTCTATCAGAGAAAATGGACAGCATGAAAAACATGAGGAAAAACAAATACAGTGAGGAATAACATCACCATTAACATAGACCAGGATCCCATGAATCAGCTTGTATTATTGATGTTCAAACCAGTTACATTCTTCAAGTCCAACAAGTCTTTATAGCTCTAACTTCTCTTCTCAGCCTAGTATTCTTCAATTACATCACAGCACTTCAGCAGCTTCTGCAAACTATTTACACTTGATAATAATTCATCTAACAATCAACCAACCCTTTACAATGTGCTCCTCATAGAGTATTTATAGATGAATGAGGAGGTGGAGTGAAAGAAAGGGTTCTAATGTGTTCATTTAAGACAAAGCAAATGCTTCTCAACCTTAGGGAACTTACATAACCCAAGATAAGGAATATCTGATGTTTTAACTCTGTTAAATGAATGTTTCATTAACTTCTAAGCTACTTAGTCACTTTTGTTTACTTTTAGGCATATTTGGTAGACTGGCAATAAATTCTGAGTTGTCTATGTAAAATATCTCTGACTGTGCATTCAATTTGTATGCTTTTGAGGAAAATAAACTTGTAGGTGGCATTTTTGGTCCTTGGAGGGAGTAATTGCTCCACTGATGTGTCATTCGAAGCATCCTTTTGGGTGATCTGTCTAGATTTGTGGCTTTAAACACTCATTTTAGCCTTTGATTTGCTTTAAGGCCTCTCAAATCATCTTTCTGCTTTATTCACTGTGCTGACTGATTTAGCTTTAATCAATTTGTCTCCAACTGTGTCTTTAACCTTTAATCTTCGGATTAAGCCTTAAAATCTTCAGGCTTTAGGCTTTAATCCTTTAAAGTTTATCTTCTGATACTCTTTACTGTCCTAGATACAGGTGGCAACGGTGTACTGGAGGATTTTTACTGAATGACCAGTGTTCATGACGCACTGGTGAAAACCTGGAATTATAACCTTTATGTCCCTTTTAAACTTTGAGGATCGTTACCCTCGGTCCTTTGTCACTTTCTCGTGACTGTGGGACGGCTTTGTGTTTTTAACCGCCATTAAAACCTGCAACAAATCATTCAAACATTACAAAAAACCTGCGAATAGGGTTAAATTGCTTCAGAAGGCTTCGAGGAGGCAGAATATCTTTGCAGAAGAGGTAAAGGCATTGAAAATGCCTTGGTAGCGAAACAGGCGAAAACCAGGGTTCAAAACTTGATTTGCGAAGTTAGGAATGGGCGGTTTTTGGAAAACCGAAAATGGTTTTCGCGTGGGGTTAGAGCGGTAAATGGTATTGAGCTGGGGGAACGCGATTCAAGCCGGAGGTTGACGCGTGTCCTATTGAAAACCACCCATTTCGCATTAAAGTTGCTCGTTGGGAGGCTTTGGGAGATCGGGCGCGAAATGAGGTTTAGACCGTCTGATCTGGGCAATCCAGATCGACGGCTGTAAGCGAGCGCGATGGTGAAAAGTTGCACGGTCGGGTGGGACTGGCCATGACGTTGCGTCAGCTAACTTGTCGAAGAGCGGAATGTTTGTATGGTGGGGTGAAAAGGTAAGGTTGAACGGAAGCCGTTGGATCGTAAGGATCAACGGTCCAGATCATATCAGCGGAGCGCGTATCTGCAGCGAAAGGGAAGGCGGAAATGACCCTTTGTCGTTTGCGATGGAGCGCGGACCGTCCGATCTGAGGGAGATCGACGGTTACGAATCCATCGGCGGAGGTTTGGGACAGTGGGAACAGGAAACGCCGAAGTGCGATGGCCGATCTGCCGATGGGAAGGTGGGAATGGATGATGGGGAAACGAGGGCTGTTAGATCTTGAGGACTGATGGCGGAGATTAAATCTGGGGAGAACGCTTATCGGCGGTGAACCAAAAAGAGAAGGGAGAGGAAATGAAAACTTGCGAAGTGCGACAGCCGAGGGAAACCGATGGCCGATGGGGCTTAAGACTTTAGCCGACGATCTCGGGCCTCGGTCTTATGAAGAATGAAGGCTAGGGGCTTAAACGAAAGGCGCTTAAGGCCTATGTGATAAAATGAGCACTTTAAGGCCAAAATGAAGGTTTTATGTGGCCTTTCAAGGGTTTCGGTAGAGTTAAAAAGGCCAAATTAGACCAAGTAAAAGAAAAATAAATGGTCTAAATGGGTTTTGATGGCCTTTTAAGGGAAATGAAAGGTAAATAAAGGGATTCTTCATAAGAAATGAAGGATAAGCAAAGGGGAAAAAATGACTGATATGGAGGGAATTGTGAAGATGAAATGGAGGAATGAAATGATGGAGATGAGGCCATGAAAAACAGTTTTCTCTTTGGAAAAAGCAGGATTTTGAGGTGAAGATATTAGTGAGATGGGTTCTTTGGATAATGAACATGGCAAGACTTCAAGAACTCACAGATTTACTTGAAATTTGTTTCTTGAAGGCCACAGATTTGTTTTAGCCATCTTTGTATATGACAAAATTTTATTGATGGCTAACAGTACTGTTGCCACCTTCTTTTTCAATGTTAGAAGGTCGGCTTGGAACTGATGAAACTATTGTGGGCGGCTATCATCTGTAAACTTGGTCACAACTCTGGACCCCTCTATGTCTCCAGGCACCTCATTAATGGTGGAAATGTCTCTTGGTACCTCATCAACAGTGGATACCTCTGTGACTCCTAGCATCTCATCAACCTAAGGTAGGCAGTCATCATCTGGAAACTATGTCACAACTCAGGGTGCCTCATCAACAGATATCTCCTCAACAGATGGCCCTACAGGTGTATGCTCAATTGTCTCCACCAAGGTGTGGAGCAGAGCTATCAAAGGAATCTCCAACAAGGGTGACTCTTGAGTCACTCTAGGTATATCTACGTGCTCCTCCTGCTCGTCATCATCTTCATGCTGCACCTCCTCCTCAGGCTCCTGATATCTAAAGCCAGGTCTCCACCAGCAGAAGTGTCTCCTGGTCTCACTCTCTAACTTCCCCCCTCTATATGATGGTCTAGTCCCTGATATATGCTCCTCAGAGGAGAGAGCCCTCCTAATTCTGGAATCCAATGCCTCAAACTCATCAATTCTATCGACGAAGGCTCATCAAATCTGCAAAGTTGTCTGGTTTCCTCTCCTTCTCCAGTTCATCCAGAAAATGAGACATGGTAGGTCGGCTAGGCTGGCCATGGGTATTATTTTGTTGGATTGCACATGCATGTGCATAGCTTCTCTGCTGGATATGTATCAACATTCCCATCATTTGTTGCAAGCCCTCTAGGATTTGTTGGTTTTTCCTCACCAACTCCTCCCTGATCTCATGTGTACTCTTCCCCTTTTGCATAATTAGAGTGTCCATAAATTCACCAATCATTGTGCATGCATATCTAAAACCTCGATGACCTTGCTAGCTTCCCTACAGTTGGCCAAGATCATGCTCTAATAGCACTGTAATATCCCAAACTAGGAAATACAATTAATACCAAAACATGCACTAAGCTACAACAAGAAAATACAATCATGCAAGCACAATTTTTACATAAGCAGAAATAGATCAATAAACTATAGAATAGTAGCAACAAATCTGAGCCATTTTATTAATATTTCTATGGACCTGAGTACAATAGAGTAGAATGATAGAACCTAGGCTTCCTAATGCAAGCATGCAATACCCAAGTGAAGATCTAAGCAAAACTCCAACTGAAATGGCTCAATTTGTCCCAATACACAGCCCAAAAAAAATTGTTGTTGTTGTTAGAGGCAAACTGCAAAATGACCCCTCAATACTGCTCCAAAAATTCTAAAAAATTAGAGAGAGTCTCCTCACACCCCAACCAATAAAACCCAAAAATATTTTGAGCTAATTCCAACTGACCCGAAATGCTCAAATATTGTGAAAATCCTAGCTAAACCAGCAATTTGCCCTACTATAAGAATGAGGATTTCAGACCTGAATATCGCCTGGAAAATTCTGAAATTTGAACCACAAACTCCTCTCACAAAACCCAGAAAAAACCCAAAAAATTCTTGGGTTGAATCCACTAGTCACTAAAACCCCAAAATCCACGTGTAGCCCTTCACAATCTACCAATGAGCTACAAAAATCAAACTATTGTAAAAATGCACACTTTCCCTAAAGGGAAACTCCTCCAAGTCCCTTCAAAATTTCTTCCTCAAACATCCGACCAAAATCACCTCCAATGCCCAGCAAAACACTACTGCTCAACCCCTGCAAAATAGCTAGAAATCCAACCTACAATAGTTGATCCTCCAATGAACAACTTGAACTGCCTCTGTGCCCAAGGAGTAGCAAACTGAGTGAGTACTTGCAATAAAGCTTTGTGGAAATCCTAAATTGGACTCCCCAAATTACCTCACTAGGGAGACACTCGAAGTTCTCCGAAATGAAGGTGGAATTCCACTTGGAAACTCCTTGTGCTAAACAATACTAGTTGACTTGGCTAAGAAGCTCAAGAAAACTCTCAAATTCTGAAATGAAATGCCAAAATAAAATGATCAAAATGAGGCTCTAGCCTTCCTTTTATTGTTGCTTTCCCTTTCTCATACCATGGTTCGATTTCTCTCACACTATGCTTTAATACCATGGCTTGATTCTTCCCATGCTTCGCTTTCCCTTTTTGGTAACCTCCACAACTTATGTTCGCTTTGATTTTTCTTCTTTTCCCAAGTCCCAACCATTGTCTTTTCTCCAAAATTTATTTAATAACTCCACAACCTATTTCTCCTAATTTTATTTATCTAAAAATATTTATTATTTGCCAAAATTGCAAAATTGAGAATTTCCCTCAGCAAAATTATTAATTGGGGACAATACAAAATCATACGCTATGGCTCACACTTAGAACCAAACTAAGTGTCTTTTGCAAGAGGTGGGCAGCACCATAAGTATAGGATATCTTGGTGAATTATTGCAATGGCTTTCTACCACGCTTGACCCATTACGGAAATGTTAGTGGCTCTAGATTCACATTCTCATTCAATACACGAGATGCCAACCATGGGGACTTAATCCACTTTTCTTTATGGTATCTAAAACTCAAACAAAATCTAATCCCACTACCTGCATCAGCGCCAATCACTCTCTTGGCAATGCAATTACTGCTTTTGGCCTCTGAATCATCAGCCCGACATTGTTCACATTTTTGGCATGCGGAGTGCTAAACACTAATCAAGCTGAGAATTGTTAGTGTTGCACTTGTTAAATCTCCTAATACCATCCCAGATTTATTTTCTCGCAACAAATTTTATTCCCAACAACTTATTTATTTTACCAAATAAATTTTGAATTGTTCAAAAATACAATCACAAGTATTTTTAACTCAAGAAAATTAAATATGTGATGGAAATGAAACAGAGAGATCAATCACACATTACAACAATTCTCTTTAATCTATTAATCTGGAAAATCAGAGTTTCGACCCACAAAGAATTTACAAAGAAAAATATAGTGACTGGAACATGCAACTCGACCCCATTGGAATAATTCAGTCCAAGGAAATTCAACCATCTGAAAACTAGCCACACAAGCAATTTGTCTTAGGGAAATCAGTCCACCTCTCACCAGTAAATTGGCACCTACGCCTTCCCCTCCCTCAGCCTCTACGCATTCACAAAGCGGCCCTAGAAAATCGGCCTCCTTAGCAACTGCGTCTCCTTCTCGTTTCAGTAATTCGACCTCTCCAATCTATAGTGAATCGACCTCCTGGAAACACTCCCAAAATTATCCCTATATTCTCCTTCTCCTCAATCTAGCCTCCAGAGAATTTGCTCTCTCCTTCTTAAGAAAAACCAGTTTCCCAAAAATATTGCAATTGTCTCACTTCTCTCTGTTCATTTATGGTAGCATCATATGTGCTCTAGCCTCGTAACTTTGTATATTAGGCTAGGACACGTGCATTCCATAAAACCCAGAAATGGTTTTGGAAAATTCCACTTAGAGATGATTTAATTAAATTAAATTAATTAATCGTTTTTTAATGTTTTCCTAAGTCTAAACTTAGGGAAACTGATTAATTAAAGGGTATTAATTAAACTAAGTGTGAATCTTCTAGATAAATTCATGGATCACCTCCAAGTTAAACTTAGCCCTTGATTATGTTTTAATCTTGGCCGTTGAAGGTTCAACAGAAGAATATAAGAAGGAGGGTGAGGGGCCTATGGAAATTACGTTGTGACACTTGAGCCATTGAGCATTTTCGATTTGTGTGAGGAGACACAGCTTTTGATCAATGATCAAATCATCAGGGCAAGGTTTGCTAAGTGATTGTGATTCAGTGATCAGATTCAAAGAGGGGCAGAAGCAGAGATTGGTCAGATGGACCAAGAATACATTTCAGAGTGAGGTAGCATTTACGCAGAAGAGTGACAGCACAGTTTTATGCAGAGGTGACACAGTTCCTGCAGAAAATCACGCAGAACCAGCGCAGTGTCTCTTGGAGTCAGTCCAGAGAAAGCTAGAGGCTGGGGTTCTGAGCCAAGAGGGCCAAAATCCAGCTTCAAATCAGCTAGATCAGTTGCAAAGAAGGGTGACGCAGTTCCTCAAGCTTGCCCACGCAGGCTTAGGCAGATCCAGCATAGGCAATCACGCAGAGGCGGTGAGGGTTTCACCAGCGCTGTTTTTTATCAGTCGGAGACTTGCTAAGTGCGATATATCTCACAGTTATTTTTGCTGTCTAGATTTCCCTAAAGGGTTTGCTGGATGTTGGCACCCTAGTTGTATTCAAGATTCTGTGTAATATTCCCAATTAGCAATAGCTAATTGGAAATATTAATTTTTGACTATTTCACTTTAATAAAGTAAAGACAGAAATAAAGTGGGTGAAGAGGGACACTTAACTCACACTTGGGATAAAAACATTTCCTAAAGTCACTTGGAGACATGATTACTTGGCAGCGTGGGGCCTAGAGGGAGAAGTGGCAGCGTGGAGGAGATGTTAGCATGGGTAGCGTGGGCCCAAGTCAGCGCTAAGCTAGAGGGACAGCGTGGCCCAAGGGCACAGCGCAGTTGATGGTGGGGCCTAGGTGAGAGCAAGGCTCTCCAAGCATAAAAAGGGAGAGAGGCTCCTCATTTTGATCATTCTGATTATGCATCTATGTTATTTGTCTTTTGTCATTGAGCACGCTTTTGCTGTTGAGCAAAGTCTGCACGTACTATTCAGTAGGTCGGGTGTCTCCGTGCGGAGATCCCAACCTCAGCCTCGAGGGACTTCGAGTGCCTGCTTGGGTGAGGAGTTCCATCCTTGTTTTGCCGGAGAGAGTTGTAGCAACCACAGTTGGGAGCATTCACTAGAAGAGACAGCGTAGTCAGTGAGAGGGAGGACGCAGTCTTGGAAGGAGGTGATTCCGGATTGAGGGTCTATCAGGGGATTCAGCCTGAGAGAGTTGGAAAGGGGTCAACCCTTCCCTATTCCATCATTTTGGTAGAGTTGGAGGCCATTATTTGCAGCAAATCATTCAGGGCCAGCGTTCATCATTAAGACAGCGTGGTGCCTCAAGGGAGGTCATTTTGGGAGGTTAGCCATTTCCGGAAAGCTCTCTAGGCTTTTTTGGGTATTCGGTGGAGAGGCCATTCCCAAAGTTTCACAATTTTCTGAGGTGGGGAGCAACCCCAAATAGTCATTTCATTCCAAGAGTAGCAGCAGCACCAGCAGCACTGGAGATTACGCAGTCATTGAGGGAGCAGCCATTCTGGGATATATTCTGAGAGTATTTCTACGCTTGCCTAGTGCAAGCCAAGGTGCTATCATTCTGATCACCTTTGTACTCATTTCATCTTTCAGTGTTTAATAAAATAGCTTAGCGTTCTCCATATTGTCTATTGTTCATGTGATGTCTCTCTAGTTGTTGTAGTTCTTTGTTTATGTGCTTTATATTGTTGTTTATTTCTATTCGGAATATTACATTCTGCTGCTTAATAATACAAACCCTCAGATCTGTTGCACCGATTTTCCCAAGTTGGGTTTTTCCGGGGACTTAGTCCAAAAACAACTGTGTCACATGTGGATGTTTTTCATTGAATTTTGTTCAGATTGTTTCAGCACTTAGATTTATTTCCACAGCATTATTTGTGAGACTGCTTCAGAAATTACTTTGATATTTCACAGCATTGAAATAATTATATAACATAATAGAAGAAGTAATTCAAATTTGTTGCAGTAGGAATCCGGATCTAGGATTTTTCACACTCTCTTTGTGTCTTCACTTCTCCCTTAGACTTTCATTTATAATCTTCATTAAGCCCAAATCTCCAACCCTAATCTCCTTTCTAGAAGATCTAGTAGATCAAAGGTTGAGATTATTACAAAGTCACTTGAATAATTTTATTATTTATCCTCAGAAAATGACTTAATAATCAACAATAAGTAATTAACTGTAGTTATTGTATTTTTCCTTAAACTTAGGAAGGAAGACATAAATGCCTAAAGAGGAAGTAAATCATCTCCTACATGCCAACACACCAAGCCTATGCAGAAGACCTTCCAAAGTTACCACTAGCTTCAACACTCCATCTTCGCAAGGAAGGGATTCGCCACTATCCCCAGCTTATCTCAGTACTTCACAAACTTGGTTAGAATATTTGTCACCTACTCCTCTGTGGAAATCGATTGCAATCTCACAACACCTCTCTGTACTCTGTCTTTGATGAAGTGATATCTAATCTCAATGTGCTTGGACCGATCATGAAACACTAGATTCTTAGAGAGCTTATTACAACGTTGATTCTCACAATGAATAATTGTTGGCCCCATCTCCAGATCAAATAGTCCTGCAAGCACTTGCGAAGCCACACTGCTTCACAACTTGCCATACTCGCTGCCATGAAATTTGCCTCTGTTGAACTAATTGCCACTAACTTTTGCTTCCTACTGTACCACGAGATCATGGTTGATCCCAAGCTAAAACATCTTGATGTTGATTTTCTGTCCACTACACTTCTTGTGTAGTCAAAATCATCTGTGTACCCTTACAGCTTCACTCCACCAACTCCAATATATCTGAGCCCACAGTACCTCGCAGGTACCTTAGCACATGCTTCGTTGCCACCCAATGAACTTGTCTCAGTTCCACCATTACTTGGCTAAGTGTGTTTACAACAAAACATATATCTGGAAAAGTGTTGACAAAATCTCAATGTGCTTGGACCGATCATGAAACACTAGATTCTTAGAGAGCTTAATGCAGCGTTGATTGTCACAATGAATAATTGTTGGCCACATCTCCAAATCAAATAGTCCTGCAAGCATCTTGTGAAGCCACACTGCTTCACAACTTGCCATACTCGTTGCCATGTAATCTACCTTTGTTGAACTAAGCCATTGATTGGTGCTTCCTATAGTACCACGAGATCATGGATGATCCCAAGCTAAAACAACATCTTGATGTGGATTTTCGGTCCACTACACCTCTTGTGCAGTCAGAATCAATTTGTGTACCCTTACAGCTTCACTCCACCAACTCCAACATATCTGAGCACAAAGTCCATTGTATCTCGCAGGTACCTTAGCACATGCTTCGTTGCCACCCAATGAACTTGTCTCGACTCCACCATGACTTGGCTATGTGTGTTAACAGCAAAACAGATATTTGGCAAAGTGTTGACCAAATACATCAAGGACCCTATCAGTTGCCTATACAATGTGGGATCCACCAACTCCCCTCAAGAGTGCTCATCTTCTTCAAGTTAGTGATCATTAGTGTAGAAATAGGCCTGCAATCTTCCATCCTAAACCTCTTTAAGACCTCAATTGCTTACTTGCCCTACCCACGGAAACTCTCTCTTGGTTGTTGCCACACCTCCAATCCCAAAAAGTAATGAATCAAGCCAATGTTCTTCATTCGAACTCTGAAGCAAGTTCCTCCTTGCACATCCCTATGAGCTATTGGAAATACTGAGAAGGGGGGTGAATCAGTATTTCTTTTCAATTGTTATTTTTACCAGTTAGATCACTTATATTTAGAACACAAAATGAACAATAAGAATAAATGCTTTTAGTAATTTCTTCTTTGAAATAAATTAGGTACAATATATGTAAGGCTGCAACCCTAGATGAAGACACCGATCTTCAATCTCCCAGGCTCCAACCTGTATTTTCCAAGCACCGACTTGGTCTTCCAAGGCTCCAACCTTGTCAATTTTGAGGCACCAACCTCTAGGGCTCCAACCCTATCTCTAGTACAGGCTTCGACCTAGTCTCTTGAGGAATCCTATCCTCTAGGGCTCCAACCCTTTGCTTCAATTCGTCAAGATAAGTTCACTAATTCTTCACGGCTCCCAATATCATCTGCGACGAGCCATGACAATATATTCACCAACGTTTCCCTCTCCAATATGCTTCGTCTTCACATGAAGGTTTCTTCACAACTCTTCATGTCACCCAAACAAAGATCTCCAAGGTCACCTCATGAGGGCCTTCAACAATGCATCATGGTCTCCAAGAATCTCCAAGATCAGCTCCAAATCCACTCCAGGATATACTTCTTTAAGGTATCTTCAAGACAATGTCTAATGGTATGCTCTCAAACAATGTTCAATCCAAGTGACTTCAAATCAGCTCCACCAAGATTAGTCTTCATAGGAAGTCTTCACAAGTTCCAAAGATAATCCTTCAATCTGCCCTAAATGCCAACCCAAAATGCTGCTTCAAAATCCTTTCAAGGGCTGTTTTAATGACTACAATATCTACTCCAAATTTCTGCTCCAAGACTCTTCAAATCTGCTCTAAGACATCCTTTGCATGGTGTTCTTACAAAGTCTTCAGGATCTGCCCAAAATGCTCTCCATGGTTTGCTCAAGATCTGCTTCAAAACGTCTTCAAAACACTTAGCTTAAGATGCCTTAAGTCTACTCAAGACTTCTTCAAGGACAGCTCAATAAGGTTTTCAATATTTGATTCAATAGATCACTCCAAAAGGCTTCTCCAAGATCACACTTCAAGAATCATCCTAGACTTCAGAAATGTCTACAAGTCTGCACAAGAATAGCTTCAAATCTGCTCAAAAATACAAAGAACATTGCTTCAAAAGATCTTCAAGTTCTCCTTCAAATCTGTTCCAAGGATGCTTGAGGTCTACTTCAACAAGGGATTCTAATAAAGGTGAGAATATCTTCTCAGAAACCTCCCTGACGTCTACTACAAGATTCTCCAAAAACTGCTCGAACTCCACAAGAGAGATTCCTCCAAACAATTCCAAATCTACTCCAAGCAAGTTTCCTGCTCGAAGTCCACAAGAGAGATTCCTCCAAACAATTCCAAATCTACTCCAAGCAAGTTTCCAAAGGTGGTTTAATAAGGGTCAGTTCACATGATTTGCTCCACAGGAAATTAGGGTGAGATTCCAGAATTAGATTACTTCAGTTTTGTGTTTTTAGGATAACCAAACTGTTTTAACCCTACAGAATTTTTTTTTAGCCCAAAACAAAAAGTCTTCAAGTCTTCCTTGGCCTCCAATTACTTCTCTGCGATTATATTCTGATTTTTTGACCGAAAATCCTTAGCCAAATGAACAGTCTGAACCTCCTTTTTATATGATATTGACATCAAGATGAAGGAACACGTCTTTATGGGGGTAGGGTGACATAAATGACTGTGTATAGGTCGGCTAGCTGCTAGGATTAATTTCCTTAACTTAAAAAATCAATATCTTTCAAACCGCTTGGAGTTTCGGGCTGAGTAATAGCTCATTGGAAAGGCAAAATTATGTTCTTCAAGATGGTGTAGGTCCCCAGTTGAAAGATTGCCTCTAAGGTTGGAAAAGATATTTTTCTTTGTGACTGTCCTTAAATTATTTAGTGCAGAAAATGATCAGGACAGTATGGCTTCTTTGCTTGGCTTCTTCATTGTTTGTCTTCTCCATTATTTGGCTTCTTCATCATCATAGGAACATGTCGGACATCCATGTCATCATGATAGTGTCCAGCAATGAGTGTATCATCCATGTCATCACATAATTGCGCAGTGATATGTTATAGTGCAGCATCATTAGGAGAACTTCAAAATAGTCTTCCAACCTTCAAATGATATCTTTCATGTTATCATCTATTCTTTCAACCTTCATCAAGTGCCATCATCACTTGTGGTCATTCATTTAGTGTATGACATCATCAAGTGTATGACTCCATATGTCATCAAAGGTTAAGGTCTAGATCATCAAGGCATATGCAACATTACAGCTAGTTCAAGGACTTCTTAGGACTTCTTCATTAGTGGTTTGACATCTTCATGGGTTGACCTCTTCATTGATGGCATCCTTAGCACCTAGGGATTGCATGAGGTTCATTGACATCACAAGAATATTTGCCATCTCATCTATTGACATCAATCACAACCTTGACTAACATGAGCTACTCTAACCCTGTCAAGATCAGTGGTTCACCCTCAACGAGTACATAGTACAGGTTGGGCTCTGCCTCACTCTTGGCGAAACCCAAACCAAGAAGATATTCATCGATCCTCGCATACCATGCGTGTGGAGCTGACTTCAGCCCATAAAGGGCCTTCTTCAACCTACACACACAAGAATCTCTCCCATGTACCTCAAAGCCCTGAGGCTACTCAATATACACCTCCTCAATCACCCCATTGAGGAATGTAGTCTTCACATTCATCTGATATATCCTCCACCCCATCACTGAAGCAATGGACATGACTTCTCTAACAGAGGCATATTGGCGACAAATGCAAATGTCGCCTCCCAATCTACTCCCTCTTCTTGGGATAACCCTCTCGCCACAAACCTTGCTTTGTACTTCTCAACATTTTCATCAACTGCATGTTTAATCTTAAATATATATCGAGAAGTGATCACGAATTTTCCCTCTAGCCTCAAAACTATGTCCCCTACATCATTCTTCATGATAGAGATATACTCCACCATGGCATCCCTCCAGACCTGCACATTTGCAGCCTCCTCAAATGTAGAAGGCTTAGAATCATTGGCGTTGCTCATCAAGGCCATGTAACCAGAAAATCTCATTGGTGGTCTACTCTACCTAAAATTGTTGTTAGGAACCTCCACATTGTCCTCGACATCCCTCAAAGTCTACTTTGCCCATGTTAGCCTCCCCTTAATAGAGCTCGAAGGAACATCTTGCTCCTCCTCATGATCTACAAGTTGCATCCATGTTGTTGGTCCCTACTCAGCCTTAGGAGGCTCTCGCTTTGGATCCTCTATCTCTACTAGCTCTCTCTCTCATGAGATCTCTGAAAGGACCTGTCATCCTCAAATATGACATCCCAACTGACTATCGCCATTCTCTATCCTAGGAGGTGGATTCTATAGGCCTTTGCGACCTCACTGTAACCAGCAAATATCACCTTCTTTAAGAGGGGTTCTAGCATAGTCCTCTTCTCCATCAAAACGTAGACATACACTGGACTATCGAGATGCCCGTTTCACTCCTGTAAACATCTCCTCAAGAATCACGTCCTCCAATATCCTATGAGGACTCCTGTTCTACACATAAACAATTGTAATGCAAACCTCCACACAAAAAAACATGGGCAATTCTTGGTCATAAATCATTTCCCTCGCTACCTCCATTATGGTCGTGTTCTTCCTCTCGACAATCCCATTCTGCTGAGGGTTGTAAGGCTCTATGAGCTCCATCTTAATTCATGTTGCTTTGTAAAAATCCTAAAACTCATTAGAGGTATACTCTCCCCATTCTCCGATCTCGACACTCTAATCTTCTTCTCGGCTTGGTTCTCCACAAGAGTTTTGAACTCTTTGAACCGACCAAAGACCTCACCCTTGCTCTTCAGGAAGTAGACCCAATTCTTACTAGAAAAATCATTGATGAATGTTGCAAAGTACAAAGACCTTGTGATCGGCTCCACAAAGATAGGACCACAAATGAGCACCAAGTCTAGCACTCCCTTAAACATGGTCTCCCTGTGAGGAAACACGGCCTTGACTTGCCTGCCAAGCGCACACACTTTACACACTCCTTCCTGCTCCACCCTTACCTCCAGGAAAACTGTGACCATTTTTCACAACAAGGGAAGAGCCTTGTAGTGTAGGTGCCCCATCCTCCTATGCCAAGTCGTGCACTAACTATCACTCTCATGTATGAAAGCCTTCACCAATTGTCCTCTCAACAAATACAGATTCTTCTCCCTTCTATGAATAACTCGCCTTTCACTGGGATTTGCTCCTTTCCACCCAACAGCCACTTCACCTCCCATGAAGTTGACTTCTAGTCCTCTCTCTTCTATGGCCAAAACTGAAAAGAGATTCTTCTCCAAACTCGATAAATACAACACCTCATTCACCTCCATGATACCTCCTGAGTCCATCTAAAATACAATGCTATCGCTGCCCTCTACTACATACTTGCTATTATCACCAAGCTTTACATGCATATCTTTGGGCTCCTTGGTCATGCTACTGAAAATGTCTTGAGATCCCATCATGTGATGAAATGCTCCATTGTCCACAAACCAAACACCTCTCGTAACGATACCAGAAAGGCATAACACGAAGGCGAAGTTCTTCTTGAACTTTTCAACGAACTTGTCCATTTGTCCAACAGTTGTCGAGGTTATTTTTCCTTTGCCCTTCTTCCTGTTAACACACCAACTAGAAAAATGCCCTAACTTGTGACATGCAAAGCACTTGAATTTGTTCATGTCCTTCTCCTTTTTAACCTGTGAAGATCCACCTCCACTTTGGTTATGCTTGGCCTTGCCGTAGCCATTTTTTGCTTGCGCAGCAAGAGCAAGCTCCTCTTTGTCCTCAGCACTCTTTCATTTTCCTCATATCAATGAATTCTCCCAAATATCCTTATGGATGAAATCACCCCATAACCAGCCCCAATCAGGAAGTTACTGCCTAGCCAGGATTCCATCCACAAGTTGGACCAATGCAAATTGGCCTCTTGGAAACACTCCCGGAATTATCCATGTATTCTCCTTCCTTCTCCTCAGTCTAACTGAGCTTCTCGCTCCAAAGAATTCGCTCTCTCCTTCTTGAGAAAATTGTTTTCTCAAAAATGTTGTAGTTGCATCTCTTCTCTTTCTATGTCTTCACCTCTTCCTTAGGCTTTCATTTATACTCTTCAATAAGCCCAAATCCCCAACCCTAATCTCTCTTCTAGCAAATCTAGGAGATCAATGGTTGAGAATATTTCCAAGTCACTTAAATAATTTTATTATTTATTCTTAAAAAATGACTTAATAGTCCACAATAATTAATTGACTTTAATTATTGTACTTTTCCTTAGATAGACTTAAGAAAGAAGATATGAATATCTAGGGAGGCGATAAATCATCTCCCACATGCCAAGACACCAAGCCTATGCAGAAGACCTTCCAAAGCTAACACTAGCTTCAACATTACTTTTATATACCAATTTCTCTTCAACTATTTCCATCAAACCTTTCTGAATTGGCCTCTTTATGGTTGTCTCACCACTCAGTAAATTTCTCTCTCCGTCTGGCTTTGTTAGTTGTTTGTCCATTTCTGCTCAGGTTTGTTAACTTGTGGATTCACAAGGTTCTGCGCTCGCATCTCTCTCCTAGGTTTTGTGGTGAGGCTCTACCTTTGGCACCCTATTTTATCCCGTTGACTCTCCCCACTCTTTAGCTCTCACCTTCCCCCACCTTGAACAATCACTCTATCTAGGTTGCTCATCTATCTCCCCTCTTTGTTTTGCCTCGTCTAGTTAGCTTCTTGGCCACCTCTCCCTTGTTGGCCCTGCCTCACCTCAGCTCTCCTTCCTTTCGACTGCCCTTCCATGACTCTCTTTGCTCCTGCATTGCTGTACATTTCCCTACGACCTTCATTCTATCTCTCTGTGTAGTCATGCCTTGGCCATAGAAGAGACGAGGATGATGGAGAGAGACAAGCCTTCAAATGGGAATGAGCCCACTGCATTATCTACTCATGCTAAGAGGAAGAAAAATGTTGGTCCAAAGAAACAAGATCAAGGATTCAAGTAGGGATTCAAAGAAGGAAGAAAGAAAAGATTCTTCAATTGTAACAGGTTTGGCCACTATGCTAGAGAGTGTCCTCGTAAGAAGGATACACCATGGGGATGATGACAACAACAACAATCACAACAATTTCAAAGGCAATGACAATCAAAGGAATAACAGGTTCAACAACAAAGGAAAGAGAAATGCTCCCGCTGCTCGATATGGGAATGGTCGACCTCCCAAAATGTTGAGAAACTCCAGGTATGAGGAAACTAATGTTGTAGAAAAGCAAAAAGAATTTTATCTTATTTATGCCCTCACTAATGCCTCTCCTCCGAACACTTTGAATAATTGGTTGATAGATAGTGGTGCCTCAAGGCACTTCACTGGGTACAAGGAGGCCCTCTCTAATTTGATTGAAAAGGAGACTAATTTGGAGATCATACTTGGGGACAATGCCACCTACCCCATGAAAGGGATAGGGACTGTCACTCTTCACTTGAATCAAGGACAAATCCTTCATCTACAAGATGTCTTGTATGTACCTAATTTGAAAAATAACCTAGTATCTATTCTAAGATGGAAGACAAAGGCCTCAAGGTAGCATTCGTTGATGGTAAGGTACATATTTGGAAAAGGAACCTGAAAGATGCATTTACACTTGGATTTAGGGTTGAAGGTCTCTATCAGCTTGGAGGAAGTCCTTTGGCAGCTATGACTTGCAACACTTCTCTTCAATCTGAATTATGGCACCGAAGGTTTGCTCACCTTCATTACAAAGCCTTACCTGATGCAAGGAAGATGGTCACAGGTATGCCCAAATTCAAAATAGATCATGAAGGTGTTTGTCAGGGTTGTACAACTGGAAAACAAACAAGGGGGCCATTCCCCTCAAGAGACAGTCAATCTACCAGCATTCTTCAATTAGTTCATTCTAATTGTAGAGAAGTCGGCATTAAGAGGGAGGCCACTACTGCATATACTCTTGAGCAAAATAGAGTTGTCGAAAGGAAGAATCGAACAATCATGGAAGCCTCATGTGCCATGCTCCATGATCAAGGTCTACCAAAGTTCTTATGGGTAGAAGCTGCCATCATTGTTGTGTATGTTCAAAATAGGACCCTGCATCAAGCATTGGATTTCAGGACACCCGAGGAGATCTTCACTGGTAAGAAACCGGATGTTTCTCATTTTAGAACTTTTGGTTGTCACCTGTATTTTAATGTGCCGAAAGAGAAAAGAAACAAGGTAGATGCATCTAGGAAGAAAGGAACATTTGTGCGCTATAGTGAAACTTCAAAGGCATATAGAATCTATGTGCCTAGTCAAAGAGAAGTTGAAATAAGTCATGAGGTCACCTTCAATGAAGATTCTACCCTTGGGAAAGTTAGAAATCTTCCTATCAAGGACAATGATGATAATACAAGAAAGCTAGATGAATCTCCAAGATATGAACAAAAAGCCCTTTATGGGTTGAAGCAAGTCGCTAGGGCTTGTTATGAGAGGATTGATGGCTATCTTATGAAGTTGGGATTTACAAGGAGCAAAGCTGACCCGAACCGATACTTCAATGTTGAAAAGCACAAGCCTCTCATTCTAGTACTTTATGTGGATGATCTTTTTCTAACAGGGGCAAACCCTCTCATTCATCAATGCAAGAGGGAGTTGGCTTCCGAATTCGAGATGAAGGACCTAGGGTTGATGCACTAATTCCTAGGCTTGGAGGTCTAGCAAAGTCTAGGTGGATTTTACTTTCTCAAGGAAAATACTCTGTGAAGCTACTCTAGAGATGTGGGAGGGTGGATTGCAAGTATGTGTCTACTCTGATGGAACTCAACTTCAAGAATCTATGTGGAAGTGTTGTTGGGCTCAATTTGAAAAATCCTTCCAAGTATTGACAACTTGTGGGGGGCCTGACGTTCTTGTTAAACTCACGTCCCGACATATGCTTTGTTGTGAATACATTGAGTCAATTTATGGTAGAGCCTCATCACATACATTGGATTGCTGCCAAGAACCTCTTGAGATATCTCTGAGGCATAATCAACTATGGTTACCGAAAATAATTGGATATTTTTATTGGGCTGCTAAAGGAACACTGAAGTAAATTTTGCTAAGCATAGAACATACCATTGTTATCTAAAATTAACAGGTTTCCTTTTGGGAAAACCAATAGCAGCAAACTTTGGTCTATGTAATTCTCTAACGTCGTAATATCAAGTGCCTAATTTCGATTAAAAAAAAAAAACTTCTCTAGCCACAACTCTGGTATCCCACCTGTACATAAATTATATAGGAGCCCTTGATGCAAAGAAAAGCATGTATCTTTTAGGAACTAAATCTCCATTGGTCCTGTAGTGTTAATTTTAGATAACAATGGTATGTTCTTTGCTTAGAGCAATTTACTTCAATCTTTTCTTATTAGCCCAATTTCAATTCCAGATTACCAATCACATTAATATTGACAGTAAACACTGATAGAACATAAACAAATAACCAGAAGACAAGCCAAAACAAGAGGACACTATTTTGGCAGATCCTAGGGAAAAACCCCAATGTGGGGAAAACCCTTTGATCAAATCTTCTTATTATTCTTCAAATTCAGCAGAGAGAGAAAGTACAATATACAAATTTCCTTCAGTCAAACAGCAGTCAACAGGATGCCCTAGCCAGCAAAGTCAACGCAGGTCAAACCAGCAATATTCCTTCTTCAATGAAGCTTGGTCAAACGCAGTCAAACTCGGCCTCCAAGGACAGTCAAA
The DNA here is from genome assembly GCA_034641835.2 of Pinus albicaulis. Classification (NCBI taxonomy): domain Eukaryota; kingdom Viridiplantae; phylum Streptophyta; class Pinopsida; order Pinales; family Pinaceae; genus Pinus; species Pinus albicaulis. The sequence goes on along the minus strand of CM076582.1, from coordinate 1,011,158,900 downwards.
GTCAGCCAAAAACAGTCCTGAAATTCTCGGTCAAACCTGGTCAACGCACTGGTCAAACCTGTGGTCAAATTTTGCAGTCAAAGCTGTGGTCAATGCTGCAGTCAAACAGTCCGGATTTTCTCGATTTTTGTGCCACCAACTGCAGCCTAGGAAGATTGGATCTCAGCCCAAAAATCAAAGTCAGAAAGTCAAAGTTGACCCAAAGTTAACGCTGGTCAACACTGCTGCAGAAGCCCTAAACACAGTCCAAAAATTACAGCTGCCCTTCACACATACGGATGAGGGAGAGAGCCTTCTTGAGGCTGTATGAACCAATGAGAAGGAGAGAGAATGTGTAATGAGATGATGTCCAAATGAGATTTGACTCTCTCCTTTTTATATCCATTAATGAGGGTTGGAGACACATCTTTTAGGGCTTGTGAGCCTTCATTACAATTCTGGTCGATCCTGACAATTGTACGTGTGAGAGAATATATTCAAAATCCAACTTCTGCTCATCCAAACACGATGATCTTTAGATCAATCTTGCACCTCTCGAAAAGAGGAATCCAACAAAAATATCATCTCCATCATATGAGCAGTCCAAAGTGGAGTTTGGCCCTAGTTGCCAAATTTAATATGTAGAAGTCAAAATAACCAGCTCTCCTATATAGAAATAATTTGAGGAAGCAATAACGAAGTTTTCTCAAGTCTTTTTGCCAAAACTTAATGGCAAATTTTCTCATATGTCTTTGCATCAACGAATATTTTTGAATTTCACCATCACCAAATTCTAACATGAACATGAACCCCGACTTAGATATAGAGTTTGAATCTTTAATAATATTTAATTCAGCGCTTGATCTTTGTCTCTCATCCAACTCCTTCAATCACAAACTTGGCGTTCTGATCTTTTTACCCCTTCTGAGACCTGATTTCAAGAACTAGGCTTCTAACATGGCTCCAGAATTGGTATCATGCTCTTATACTGTGAATAAATTGAAGATGCAAATACATGAAGGTGGAAGGAAAAGAAGAAATTGATTTTCTTATCAATGCCACAACCAGTAAATCCCTCTCACACATTTATGTCGTGTTTCATTCCAATCTATAACACCTCTAAGTAGTTATGGTGAGTTAACCACCTAACCCTCCACCTCAAGATTTAAATGTCACTCTATGTTACATGTCACTAACAGAGAGTGACCACTGTGCATAAATTTACAATTCCTAAATATTACTTAAATTATAATACTTCAACATCTCATGTACTAATTACTTATGCATTGAGACAAGGCAAGTTAGTAGTGACACAAAGCGATAAAACTTATTTTTACAATCAAAATCATCAAACACCATGAGTACAATCAAAATCATCAAACACCATGAGATTTATATGCACTAACTTATGGCTAACATGGATTCAGTTCATGAATACAAGAGAAGAAAAACTACAGAAAGTGCAAGACTGTCACAAGCCTTCATTGCTGAAACCCGTGAGAAGAAAGAAGAGACATTATGTCACAAGGAGATGGACCTACAGACAAGTATGATGTCTCAAGAATATTATAGTTGAACAATCGATTGAAACAATCATAGAGAAATCTTGACCCTCAAAAACAATAGACGCTTCAACCTACTAAAAGTTGAAAGAATCTAAAACATCAAGCTGAGGAGACCTTGAAAGAATAGTTCAGCTGTATAGGAACAATTTTATTAATCAAATGCAATTCATTAAGATGCAGAAAAACAAAATGGTTAGACATCCAATTTCAATCCAGTTTAAATCTAATTTAAAATACAAGTTTGTAAAATATAGTAAGCCTGCAAAATGTAAATCTTGGAGAAATGAATAATAAAGCTGTATTTATAGCTGTGCCAACTAAAAAAAAAAGACCCATTTAGAAAAGAATTAACAGGTGCAAAATTAGTTCAGATGTTACCAGAGAATCCCTCTTGTTTGGAGTGGACCGATTAGCAGTGGCACCCTTTTTCCCCTGTTGTCCTGAACTGCCCGATGATCTACCTCCTGGACCAGCTCTTCCTGAAGTGCTTGCAGAATTACCTTTAGACCCACGGCCGACAACTGCTCCAATACCCTTCATATCTCCCCTGGAAGAGCTGCGGGACCATGATGCATCCTTTCTGGACTGAGCACCCATCTGACCTGCCCTTGTTGGTCTCCTGCTACCATATTGTTGTTGAGCATCTCGGTTAGGTGGCCTCCAAACATCAGGATCATCCATATTACCACCTGAAAAAGGGTATTCCTCTACCGGTTGAAACATAAATGATTTTGAGGGAAGGCCTGGTGAAGTGGGTCTTACTGTTCCTGGAACCTCTTTGAAAGCTTGCCTTTCTGCATCCAACTGCTTTATAATCTCTATTTCTTCTGAAAGATCTTTCTTGCATTTCATCCATTTTGTACGAACTAAAGGATCATCCAATGTACTCAAATGTCTGGCCACATTATAAATAGCAGATAAAAAATAGTTAGACAACCACTTAAATTATCTCAAGCCATGACAAAATTAATTAGTCCATATTTAATAATATTAGATCACAACACAGAACCCTTGTGCTCTCGTCCTGCAGAAAGCATCTAATTCTCGTTCATTTTACTGTTTGGAAGTACTTCTGACCCTCAACTAGCCCCAACCCCCCTCAAAGAAATCTGAAATCAATATTCCGTCTTCTCAAAGAAAGCACATGTTACTCGGATGGCAAGAATTCCTGAATCTTCATAAATGGTTATGATGGATCTAGTTAGTTATAATAATGAACAACGAGATAGGAAATCAGAAATAGGGATGAAAAAAATTCAATTCATAAACCTTGAATATATTCCTCTAGATATTGTGTGTGATTTTGTACTTACCAATATGTCATAATTCAGGGCTAGGATACAAAGCATATTGTACATCTACGCAGACTGGTCAGAGAGACATGATATATAAGTTGCAACAGACAAGGAATATATGAAACAATTAATAAGAAAATACTGAAAAAGTAACATAAAACTAAATGTTGATTTTTTGGTGGGCAATGTCTCAAACTATTTAGCCGTCTACATGCAAAGACATTTGCAGAGAAATAACAGTAAGATAACGATTATAAAAGTACTTTAATGCAGTGTTGATAACATCAGCTTTAATGCAGTGTTGATCATTTAGACCATGTTTTATCAAAATATCTACCTCCCAAATCTTTTGAAGAAATTTTACTACTGCATGCAATTATTATTGCAGAAAAACCTCCATACACCTAAACAGTTTGATTTACAGTCACAAGGTGTGAAACTTATCTAAAACTAGTTTTTCCATCCTAATGCTCTAAACTTCTGTGTTTTTGGTCCAAAATACTATCAAGATTCAAATATAATTTATTAGCTAATTTTGGGTAGTAATTTATGGACTTGGCTTTTACAGAGAATGATGAGGAATGGGAAAGGGATTATGTAGAGAGAGATAATGAAGTGACACACTTCAGTGAGGCACTGTTGACTGTATGTAACACCACAACCTAATAAACTGCAAAAGAATGAGAAGATGGGGAGACATGCTTCACACATAATGGCAGGGCTGTAGTAGATTACAACCTGTGTTCAGCAGGAGGCATTGAAAAAATCCAACAGTTTCCTATGAGCAAATGCCATGAGGTCATGTTCTCAGACGACAAGCCTTTATTTGTAGAAATCAAAGGACAGGCATATTGTGCCGCAAAGGAAAAACAGGCTGGGAAAACAATGAAAACAGTAGATCGGTTCACAGAAAAAATCAGCAGCGGGAACAAGGAAAAGTTTCAAACAGCAATAGAACAAATTATCTCCCAGCCCACCTTGATGAGGGCTGCTGGGACAGCAGAGTAGAAGTAGAAGGAACTTATGAGAAAAGGCTCAGCCTAGAAAAGCGCACAAATCATACCAAAGGGAAGCTATGGCAACTATCAAACAGCTTTCCAGACAACACATGGTATGACAGGGCAAGCAAAAAGACAAAGAAGACCTACAAACTTGACCCCACCAGCATAAACCAAAAGCCTTACAAAAAGATTGTAAGGACCCAAAAGGGCAAAGACGTGAAAGAGACAAGAGGCACTGCTGAGCATTGGCCAAAAGAAACCCCAAGGAGTCCTGCAAATAGCTGCAAACCAAAAAAACAATCTTCCACCAAGGCTTCGAGAAGGGGGGATGTGGGTGCGGGGAGATGCATAGAGGGGACATGTGGGAGTACCCTCAAGTTTTAGGAAAATTTAGGGGTGATGGAAGCATGTCGGGGCATATAACTTTTTTGAATATATGCATGTGTGTGTGTGTGTGTGTGTCTGTGTGTGATATACAAATCCATATTCAATAATGAAAATATAAATACATTGATCCATACATAATTGAATTAAATAATGAAATACACTGATCCATACTCATCATTCATATTGATGCATATATCATTCATCCATACACCATGAGAGTCAATAATGAAATACATTGATCCATATTCATCATTCTAGAATCTAGATTGATTTAAAAATTAAATTCAGCATTCATCATTCTAGGTTCTAGATTGATTTAAAATTTAAATTCATCATTCATCATTCTAAAATCCAATAAGTACTTAGCAAAATAGACTATAGTAGATACTAAAGTCGGAAGACTAGAATAGTAAATTGATATACTAAAACTCAAAAACAGTAAAGAGTGACGGGTCAAAGGAACAGTCTAAGGTCATCGATATCTAGAGTCAAGATTGAAAATTTAAAACTGAAAATTAAAAATGGACAATGAGCATTGAAGGAGCTTCGCAGGGGAGGAGAGGCAACAGTTCACTGGTAAGTCAAACAGCACTGCGTGGTAAGCCAATTAGAGGTAAGTTTGGTAAGTCAAATGAGTGAGTTATGGATTGCAAATTAATTTAAGTTTTGATATTTGTTATGTATTTTTCTTTTCTTTCTTCTTTTTCCTTTTTCCTTTTTTTAAAATCTCAAGGGTTATTAGACAAAATTGGTGGGGGCACATCCCCCTCTCAAAAGAGGTGATTTTGGGCTTGGTGCTCTTGATTAAATGCCAATTCCAGACCCTCATACTTGATAGAATCCAATGGAAACATTGCAATACCCCCAATCCTAAAATCATGAGAATTTGTTGAATTTTGAATGGGATATGAAATTCTATCTTCTCCATATGAAGTCCGATGAGGTTGGAAGCACTCTCAAACATCCCAAGTTATTTCATGGTAATGTTAAAAATGTAATGTCGCTTTTACTTTAAGAATTTAACATTACCATTAATTACATAGCATTAGTAAGGCCCTAGGGTTGAATATTAAGCTTTCCCACTCATAAATAATTGTTTTCAAACAAATAAAGGGGGATGCCTTGCCCTTTCAGAGGGGGGCGCTTAGACGCACCCTTTTTGGGAGTCACATCCCCCACATTGGGGAAATGTCCACCCCTGTGTCTCCCTGCATCCCCACAAAAAGGGGACGTAGAGAAACATTTACCCAAACATCCCCCCATCCCAAATGCATGGGATGCAAGAAGTGTGTGCACCCCACCCTGGGGGACGCATCCCCGTGGAACACAAAAGAATAAGTACAAGAGAATAACATTTCAGGGCCGCAAAGGTTGGCATGCATAAAGCATCTTTATAAAAAAATAACAGCGAGAGGTATGCCCTCAGAAATCATCCTCAAGGGAATGTTTGACAAGACAAGAACTAGAAGAAGGTATAAAAAGGGTAGTCGCGCGGAAAGAAAAGGATATCAAATGCCTCCAAGCATAACACCTCAAATCGGAGCAGGAATATATCATCCATGCTTATCAGTGATGCTCAATGAAATGCTTTGGGAAGGCCTTCCAAGTTCCTATTGGGTGTGGACCCTGATTATCTTCTTTATTTAGATGTATTGTCGCGTTGGACCCATATTCTTAACAGGGCGACAATGTTGCATGTCTTTTGATCACCGTCAGGGGGGTCCAAGGGGGGCAGCGCCCCCAAAGCTAAAAACAGATGTAAAATTGCCTTGTAAAATATTGTAATTTTGTAGACAATCTGGGACGTTCATTAGGCAGATGATCTGACGGTAGAAGTTATTTTTAATTTAGGGTTTTTTTTCCCTAGAAGGCAACCCCCTCTGTTGTATGAAGGTATTGTATTGCAGTTGTGTATCGTGTGTATATTTTGAGCGAGAAATAGAAAGGGGGACTATGTGAGAGAGTAGATGATATTACAGCAGATCTGTCGTAGGTTGTGTCTCTTCATTTTGCTGGATAATAAAAAGGAAGGACTGGTTGTTTCCGAGGACATAGCCCAAGTTGGGTGAACCACATATATTTGTGTCTCTCTTATTTTATATGTTATTTTTGTGTTTGTGTTTCCGCATATTTTATGTGTTCCAATGCTCTGTAATATATAATTTTCTAACAGCTCCAACATGCTGGACAACAAAACTCATTATATTGATCTTCAAAGGAAGGGAGAAGAACAACCCAGAGAACTACAAAACAATAATGATCAACTTGGTGTTTGTGAAACTAATGGAAGGAATGATGGGAAGGAAACTTGGTAAATAGGTAAAAGATGAAGGGAAGAGGGCTTGAAGTGTTAAATGCTAGGGCAATTTTTGACCTAGATTTTCCTTTAAGTGACTAGGATTTCAATAAAATCACATGTATTTTGTACAATCAAATTATTGCAACATATAAATATCAATATTGTAACAATTCCCACAGTGCAATTCAACAGTACATCATCAAATGGTTCTAGTGCAATCCATGGACTACAGTTAAAATTGAACTTCAACAGTGCTCCAATAGAGAGTAATAAGTTCAACAGTTCATCAACAGATAGAAACCAATACCAATCCAACGAACTACAACAATTTATGAAATATAACAACATTCAAACAAAGAATAGTTCTACCTCTAGCTTGTTAACCTTATAATTCAGTATATGCCTCCGGACAACTCAATATTCCTTAAACCCTTCCTCAGTATTAGACCAAATTCTGTATTCAATAATCCAGTGTCTAGACAGAGTCTCAAACGTAGCCCATAAATTGATGAATACTAAACAATTTCCTACTGACTTTAATACTAGATATGTTTTGGACTCACACTTCTTCTATAGCCTAGGCTCTGCCTATTTAAGACCTACGCCTACCTTAGGAAACCTTTCTTTACTTAGCTTCACACTTGTTACCTGTCTCGGACCTGGTTGTTTATGACTAACGCATTTCTCGAGAAGACGTTTGTACTTTGTGCATGATCCATCCTCTTCCAAGACTACTCGTTTGTCACAAGATCTCCACGGAATGATCTCAAAAAGAACTCGAAGCACTAATAGCGATGCTCAACCTCGTTTATCCTTTAGATCACCAGCGATACTTGATTTGCCACAATGTTTCTTTTGGGAAACTTGATCTAGGTACTTTGGAGTTACACAATGGTGGAAGCCCTAGATCCCCGAATTTCACTTGTCCTTAGAACAATCAACCTGCACCAGTGATAGACTTCGCTTATCACAAGGAATAATTCGCATGCCCTCAACAGGCACGTCTAACTTAGGGAAACCCTAGCTTTAACTTCTGTCTCAAGAGGAGATTAATGATCTTGACCAGATTTACAACAACTTCCACAAAGAACCTTGTTGCTTCTCCTATGATATTCCTATGCCCTTATCAAAGATCAAAACTAGTAGAAATCTCGATGTCCTTCCAGAATGTATTCCTATGCCAGAACAAGAACCAACATATAATTTTGTTGCCTTTGAGATTGCTTTCCTGTGCCAGAACAGAATATGAAAAATAGAAGATGTGTCAACTCGGGTGGAATCTTTCACCACCGAAATTGACAAGAGGAAAGGGGTCTTAAAACCCTCAAGTGCTAATGCTCAAGAAACAAATGAGATGATCCAGAATATTGATCCATAACGAATTCAATCCTCTTATATTTATAGATTCCCAAGAGGGATCTCTTCTACTTAAGAGATTAAGTAAATTTTACTCCAACCCCAATTTTGGGTTTCTTTGCCCACCTACCCCTAAACTCGCCCAAAATTGGTTATTTCAGTTTCCCCTTTATTGAGGATTGTAGCCTACTGGGATCGATAGGCTATTACGTCCTTCATTTATACTCAATTCGTAGAGGACATTACATGAAGGCAAGCCATCTTCTGGCCCGAGCACTCCATTGTTGATCAATGCATCAGCTTAAGACACATGATAGAGAAAATTTGAGACTCCAAAAGTGAAGAATCTTAGTGTTGCTTCATGGATTTAGAATTCGACATATAACAGGGGACATTAATAGGAAAGAAAGTGCTTGCCCACATATAACATGATAGGAAGATCATAGTGCTTGCCCCACATATGACTTGATAGGAAGATCACAATGTTGTCAATCAAAGGCAACATGTTACTAATGGCAAAAGCACATAGAAGAACCCTTCACTTCTAGAGTCATTTAAGACAAACAAAATATGATGTACAAAGATTGTCTACACACTTCAACAAGCTCTACCTATTCATTTGATACTTTACATAATTGGCATGCAACTTTAAAAGTATATGAATTTGTCTTTGTTTCTCCATCAAATTTGACATCTAGTAAATTTCTTTTGTATTTAAAGCATCCTTCAATGCAAGCCCATGCATTGGAGCCTAATTAGTACTTACTATTTTGCCTCCTCCATACACAACTCTAGCACCCTAGTCAAGAAAACTATTGTTCAAGATAGGATGTTTGCCAATCTTGCTTTGGAAAATACAAATGTTGCTCAAGATGGGGTGTTTGCATATGTATTCCTTCCCGACAACAATAGTTTCTTTAAGATGGGGGTTTTTAATCCAACAAGGTTGTTCGAAGCTTCTTGTACCCAAATGGCTTGTATCATCCAAGTCATTAGTGATAACCTGAGACCATTTGCTTAGGACGTTGAAAGTAAACACATAAGACAATTAGTCAATTCATTATTATTTATTTTTTAACTAAGTCGTTTGCTTTTTTATATTCGAAAAAAAGGGGAAGGAATTCCCAGTTACATTCAGATGATAGAGTGGATAGCCATGGAGGGGTGATGTGGCAAAATATCGTGCCTCCTTTGTGGCGACTATTACTACTATATTTCATAATAGATTCTTGATATATTCTAACAAACTACGATAGCATAAGTGCAAACTTAAAAGACATGATCAGATGAGAAAGTTGGAGGAGTAAGGGTTAGTCTTTGCTGCTTTGTCGCCCATTAGAAGCATCAATGTTGTCTTGGTTATTGCCCAGATTGCTAGTGGTGACATTGTTGGAACTGGAGCTTGGTGTTGAACGCTTATCTAGCATATATCGCAAAATCTGCAAGGATTTTTCTACATGAGTACAACAGTTAGAGGCTCCCCTGAGCTGCTCCTAGAAGGATTGGGCTTGATGATGTAGGAAGGCAATGTCGACTTGGTGTTTCTCTTCCATGATATTTAGCTGACCTCTTATCTGCTCCATCTCGGCTTCAAGGTCGACGCAATGAAAACAATTTTCATTCCTCATAATATCAAAGGGTGGAGAAAAGAAGCTTGCTAATAGTAGAGTAAGAATTCGGATGGCAAGAAAAGTCACAGATTGTCTATGGAGAGGAGTAAACAGCACGCTGGTGGAGATGGGGATAATGCTAGATACTTTGATCTGCTGGTAGGTAGACAAAGGAAATGAAGCGGAATTGATACAGTGGCAGACAGAAAGCGAGAGGGAGGAAATAAGACAAGAGGAGTAGCTGTAGGGATTTGGCAAAACGGACTAGCAAAATCTAGTGGGATTCTTAGTAGATAGACGTGCAGGGGAGAAGGGCCCAAGAGGCCGAAGTCAGAGGACCGGTGAGCACAGAAAGGAGAGGGGATTAAAGAATGTGCAGCAATCGCATTTACAGAACTGGTGTTTCATGGTTAAGACAGGAGATGAATAAATAGGGGAGGCACAAGTAGTAGAGAGATTGGGAGGAGAGGCAGGACAGGAATCACAAAGGGATAAGGTCACAGGAATGGCATTGAGCAAGATTTGGGTGTGACAGGTCTGTCCAGACAGGATCGTCGTGGCACAGTGAATCTAGCAGGAAGAGATTGCAAATGGTAATTGAATCATGGCAAGGTAGAGAGGATTATGGTAAGGGAGAAAATATAATGTCCTCTTGGAGAATGAGTTGACCGGCTGGTCTGTTGCAAGCCTTGTTAGCTAGGGATTCTAGTTTCCTATTATTTGTCCTGAGAACATGGAAAAAGGAAAGATCTGTAGTATCCCTACTCAAGATGTGCCATCTGTCAATAAGCCTGTTGAGAGCTATGTTGGGGGTCTGTGTTGAATTATTCATCATGCTGATGATGATTGCAGAGTCACCGAATACCATGACAGTTTGCAATCTAAGGTTCTTGATGATTTGAAGGCCTTTTAGCAGAGCGTAAGCCTCAGCTCTATTATTAGACAAACGACCAAGCCCCCATTCGAAGGAAGCCACGGTGCACCCATTCCCATCCGTAATGAAGCCTCCTGCCCCAGCAATCCCAAGGTTTGCCTTTGAGGCACCATCGAAGAAGAACGCATGCTTTTTGAGCCCGTCAAGCCACTCAATGAACTCTTTCTCTTTTAATCTGATCTTCAACTGATCCTTGTGGGCAAATTGTTTGACTAGAGTTTTGTTGTACATCAAGGGGTTATTTAAAGCACTACCAATGAAGATTCTTTCTTCTGCCTTCAGATCATTGAAGTTGTGGTAGTTGTTGTTTTTGGAGAGGATGGTCTCAATGGTAAGACTCCAAGTCTTACTCTGGACTGTCCTTGTGCAGGGATTTTGATCTTGGAAGGTAGCCTTGTTTCTTGCAATCCAAATGTTCCACAACAAGACATAGGGGAGGGTATCCCAGACTCTTCTTGCTACATTTTTGTTTTTTTTGCCCCATGGGTAATTCTTCTTCGAATTGATAATATGGTCTGAGACCATGTTGTTTGCGCTAAGAGCAATCTGAAAGGGGGCCACAAGGGAATGTCAGCATTGATTGGCAAAGGGACAATCAACAAAGAGGTGAGATATCATCTCTTTGGCCTTGAGGCATAGGGGACATCTGGAAGCACCATTGATGCCTCTCTTTTTTAAGTTTTCAGCAGTTAAGATCTTCCCTTTGAGCAAGGTCCATATAAATATTTTGACCTTTGGAAGCACTTCAGATTTCCAAATGGTCCAAGGAGGCGTGGCAAATTGTTCTTTATGAAGAGACTCATACCCAACTTTGACAATGTAGGGAGATCTAGAGGGATCCCATCTAAAGCTATCAGCTTTGCCTTTTGACAGGGGAGTTGCGCCATGGAGCATGCCTTTCAAGATTATTTGATCATTTTCGAGGAGGTGAGGCATATTTGTAAAGGTCCAGCCATTCCATGTGCTGAAGCTCTCTTCCCAACTAGAGATTTGCTCCAGAGTATTTATCCCTTGAGCTCGGAGATGGTTTTGTATGCGCAGGGTGCTTGCATTGTTTAGGAGAGGAGGCTACCCCATAATTTTATCTTCCCAAATGTTTGTGCTACCTCCTCCATGTGGAACTTTGGAGATGTTGTTGTTGATGAAGGGGATGGCTTTTTTGCATAAATCCCAAATTCGAGAACAAGGATTGTTTGGGATAGTCTGATTTAAGAGATTTTGTCTAGTGGTGGAGAGGTATTTTGACTCCAGCACTTGCTTCCACCAAGTTTGTTGTCCCGATAGTAAGCCATACAATTTTCCCCCCAAAAGCAATATTTAACAACTTAGGGATACGGATTGCAAGACCACCGTTTTCATAGTTTTGAGTGACCTGTCTCAATTTGACCAAGTTGAATTTCTTCTTCTCTTTTTTGCCCCCTTACCATAAGAATTGTCTCAGAGTAACTTCTATTTTGAGTTGAATGTTGATGGGGGCTTGTAGTAGGGAAAAATGATACATGGGGCATTGCAAAGAGGACAGCTTTTAGGAGGGCAATACGCCCAGCCAGATTGAGCCACGATGACCCCCATTGCTGAATTTTCTTTTTCATTTTGTCGATGGTGATATTCCAGACCTCTACTTTCAACGGGCCTGCACTAACAGGCATCCCAAGATATTTGAATTGAGTCCAATTCCACTTGTAGGAAACCCCAAAGATTTGGGCTATACTGTGGATGGTGTTGATTGTTGCATTCCACCCATAGATACAGCTTTTATGGTAGTTTATCTGCCCCCCTTAGTATTGCATAAAATTGTCAAGAAGAGATTTAAATATTTGAGCTATAATGCTGGTGGCTCCACCCATCAAGAGGGTATCATCAACAAACTGAGAGTAGTTCATGTTTTTGACTCCGCTGCCAAATTTGATACATGTGATTAGCCTAACTCTGCGCTTGTGGTCCAAGGCTCTACTGAAAGACTCTGCCATAAGAATGAAGAGGAAGGGAGATAAAGGGCAGCCTTGTCTAAGGCCTCGGGAGGATTGAAAGTATTTTCCAGGTCTACCATTGACTAAGGGAGAGATCCAAGGTTTGGATATGCAAGAGAAGATGAGGGATATGAAATCTGCAGCAAATCCCATTTTCTAGAGAACCGAGAGGAGGAAGGAGTGTCTCACTCTGTCAAATGCATTGGAAAGATCAAGCTTCAAGATAAATCCTTTCTCAGATCTCATCATGCTGGAATGAATGGCTTCTTGAACCAGTAGGATAGAGTCAATAATTTGTCTGTTGGCAATAAACCCTCCTTGATTGTCAGAGATGAGATTCGAGAGGTGAACTTTGAGACGATTAGCGAGGATTTTGGTAATGATTTTGTACGATGTGTTACAAAGGGAGATAGGCCTGAATCTGGAGAAGGAAGTGGGTCGTTTCTCTTTGGGGATGAGAGCAAGGAATGTTGAGTTTGTGAATCCCCCAATCTTCTTTTTTCTTTGAGCCCAATGGATCATTTTGTTGAGGTCATTTTTTAAGACATCCCAGACTGTCCTAAAAAAATTGATGGTGAAACCATCCAGCCCCGGAGACTTGTCGGGGTGTAGAGTCCAAACTGCTTTAATGATTTCAGCCTCCTCGATTTCTTTGGTGAGATAAGAGTTGATCTCATCCGTGATCATATTAGGCATGTGGGCCAAGAAGTCACTGTAGTCCTCCGACTCTACAATTTCGACGAGGAGATTTTGGTAATGGCAGTAAGCAGCAATTTTGATAGTCTCTTGGTCTGTGTGCAGATTTCCAGCTTCATCTGTTATGGAGGTGATATTATTTCTTGACATTCTGACAGTGGCTTGTTTGTGGAAAAATGAGGTGTTTTTTTCTCCGGCCTGCAACCATAGATGTCTAGATTTGAGCCTCCATTTTTCCTCTTCTTTTCTATTTGCTTGATACAGATTCCAATATAGCTCTTTTTCCTTGTCTTGCTTTTCTTTGCTCATACCACTAGTGTCGATGTCAATTTGTATAGCTTCCAGCATGTTCTTGGTTGTCCGGTTCTCTGAAATGAAGTTTGGCCCAATCTTTGGGGGCAATGCGCACCAGCTTCAGCTTGGTTTCCCAAACGTGCATTGGGAACCCTCTATGTGTTGCTGCCAAGTGCAATTCACTATTTGTCTAGCTGTTGATACGTCACTCCATAGAGGATTAAATTGGAAAGGGAGAGGCCCAAGGGAGGGTTGATCACCAAGGACAAGGGAGACGGGATAATGATCAGAGGTAAAACAAGGTAGAATGGTGGAGGTAGCAACAGAGAAATGGGCAATGAGAGGAACAGCAACAAGAAATTTGTCAAGCCTTTCCATAATATTTCCAACCCGATTCTGGGATTGCTCCAAGTGAAGTTTCGGTTTTTTGGAATGATATCAACCAGATCGTAGTCTTGAATAATTGTCTCCAACTGTTCCCTTGAAGGATCAGGGTTGAAGATGCCTCCTCTTTTTCCGTCGGCATGCAGGATCAAGTTTACGTCCCCTCCAATGATGACGTTGGAGATGTCCTCACTGTCTATGTCAATTTTCAAGGAACTCCAGCATGCCTCTTTGTCTCTGTAATGATTTGGCCCATATATACTGTACACAGTTATCATAACGTCCTCTTGCATGTTCTGCAGGTTGACTTTAATCCAGTGATGAGTCTTTACAACTGCCAGCTACTTCTAACTATTCTAGTTCCAAATTGTAGCTATTCCACCCGAGACACCTCTAGATTCCACCATGGTGCCCGAATAATTTCTCATTTTACTTATGATATTCCCCATGTCTTTTTCTCCTTGTTTGGTTTCTTGGAGGAGAATGATGTCAGGTTTTTCTTGATTGAGAAGGTCTCTTAGGGCAATGTTTTTAGAGGGGTGCCCTAATCCCCTACAATTCCAAGCGAGAGCTTTCATTATTTTAGGAATGCAAGTTGAGACCTTGTCTTCCCTCCTGGTTCATGCTGGTTGGCTTCTTTGCTTATAAGCCCTCCAATGAAGGTTTCTATTGGATGTTGTGTTCCCAGTGCAATCTCCTTTCGTGCTGCTTCATCTCGATGGTGTTTGGATGACTTTCTTCCAGGGCCTGTTTTTTTTAGAGTTTCCAAAAAAGCCCCCTGCTCCTTAGCTACGTTTCTGGTAACAATCCGAGCTAGTGATGGCTCTGCTAAGGAAGATGGAGGACATGACTTGGAAGGAGAGGGATGAGGGATGGGATCCGGTTGAGGAGCGGGGATGGAGAGTTGGGGAGGATCCTCTTCAGAGGAGGCAAGGGAAGAGAAGGGATTGGAGGAGGTAAGGGGGGGATCAGGGGTTTGAAGAGAGTTTGGAGAAGGATCTGTATGAGAGAAAGTGGAGGGGTTAGCTGAGTGAGAGGATAGGTGGGCAAATGAGGCACCAGTATTTACTATTTATAGAGTTAGGTACAGACTTCTTCTTTTTTATGACTTCCCATTGTGCTTCGGGATCTGAGTTTCCGACTTCAATGACTTTTGTACATCTATAATAATTCTATTAGCAAAATGACCATATTCATGACATACCAAACACTTGAAAGGGAGTTGCTCGTAGTCCAGCTGCAGAATATGGATCCAGTTGTCCACCTTTAGCTTGATCGCCTCCGATAGGCCTTTCCCCAGATCTACCTCAACGCAGATTCTTGCACAAGCTTGCATGTTGTCCTTTGGTTCGCTTTGACCAATAAACTTTCCGACAGCGTTCCCGGTCGCTCGCACTGAGTCATCTCGCCAGCAGTGGAGGGGGAGGTGAGGGAGACGGACCCATACTAGAACAGCATTGGGAACGTCAAGCTTTGGATCGAAGTCTGGAGTCCATGCACCCAAGAGCGAGCAGCAAGGGCTGTTGTAGCAAGGATCGAGGCGACTGCCTGCGTCTAGGTCACCAGCTGCACGCGCGTATCGAAGAATCATATTTTAACTTGTTTGTCAATTCATTATTATTACTATTTATTATTATTATTTAGTCAATTTGACCAAAAGTCCTTTTAATTTATTATTTAGTCAATTTGACCAAATTAAATAAATTATAATTTATTATCACTTTAACTTATCCTTTAATTTATTCTCCCTAATTTAATTGTGTTAATTTTAGTAATTTCTCCTTATAATTAAGCAGATTCATTTTATTTTGACCTCCCCATCCATTATTTATAACTATTTATAGATTATTTTAATATTCAATTTCATTCATATCCCCCTTATGGCCCTTTACTAATTTATGTTCAATTTGAAGAAATTTTTTAATTTTAATTTATCAATTTAATGCTAATTCTCCAATTTTATTCTTATTATTGATCTTATTTATTCTAATTTGACATTTCTTTCTAAAAATAATAGTTATTAATAGATTGCTTTTAATGTTCATTTCTTTAATTCCCCTAAAGGTTAGATTATTTATCTATTTATTAATTGCCTAGCACTCTTTGTATCGATTGGATAGCTTTATGTCCTTGAAGATGGGTTAAGTGTTCACCCAAAACAACAAACACCTCAACAACATTACACATTATTCCAGAAGAAGCTCTCAGCATCAACATAGGTGAATTTATAAATTAACAAAAGAGCAGAAAACAGGTCATGGAAACATCAACATTCATACCATTCTTCATATGAAGAATTGCACCATGTCAACTCCATATCTCTTTCAATCACTGGGAACATAGAAAGGTAAAGTAGAAGAAGAAAATGCTTCTATAATAATTTAAGTGTTGAGCACTAAGCACATGTAAAGAGGTGGGATATTGTATCACACTTTAGAGCAAATGCACACCCATTCAGACATAATGGCCACAACAACCCCACTATTTGACGAGATAAAACACACACTTGGCGAGAATTGAACTCTGGTTGGGAGGATATCACCGTCCCCACTTAAGCAACCAATCAAGCCCTTGGTGTGTTTTTAGTTAATATATATGACAAAAATAATTTCCATTAATGCACATATAAGGTTGCAACAACACTAGAGAAACCAAATTGAAGAATGAGATAGAATACCCAAACTCTCTCCTCAACTCTTCCCCCTTATTTCAACAAATGGCATGAACACCTGCAACTCGCAATAGATACCTAACAAATGAACATTTGCTTATTTTCCTTGAAAGGATTTGACATCGGACAAGATACATCAGTTAAACATAAGTTATAAAATTTCAAATTATCATATCAGTTTTCTCTAAAGAATTAAAAACAAAATAAAATAAAATTAAAAATTAAAAATAAAAATAAAAATAAAACTCGTTGTCTCCTACCAAATGCACAATAAAAATGAAAAATGATGAGGCCAAGTTTGATTCATATTAAAAAAAGACAATTTTGATGAAAATTGAAAAATATTCAAAAACGTCTTTACTTTTCTTTCCTTGCTTCACTAGTTTGTATCATCATCTTTTATTATTCTTGCCCTCTAGCATCTAAAGCTTCTTCAAGATCTTCTGAGTATCTCACCATTCTTTAAATTTAAAAATAATGTACTCAAATTTGTTCTCGCTCTCTTTATTTTCTTCTACACGTTGAATATATACTCACTACCTTATTGCTTCTAGCTTTATCACTACCAAAGGTCACAGGGTCAAATCCATTCAAATCCCTCAGAGTTAATAGCCACTGTTGCAGATGGAGATTTACATAGTCCTCTATCCAAATATTAGAAGAAAACAGGGGTTATCTCAAGTAGTTGGGAGGAATGATTGTTATCCTCGCCACTTAGTTTCAATTCCCACAAGTGACATGATGAGCTTTGCTGTAATGGCTTTGAGCTTTCTAGTTGAGTCTTAGTAGTCCCTCGAGAACCAAAACATGTATATTCCTCACATATGGAATATAAAGATATTTTGCATGGATATATATATATATATATATATATATAGAGAGAGAGAGAGAGAGAGAGAGAGAGAGAGAGAGAGAGAGAGAGGATTCTCTTAAACACAATGCCATTTGCCTTTCAGATGCGAGATAATGAACTTTTTTAGTAAAAAAATGTTGGAATAGGGACTCTCAATGCAAAAGCTTGGTTATATGGCTCAAATAGGCAAGAATGTAGAAGTGGAGAGGCAATGGTGGGTGAAATTACCTTGTCCTTTAAAAGTTGGAATATGCCGCTAGCACCAGTAAATAAATTCTTAAAGTGGGACAATGGACAACGAAGGAATTGGTATTGGTCGAGGATGGTGTTCCTTGTGTAAAAATGATAGTGAATCAATAGAATATCTTTTTTCCATTACTCTTTTTGTGAAATTTCCTTAATTGCAGTTACGCAATTTATTCTTCTATCTTATGTAGATTATTTGTCTTTAGAAATTAATCATAACAAATAATAAATAAATCACTACTGCAATTTTCACAAATAATAACAGGAACTAAGAAATAATACACACACAAAATAATGAACACCAATATTTTTGGACAAATTGTCCCTAGAAAAACCCCAGTGTGGGGAAAACCAATTCTACAAATGAGGGTTTTATTATTAATATTCAGCAAAAATTGAGAATTACAATTTGCCTGCCTCTCACTAGCAAAGTTGCGGTAAATTATCTTCTCTTGGACAAATCGACCTGGAAACCACAGAGTCTCCCTCAGCAGAAAATCTCGACCTCTCTATGCTATTCGCAATTCTTCCTAGCAACTCGCACTGGTTGCTCCACTAACTCACACTACCTTCGAGAAAATGATCTTGCAAACAAATTTGCCTCCAGCAACTTGTCTGACCA
This sequence comes from Pinus albicaulis, assembly GCA_034641835.2. Lineage (NCBI taxonomy): Eukaryota > Viridiplantae > Streptophyta > Pinopsida > Pinales > Pinaceae > Pinus > Pinus albicaulis. The sequence continues at coordinate 1,011,140,738 of CM076582.1, read as the reverse complement.
ACTAGCACTTCCTCTAGGAAAAATCCTCTAGCAACTGGAAGCTAAATCGATCCCCTTTGTTACACGCACTAGCAAACTAGCTACACGCACTCATGAATTCAGCCTTTATTCTGTTGATGAATTCGACCTCCTTCCTCTCACTGCAAATAGGAAAACTTCCAAGAAAATTTTCTCCCCAATCTTCTTTATTGAAACCCTTATGTCGGTGTCTTCCTTGCTCAAAGTGTGCCCTTGCTCTCACTGCAACTGAGTAATTCGAACTCCCTTGTGTGTGTCCCCAAAATTCCCATCGATTTGCTCTTATAATCTCTCGTTGAGCAACAAATGGCCACGATCTAATCACAATCGATGGCAAAGATCATCTTGACCCCATCAAATAACTTTTCTAGAAGTCACGAGCAAAATCGATTTACCTCAATTAATATGATTTAATTAACTAGTTTTCCTAAATTAAACTTACGAAAATATTTAATAATTAGCTAATTAATCTAATTAAAACATTTTTCTTAGAAAATTTTTATGGGTCTTGGATATAATTATTCTCTTGTGTTCCTTGGCCTCATTGACACCAATAGAGACTAGAACACGTATCTGAGCTACTCAAAAACTAGCACTTTTGCCAAAGATGTATGGAAGGATGTGTTTCAAACTAAGTTGCCAAAAACGGCCATCTACTACCTCTGAAACGATGGATCCTGTTCGGATCCAGGTCTGAGTACGATACGAATAAAAAACGAGGAAAATACGTATTTAAGTCGTTTTAAAATTCTGAAAACGGCAGGAGGAGCTTCAAGCCATTTTCTACACATTTTTTGTGGAAAAACCTCCCACATCTGGTTTAGGGAAAAATGTTTTGGTAAAAACCTCCCAGATCCAGTTTAGGGCCAAAAAAAATATTATTTTTGGTGATCTGTATTGCCATAAAGGAATACGTATCCCGAGCTCTCCCTGTCTCTGCCTGCCGGGAACGGTGTTTTCGTTTTTTTCAAAACGTGAACCTAAAGTTTAAACCACCCCCGAACCTCTTTTTATAACTTATCATTCGAACTTTGTTGACTACTCACGGTTGTGCCCACTGCCGACACTCTTTTTTATCACGACTGCGCCCACTGCCCAGTGTTGACGAGTGAGCACGATTGTCCAGTGCCAAAGAGACTGTCGCCGACTGTTCAAACTCCAGAGACTGTCGAGTGGAGTTCCCGATTGTGCTGCAGAGTCCCAATTGTACTGTTAGCCGCCACTGACGACGAGGAGTCCCGACTGTGTTGTTAGCCACCGCCGCCGACGAGGAGTCCCAACTGTAAGTCTGCTAGTGGCATCTCATTGAATAATTTTATGGATTCTTCAATATTTCCTTGATGAGCATACTCTAAAATCATAGCTGCCCATTACACAACATTATGTACTAGCATTAGATTAAACACTCTACCTGCACCATATGCAATCCCACATTTTGCATACATATCAAGGACGGCAGTTTCGACAATCACATTACAACCACATTTTGCATTTTTCATACAACCATTATATTACTGTGGTGTTGCTTGCCCAAGTCCGGAGCCATGAGATTAGTGCACACTCCAACAACTATGGCAAAGTTGATACAATCCCATTTCAAGTCTTATCTTTGTTAGTAGCCAAACAATTGCAGGATCTCTTCCTTAAGCCTGCATCCAACATATCCAAAAAAGAACTGAACCTGTGACTCTTGAAAATGTAAGAATGAATATGATGACATGCTTCCAAACATGCCATGCTAGAACACACCTTCAGAACACTTGAAATATTAAAGTCATTTCCCCTTATTGCACTCAGAGGACTAAAATAACATTACCTTACATAAAATTTTACAACCTTGCTCCAAAAAATGTAACCAAGGATTCCACGAGTGGGCAGAGCCCCATTCCTTTGCTCAACCTGACTACAAGAACTTGGCCAAAGTGGTGGCTCTTTGTATTTGCAATATAGCCAAGAAAGTGGTTACTGGTTTGTCTAGAGCAGACAAAATTTATCTAGGGGCAATTTACATTGATTATAGTGGTCTCAAACTAGGTGGACCGTGGCCATTGAGTAGGCTACAGAGTCCGATTAGAAAATGCTCCTCCTAAGATAAATTTTAATTTTTGACAAGATTTATGATTGGATTGACTAGTCCTTCATCATAGATTAGTTGACATGCCCAAGGTTTGAACCGTGTAATCAAAAGTTTCCCTGTATTTTTATTTCTTTTGAAAAATATGTTTTATGTTACAATGAGAAAATGTACATATTTGTCAATTTCTCATTGCAGTTTGTCAGTTTCATTTACATCATCATCATCATCATGGCAACTTCAAGCTCAGCCATTCGTGAGGCAAAGGAAGTGGAATATGAAATTGAATCTGCCCCTAAAGTTGATCCAAAGTTACCACTTTGGAAATATGTAACTACTGTTGGGAAGATCCCAGGAGGGGAATCATTGGCATAGGTTTGCAGAGACTGTAAAAAGGAATTTAAGGGATCATACACAGAGGTCAAAGCACATTTACTTGGGTTAAAAGGCAATGCGGTTCAAATATGCAGTGGCCCACCTAAAGAGAATGAGGCAGATGCAAATGGTTTAAGCAAGGCAAAACTTGCAAAATATCATAAAGAACAAGACGAGGCAGATGCTAAAACAAATGAGGCAAATCCTACCTCTTAATTAAAACACCCAACAAGGTTGGGAGCATTTTCATCAAAGCCTCCACTTCATTCTCATGGAATCGTTGGTTCAAAGCTGTCTAATTTGGGACCGCTTGAAAGGAGTTTCAATAATGATGCTCGAGAGACGGAAAATGTAGCTATAAGTCAATGCATTTATGTAAATGGTCTTCCTTTTAACCTTGTGCGATCTTCTTACTAGGTAAAGATGATAAAAGCGATGAATGAAACCCCAAAAGGGTTCAAGAGCCCTAGATATGAGAAGGTCTGCACCACAATGTTGCGTGCTGAAAAGTTAGATTTGGATGCTAAATTAAGCCCCATTCGTAATTCATGGTGCATTTTAGGGGTGTCCACCATTTCTAATGGATGGAAAGATCAAAGGAATAAGCCTTTGATCAATGTGATTGCTCAGAGCCCAAAGGGGAAAATGTTTTGGAAGGCAGTGGATTGTGAAGGGCAGATGAAAGATTCTCAATTCATTGCTGACATCTTGATTGAAGCAATTGAATTGATGGGGCCAGAAAATGTTGTCCAGCTAATAACTGACAATGCAACAGTGTGTAGAGTAGCAGGCCTAATTATTGAAGGCAAATATCAGCACATCTTTTGGACCCCTTGTGTTGTACATTCATTGAACCTCATGTTGAACAAGATGGAGAAGCAAATTGAGTGGATTCATGCTATTTTTGAAGAGGCAAAAGAAGTTCAAGCCTTCATCACAAACCACCACATATCCCAAGGCATCTACAGGGAATTTGCGAAGTTGGAGCTCCTTAAGGTACTTGTTAGTGTCTATGGGTCACTAGTGATCAAATGTACTCTTTCCATATGATTGATAGGGTCATTAGGTTAAATTATTATATTTTCAAATAAAATTTGACATGTCTTTTTATTGTCAAATGGTCATTGGTCAGTGTCTAGGTATTATTACTACTCCCTCCATTTTCAAGGACATAAAATGTCATCATTAGCTCATGTCATCACCATAGTCACCATCATGGGAGTTAGTAATTAGGGAAAAGTTTTTGAAAAAGATTTCAAAGGTACATTTACCCCACATGGAGATGTAACCTTAACAAAAAGAGCAATAAAAGTTGCAGTACACTACCTCATCATGTCATTTCTCAAAAGGACATGTGATGTCACACCATCACCAAAGAAAAAAAAAATCGACTTTCAAGCAATAAAAGGACCATCCAACATTCAAAAGCTTCATTCCATCCTCCAAGAGAAGTTCTTCCCCATTGTGCTTCATCTCAGCCATCAGAGCTTGCAATTTTCCATCACCAAACCCTTGCCATCAAGCACGTTGCGCTTCTGCCCTAGCTCGCTGCATTTTTCAGTTTGGAGGCCAAACCAGAGCAACAACAGGTTCATTTGTCATTCTACAAGCTTCAGGGACTCTTCAGCAAGTAAGTACAACCTCTCATCAACTTTCATACAGTGATTTCCCTCGAAAAATGATGAAATCCCTCTCCTAGGATTTTTCGTTGTATTTTTGGTTTTCTTGATTTTTGCTTCAGTTTAGTGATAAAATCCCTATTTTTCCTGCCTTAATACCCTTGCAGACACTTGATAATGTTGAGATTTTGGGGTAGCATCGAATGTGCTCTAGCTACGAAACTTTGTGGAGGGGCTGGAACACATGAGATCTCCAAGACCCAAAAAGCATTTGGAGAATTTCCATCCGGTGTAAAAGTTATTCAAATAATTAAATTTTTTAATGGGGACCCTAAGTCTAACTTAGGGAAATTAAAAAATTAAAGTGAATTAATTTACACATGTGATGAGATCATTCTAAGTGACGTGAATCAAGCATTATTTTAATCTTAGCCGTCGATTAGAGATTAGATCACAGTCGTTGATGTGTCAACGAGAAAAGTATAAAAGAAGGGCTTGGGGTCAGTTGGAGACAACACACAGAGTCTAAGAGATCGAATTCTTAACAAGCGATTATTGGACGGAGGGTGAGTCCGAGATCGAGTTGCGGTGAGGGCCAAATGCGGTGATTGGCCGGTCGGGCCAAATGCGGTGATTGGCCGGTGGGCAAGAAGTACGATGCGAAGCGAGGGCGGCGGAGACGCGGTGAAGGCGGCGCAACCATCGGGAGGGTGTGACGCGGGTCCTCGAGGAGGGTGACGCGAGGCCGCCACCCACGGCTCACAGGGAGGTAGTCTGCAGTGTCCTACCAGCGGAGGAGAAATTCACCGAAAGTTGGGGAGGACTTTATTGTGAAAACGGTGGGGTTGAAACTAGACTCCGGAGAAGTAGATCCACGTAGAGATATGGTGACACAATCCCTCAACCAAGGCTACACACGCTAACGCAGTAGTTGCGCAGAGGCTGCACAGAGCCAGCTGGGGTTTCACCAATTGCTCATTCGGATTAGCCGAGACTTGCGATAGTGAGGTATATCTCACATTTTTTCTCTGATTGTCGAGGTTTTCTCTGTTGGGTGAGTCGAGTTATGGAACCCTAGATGTACTCAGAAACTACTGCTTAATAATAATATACCCTCATATCTGCTGCACCAGTTTTCCCGCATTGGGTTTTTCTGGGGACATTTGTCCGAAAAATTTGTGTCATTTGTCATATGTGCGAGATGTTCAATAAATTATCTGTATTTGTGTAGGTTGCTATTTGTGTTTACTTCGAAGTTTTTTTCTGAATATTCAGTTAAATAACTTGTGTAAATAAATCAAGTAGGCCAATCAATAAGTTAACCGATGTTACTTAATTTTCAAATGGTGTCGAGCATTACGAATCAGAACGAACCATCGTAGCGGTGAGAATGACTGTGAGAGGATCAACTAAAGCAGCATTGATCCAGAAGGCAGCCTAGCACTAGAGGGACAATAGACCCTGCAAGGGTGACGCAGATTTAGTCTGCTCACACAAAGGCTGACACAGCTCCAAAGAGGTGACACAAAGCCAGTCTTCTCACGCAGAGGCTGACGCAACACTAGGAGAGGAACGTTGAGCCAGTCTGCTTACGCAGAGGTTGACGCAACACTAGGAGGGTGACGTAGTCCAAGTTGGAGAGTTGTTGTGCAGTTTGTCGAGGCTGGATGTGCAGTTTCCAATCTTCAGAAGTTGCTGGTGTGGCACAAGTTCTGTCGGTGTAGAACAATGCCTAGCAAAGGTGACAAAGCGGGAGGAGAACAGTCGCTCAGCAGATTTGTGCCAAAGAAATCTGAGATTTGATCATGAGGGTGATCGTAGAGGACCGATTCAGGAGATTTGGCAGAGGATTTTCGGGAGGGAAATCAGTTGTCAGAGGGAGCAGCTACTCTAGAGGGTTTTTATCACCAAGAAACCCAGATCTGATCTTTAGTTGAGTGTAGCAGCAGTAGAAGGGAGAGGAGTACCCGCTTCAACATATTTGAGCTAGATGGCCCCGTACGGACTGCATGATCAAGATAGGTTGGATGGTGTGTCTAACTTTGTGATCTAGAAGGCCAGAATCATAACAATCCTGGAAGAGTACGGAACCAAAGACCATGCGGAAAATATCTTAGTTGTGCAGACCAATGCGAACGCTATGAAGAAGTTTAACGAGAATCAGGCGCGGACAAAGCACTTGATCATGGATGGGGTGAAGGATCACGTAGTCCCACACATTGCCGAGAAGAGGACGACACATGAGATGTGGACTTCCTTGACCACGTTGTATCAAGGTAGCTCCATCAAACGGAAGATGCTTCTAGAGAACTAGATGAGGATGTTCCAGATGCATAAGGGGGAAGAGATCGATCCATTCCTCTCCAGATTGCAGAGGATCTGGGATTAGTTGATTGCCATGAGAATAACTCCAGATGAAAGGCTCTTGGTAAGGATTGCCCTGAATGCAGTCACTGATGAATGGGAGACATTTGTCCAAAGCATCTTGGGCAGAGCACAAATCCCTAATTGGGGTGACATGTGAGCTATCCTTGGATAGGAGGAGATCTGGCGGATGACCAAGAGGGAGTTCATCAGTGGAAGTAGCAAAGTGAAGAAGGAGGAGGAGGATGCGGCCCTAGCATCAAAGGGACAGCGGCAGCAAGGGAAGAAGAAGAAGGACCTATCTAAGGTCTGGTGCTTTAGATGTGACAAACTTGGGCACTTCACCAGCACTTGTCCTAAGAGGAAGGACAAGGAATCTTCTGATTCCAAGGCAGCAACAGCTAGAAGGGACAGTGGTAGTGAGGATGATGTGGCTATGAGTGCTCATGTTCCTCGAGAGAAGAGGTGGGGCGATATTGATCTGTAGAGCAGCTACAGATGGAAGGCAGGATCCTTGAGGTGTCGAGACTCTTGAATCACAAACGAGCTACGGGAGCATTAAGACAATAGCAGGATGACTAGAGCAGTGGGTGCAGAAGATCACAGTGAAGCAAAGGCAGAGCTAGGACGCTGTAGATGGGGGCAGCACAATGCAGTGGCAGCAGCAGCGCAACAGCGCAAAGGCTGATGGGACTTCAACTGCGCAGTGGCTCTAGAGAGATAGCGCAGCGCAGCAGCCAAGGGAGCTTCAGTGATGAGATGCAACCCAACTGACTTATCTGTCAGTGATTGGGTAGTGGTCCTTCAGTTGCTTACTTCTCAGCAACTGAATTGCAGCGCAACAGTTGGCAGCATGATGTAGCAATTTGAGAGGGAGTTGCAATACAAATGTGGCATTGTCAGTGGCAGTGACATGGGCAGCAGTACAAAGAGCAGCAGCGCATTGGATGAAGGGCAGCAGGCCAAGCATCAGCGTGGAGACCGATGCCAGAGATCAGGGCAATGCTACAGTGTGGAAGTATTGCTAGAGCACACTCCTCGCTAAGAGGCAGTGTTGAGATTTTGGGGTAGCATCGGATGTGCTTTATCTACGAAACTTTGTGGAGGGGCTGGAACACATGAGATTTCCAAAACCCAGAAAGCGTTTGGAGAAATTCCATCTGGTGTAAAAGTTATTCAAATAATTAAATTTTTTAATGAGGATCCTAAGTCTAACTTAAGGAAATTAAAAAATAAAGTGAATTAATTTACACATGTGAGGAGAACATTCTAAGTGACGTGGATCAAGCATTCTTTTAATCTTAGCCGGCGATTAGAGATTAGATCACGGTTGTTGATGTGTCAACAAGAAAAGTATAAAGGAAGGGCTTGGGGTCAGTTGGAGACGACACACAAAGTTTAAGAGATCGAATTCTTCTGACGGAGCAGTGCTCGGACGAAGATCAAATCTGAGTGGTCTCATAGTTGCAATGAGGGGCAAATGCAGTGATTGGCCAAGAGGGCCAAGAGTACAATGCAAAGCAAGGGCAGCAGAGACGCAGTGGAGGTAGCGCAGCCATCAGAGGGTGTGACACAGTCCCTCAGGAGGGTGACGCAGGCCAATGCAGGGGCAACACAATGTCTCCAAGCAGTAGTCCAAAATTCACCGAAAGTTGGGGTTTCTGAGCCAGCAGGACTGAAACCAGACTTTAGAGAAGCAAATCCACGCAGAGCTAGGGTGACGCAGTCCCTCAACCAAGGCTACGCAAGGCTACCAACTGGGGTTTCAACAGTTTCTCATTCAGAACAGCCGGGACTTGTGAGAGGGAGGTATATCTCATATTTTTTCTCTGATTGCTGAGGTTTTCTCTATTGGGTGAGCGGAGTTATGGTACCCTAGATGTACTCAAAAACTGTTGCTTAATAATAATAAACCCTCATATATGTTGCACCGATTTTCCCGCACTTGGGTTTTTCCGGGGACATTTGTCCGAAAAATCTGTGTCATTTGTCAGAGGTGTGTGATGTTCAGTAAATTATTTGTATTTGTGTAGTTTTCTATTTGTGTTTACTTCAAAGTTTTTCCTGAATATTCAATTAAATAACTTGTGTAAATAAATCAAGAGAAGTAAATCAATAGTTAACAATAGGATTTATATGCTCAGAAATTTTCATAGATAAACCTCCCCCAATCATTTCCCACACTCATCTCCTTCATTTCATCATTTTTCCCCAAAAACCCTAGCCCACATTACGCTTTTGCTGCATTTCTGGGTTTGGACTGTGGTTTTGGTTTTTTCTCCTCTTTCCCTCACCCATTTCAAGAAATTCCACTTCCCAAGTGTCCCTAACATTTACCCCTACCCCTTGGAATTTTCCTAAAATTTTCCCTAATCCCTATCCCCTCCATTCCCTTTCCTAAACTAGATGCTCTTTTTCCCCTATTTTCCCAATCCTACCCTACCCTTCCCTCCTATCAAACTAGGGTTTTTATTAAGCAAACCAACACTATGGCCAATGTAAAGAAATACAACAAAGGAGGGCGTGTCTCCAGTTATGAGCCAACTCATATGTAGGAGATCAATGCTTCAGCATTTATCAAAATGTCATTTGAAGAGGTGGGTTGCTTAGGGTTTTGTGAGAAGATACAAGAGGTGGGCTGCCATGCTAAATTGACCAGTCTTTTTGCCACCAATTTCAAGAGGGACAAGCCCACCATAGCAGGAATGGACTTCATAATATCAGTAGAGGTCATAGCTTCAGCCACAGGTATCCCTAACCAAGGAGAAATATGGTTTAAGGGGATGGATTTGGATATTGGAAATTACAAAGTCTTCCTCAAACCACACTACAAGGAGGCTCCCACACATATCTTTCCTTTTAGGCAATTGTTAGATAGATATGCTCCTTTGATGAAGATGATTATTAAGTATTTCACTTGTGAAGGGAGGCTTTCTAGGTTGTATCAGTATCACATAAGGTTGTTAATGCATTTCACTGCCATTAAACCTATAAATCTACCCAATTACTTGTTCGGGAGCCTGGTTAAGATGACTGAGAAAGTGCAAAGCAAAGGAAGTGATCATGAGGCAAGTTTGTTTCATCATGGTTTGATCAAAGTTATAGTTCTTCATCAGCTTTCACAGATTAACATACCATGGGAGACATTCATGCAGGCAATTGCTCTTATGCCTGCCACTAGTCAACCTAACAGTCAAAGCATTCCATTAGCACCATCTAGGCACCATCAATGACAAAGACACCTAAGGCATAAATTACAAAGACTTATAGCAGAGGTAAAAGACTGGTGTTTGCTCCTTAAATGGCTAAGATGTTGCCTAGGAAGACTATCAATGAAGAAAGAGTTCAGCCTAGCACTATGGGACAAGAAACATCAAAAGGTAAAGATGATGCACCATTGCATAGTGAAGAGCACGCACATTTAGATTTTGATATGGCTGACCTAGCAGAGCACAATGAAGACAAATTAGCTGAAGACATAATCAAAGAAAAAGATGTAGAGATCAAAGAGCTTAGAGATGATCTTGCCAAGGCAAACTTCATAGTAACCTTCTTACAACAAGAGAATAGGCAGCTCAAAGTGAATCTACTGTTGCAAAGCAAACCTAAAGGAGATCATCCCTCATCTAGCAAGGCAGATTGTGTGGTTGAGAAGAATAGGGGCAAGGCTATCATAGACGCGGAGCAGCTTGAGGACAAGAATGTTCAAGTGCAGCCAAGGAGGCAAAAGACAAGAGCAGTAGCAAGAAAGGAAGGACAAGAAAATCAATCATCTCCTCCTCAAGTACACCAAAACCTAGATGACACTAGCAGTTGCGATTGAGAAGGACAAAGAGTTTTGGCTTGGGATAATCAATGAACACCTGGAGAAGCTACTAAAGAAGGCAAACAAAGATAGAAACATGCAGAGACACATGGCAAGACATTATTACACGAGAAACTTGATCTGCAAAATCAAGGTTAGGAACATGAAGAGAAGACTTAAGAAAACCCTAATCAAGCTCAAGAAGAGAGACAATTTTGATTTGCTAACTGATGCATCCCATTTTGTTTGAGTCATGACTGAAAAATGCAAAAGAAAGAAGTTTAAACAATTTTTTGGGAATTTTTGAGTTTTTGGGTAATTCACGAAATTTTGATGTACAGAAGCGCAGTGTGGCCACGCTACGCTTCTTCTCAGAGCCTTCAAATGACAAATGGCACACATGTCAAGGCAAAAAAATTAAAGAAAAAGGCAAAAAATCAGCAATTTTTCATACTTTGCCACTATTTTTTACCCCACGTTGCGCTTCTGGAGTAGGTCTTGGGAGAGTGAGTTTTTAGGTGTCTTGGAAGTGGGTTTTTGCAGGCTTGAAGCTTCAAAGGTCTTCTAGACATCCTCAGTTATTTTCACCAATCATCAATTCAGTTCAAAGATGCACCAAATTTATCCAAACACTCCCTCAATGTCACGCTTCATTTTTGTGTCTACACGTTGTGCGTCTGCAATGCACGCTATGTTTCTGTGGAGAAGCCTATTTTCGAGTTTTTCTTGGTCAAAGTCAACTTTTATGGATGTAATTTGTCTCTCAATGATTTTACATGATGCAATTAATTGTTCTAGTAATGGTTTGAGCGATTTCCTTATAATTTAATGCTTTCAAAGTCAAACTCAATCAGTTAGTGTAAAAAGGGAATTGGTTTCTGTTAGGTCCCTATATTACTAGTATAGTCCCTTATTGTTGTTAGTGTAACCCCCTTATTGTTATTATTGTACCCTTGTAACCCCCATTTTGTTGTTATTGTGCCCTTAAATTATTATTGTTAGGTCGACTAGGATTACATTGTGGCCCACTAGGATTACATTATGGCCCCATGGACTCCTATATATAGAAAGGAGGTTTTGTAAATTGTATCATCCAAGAATTGTTCATTTATGTAATGTATTGGAGGTTGCCCCCTCGAAATGGCTTATTTCTAAGGCGTTCATATCTCTTTTCTTCTATTTTTGGAGCTGGTTACACAACATTTGGTATCAGAGGTTGGGATTCTAGGGTTTCGCTGCTCCAAACAGGTCATCGTGGCATTTTAGCTATAATTTTTTTTCTACGAAGTTTCAGAAGCTGAAATTTTTAGGGTGCGAGCGAAATCACGAGGAATATTGTCTAAAATTTTCGAGCTTGATTGTAATATTTCGAAGATATCATGATGTGGGGAAGTTAGGTCTTTTTTCAAGCTCTAAATGAGTCATCAAGTGGAATTTTCGCCTATAAGTTTTGGTAACGAGTTCGAATGGGAAATTAGTATGGTGCGAAAGGCGAAATCACGAGGGAAATTCGTCCAAAAATTTCCGAGCTTGGTTCGCAATTTTTTTGGAGATATGATATGTGGAAGGTAGTTCTTTTTCAGGCTCCTGAATTTCATCTCAAAGAGGTGATCGTGGGAAAAGTTCAATAACTCTCTCTCTGGGCATTGGATTTGAGTGCCATAAAAATTGGTTGCAAGTACACGGAATTTAGTTTCTTGGCTATCAATTTCAGAGACAAAGGACGAAACAGTGACACGTGGCAAGTCCTACAAGTTTGCTCTACTGAACCAGTCCAAAATTAGGTCATTGTGGGAGATTGGACACAACTTTGTCTTGGGGAATCCAAATTAGATCAGACTTGTAGCATTTGAAAGAAGCTTCAGAGGGCTACTACAGGGCTGAATTTCAGATATCGAAGATTTTCAATTATAGAGATAATTCAATTTCAATATAGATCTCCTAAAAGCTAGTAAAAGGTGTGTATTTTTTTTTCCGAATTGCATAAGTCTTGTTTGAAGAATCAAGTTGAATTGGTTCCAAGGGCATATTGAAGAATTTTTGTCGGTAATGGGTTCTATTATGCCTCCAAAAAATAATTCCATACCCATTAAGCCCTCAGAAATCTATACTATGACGCATGAGGAGGAAGTGTTGCTACGCCTAGATTTCCACAACCTACAAGGTTGACACCACAACAATTGGAAGAAAAAAGAGCAAAAGGGCTTTGCTACAGTTGTGATAGCAAATACACTAAAGGTCATAAGTGTGCTGAAAAGAAATTATTTTACATAGATTGTGAAGAAGAAGAAGAAAATGAACAAAAAGAGGATATACACCAGGAACCACCCCTAGAAGAGGAAGAAATGAATCCGACCATATCGTGTAATGCACTGGCAGGAATTACCACTCCTCAAACTCTCAAGATAGAAGGACATATAAAGAAGAAAAGGGTAATAGTGTTAATTGATTCAGGTAGCACCCATAATTTTATTCATTATAAGGTAGCCAAGGAATTAAATTGTTTCCTATACCCAGCACCAGAATGTCAAGTGATGGTTGCAAATGGAGGAACTATAAATTGCTCCGGAAAATGCCATAATATCAAGCTAACCATGGGGGAATATGTATTGACTAGTCCAATGCTTGCCATTCCTATGGGAGGTGCTGATGTTGTACTAGGAGTACTATGGTTACAATCTTTGGGGACGGTAGCTTTTAATTTTCAAGAACTTTTCTTGAAATTTTTTTCAGAAGGAAAGGAAGTCGAATTACGGGGTATTGAAGGGAAGCCAGGAAGGATAATAAGCTCTAATGTTATGACAAAGCTTCTAAAGAAAGAACAACGAGGCGTAATTGCACAATTATGCTCACTAGAAGTTCCGACATCAAAATCATCTATTTCTGCAGATCTCCAGCAAGTCTTGGACAATCATTCCAAGGTGTTTGAAACTCCCAAGGACTCCCACCTATTCATGATCATGATCATGCTATTCATTTGATTCCAGGAAGTGTTCCTCCAAACATCAGGCCTTATAGATATCCTTACTTCCAAAAGAGCGAAATTGAACGTATGATTGCAGAAATGTTAGAGGCGGGTATAATTCAACCTAGTCGAAGTTCTTTCTCTGCTCCTGTAGTATTGGTACACAAGAAGGATGGATCATGGCGAATGTGTCCGGATTATAGGGAGCTCAATAAGCTCACCATTAAGGATAAATTTCCCATTCCTGTGATTGATGAATTATTGGATGAATTACATGGAGCAATTTATTTTACCAAGTTGGATCTTCATTCAGGATATCATCAAATTAGAATGAAGACTGAAGATATTCCAAAAACAGCATTTCGAACTCATGAGGGTCATCATGAATTTTTGGTCATGCCTTTTGGCCTTACCAATGCACCTTCTACATTTCAAGGGTTGATGAATTCCATTTTCAAACCCTTCCTTAGAAAATTTGTGCTAGTATTTTTTGATGATATACTAATCTACAGCAGGTCTTGGAAGGATCATGTTGAACATGTTGACGGGGTGCTCAAACTATTGCAGGAGAAACAATTATATGCAAAAACATCCAAATGTTTCTTTGGAGTACAAGAGGTGGAATATCTGGGTCATATTGTATCTCACGAGGGTGTTAAAGTAGACCCTAACAAAATTAAAGCCATTAAGGAATGGGAAGTCCCCACAACCATAAAGCAGTTGCGAGGATTTCTCGGGTTAACAGGGTATTATCGCAAGTTTGTTAAGAATTATGGGAGAATAGCGGCACCTCTAACAACATTATTGAAGAAAGATGCATTTTCATGGACTCCTGAAGCAACTAAGGCCTTTGAACATCTTAAAGAGGCAATGTGCCTAGCACCAGTCTTAGCTACGCGAGACTTCACAAAAACCTTTATTGTGGAATGTGATGCCTCAGGAAATGGAATTGGTGCAGTTTTAATGCAGGAAGGAAGACCCATGGCTTTTGAAAGTCGTCCAATCAAAGGAAAGTATTTACAGAAACCTATTTATGAGAAGGAAATGTTAGCAATACTACATGCACTAAAGAAATGGCGAACTTACCTAATGGGAAGACACTTCAAGGTAAAAGCTGATCATGATAGTCTTAAACACTTTTTGGAACAAAGACTATCATCAGAAGAGCAGCAAAAATGGGTCACAAAGATGTTGGGTTATGACTTTGAAATAATCTACAAAAAAGGAAAGCTTAATGTTGTTGCGGATGCACTCTCAAGAAAGAATGAAGAGGTGGAAGCATTGCTTTGTGCCATTTCTATTATCCAACCAGATTGGATAACTGAAGCAAGAGATGAATGGAAGAAGGACAAAGATGTATGGATACTCATTCAAAAGTTGCAGCAAGATCCTAGTACATCTGATACATTTGGTTGGAAAAATGATTCCTTATGGTACAAAGATCGCTTATATCTTTGTAAGAATTCCCAACTAAAACAAAAGATTCTTCTGGAATTGCACACTTCTCCTTTAGGAGGACACTCAGGATTTTTAAAAACTTACCACAGGGTGAAGAAAGATTTTTTTGGGATGGCCTTAAATCTGATATTCAAAAGTTTGTGGCGGAATGTTTGGTTTGCCAGCAGAATAAAGTTGAGACAATTAAGACCCCGGGACTTCTACAACCTTTATCCATTCCAAGTCAACGTTGGAGGAGATTTCAATGGATTTTATCACAGGTTTACCTAAGTCCGAAGGAAAGAGTGTCATCATGGTGGTAGTTGATAGACTTACCAAGTATGCACACTTTTGTGCATTATCTCATCCATTTAAAGCAAGTACGATTGCTACTACATTTATGGACAGAATTCAAAAGCTACATGGAAGCCCAAGGGTTATTGTGAGCGACAGAGATCCCATTTTTACTGGAAATTTTTGGACGGAGTTATTTTCTTGTTTGGGTATTCAATTAGCTCATAGCTCATCTTATCATCCTCAATCTGATGGTCAAAATGAGATCGTAAATAAATGTTTGGAAGGATATCTTCGTTGTTTTGTATCTGATAAACAAACACAATGGGTCAAGTGGTTACCTCTTGCTGAATGGTGGTATAACGCTTCCTTCCATACTGCAGCAAAAATGACCCCATTTATGGCACTTTATGGATATCATCCACCATCCATCACATCATCTTTAAGGGAAAATTCGAAGGTTCAAGCAGTGGAAGATCACATCGAGCATCGGCAAGAAGTTCTCCAACTCTTAAAGGATAACCTGAATTTGGCACAAAATCGAATGAAACAACAGGCAGATCAACATCGCAGCGAGAGAAGTTTTGACGTAGGAGATTGGGTATTTTTACGGCTACAACCATATAAAAAAATGTCCCTCAAGCAAGCTAAGAAGGATAATAAATTATCGCCAAAGTACTATGGTCCTTACAAGGTGTTGCAAAAGATTGGTACTATGGCATACAAATTGGAGCTTCCTGCTTCTTCGAGAGTACATCCAGTTTTCCATGTTTCATGCTTAAAGAAGGTTATAGGTGAAAATCTTCCGGTTCAAACAATATTGCCAGAACTTGATGAGGAAGGAAAAATCATATTGGAACCTGAAGCAATCCTGGAAACAATAACTCGACAGCTACGGAATCGATCAATTTCAGAGTATCTCATCAAATGGAAGAACTTACCCACTGAAGATTCTACATGGGAGGATGAGAATTTTATACGGAAGCAACCGGAGCTACTCAAGCGTTGAGGACAACACTTCTTTTGAAGGAGAGGGGCATGTTAGGTCCCTATATCACTAGTATAGTCCCATATTATTGTTAGTGTAAACCCCTTATTGTTATTATTGTACCCTTGTAACCCCCATTTTGTTATTATTGTGCCCTTAAATTATTATTGTTAGGTCGGCTAGGATTACATTGTGGCCCACTAGGATTACATTATGGCCCTATGGACTCCTATATATAGAAAGGAGGTTTTGTAAATTGTATCATCCAAGAATTGTTCATTTATGTAATGTATTGGAGGTTGCCCCCTCGAAGTGGCTTATTTCTAAGGCGTTGATATCTTTTTTCTTCTATTTTTGGAGCTGGTTACACAACAATTTCTAACCTCCCTAGTTTTTGGCATGGTTAGAGATTTTGATGTAATTAGTTCCTATGATGATGGATTCGACCCCTTAGAGGGGGAATGTGGTTTCTCATATATATGTAGCCTAACTGAAGTCAAATCAAAGGTTGGATACTTGAGAGTCAGAGGTTTGGAGCTAGTGTACACCATTTTTGAAGTAATATAACAGGCAATTGCAGCTATTGTCTTGGGATTCCTGTGATATGTTTATTGACAGTGTTTTTCCTCTGTTTTATTATCAAGTTGAATATTTACTTCTTCTTACTACCATTAACATGCTTTCATATGATCATTTCATTAGTTTTTAAGCAGAATTCATAGTTTTATGCTCTGTTTAGACGAGATTTTCATGTTTGTGTTCCATATCTTCTGATAAATGAATTCATAGTCTTATGCTCATTTTGATCTTTCTTACTCAACCCTATACCACAATGACAACTCAATTGTGTCACTAATCATACCTACCTTGCCCCATCTTATCCCTGCAACTGATCATTTGAAAAACTGACCTAGTTCCTAGACCTCTGATCCTGATCCAGCAAAACCCTAAAATCAAATCCTAGTGAGCTGAATATCTAACCTAAGATCTATTTTTCTCTCCAGTGACTTCATTGGTTGTGAGATTGTAGAGAGGGCCCTCTCTGATTTGGTAGGGCTAGCTACCAAATCCAAAGTTGGTTTGAGGTTACCTCCTTCCTTTCTCATCCTTGAGAAATTATGGAGCGATAACAGTATCTAAACTTTAAAGTTTATTTCATAAATTCTAACTTCTATGACTCTAAATTCAAATATGTAAATTGGATTATCAAATGTCGTGATTCGTGAATCATAATATTTATTCAATCAAATTATGATTTTTAATTTATTGAAACATTAGCACTTTGGCACTTGCAGGTTGTTGAAACTCGATTTGCTTCTCACATCATAGTCTTAACAAGGCTTATGCAGATGAAAGATACATCACAATCAATGGTATGCAGTTCTCTTTGGAATCAATGGAGGCAATTACAATTTGATAGAGCACAAGTAGTGAAAAAGTTGGTTGTTGATGATGAATGGTGAGATAAGGTGGAGTACCTCTTTGGCATTTACTAAACCAATTGTGGAATTGCACTGCATGTTTGACGCAAATATGCCTAATTTGGGAGAAGTGTATGAGGGCATTGATTCCATGATAGAGAAGATAAGAGTGGTTATAAATGCCAAGGAGAATGACCCAGATGAATTCTTTTACAGAGAAGTAAAAGATATATTGACCAAAAGGTGGAACAAGAAGACCACCCCATCGCACCTTTTGGCCTATGCAGTGAATCCAAAATATTATGCTGCAAAAGTTGCTAAGTGATCCAGAAAGAACCGCACCAAGCAAATACCCAGAGAAGTCTCACAAGAATTTAAAAAGGCTTTCAGAAAGCTTTTTGTAGATCCTGAAATTGGACTTCAGATTCATTCAAAGTTTGTTCATTTTGTGGGATCAGAGGGTTGGGGTTTTGATATTGATTGTATGCGGGACAAGAGGGCAATGAGTCCAATTGAATGGTGGAACTACTATTGTAGGGAACTTCCACATATCCAAAAATTGGCCATCAAGATCTTGTCATGGGTAGTTAGTTCCTCTTCGGCAGAAAGGAACTGGAGTACAAATGGTTTCATCCATTCGATGAAGCGAAACAGATTGGGCTCTAAGAAGGTTGAGGAACTAGTGTATGTTCATTCAAACCTTCACCTTCTGTCACACAAGAGAGACGAATACAAATTTGGGGCTGCCAAATTATGGGATGTGGAACCAGAGTTGTCTTACTTGGATATAACGTTGAATGCCAGGTCTCATATGACTTTGTTTGATGCGGAGTCACCAATTGGTGGATCTTCAAGTGGACATGGCAGCAATGTTCCCACTTCTGGAGAGAATGTGGAACCTCTTAGTGACAGGAATGAACTTGAAGACATATTTGATGATATGTATGACTTTGTTTGATGCGGAGTCACCAATTGGTGGATCTTCAAGTGGACATGGCAGCAATGTTCCCACTTCTGGAGAGGATGTGGAACTTCTTAGTGACAGGAATGAACTTGAAAGTTGAAGACATATTTGATGATATGTAATGTAATTTATGTTGATGACTGAAATTTGAAATAGAAACTTGATGATATGTTGAACTTGAAAGTTGAATCATGAATGTTATAATAATCATTTGACATTAATCATTTAATGATGATGACAATCATACAATTTTTATGCTGAATTGATGATGATGATAGATGATAATTGATTATGTAATTTTAGATATAATCTAGATTCTCAAACTTCAAAGATGAAAGGTAATATGAAACTCTTATTTTGTTATTTATGTGTGTGTGAGTGTGTGTGTCGTTTCCTGTCGTATCGTATCCAAACTTTTTGAAAATTCGCCATATCCGTTTCAAACCTTGTATCCGTATCCGTTTCAGTGCAACTTAGGTTTCAAATCTTTAATATCCAGAATGGCTGGGACAATCCTACTCTCTCAGATTGCTTTGAAAGCTGGTTGCTCAATAAAAGTATGCATTCCTTTATGTCTCTGCCATGTTATGCTTTGTGAGGAATCTAGCTCTCCAGATATCAATAGATCTTTGAAGGTCTGGAGCCGATTTTGGGGAGACTACCCCATCAGTTTAGAGTTTATTTTCATGGTTGGTTTTTCATGAAAGGAAGTCTGAGATGATTTGATTTCAAGGCCTAGAGGCCAGCTTATGGGTATTTGATTTCTTCTTGAAACATCAATAGAAAGATTTTTTTTTGCTTCTTCGGGAAAAAAGTCATGAAGATTTGAATTTTCTGAGCATTTAGATAATACTGAAATAGAACAACATCAACCACACGTCATGACGCATTTGCACGCTCTTTTTGAGATAGTTTGTGTATTTTTTTGTTTTTCCTGCTATCCGACACATCAGCACATGCGATACCCATGCCAGACATGTGTCACACAAATATCCACCACTCAAGCATTGTGTGTCCACAGGTCCAACACTTGAGATACGAAACAAAAGGCTGAGACAATGTTATCCGTTTCAAAGATGGAAACCTGTAGTGGCTGTTACTGTGCCTGCTCTGGATAGATGGGGACCAAACCACAAGGACGATAGAGATCAGTTACCCCAGGGCCCATTCACGGCTCCTCCCAACTGATGTTTGATGCTCGGCTTACACTTTCTACGCAAATGACCAATTGATGTTTTGTCTTGTAATGGGCTCGCTGCAGTACTGTCTTTTACGGGCTAAGTTTAGTTAAGAGAGAGTTTTTTGTTTTTCCTAGTGCTCACGGGACTGCACTTGCGGGCCAGTATTTTGGGGTTTTTCTCCCCTTTTTTTAGTTTTGCTTTTTAAAAAAATTAATGAAATGCCAATGTACAGTTTTTGTTCATGTTAAAAGTCTAAGGAAACATTCTATCAAAAATTATTAACAATATCAAAAGGTATTGCTCTTCATTCCTTTTATATGACAGTGTCTAAAGAAAGTCGACAGGAATTCTGAATAACTCCGGCCGTTTTGTAAATTCTGTACTACATGGATACCAGACGCAGTATGCAGCGTGCATTCTTCGTATTATCAATATAAATTCTCGTTTGTGTTAAAGGAAGTACTCCGTGTGTTATATTTAGTTTCACATTTAGCTTTAGAAACTATTTTTAGCTCACCCTCCGTTCTATTAGAAACAAGGGTTTCAATACTCTTTAAAAATTGCCCTTGTAACAGTCGACGAAAGCAAGTGGTGTAAAAAACTGCATCTGCAGAAAACAATGTCCATGACCTACAATGTCGAGGATTTGTGAAGGTTATTAAATAGAAAGATCGGGAACAATAAATTCTTTTGTGTTTGGGTTTGGAGTTCCAATTCTAGGCAAAGTTAAATTCAACAGGATCTGTGGATTTAAGCAGACATTGGAGCTAAAATCTAAATAAACAGAACAACAAGAGGAGAGAACAGAATTTACTTGTTGATTTGCGCAATGGCGCCGTCGAAAAAGATGACTGAGGAGTCATAAAGGCCCTCTAGAGCGTACTCCCGTGCCAATTTGAGATGCTCCTGCAACCCTGCTACTGCGCCTACCATTGTCTCTTTTCGTCATATAACAATCAACTCCTCTGGCCTTCAAATTTGGATCATTGATTCAAAATCACAACCTCGCCATCTCTGCCAGTTTATAAGCAAATGAAAATGGGAAAACATATTGGAGGAGAAGGGAGACAGCAAATTCATTTAAGCCCCTTCCTCTCCCGAGAGTTCGTGAGCATCACTCTTTAATCAACCACCTGTTTTGAACTCCATATAATGGGGCCGTCCTATTGCTTTATTATATTGAAAATTAAATTTTGAATCCGACTAAAAAGATCTTTATCCAATTTTTAATAATCAAAAGACATTTTTAATTTTGTTCAAATTTTACTTTGTGATATTTAATTTGAATTCTATTCAAATTTTAGTTCATTGTATTTAACTTGCTTGTGAAATTAAGTTTTATGCCAAATCAAATGAATTTTAATTTGTGATGAATTTTAATTTGTGATTGAAGTGGATATATATTTGTTATATTTAATTTGTGTGATAATATTAAATTTTATGAATTAGAAAAAATCATATTTATTTTAGAAGTTTATTTTGTTGAAGTATAATAAATTTAAACAAGGCTACAAGTAGTGACTACTTGCCGCTTAGTTTAAATATAGTAATGTTGCAATGTGATGTTGGAAAATGTCTATGGATAGCTATTACGGCTATTACATGTTGCTTAATGGAATCATAGAGATGTTACAATTTGAGTTTGAGGATGTTTATGAAGATTTGTTTTGTAATAAAGTATGGTTAAATTAAATTAGAAATAATTGTTGCAATTTGAGTTTGAGCGTGTCAATGAGGATTTGCTAAATGTTGCCATTTGAATTAAAGGATGTCTATGAAGATTTTCTTTGTAATAAAGTTTTCGCTTAGTTTAATTTAAATATAGCTAAATTAAAGTAAAAAATAAGAATTTATGCGCTATATAGTAGTAGTTTAAATTTATCTAAATTATAGTAAAACAACTTTTGTGTTGATGATGGTAACCAATTGATAATTACTAGGATGACCCATGAGCATATGCATTTGATGTGTAGATTAGATCTGCTACATATGCTTAGCTTGTTTTTGGCATCAATATAAGTATGACAGAGTAGCTACTACATGTTGCTTCATGCAAATATAGAAATGTTGCAATTTGAGTTTCAACATGTTTCTGAGGATTTGCTTTTTAATAAATTTGTTGCTTAGTTTAGTTTAAAGTGTTAAGGTTTACAATCTAATCAATTTAGGTTTTTTAGTAAATGGTAAATTGAGGTATTTTGCTTGTGAGTCTAGGTAATGAGATATATACTTAGGCACAACTGAGGAATTGGAAACAAGTGCGTAATGTAGCAATTATCTGGAAAAGTTGGTTGACACAGTTGAACAATGAGCTAGGAACCTCGTCAAAGAAGTTTATAATGTATCAATTATCTAAAAAATTGTTGGCATCGTGGAGGAATGGGTTAGTAAGCTCATGAAACAAGTGAGATTTGCTTTGTAATAAAGTATAGCTAAATTAAATTAGAAATAATTGTTGCAATTTGAGTTTGAGCATGTCTATTAGTATTTTCTTTGTAATAAAGTTGCTGCTTAATTTAGTTTAAATATAATTAAATCAAAGTAAAAATTAAAAATTTATGCGCTATATAGTAGTAGTTTAAATCTATCTAAATTATAATAAAACAACTTTTGTGTTGATGATGGTAACCAATTGATAATTACTAGGACGACCCATGAGTATATGCATTTGATGTGTAGATTAGATCTGCTACATATACTTAGCTTATTTTTGGCATCAATATGAGTATGACAGAGTAACTACTACCTGTTGCTTATCAATGATCGCTTTTTATAAATTAGTACTAATAATATTTTTATTTCTAACTTAGTACTAATAATATTTTTAGTACTAAAATAAAAGGTGGAATTTATTTTATAACTTTTTTATTTTTAATTCAATTTTTAAGAAAAAATATTTATAATTTTTTTAATTTTCAATTTAATTTAAAAAATATTGTGTTGTATTGTGTCTACAAGTACAATGTCTTGTTGATGATGGAGGCTCTAATGCCTTCATCGCAATCGGAAGTAATTCATATAATCCACAGCCTTTTGTAATGGCCCGATGCGATGAGTTCATCGCATGTTATTTCATATAAGAATGGGCCTCCACTTAAGCCAAGGTTCGTGGGTCCACGAGACCACGTGGCATTATCATATTGTATCGCAAGTTGAAACGTATCGGGAGCGTTTTCTTTGTGGCCCAATTGAACAGTGAAAGGAACCGGACCCGATGCATATTATAGGCCACAGCTAAAAGTTGAACTCGGGTCTGATTAACAATCGGCATCAGAGTTTTTTATTTGAACCATTTGTTATGCTATAAGTCCGTACCCGATCTATGTTATATGGTGCAGTTAATAGTTGATCGCGGGTTCGCGTTTCAATCGGCATCGAAACTTTTTGTATTGGCTACTTTGTAATATTATGTTTCGAACCCGATGCAGTTTATGAAGCGGATTTAATCTCTTTTCAGTTCTGGCGGTATATGCGCAAATGAAATGTTTTAATGTTTTTATCACGCGACAAAAGGATTTACAACATTTGGTTTGTTGTATTGTTTTAAATTTATACAAAGCGCATTTGTAATAGGCCCTACAAATTTTATTTTAGTTTCATTTCATATAGTTTTTGTTTTATGTTTTAATATGCGCGACATATATAAAGTAAGAAGCCCGAGAGGTTATTGTAACAGATTGTAATGTTTTTATTTTGAAAGCATACCAGAGTGCGAAAGACAGTATGTAATTTTTTTTTAAACAAAAAAAAAAAAAAAAACACAGAGTGTGTATTGTTTTTTTCATTATTTTGTAGTGAGCTTGACGGCAAAATACGATCATGATCAAGCATGGTCAAATAACAAAGGCGAAGAGCAGGGAAGATAAGACTAACTTTAGTCTTAGTACAGTGTTTAGACATAGAATTTGGTGCATTACTATTAACACTGAATACAAGAATCTGCAAAAAAATAATAATATGAACTTATAAGCTAAGGAAGCATAAACTTAGAAATGGCGATTTACTATTTCTGTTACCATAACAATATTGCCCAAATTGAGAGATGTTGTTCAAAGTTGATACATAACAATATATGAAAAATTAATGTCGTTGCTTCGTTTGCAGAGGCGGCTACTTGTAGTGCACATCATATGGACAAATAATCTTAGTGCCTCTCCCTCTTTTACAGAGATGAATTAATGTTCCAGATGTCAATTACGATTTTTGCAAAACTAATAAACAACAAGACAGAAGACTGGAAGTAGCCCAGGGATCATGTCTGCACAAATATTTTTTTTAGGAAATTTTTAAATAGATTTATAACATTTATATATACAATGTCAGATTGTAAACACAGGTTCTATTCATTGAACATATATGTATGAAATCTGAAAACATTTGTAAACGTCAAATGGAAAAGCTATATTTCTTAAATATACATATATTAAGTCTGAAAGTATTTGTGAATAGGTAGAAGAAACACTATAAGTATAACTAGTGATTTTTGTTTGTAGTTGTTCTATGAAAACATTCTTGTTCTTGTAAAATGTTGCAGACATACTGCACTTTGAGAAAGGTAGAATTGACAGTAAAATCTTGTACAAAAATTGAGAAGAAATTTGCACTAATTTCTGGATTACTATGTGATTCTGTTGTAGCCAATGTTTGAAGAAGTGCTAGTGCTACAAAGAAAAGGGAAAAATTAGTACAAATCTTGCTATTTTGGATAGCATAATTTAAATTGCATATATATGATTTTTTGTTGAAATATGAAGAGTAATTATAAGTATACCTAACCTTGGTAGGGCTTCCGTTGCTGTCAACAGATTGGATCTCGTTGTCTTCATTGATTGTAAATGTACCATTGATTTTGAAATCGCGTAGCATATACATTGTTGCTTGTTTCCTTTTAACATAGTCTTGAAAAGACATATGCGCTAGGTTGGGAAGTAACTGTTTCAAGAGGAATTTGCTTCAGATGCAACATTGCAAATTGGTGTTGTTGGACTTGATTATGCAATTAAGACACTGTGAATAGGAAAAGGACGAATTTTTATTACACTTTAGGCAATCAACTGTATTCTCCTCTATCATTGTAGAGGCTAGTATTGGTGAATTGCATTCAACACAAACTGGTTCAAATGGCGTAGAGTAAATGCTTGCAATTGTCAATGTTCCTTTTATCTGTTCATAGAGGAGGAGAGGAGGACAAGTAGTATATGTCAAAATAGAAACAGATGAAGAAACAATTGCATATTGAGTAGTAGAGGTACTGTTTCATTTGTACTTACAGAGAATGTTGGAGGGTTCAATTTTCTAAGTTCTTCTGCTGCTTCTGCATTCAATTTTGTGATGAATGTAGCTTGCGTTGTTCGAAGTGTTTTGTCCTTCAGTTCTTTCCTGTTTGTTATGTTTTTGAATAACATAATTGGAAGATGGCCTTTTTGCAATTCTTGCTCAATTTCATCATAAAGCGGTGCAAATGTTTCAAATAACTGCAACTACAATTTTTATTTTTATTTTTATTTTTTTATTTTTTTTCGAAACTGAATTGAAATGTAGGATGGAACTAGCAATATAAAAACATTGCAAAGTAATTTATGTTACCGTTTCTCTATTGTCATAAAAATTTCCATCTTTAATTTGAAATGTATATTGGAAACCAACTTTCCGTGTAGCTGTGACAACTGCTGCAATCGTTCCAATTGGATATGTTTCTGTATTTGTTGTAAGCTGTTTTATTGTTGTATCTGGAATGAATTTGTATTCTTTGCAAATTGTTGGTATGTTCTGTAGGGTGCTTAGTTCAGTTAGGAATCCAATCACAATCACCGCAGTCATAATTTGTTTTGGGAATAACTTTAAAATTTGTAATAGATATTGCTTTTCCTGGTGATATTTTTTGGCGATGTTGTTCAATAAGCTCAGTTGGTATGGACAATGTGATTGTCATGATTCCTTCGGCATCTATCAAATCTGCACGTAGTATTTGTCGTGCTTTGTGGACTTTATCAAGATATGTGCTATAGATAACCATAACATCTCCATTGAACATTCTTCCAGTTTTGCAAATGTTTAGTTCTTCAATGGTAACTGGAACTAAATATGTTTCTTTTGATCTGTGTATTGATGATGTTGATGTGGAAAAAGAAACAATTAGAAGTAAAATATATTGGTGATAAATATGAATGTTATGTCAATGGTACGTATAAGAATTTGTTTCAAGTTTACTTACTTGTCTGATTCAGTTGCACTTGATATTTGTTGCTCTTTGTCTATTCTAGCTTGTTGTCCAGAACTGCGAGATGAAAAAGATGCAATGTCACTGAATGGTGCGCTTGAACGCAACCACGAAGTGTTTGGTAAATTTTAATAACTAACAATAAAAATAAAAGTATAAGCTTATTGTATATTGTACTGGAAACTGAATATTAGTTATTGAGAGAAATATTAATTTCATTTAAAAACTTGGATAATGGAATACTTATAAACTATACAATATTAAATTCAGAAAATTCTATTGGTGCAATAGAGATATATACTGATATGAGTTGCAAATATTAAAAGTTTTTTTGGCTGATAGAAAAAATGACTCAATTCCAGTACTATAGAAACGTGTAAACGCATCTAGTACAGATGTATGAAAGTTCAAGTACTGCTGATTGGCATGAAAACATTTACATATGCATCAAAGACTAAGTAAGTTGGGTGTAATAAGCAATTCTGGATGTGTTTCTTGATCAAGCTCACTTTCCAATGTTGTTACTTATTATGGGTAGTTGGCAGTTTACAGAATAAATATGTTGATCAAGATATATGTCATTTGAGTTTGTTGTACTACTCAACGAAAAATAGCATAGAAACACCATAGGACAAAAGAAACCAAAAAAAAAATGTATAGATAAAATTTCAAAGATAACAGGGATATTAAGAGAAATAATGATGAGATTGGACACATTTTGTTCAAATTGCACAATGTGGATTAAGATGCATATGGATTATGAAATAATTTAGTTTGATGTAACTGAAATGGAGTTATAATTTTGGAAGCAATTTAATTTGTATTTGATATTATCTTTATTGCAATTTAGAGGTTGACAAGAAGCAACGTGGGAAATTGGAGAAGATCTTAGTAAAAAAGGGTTCAAATGTAAAGTGAACAGGAAGCTTGACAAGTTTCTAGAGAAGGGTGAGGAAAAGGAATTAAAGGTTGACAAGAAAAGAAGAACAAGAAGACTGGGATTCATAGAATTATGCATGTAACAGTTCTGATGTAAATAAGCAATTGGTGATGATTGTCAAGTTTAAGCATGGAACATTATTGAGATGATGAAAAGGGAAACAAATTGTGTTGTAGTGCTAAAATATTGTAGAGAATAAGATTGAGTATTCTGTGGTGTTTATTGTTAGATAACTCCAAAGTGGTTATATATAGTTTGCAATTTGCAATGGGGCGTGTCTCATTTGTACATGAAAATATTACAATGGGTTGGAAGACAAATTCAAGAATTAAAATGAATTTTGTGATGCTTGAGAAATAAATTATTGATGCATAGTATAATTCTATATGAAGATCAGTGCTATAGAAGTCAGCACTAGTAATATAAGAATAGGTCTTGCAATAGTTTTGTAGAAAGAAATAAACAGTTAAACATAGAGATATATCTATACATATGCATTGAAGGGTAAGCAAGTTTAGTGTAGTAAGCAAACCTGGATGTGTTTATTTCTTTTTGTGACTTGTCTTTGCCTATTTGACTCATTGTCGAAAGCTATAGTAATCTGCAAGACATACAATTAGAAGTCAAAGTCATAGTAGTTAAGAGGCTGTGATACTATTGACTAGAAAAAAGCATTAGACTACTTTCATTTGCACTGTGTTTGTGTTGCATTTTTGTCTTCAATGATGAGACAAATAGTATCATGATCGCTCCAATATGTATCTAACCTGAAAGTCTTATAGCTACAAGTTATGTTTGACCATATGTGATCAATGATTGATAATTGTTGATTGTTATTTGTCTCTAAAAGAAAATGAAGGTTGTAATTGTGCATATACGATCTTATTTTGTTTGTTTTGTTGTTGCTTTCAAGCATATTGATGTTGAAATCGCCGACAATCGCTATTGTTTGATTTGAATGTATTTTGCATAATGCTTTTGAAAGAAGATCCAATGTATTGTTCAATGTTGCATATGGTGCAACATAGACATTCACAACTATAATATCCATGTCATGAAGAAGCAGATTTGTAGTGTAGCTTCAATGTTTTTTTCTTCAAAATGAATATGGTTCAAGATCTTTATATGCTTTTTAATACAAATTAGCAAACCATGTTTACTATGATTTGATATGAAATTGAATGTTTCAAGTCTTTTTAGAAGCATTGAATTATTCAAATGTGTTTCTTGTAAACATAGGATGTCAGATTGCATTAGATCATAGTCATTTAACAAATCATCAATATGTATTTGTAAACTGTGAGTGTTTAGAGAAAGAATTGAAATATATGCTTTTGTTTCTAATAATGAATAGTTGTAGTCTAGTTGCCACTTTGCGTTTCTGTGTAAACGTTCCATTTCAACAGAAATTTTGTGTTGAATTTGGAAGTTTTGTTTCTTAAGTGGACTAAGCAAATACAATGATTCTATGTTTCTCACACGAGAAAGAGTTGTATATACTAATCCATGGCGTCGTATTCCTAAAGGATCAAATGCAAGATTGTCTAGTGTCAAGCCTTGTGATCTGTGTATTGTACGTGCACATGCTAGTTGGATTGGGAATTTTTTTCTTATTTTCAAGTTGCCTGTTTTTGCTAATACAGAAACTGGCTTTGTTGTGCGCAGTATGGGAGTCCAATCACTAGAAATTTCTTTGCTATATAGAAAAGCAAATTTATGTGCTTGTTGACGGCCAACACGTTCATCATAGAATTTGATCCATATTACATCAAAGTTGTCTAATTTTACATATGCTTTAATGATACCATCTGCACCGTTGACTAGACCGTCTTGTAAGTCATAGTTTCCTGCATATATTTCAACTAGCATGTTAAGTTTTAGGACAATTTGTGAAGGAAATGTTGCTATTTGTGCATGAGATGGTATGTGTCCATGGTTTTCTTCTTCGTAATCAATTGCATTAATTACGATTTCATCACCAGGAACAATAGACAACATTTTCTTGTTATGTAATGCTACATCTTTATTCCTAAAAATAGATAGGGGAAAGTAGGATCATTAGGAGCATTTCGAATACAATGTCTATTTAGGTAATTAAAATCATATTTTGTTTGATTATTTAAACGCATCCTATTCAAAATGCTAATGAATTTTTCATTTGTTTGACGCATTGCAATGTGCAATTCATAGTACTTTACATGTTCTTTCCAAAAGTCATATGTTATTGGTTGCTTTCTTATTGTAGGTTGTTCAAATATTAGTGAATCTTGTATAGGTTGTGCTTGGTACAAGTCACCACAAAATATGATATCAATGTTTCCAAAGTATTTTGTTTGATTGTGCTTAATGTTTCTTAGTCGATCATCAATTTGATATAGAAAACAACTTCCAATTAGAGATACTTCATCAATGAGAACAACCCTTAATTCTTCGTACAGTTGTGTTAAGTTGTCTAATACATCGTTGCTAAGTGGAATAAAACTAGATTTGTTGAAAGGCATTAGCAATGCAGAATGAATTGTAACTCCACCTGCATTATATGCAGCTTTACCTGTGTATGCTAATATCAAACCTTTTGGTTTCAAAGGATCTGTATTGTAATGTTCATTGTAGATGCGCATGAGCATTTGGAATATTTCTTTTGCTGTGAATGTTTTTCCAGTACCAGCTCCTCCAGTCAAAAATAAGTAGAATGGTTTGTCTATGTTCTTTCGTTTTTTCATTGCAATGTCTTTGAGTATTGCTTGTTGTTCTTTATTAAGCATTCTCCTAATCTTGTAGTATTCTTCATTGCTAAGCATAAATGGATGTTCTGTAAATTGAAAACCAATGTTAAGATGTCTTTTTTTCTCATTGCATTGGGGAAATTGCAAATCTTTAGCCAAGTCATACTTCTCAATAACATCATTAGATATTCCAGGTTTTTTTATTGTATGATTAGAAGTTGCAGTGCTGCTATCAATTTTTTGAATTGCTTCTTCCAAATCACCCCATTTCTTGTTCATGTTATATGTGAACTTAGTTTCATTGTTCTTTATTGTGTTCTTATGCAACATGTATGCACTCTTCCATGTAGAGGAGTCTTGCTTTAGTGCATTTTCATTGTTTTCGAATGGAAAATATAGCAAAATTTGTTCTCTGTAATAGTTTTCATAGTCAATGTGTTTTTTGTATTTAATGAATCGAATTACTTTTTCTTTTTTTCTTTTTGATATTGGTCTACCATCTTTCCTATACTTTGATACAAATTCGGCTAAACATATATGCTTAATAGCATTAGGCCTATTGATATAGTAATCAATTATAGAACTGCACATAACATCTTCAGAGTTGTCAGGAATTTGTTTTAGAAGAGTAGTTGGTTTAAGTATAAATGTGCGTTCGTCTATTGGTGCTGTGTTTATAAAGTTGCATTTTCTTGAACTATGATTCAATGGTAGTGATAGAGCTATGTGGACTGCTTGTTGAGCTGAAATTTGTTGAAGGTTAAGCAAAGCATTGCCTAGAGACCGTATCATTTGAATAGCATCAATTTTGCTCTTTTCATGTTCTTTTCGTATCCTTTTGAATGCATTTGTCATAGATCCGTCAACTTTGGTCATATATGAAGTGCAATATGAAGCTGCAACATATGCATTTAGAACATATTGAGCATCTGTATTTGCATTCCATAAGTGTGGCATATTGTATGCAAAGCTATTATTCCATATTTCTGATGGTTTTCGTTGCAAGAATACCATTGGTTGTGTTAATGTAATCTGTATTAATTCAATGTAATCAGTTTCTGTTAACTGGAATTCATCTAAGAAATCTTCATGACTGGTTGATTTGTCATAGTGTTTTTGCTCTAAGGTGCTTTGCAAGGACAAAACTTTTTCATTTATTGAGCCATGTACCGAAGTAATTGGTTCAAGAATCCTTGTTCTTTTCATTGGTGGCATTGGAAATTTGTATCTACACTGGGATGCTTTTCGTTTTTTACAGCTTTTGGTATGATGATGTTCATGTATCTTTGCGAGTTCTGCATCAAGGTGATTTGTGCTACAAGTTATATAGTTATCCAAGAAGTTTTCAATTTCTAAGTTAGTATTAATTCCATATACTGGAGCATTTTCTATCCATATAAGAGCATGTTCATGTGCACTACCTCTATTTTGGAACTCAGTTACAAAGTAGTAATCTAATATTTTGCCAAAGAATGTGCTATCTTGACAGATCAATTGCTTCAATGCATTTGTCTTATGTCTATAGTAACGTGTACATGTTACCGGGTCCTTCCTGACAAGATAATCAATGTTGCATTCCTCAATTGTTTCAATGTATTTCTCTTTATTTCTATTGCTATGTAATTTAGTAAGAGTTTGTACTAGTGGTGTCCAAAGATGCTCTGCACTTGTAAATGTAACAAAGAAAGTTGGAGGACCTAATTTTCGTATCATTGCAAATATATGTTTCTGCATTTGTTGATGGTAATCAGGAGAAATTCTTATGTGTTTGAAATCTATGTATCCAATATGACTTTTTAGTAACTTTTCTAAGTTGGGCTTGTACTTAACATCTTTTTCTAACAACTTTCTTCCTTGTAATTTTCCTTTTCTTATTCGTACTGAGATGCATGACATGACCTTTTCAATGAGTATTCGCATTGTCTTGAAGAACAAATTTGTGATGTGATAGGAAAAGTGACCACTGCAGTGCATTAGTTCCCATTTTACTATTTCTTGGCAACGAAATCTTTGTAGTATATCATCGTCATGTGGATTTCCAAAGAATAGTGTTGGGAAACTCATTTCTTCTGCATGTTTGTCTTTGAATATCCCAAGTGGTCGTTGTCCCTCAGCTGGTGCTATTTCAATAAGCTTGTCTTGTAAATCATGAATTCGTTGTGAAGCTATGAATCCATGTACCAAGGTTTCAGTTGGCCTTTCACTTTCTGAAATGCTATCAGTTTCACTTTTGCTATCAAAGTTATCATCATCGGATTTATTACCTTTATTATCCAATTCAAGTATATGATTCCAATTGCTATTAATGGAAATGTTTTCAGTTTTATACAAATTTCGAGAACATAGTTCTTTAAGTGCTCTCATGACAATATGCACACGCACTTTTCCTGTTTGATATGCATTCTTGTATTCTAGTCGCCGTTTTAATGCAATAGAAATTGTGATTGTATTGTTTATGGATTGTAGCAATGCTTTTTGGACAATGTCCATCTGGATAGGTACATTGATTATTGAACCAGTTAAGCCCAATTGTGATCGCTTCTTCCCACATTGTCTTATTTGTGCAAAGGGAATTCTCAATGCAAAAAGTCTTTCCTCAAGCTCTGAAAGTCTTGTTACAGTTTGTAATGGCTTGTTACGTCTTATTTGTTCAAGTGTTGCAAAGCGAGGCAACTTTGCATTCGCAAGTGTTGTTTTGCAAGATCCATAAATGATATTTAAATGCAATGTCTTTTGTTTTCTAGATATGTTTATGTACATTTTTTCTAATTCAAGTCCAATGCTTGAGATGTTCTTTTGAAATTGCAATGTCTTACATATTGGACATTTGGTTTTTGGTGTGTCTTCGATTTGTCATTTGTAAATTTCTATGGGAGTACTTTTTCGTGATGAGCAATTTTTATCTGTTATTTTATTTATATTTTATCCAATTTTATTTGGGTCATTTGTACGTATCATTTGTTTCAATTTGCACAAGTTTATTCTATTGTTGGTGTTTTTGTGCATTTCTACTATTCTATGTTGCAAATTGCACCGATTTGTATTTTGATTTGGTAGTAATGGTTCATAATGAATGTGTGATGTACTTGTTTCAAATGATAATATGTTGTACGTTTGGTTGAAATTTGTTTTTGATTGGTAGTAATTTACAATGGTTTTACTGGTAAATGACCATATTTGTATGTTTACATTAAATATGATCGATGTCCATTGGAAGCAAAATGATGTTCCCTCAACTCCTCCTTTTTCATATGGCATTGCCATATTAATTAGGTATTGTTGCCAACCTGCAACCATTGTTTGACTTTGTATAGTTTCATTTGTTAAGTGTTTTTCTATACAATTCAATGCATCATTGCTCCTAGCCATTAGTGCATTGCAAAAAGATTGGACAATGTAGAGTCTAAGAGATTTTTCATCAAATTCAGGTGCTATTAAATAACAAATTGCAGTAAACATGCTATTAGCACATTTTGACATAGTTGTTTTTGCTATATGCAATCCATGAATTTGCATTTCATGAACAACGGATTCATAATGGTTTTCAAGATATTTGCAAAGAGGTGACAAGGAATAATTTGGTACAAAGTTGCATCTACATAATCTTTTGTATAATAGGGGTTCAAAATGTCCACTAATGGGATTTGTATCATGAAACAAAATGTTTAGTGGAATTGTATCTAGATCGTGGTTGAAGAACAAATACCTTGTTTTCATTGTTAGCGACCAGACTCCAATTGGTATGTTCAACCACTTTGATAGCCACCGTATGCAAAATGTGTCTCCCCATAGGCCTCTTTCAGATTGGAAATTGCTATTAGATGCAGAAAAATGCATTCTACGAAGGTATGTGTCAACATCGTGAATTCCATGAAGTTGATATAACATGACAGGATTTAGTTCATATTGGTATGATTCTTTTGCCTCTATGTCATTTTGTTGTAGACAATTGAGAAAATGGTCTATTATTCCATTGCGCAGTTCAATAGATGAGCAACGAAAGTGCAGAAGCACTTCAAATGCATTTAACAAACAATCTCCAGGAGTATATGCAAATTGTTGTAGTCTAAAGAGACTATGGTTCATTAAAACGATATCAATATTAGTATCTATACGATGTTTTTTTGCTGGATGGTAGTTTTCAATGTCTACGATTTCAACCATTTTTTTCTATGTATTTATTCTTCAGATTTGTATGGTGATTTGTTTACTAAGTACTATGTATCTTAGCCTTTTTTTCCTCAAAGATGAGAAGAGCTTCTATAATATTTTTTGCTTTATTGAATATATCTCTATGATAATGTTTACTAGCACAAAATACTAATTTTACTATTATATTGTATCTTTGATTTCAAAACAGTAAAATAAGAGAAGCAAAGTTGCAAGTAACTAGTTCCTATTTTGCATCTCTCTGTATTTCAAAAGTATCACTGCAAAACAAAGAAGATGCAACATTGATTATTGTCTCTGAAAACATGAATCTCACATACAAGCTGTGTATTCTAGAAATAATTGACTTTTCTACACAATAGAAAGCATGAAATACAGATTCTATGTGTCTTGACTAGTAAAGCTAATCTTGCTAGTTGTAAGCAACATAGTTGTAATTACGAATATGTATGTATAGTTAGATATGCACTGTATGATAACAGCATCTTGAAAAACAATATGCTTCATACAAATAGCTAAACGTGAGAATCAACTTAGTTATTACAAAGCATTCATTCCTTATGCAAGTCCCAACTTTATTGCACCAAAGCATGTACTTGCAAGTCAATGTAGCAAATATTGGACAAGATAGGTCAACATAATATGGACTAATTCTATCATTATATTTTGAAAATTTGGTGGTTACACCACTTTTTGTGATAAGACAAAATATTCATTTCAATGACGAATAAATGTATTCTATGATGATTGCTAACAACCAGACATTGTTCTATGGACATTAACAATGATGGTATATACAACAACGACATTTGAATCATCTGAAGTCGTATCTATATGACCTAGTACGACATTTAGATTTAAAGTATTGACTATTTGTTTTTTTCTTTGCTTTCCTTCGTTTTGATCTTTGACAACTGCTTATTATTTTTTGCAAATTAACAAATGTAATGCATACAACAACAACAATTGCACCATTTAAAGCTGCAGCTAAACCGCTTCTTACAAGGTCTACATGCAAAGTATCCAACACTTGTTTTCTTCGTTGCTTTGTTTCTACAGTCTATTTTGATATTAGCGGTGTCTTCTTCTGCTATTAGTTATTGTAGCGTCTTTGAAAGTTTCATGTCACTACATTCCATCGTTCCAAATTCATATATTCCATTCAATGCAACAAGTGACACCTAAATTTGCTAAAACATCAAGAAAAAAACAACAAATTAACTATCCAAAGGTATCAATTGACTAAAGAATAAGAGCAATACCAGAAGTTGAGACATAGTAACTTGTGCAGGATAATGTGAATAATAGATGACATAGAACAATCTTGATTTATACTATATGAAATCTCTAAGATCCTATAATAATAACTTAGGGCATGGGACTAAGACTACCACCACCATAGGTCCATAGCAATAAGACTAATGTGACTATTTGGGTAGCTACTCTAATTTGCTATAAATATCTAGACTATAGTGTAACAAGAACTATTCTCACTAAGCTATAACTACATAACCTATATACTACCCTTGCCTTTGCATCTGTTCTATTTGCTACTTCTATTTTGACTGCTCCTAGTGTTGCTTTTAGTGAATCAATTAAACTAATGACTCTTGTTAGGTGTCTTTTATTCTGGAAGAAATTGTTTAAAGATTAATTCTGACTAACTTTCAACTGAGGTGCTTGTATTTTCTTGCCTCCATAATATGCACAAGATGCAATAATTTTTTGGAGGATACCAATGACCACAAAATAGCTTGAACTTTAATTTATTTCATAGAGTTTTGTTTTTGGGACTGTCTTAACTACGCTTGACTTTGCATCTGTTCTATTAGCTACTTCTGTTTTCATTGTTCCATTTTTTATCTCCAATTTTTTGTGTTCCAACTGCTTTCTAAAATGGTGAACAATCAGCTGTGTCTTGCAGCAATCACTATTTTGTAAAACCCTCTGTGAGAGGAAGACATTGTAATAGCAGTTTTTATTGTTAAGGAATAGAAGTATTTATTTTCTCTCTCTTGTTGTCATCACATTTAATATTTGTTTCGACTTTGCACGCCTTTGGATGTTATTTAACGTCTAGCAACTCTGTCATTGGCGATCGTATGCAAAAACCAGGAAACGATGCAATACAGACCTTTGAATTTTGCATCATAAAGTCAAGGTCGAAGTGCTTCTAGATAGAAATGATAATAATCGTGCTAATATGTTTTTCTATGAACAAGAACATAGTTTTTGATCTGGTAACACCGAAGGTACAAATGAAGTGAAATTTGATTCAGAAAATGATGATGATAATAATCTACATTTTTTAATGAACGGACGCTTTAGTAAACAAAGTTGTTAATATTGCAAACGGATAAGCTTCTTCGAAGGAGGAGAACTCCCCCAAGATCGAAGATGATAAGATGTCGAAGTTGCATAATCTCAAATCAAATCCTTTTTCATGAACCGAAGCTACAAATGAAGTGGAATTTGATTCATAAAATGATGATGATAATAATCTACATTTTTTAATGAACGGAGGCTTTAGTAAACAAAGTCGTTCCAAGGGAAATGACTTTGAATCCTCCGAGGCTGATACAAATGGTATTCTCATGCTAGAGACCTAACAAAATTCTGTTTTCTATGTTTTCTCTGTATGATATAATCTTGAGAAGTACTTTTAGGAACTTTGTAAATTTGTTAAAAAAATAGGAGATTTGTAGGACGTACCAACTTTATCAAATTCGAATGGAATTACAATCATCAATGTTCCATCGGCTATCATTTAAAAACACAGTGCATAATATGTAAATTGCAGGTAGAATATCATCCACTTTACACTCATAATCAAAGCAAGAAAGCGACGTGAAAGAGTAAGGGAAATTATGCTTAGCAAACCTTGCAACCGGAGGCGCACAGTTCCAGCCTGACTTGCAAAAGCTTGCTTGCACAGTGTCGAGTCGCACGATAAATCTAGTTGCAGATGTGTTGAGCAGAATACAAAGATTTCGACGGTCAAGAACAAAAAATCTAAAGAGCGGAAATAAGATTTACAAAGCTTCAAGAAAAGTAACAACTGCAAAGTAGAAACTGGTACAACTGCCATAATTTTATGCTATTTAATTTTGAATTAATGGTTGTTGATATCAAGAGATCTACATGTGACATCTGTGACATCGACTAGATCCTCCAACTCAGATCTGCACTTGCATAATGGATGTGATAAATTACATATTCGATGCAGAAAACCTTATTGTTAAAAATGATTCTGTGTATAGTTAATAACATTGAAATTTGAGTTTTATTTTTTCATGATGGTTTTCGCAGCAGCATAGGTGGATAGCTGTGAGCATTTGTACAATCAAGAAATGACCGATGATAAATGTAGATTCGACATGGATTTACTTTAATGTAATCCTCGAAGCGAGAAGAGATAAATCTGTAATTTGTGTTCTTTAATAAATTATTTAATGATGTGGATACAATGGTTCTTAAAAGTATTTTCAACCCAGTAAAAAATATATTAATAACTAATTTATAACTTAATGAAAACTAAACAACTCCACATACCAAAATTCAATAATTTGGAGCAGCAAGTCAAAACTGTGTGGATAACATTACAAATTGAAATATTTAAATAAATTGAAATATTTATTCTACCGCATTTAATTCTCTGTAATAATATTCAATGCCTACATAGTAACGTAACTGGAGGAATATATTGCTAATGAATAAGTTGTATGGGGTCTGACCCTTATTGCCATGCATGGGATCAGTCAACCAAATCTTTTCATGTAGGAGCATGTAGGTTTGATATGGATTTGCTTTAATGTAATCCTCGAATCAGACAAAGATAAATCTGTAATTTATGCTTTTCAATAAATTATTTAATGACCTGGATCCAATGGTTCTTAAAAGCGTTTTCAATCAAATTTGATAGGAAAGGCAAAAATATATTAATCACTATTTATAATTTAATGAAGGCTAAACAACATCCCCAGCCTAATTTCTTTTTTAAGCTTAATTTGTGTTTTAACAATGGTGTGAAACAAGTTAAATATTAATTACATTTAACCAATAGCAATTACATAATAACAATACGAAATAAATTAGTAATTAAATTAAACTAAGTAGCAAGTACTAAAAATAAAATTGAATATTTATATATATATATATATAGAAGATGTATAAATATTATGCAAATTAAATTTATAAGAACTACATCATACCTAAATATTATACAAAAAAATTATTGATAATAATAATTTAAGTGGAAACTTATTTTAAAAAATAATTTATTATATTTATTTATCATAATTCACTAAATTTACATTAATAAAAATTATATAAATTAAGAGTATTTTGCAATTGCAGTTCAATATTTAATAGTATAAAATAATAAATAAACGTAATAATATAAAATAATAAATAAACAAACTATTAGCACAAATAATTTAAAGAGAAGTGGCAAATTGAACAAAATAAATATCTACTATATATATATATTTATTAAGTATTAAATTATAATTAACGTAAATAAAAACTTATTTTTTTAACTATAATATACTTATAATTAGTTAATCTATGGTTGAGCATTTTAAACGTGATAGATTCCAATTTTAAAGTGTTATCCATATGTTCTATTTGCAACTTCTAATCATATAAGTAATAAAAGCTCCATGCATCACAATTTTATTTATGATGTTCTTATTAGCATGTGGCTAATGTGTACTTAGTAATGTTATATAAAAACTGCGAGTTAGTCTAGAGAAGTTCAACACTGATGTCAAGTAACTCGGGGGTCAGCTTCTTTCGTCAGTGTACAATATACAGTACAAACATAACTTAATTTACTCGTCTCGACTTACGATAAAAGTCTTTATATAATTACCCATGGCCTTATAACCTTATGTTTATTACCTATGGTTTCAACCATACTACATTCAGAATAAAGCATATTTGAAAGGTAAAGTTAATGTGGTAAGACTTGAACGTTGTTAATGTCATATTAATTGAAAAGGTTTATAACCTTCAATGGACAATCTTATGTACAACACTAATAGAGTGAACTGCCCAGACTCAGATGCATTTCTATGCACAGGAAACGGAAAGCGAATTAGTTAAAATAGCAAGTTGAACAAAATTAATAGAGCCATAAAAATTGGCACGAAACACTTAATGAGATAAGATCCCGAGAAATATCAAAACCATTAAATTGATATAATTAGCCACAGTACAATTAATACTCGTGGCTGAAATATCTCAGAGGTGTGGAGTTCGAAAACTGTCAAACTGCGAAGTTAATCTACATATATACGAAAATGGTATAGGTTAGTTCAAATATAACTAATTTAAGTAATAATCATCAACACATTAATGTTTATCATGTAATTGGTGAAAATTTGACTCTGAATTAGAAAAATAAGAATTATTCACTATAACTATTTAACATAATCCCAATTACTAAAATTATTTTTAAAAAATCACAATTTTAAGTATTATTATTTGTATTAGATTTATTTAACATTTCAACAAATTTCAATCCTAATAATTTTTTACAATTAATTTTTTTTTAAATAATTTTTTAAAGTTTTTATAATTAAAATAAATAATAATACAAAAATGATAAAGTTTATTTAGAACATAACTTAATTTAAATTTTAAATTTCTATAATTGCATTCTCTGTTATTGCTTGCATTGTTGTTGTGTAATATTATATCATAGAATCTCAAATATTTATAGCAAAATGTTAAATAAATACATCGAGGCAATTTAAATTATTAAACTTTATTCAACTCATTTGTTTTCAACAATTTTCCAGGCCAACGACGCATCTTGTACCGGGAATCAGTTTATTCACTCAGAATTTTCCATTCAACAGTGATGATCTTACAAAAACGTAGTGGTATATCGCATGCTCATAAGGTAGTAAATGGTATTTTTATAATGTGTGCAATAAACCTCTAGAGAAGCCACGTAGCAATCGGAGATCGACGAATCCTTGTAATAAATGTTAAAATTCACTTTTGATCTTTTGCAATGCGATGAATAAATATAAAGGCAAAATAACAATCGCATCACAAGTTTTCAATGGTGCGCAAGATAAATAGAATATGATTCATGCCGATTTTCCGATTGCGATGATCGCATCGCAATTTGTTTCAGTGAAAATGTTTTTTCCAAATTCCGATCGCATCAGAGATTTAAAATGAAGTGGACTGTTATAATCTATCTCCGAAAATGCGATTGTGATTGAGCACAATCGCATCGGAATTTTGCAATGAGAGGAATGCAATGTTTAATATTTTTCCCGAGACGCGATTGCGATAAATCGCATCGCATTGTTATAAATAGAAAAAGTGCAATACTTAATATTATTCCAAAATGCAATTGCGATTGAGCGCGATTGCATCGGAACTTCTCAAAGCAATAAAAACTCTTTAAAAGAACTTTTCTGAATTTCCGATTGCGATTTCCTATTCATTTTAACATATTTCTAAATATAAACTGCGTACATCGAATTAATACAAAAATGCAATTGCGATTGAGCGCAATCACATCGGAATTTTGCAATGAGACGAATGCAATGTTTAATCTTTTTCCCGAGATGCGATTGCGATAAATCGCATCGCATTGTTATAAATAGAAAAAGTGCAATACTTAATATTATTCCGAAGTGCGATTGCGATTGAGCGCGATCACATCGGAACTTCTCAAAGCAATAACAACTCTTTAAAAGAACTTTCCCAAATTTCCGATTGCGATTTACTATTCATTTTAACATATTTCTAAGTATAAAAATTTTCTAATATGTTTGAAATATGTTAAAAGGTCTTTTAACTCATCAGATGGGTAAGTTTTTAAAACTTGTAAACTTTGTGAATAAAATGTGATATGCATCTTTTTATTTATGGAAAAGATATAAAAAGGGGACTTATTTTTAAATGGGATTTATTCTAAAAATTTAAAAATGGGGAGGGTTGTTGTACAGTACAACAATTGGGGAAGAAACAATTATCTCTGAAAAAATGAAATAAATACTATATTTCAAGTAAGTAAAAATTTCTAAAGATAATGAAAACTTTTCTTAAGATAATTCAAATAAAATCTAACTATGTAAAAGAATAAAAATCACTTACAATTTCTTTCTAATTCTTCAAGGATTAAAACATTTTTTGTGTTATCTAAAGCTTTGATTAGTTGATAATAATAAAGTATGTGGATTTTCTCAAGTTTAGCTTATGTAATATACTCTATTGTCACAACTATTGCTTCTGCTGCAAGCAAACGTTCATAGTCCCGACAGGGTTACCTTTTAACCATTAACTATTCATACACCAAACCTGGTAATGATGAATTGATCGATGAAATCAATAATTACGTCAGAGTTGGCTACCTTTAGAGGAATTGCTTCTACCCATTTTGTGAAGTAATCTGTTGCTGTGAGAATGTACTTATGCTACTTGGAAGAATGA
Source organism: Pinus albicaulis (assembly GCA_034641835.2). Taxonomy (NCBI): domain Eukaryota; kingdom Viridiplantae; phylum Streptophyta; class Pinopsida; order Pinales; family Pinaceae; genus Pinus; species Pinus albicaulis. Next base: position 1,011,099,719 of record CM076582.1, on the reverse strand, counting down.
GGAGTTATCTCACCAATAATATAAAGCCCCCATTGCTCAAATGGTTCTTCAATGTTTACTGGCTGTAGAGGAAAAGCTGGCTTCCTCTGCCTTCCACTAGCAGTTTGGCAAATCTTGCACTTTCTCACATAATCATAAGAATCTTTAAAAAAGGTAGGCCAATAATATCCAGCATGGATGATTTTGTGGGCTGTGGTATTGCCTCCAAAATGACCTCCTGCTGTTCCATCGTGTAGTTCCTGCAAAACCTTCTTTGCCTCGGTCTTTTCAAGACATCTTAATAAGATTGAATCATAATTTTTTCTGAATAACACATTATCAATGATTTCATATTTAGTAGTTTTTAATCTTAAAGCACGTTTATTCTTATAGCTGACATTAGAAGGACCATGCCCATTTTTCAAGTAAAATATCAGATCAGCATACTGAGATTCAGAATCTGTAACACTTATCTGACTCACTGAAATAACATTCTTTAGATCTTGATTTTATGATATATTATGAGCTCCTGCTAATAATCTGAAAAAACCTTGTCCTCTAACAATCTTTGCTGGTTTAATGTCAATACCATATTCTTGCAAGGCTGTTACCCAATTAGCCTTTTTTTCTCCTACTTTTATTTGAATCAGTAATTGTATTTGTATGAAGCATATTGTTGCCTTCAAGATGCTATTATGCTATAGTGCATATCTAACTGTACATACATATTCATAATTATAAATATGTTATTTACAACTAGCAAGATTAGCTTTACCAATCAAGACACATACAATATGTATTTCATGCTTTCTTTTGTACACAAAAGTGAATTATTTCTAGAATACATAGCTTGTATGTGAGATTCATGTTTTCAGAGACAATAATAAACGTTGCATCTTCTTTGTTTTGCAGTGATACTTTTGAAATACAGAGAGATACAAAATAAGAACTAGTTACTTGCAAATGCATTGAAGCAATTGATCTGTCAACATAGCACATTTTTTGGCAAAATATTAGATTATTACTTTGTAACTGAGTTCCAAAATAGAGATAGTGCACATGAACATGCTCCTATATGGATAGAAAATGCTCTAGTATATGGAACTAATACTAACTTAGAAATTGAAAACTTATTGGATAACTATATAAGTTGTAGCACAAATCACCTTGATCCAGAACTTGCAAAGATACATGAACATCATCATACCAAAAGCTATAAAAAAAGAAAAGCATCACAGTGTAGATACAAATTTCCAATGCTACCAATGAAAAAAACAAGGATTCTTGAACCAATTACTTTGGTACATGGTTCAATAAATGAAAAAGTTTTGTCCTTGCAAAGCACCTTAGAGAAAAAACACTGACAAATTAACTAGCCATGAAGATTTCTTAGATGAATTCCAGTTAACAGAAACTGCTTACATCGAATTAATACAAAGTACCTTAACACAACCAATGTATTCTTGCAACGAAAACCATCAGAAATATGGAATAATAGCTTTGCATACAATATGCCACACCTATGGAATGCAAATACAAATGCTCAATATGTTCTAAATGCATATGTTGCAGCTTCATATTGCACTTCATATATGACCAAAGTTGACAGATCTATGACAAATGCATTCAAAAGGATACGAAAAGAACATGAAAAGAGAAAAATTGATGCTATTCAAATGATACGGTCTCTAGGCAATGCTTTGCTTAACCTTCAACAAATTTCAGCTCAACAAGCAGTCCACATAGCTGTATCACTACCATTGAATCATATTTCAAGAGAGTGCAACTTTATAAACACAACACCAATAGACAAACACACATTTATACTTAAACCAACTACTCTTCTGAAACAAATTCCTGACAACTCTGAAGATGTTATGTGCAGTTCTATAATTGATGTGCTCTTAGAATGGCTTTCAGATTTAGATTTATCTGCCATTCATAGCTTTGGCCCTCCTTCTAGTCCCAAAAATGTTGAAGCCTCGAAAATTAGCAAATTTAAAAGAGAATATCATATGACAAAAGAAATTAACAGTGAATAGATAGAATCCAACATTTACAATGCAAAATCAACTCCGAGGTACAAAAATGCAACTCTTAAAAAATAATTCCGTAGAGAATCACCAGATGTGACCCTTTATAATAGGAATAAAGAAGTAAATGTAGTACAAAAATGTAATCTCCAAGTCAAAAAATATTACAAATTAAGGACCCCTTTCTAAATCCATGAAAGGGGTTTAAATAGGTACTCAATAAAACAAAATAACTAAAACTATTCCTATAATTTATCTAAAATAAAATATCTTAAACTAAAATGCGAACTTGTAGTAGACTAACTCATTAATCATCGATTGAGGTGGATGAACGAAGGTGGCAGACATTGAGCATATCTTGGACTTCTGTTGGCCGAGTCATTTTTGAATGTAACTGTCCAGTGTATGTAGCATTAGAGAATTCAGGAATGATACATTGAATAGCATTTGAAAGGAATTTGATGGCCATCTGTTGGTTGTGTGGCTTGATCAAATAAGACCACATATTATCCCATGAAATTCCTTAAAGTTTGCTAATTTTTTGATTTTTATCGATTATCTCTTGCTTCCACCTAGAATCAGCTTCTTTTACTTTAGGTAACTCGCCTGGAATACAATCTGAGATCAAATTGGTAGCGTATAGGCTGTCATTAATCAATTGTGTTGTATTATTCATTAAACTTTTAGCCCTTGATGTGGCTCTTTCTAATTTCATTAACTGTTGTTCCCATTCCATAAATAGAATTTCCTTGTGTCTCTCTTCAATTCTAGGAAGGTTAGCTTTTCTTCCTTGCTCTGTATCCTGCCATGAAAGAAACTCGGAAATTTTATCATCAACATCTTCAATTTCTTGCCTAAGAGTGACTGATTTATCTATCAAAGACGATGTAATTTCGTACAAAGGCTCAATTTGTGTCAACTTTAAACAAAATTCATTTAACTGTTGAGATAGCAGTTTGTTCATTTCAAGAGCTTCAGTAATGAATTGATCCAGCTTGGGATACTCCTTGAACTTGTCCATTTCTGATTGGAATATTTTTTCCTGTTCAACCTTTGAATTTCTCTCATTTTGTAAAAGATTTTGTAGCTTTTCTACTTCTTGAGTCAACTGTTGTTGTTTTCCCAAGGCTTGTTCATCAATGTTTTTATTTTCAAGGCTGAGTTTCTCTTCTAGTTGTTTATCTCTAAGTTCTGCATCCTGTACCCGCTGTTCCAACTGAATAATCTTTTGTTGATCACCTGCAACTTGTTCTTCAAAGATAGCAATTTGCATATCCTTTTGTTTTACTAGCTATGAAACTTTAGAAGCTTTATCTATAGTGGCAGCACTATAAGCACCAACATACTGAGACAATTTGGTGAGATCCTCAGATGGATCCACCTCAACATTTTTATAAACAACATTTAGCAATTCCCCCTGTGATGCCAAAATAGCATCTTGATCTGTTCTCCTCATTTTCCTTTGTTTTCTTACCACAGCCCTATGTTTGGGACTGTAGAATATATCTAAAGGAGGGATTTCTTCTATCTTTAGCATAATTTCTCCAGTGGGGTTTTCAGGAATGATTTCCACATCCTGATATTTGGGATTGTCAACTTGAGGATTGTTTTGCAATCCTATCTGTTGTGCAAATTGTTGATATTGATTCAGAAAATGAGAAGAAACAACCAATTTAGTATCCACTTGTCCTCCAAGTTGAGAACCTGCATCATTCTTGGGTGCCTATTTAGTTTTTTTACTTTCTGTACTTCCCTTTTCAATATGTACTTGGGCACCAGTGCTAGTGTTCCCTTTTTCTGTTTGCACTAAAGGCTTCTGTGTATCTTTTTGAGAAGCTGTTTCTATTTTGGCAGTGTCAACTTTACTGTTGTCATCCTTTTTCCCTAAAATAGGATCAGCTCCTTCTACTTCTGTACCAGAAGTACTTCCTGCTTGTTGTGATGCTTTCTCCTGTATGGGAGCTCTCAACTGATCAAGAGGCATATTAAGTAACCTTTGGCATCTATACAAAAAAAAAAATTCAAGTCCTCGGCCTGTAACTTGGACTTGGCTGAATCAAAGAATTGGGATATATCATCCATGGAAACAAATAAATCATAAAAAATTTCTGGTTCATGCTCAAATCGGGCAATTGAAACAAAGGTAGTAAAATCATGCGCCACTTTCCTTGGGTCATATTGTCTTCCAGGAATTGTTGAAAACTTAAGATTAGAAATATTACCAACTTCTTTCTTAGCATGAGCAAAAATACTAAGAGTATAGTCACCACACTTAAAAGGGAAGGTAGGCCACATAAGCTTTTTATTGCTTTTCAAAATTCTAGACATTCCTTCAACTGTCAGTTGATAGGAAATATCCTGAGCTAACAGCTTATCTGGAACATATAGGGGAAGGATATGTGGCTGAAAAATACTCCCAAAAATTCTGATATAAGTGAATTTTTCTTCTCCGAACCAATCTCCGATAGAAGACAAATCAGTCTTGGCTTTATTGGACAGTCTAGGAGGGAAATGACCAAAAATGGTTTGGTAGATTGGAATTAGAAAACCATGGCAGACTCTGTAAACATGAAGTTTGAAATGTTCTTTCCATAAGAAACTATGATACACATGAATAGGAATAGGTTCTTTTGGAGTCCATTTCCAACCTAGCATGGGGAACTCAGAATTGAAACAGAGGGCGTCCAAAATATAACCACAAAAATGGAAAGGGGAAGAATTCCCTGAATTCTTATCTTTTCTATACTCTAGAATTCGATTAGCTATCTCATCCGACAAAATGACAGGCCAATCCATAATTTCATAATTAACAGCAGAATGAATTAACGGGACCATTTGAATAGAAAATCTAGCAGAGTTGTCTTTTCCGAACAACCTACACTTCATTGCTGCAGCATAACAATATGGAGGTGCGAGAGACTCAAAAGAGTACATAACTGATGCCTTTTGCTTATGTTTCTCAGGGTTATTCCTCCATTATTTCATTGGCTCTACCTGGTTTGGATGTTCTACAACATATTCTTTAAGGAATTCTTTGTTGTAAATCTTTTGTGGATTGGGAAGATGGTACATTGCTTTAATATCTTCTGCCCTGAATGACCCGAACACTGATCCAGAAGTAGAAACAAAAGTCCTGTTTTGAATGGTCACATTGTCAATGACCCATCTGATAACATCATAGTAGGGAAAAATATTTGCCCGGGCAGCAACTCGGTGTAAAAATGAATTTTCCAATGCACTAAGTTGAGATTCAGAGTCAGAGTCTGAATCTTCTTCATCATGAAAAGTTGCTTTGGGAACAATAACCCTAGGTTTCTCCTTTTCAAGCAAATTGTATACATTCTCCCATGTCATCTTCCCCAGTCCTTGACAGGAGGTGTCTGTGACTAGCTTGAGCTTCGCCGGTTTTTCCTTGGGCGGCATGTTTAGCATAGGAGCATTTTCAACAAAAGCAGCTTTAGAATTTCTGCATCTCTTTGACATTTCAGAGTCAGGTAAACTCTCTCTGGTTCTGCAAATGAAAGGATTCGAACTTTTGTTCTGCAATTCAAATGAATGCTTTCAGCCGAAATAAAACACAATAATGAGAACAACTACAAAGATTTTAATTACCATTTAATCTCCCGGGATTTTCAACATATGTCGTACAATCGGAGATCGGCGAATCCTTGTAATAAATGTTAAAATTCACTTTTGATCTTTTGTGATGCGATGAGTAAATAGAATATGATTCATGTCGACTTTCTGATTGCGATGATCGCATCGCAATTTGTTTCAGTGAAAACGTTTTTACCAAATCCCGATTGCACCGAAGATTTAAAATGAAGTGCACTGTTATATTCTATCTCCGAAAATGCGATTGCGATTGAACGCAATCGCATCAGAATTTTTCAATGAGAGGAATGCAATGTTTAATCTTTTTCCCAAGACGCGATTGCGATAAATGGCATTGCATTGTTATAAATAGAAAAAGTGCAATACTTAATATTATTCCGAAATGCAATTGCCATTGAGAGCGATCGCATTGGAACTTCTCAAAGCAATAAGAACTCTTTAAAAGAACTTTTCCGAATTTACAATTGCGATTTACTATTCATTTTAACATATTTCTAAGTATAAAATTTTTCTAATATGTTCAAAATATGTTAAAAGGTCTTTTAACTCATCGGATCAGAAAGTTTCTAAAACTTGAAATGTTTTGTTTGCTACTGTTGAATGATGCAATGCGATTTGCCCAATCGCAATCGTAAATCGCAAGTTCTTATGTCTTCAGCCCATTGCAATGGCAAGTCTCGGACCTGATAAGTTTTATAACGCAAATTTATTTTCCATATTTGGTTTAATTTTTTTCACGTTCAACAGGGTCCACAGTTGCAAAAGGTTCATTTGATACGTTGTACTTTATCACGCAATGGAGAACTTTGATAAGTTTTCTTTTGTAATACTTTTACCTGTTTTATTATGTATAGTTTAAAAAATACATTTCCCAATCTACTTTATTGTTTGAACAAAATCACTATAGATTTATTATTTTATTCTTTAATATATTAATTTAAAAAAATATAACTTAATTTTATATTTAATTCTTTGTTTTTCAAATTTATCATTTTATTTTTAACTATGCAATCTCTTGTTCATAAATAATCTTTGTGCTCAGCCTACCTGCTTATACTCTCTGTCCATATACGAACTGTATTCATTTTTATTTTTTAAATCTACGCACTCTAAGCCGGAACTTCAAATACATATAAATCACAGTTCATAAACACATCGGCTCCGTTATTGCCATCGGGACTTTTATTAACATGTTTCGCTGTTATGATTTTCTTCGATGCGATTCGTGAGGGTCCCACAAAGTTAATAAATTCTTCTGTCCATTCGATTTATTATAATCTATGCATTTGCCAATGGTTTAAAAACCAACACCAAACTTGCTTATCAAATCCACTGAATAATATGCATCGGGTCCGCTTTAAAACAATGCAGACTACGCATATAATATGCTCTCATATTCTAACCCCAACGCTAACCTTTGAAAAGTTCGGGCGCCACAGCTTTATAAACCTTTCTTTTCTATTTTCCCATGCGATTAATCGCAACTCAATGCTTCCGATTGCGATTAATGCATTTGCCAATGTTCCGATGCGATGCCCTTCCTCCGATGCAATTGATGCATTCACAAACGTTCTGATGCGATTAATGACTTTTAAGCCCGAAATTCAAATACATATAAATCACAGTCCATAAACACATCGGCTCCGCAATCGCCATCGGGACTTTTATTAACATGTTCCGCTGTTATGATTTTCTCCGATGCAATTCGTGAGGGTCCCACAAGGTTAATAAATTCTTCTGTCCATTTGATTTATTATAATCTATGCATTTGCCTATGGTTTAAAAACCAACACCACTCGCCGGGCCCACAATGCATTATACCCTACCTTTATATATCGCGCACCAACTATGATATATGTGCATACGCATGGAAATTAATGAGGTATGGCCCAACGTTTATTCCATTTAAAATCGTTCATCAAACTTTGATTATGTTGCCAAAAGATCAAGCGTTGGTTTCAATGGTAAATGTCAGTTTTGAATATGTTAATGTTAAACATTGAATGTGTGGGCTCCATATAAATCAACGTACAACAAGTTGAAAGGTTCGATTTTGCAAATTGGATTTAATAAATATTTCAAAAGAGTTGGAATATTATTATATCGTGAAGGTTAAACCAATTTGACAGGGTCTCAGGAGTTTAGGTATATAACAATCTGTCAAAGACCATAAATGGTGATTGATACAGAGAAAACAACTCTCTCTATGTATGTGCGTGCTATCTGACAGACCACAATGGGTGGCTCGTACGGGGAAAATGCACTCAGCACTGTCTCGTTATTTTGCTTAATGCGACTCCAGATAAAGTACAAGACCTGCAGGATAGATATAAATGTTTTTGTAATGGCAGTACAAATAATGGTGATAAAATCTAGGCATTTTGCAATAACAAGTGAAAGTTTTTGGCCAATTAGATAACATATAATTCAAATTAAAATAATCAAAATAAATGAACAATAATAAATCTTATAGTGAACCATGGAAAAAATAAAAAAAATTTGAAAACATATGTCTAATCAAGGTGAATTAATGTCACAATCAGGAAAAACCTGATGCGTAGTATCCTGCTAGCGGCAGGTACAATAAGAAATAATTTAATTTTTTAGAACTAAAAATATGAGAGAAAAAAGAAATCTCCATGAATTATTATAATTTAATTTCCATGAAATATTCTAGAATTTTCATAGTAATGTACATAAATCAATGATTGAGATTTATCTCCAAAGTAGTTATATCTTTTTTATCCTTTTAATTAAATTAATTAATTAAAAAAAATTGTATATGAACAAGTGTCATATGAAATGAGTTATGGTTTTTTGGGCATATAGTATTGATAAGCCTTAGTAATGACCCATAATATTATACCAAAGCCTATTTACAAATTAAGAATCTCCACAATAAAATAGAAATAAATATATTTAATTAATTTATAATATTTTAATTAAAATTAAATTTGTTATTTATTTATTTTTAATGTTTTTGAAAAAGAAGAATAATAATAATGATAATTTAATTTTAAGATTATGGTTAAATTAAATATTAAATTGATAAATGAGATTTTTTCAATTAAAATTTATAAAGCTATATATATTTTAATCCTCTTTGAATTTGAACTTGTAATATTTTACCAGAGAAACACATACTCTTAATTCTTGCTTTATATATATATAATTTCTCTCATTTATATTTATACTTTGTTAATATGAAATTGACATTTATAATTTCTCCATTCCACATATAAAATAAATATATGTAAAATAAACAATTTAATAATGTGAAAATTTGCCAAACTATAAATGCATATCATCTACCTAGTAGGTACTCTTTCAAATCAAGAGTGAGGAGTGTTTACTTATTATTTCAAATTAAAAATGAGGAAAATGTTTACTCACTCATTATTAAAGAAAAGTAAAACATAATAACAAAATTATTAACAATGAAGTAGTATAAAAAACCCACATAATAACCCAGAAATTCCAGTAAGATTATGAAAGAATCTGGTGAAGATTTTTTTAAATCTGGGTTACAGTAGTTAAATTTTAGTATTTTGGGTGCCCTAACGGTTTTTGATGGTGCAAATCCATTTCCACCATCAAAAATTCAATTCAAACACTCCAACTACCTGATTTTTTGAATTTTTTTTTACAGTATTCTAGCAAAAACCTGTTGTCATGGCTATTCTGTTGCATCGGTAGACAACTTCAAGTGATGGAAAAATTATCACATCAATTAAATAACTCACTTTTATTTAAACTAAATATTTCCATTTAAAAAAATATATTATACTTATTTTATTTTTTAAAATATAATTACATTTTAAGTTATCTATAAAAAGTTTCTTGTTAATCAAATTCACTTCTAATTAGCATTATTTTTAAAAAAAATCACATTTAAATCGTTATATTAATTAAAAAAAAATTGTCAGCAAATATGTGCCTTCTTCTATTAACTAACTATTTATATTTTTATATACAGTGATCTATCGAAACTCTAGAAACCAGACCAAATGTCCAAAATTGCAAAAAATTCTCCGCCCATATCGGGAAAATGGATGAAAGTCTAGTATGATGACCCCTAACACAGGTAATAGGGCCAGAACCTCTGCTTATAACCAACTAAACCTACTAAGACTGCAGACTATAAACCTACTAAGACTTTTAACTATAAACATTACGGGGCAAAAAAACACAGATGGTTGTTCATGGAAATAGGGAGGCCGAGGCACCTCGTCAATTCCGGTCCTAGTCCTCCTCCCCCGACTTGTTCGACTCTTGCTTGGTCTCCTCTGCTTCTTCTTCACCAGCTTCGTCGTCTTCCATCAGGGTCGCATTGTCAGGCCTCAGAATGTCCAGGTAGTTAACTATATGTCTGGTATCCTGCAACTTACCGAGGCTTATGACCATTGCTTCCTTAAGGCTATTGATGTTTTCCCCAATAGCCTTTTCAATGCGTCTCCTCTCCCAGATCAAAAGGCCCAAGAGAATCCTTGACACCCAGGCCGGGTGCACCTCGACACCCCTTCCATACTCTCTGCACAGAGACTTAACCAGGTTTGCCTCCATTTTTGAAATGGTGCAGACATCCTCATCATCATTCTCTGCGAAGAACAAAACCTCCCAATCAATTTTGCCTCCCCATTTCACCGGTTGAGAATATTGTGCATCTGTTCCGTCCTCGATATTCTCTTCTCTCCCGTTCCCTATTCTCCGTCACACTTTGCGGTGACCCAACAGAGGGCGAACCTCCATCCTTTCTTCCTGAAGTGAGCCATGATTGATCTCCTCCATCGCCCTGAGCGTCGCTCCTCCTTTCTAGCAGAGCGCCCCGCTGCACCACACTTCAACAATGATGCCCCTGCCTCTGCGCGACCATATAAATCCTTCCCGATTTACCCACTCTTCTGAATTTCCATCCCTCCACCTTCCTGCAATAATTCCCGCACTCATGCGTGGACTGGGACTGAAATGATGCCATGCCTCCTCGAGAACCTGCGTCCCCACAGCCTCTGCCTCCATTTCTCTGGCTTGCCTAATACTGATTACCCTCACCGTCCTTCCCCCACTTAACCTGTCCTCCCCATGCATGCCTACTGCCACGTTTCCAATGTCGTGCCTCCACCATGTGCTCTACCTCGTGGCTAGCATGTGGGCCTCCTCCTGCCTTCCGTGTGGCATAATCACCCGCATCCGGGGTATATTAATAAAGACTTGATAACCTTATTTTTTACAATTATATTGCATATTTAAATTACTAAGAAATAAGAAATAAATATGCATCACTATAATATGGCATTGAAAATAAAATATAAATAAGCAAGTTCATGCAAGAGATCAATTACGAAAGTAATAACAAATTTTACAAAAATATAGTTCTTATTTTATTATATATTATATATAATGAATTATCTTCATCTTGGAACTATGAGAGGTACAAGGGTTTTGCATAAGATTCAGTGTAACGCGCAGTCCAATATTTATTTATATATCGTAAATAAAAACAAAATATATTCATTTTTAGGATGCAATTATGGAGTTTCATGTTTAAAATCTATGATACCTATGATGTAGTGGGGAATAAACACATTAAATTAAATTTGATTTAAAAAATTCATTTTCGCATGACATTTTACACTATTTTTGATGCTAGCATATTAATAAATATGATAAGATTTACATTAAATTATGTATTTTTAAAGATTTCCTTTGGGTGTTTAAGAGATTTTTTAGGTAGAATGATATAAAATGTTTAATTGTAAAATAAAATGGGCTTAATTCTATTTTTATTCAGCCAATTTACAGCTATATCATAATCAAACCAATATTTTTATTTAACAAAAAATTATCCAAATTTTTGGTCAAGTTCATATTGAAACTTCGGCTTCGAGGATTCTTAAGATAATTCCCACACAATTTTTTTTAACTAATTATGATGAAGTCCCACCTTAGACGTTATTGGGTATTTTTTTGTTTAGGAATGGCCATCCTTGACATAAAGACTTCTTAACTGGGTTAAATTATGAGGTCACTCGTCATTGTGGGACCCGCATGAGTTGTGCAAAGGTAATCATAATTACTTCTCGAAAGATGACAAAACAAGAAAGAAAAATTTAACATCCACAAGGCTAAAGATAGCCTATAAGACCTCTTTTAGAGTGCAAAACTTGAAAAAAAATATGCACCTCAAGAGATTAAATCATCTTCAAAATGGATTTATATTAGTTCTATATATGCATAAAACATGTGTAACTTTTTATTTTTAAAATTGTATTTTAGAATGCATAAATGGATACAATGTCTTGAAAGTTTACTTGGACACTTGGATTGTGTAAACTACACCATGTAAGTATGCAATTCCAACAAATCTTTGCTAAACAAAATTTAAATTTAAATTTAAAACTGGAATTAATGGCTACAAATTAATTTAAAATTTTCAAAAAAGATAGCTAAAATTCTAAAACAAACCCCCTTCTTTATGTTGATTATATCTTGGAATCTGAAGGTCACTCGAGTGAAAGATGTTCTTTATTTAATCTCATTATCAATACACACTAACTTTAGTCATTTCCTTTGTGCAAATATATTATTTGTTCGTTGCCCACGAAGACGTATATAAGATTTTGACATAGTGGTATGATTGAAAAGAAATAATTTAGCCAAGTGGTTCGAACAACATCTATTGCTATTGCAAGTCTAAACAAATTTTCTCCTCTCCATCCCACACCTTTTAGGTTGTTATCTTTCTTTTGCTACAACATTTTGGCCGTAACATTATAGGCATGTTCAATTCCTTCGGTGTATTTTTACACTTTTAGGAGCAATTGCTAGTTATGATGTTCTTAAACTTTTAGCAATATAAGACAAATAATAAGGTAAATGTTTTAGTATTTATCTAGATTCATAAACCATTTAATTTCTATGACTAAATTAATTTATAAATTATAAAATAAAATGCACCTTATAATTAAATTATATGATTTTATTAAAAAAAATGTTTATAAATTTAAATAGTTAACACAATGTTATTATCAATATCATTAAACATTTTACTACCATAAATACTTAGGTTTGAATCTCTTTGAATCAGATGGGCTGCTTTATATTTTACGTGTACAAATTTACTAGCAATAGCATTATCACTTTATGAATAAATAAAAGTGAGGTGTGTGTGGTGATAAATTGTCCCACATTCAATGTGAGATCAAGAATATAAAGAGGACACACAACAAATACGCCGGCGATTTAACTTCATATTCACGGAGCCGTGTGGTCAACACAGAGCGAACTATTCTTTCGCCTTTTACTAAAGAATACCGTGTGTTGGACACCATCAGCGGCATACGCCAATTTTTGGAGGCTTCTTTCTCGCTTGAGATGTGAAGCCCACAAAGTAAATACAAAGCGGAATAAATGTCAGAACTTGGTTTACAAGATTAAAGAGCTTTTCAGGTGCGTTTGAATATATCGTGACTGCATTTTCTAATATTTACAATTTTATGTTGTGCAATCTGTATTGTGGCTAATGTTTCTTAACTATGTCAACTAATACCAAACTGGTTCTTAAGTGTATGGTCGAAGTTGTGTATGCGTTGCGATCTCTCTGGTGGTTTATGTATGGAAGTGTGTTATCCGAAGATTAAATGCAACTTATTGGTTTTGTTTCAGTGCATTATCCGTAAGTTTTGAGAATGGGGAATCGGTTGAACTAGTCACCGAAGTGTTATATTCAACTAAATCATGCTCTGAGATTGCGTTCATTACCTAATCTCTTGCTTATGCAGCCAGCTCCAAAATCCTTTGTTATTGGCAGAATTGGATACTGACAATGGTTAATCTGCTGGCTTCATTTATACGCCGACTCCAACTTGACCTTATCATTCCAAAATCCTTTGTTTTCGCAGAATTGGATCCTGACAATGGTTAATCTGTTGGCTTCATTTATACATAAGTGCTCTAGGAACCATTTACCATTTCTTGCAGTGTAGAAAGCCACATTTTTGCAATGAAGGCAGATGCTGACCTACCACGCAGGCAAATAATGCGAGTCCCTATTAAACTCAGCCGTAGCTTCATACTTCGTATTTTTATTTAACGAGAAACGTTCAACACATTTCCGGTCCCACCCGGTAAAAACCATGTGCATCTGGTTGAGGAACATAAGACGTGTATTTGGGATCTACATTAACGAATGTTAGTTCACAAAATTAATGGCTTTGTCTATCTAGCGCATTAAGGTGATCCTATGCAGGTATCATCAGAGGAAGCATAATAGTAATAGCTATTCTCCTGCTGAATAACCCAACTTTGTTCCTCCATGATACATATAATAGGTCTCTAATGCAGCTTCTCTTTTCTTTCGATTAACTGTCTAAAATAAAATGCAAGGTCCTCTGAATTCTTTTAAATCATTAAATTTTAATAATCACTTCAGATCATTAAATTTTAATAATCACAGGTCTACAAATAGATCATTCCTTCAAATCAACAAATACATCTACAATACCAAAGTGTTTTCTGGAATAGAAACTATGATAAACAAGGGCTACGTAGTAGTTTATTCTTTATTCTTGTTTATTCTTATCCAGCTGTGTTTTCTGGAATAGAAACTATGATAAACAAGGAATAGAAACTATGATAAACAAGGGCTACATAAACAAGGGCTACATAGTAGTTTATTTTTGTTTATTCTTATCCAACTTAGTAAATGATAGTGAAATTACAAGAACATTATTGCGGTATATACTAAAATAATTATTTATTATGTTTTGTAAATCATTTGTAAAATGGACCTTTGAACTTATTCTTGACATTCTTAATAATAGAGATAAACAAACTTATATTGTATTTGTTGAAAAACAAATTTATGGTGGTCAAAATTACACCACCGAAATTGTTTTGAATTACAAATCTTAACTCTCCTTGCTCTTGCTCTTGCTCTGGCTTGGATTGTAATATTTGCAAATTGCATCTATACATTAAAAATCAATAGAGTGAATTTCTTTTTTCATAATAAAAAGAGTGAATTTCTTTTTTCATAATGGAAATATATGGTCACTTTGTATTTTTTTTTTTAATTTTATATTTAATTTTTTTATAAATTAAAATAATATAAAATTGATTTTTTTTTTTTTAAATGAAATAATTTATATATATATATATATATATATATATATATATATATATATATATATATATATATATATATATATAATTTCTTTTACCTTCATAAATTAATTATTTTACATTATAAATTAATTTTATATTATTTTTTAATTTAATATAATAATTATGTTATTAAAATTTTAATTTGTAAATTAAAATACAAGTAAAAAATTAACCAAAAATCTCCTATAAATAAACTTTTTAAATGCTCAATGAATATGATTTCATATTTTCACATAGCTTGTCCGACTATTGAAAACGTACAGGCACACAACCTTCTTGTTTTCCTCTCATTTTCGACGATTTCAATAGTGTCTCATGTATTCAATGGCCACGTGTTCTCCAACATGGAAAGTGTTATTGTGTAAACACTTTCTCTGTAATTGAAAATCGTGTGAGACATAAAGTGATAAAATAAATGTATCCACTGGTCAAGTGAGACGGAGACTTATCATAAATATTTTTTTTGAATTTTTGATTTTTTTTTTTTTTGAAATTAGGTGGATAGGGGTTGTTGAATGGGTGGGATTTATCTGCGTGGCAGTTATAATAATATTAGGAGTTTGTGTTCTATATTATCTAACAAATAAAGATGCGGAGATGGCACATACAAGTAGATTCAGTAATAGAACAGGAGAGGGCTGAAGCAAAAATCTAGAAACGACCTTGCTACTTAAAAGATGGTGTTAGGATGTATTTTTGATGGTTTTTTATCCTATTGCATGTAAACTTTTAATAATAATATTTAAGGTTATGGTCTCGGTAGAGATGAAATTTATGCAAGATATCCTATTGGGGGACAAATGACCTTTTATGCACAACAATTTGATTATTTAGTTGAACATTATATATATATATATATCTTGTAAGTGATTTTCATTAATAAGAAAAGAGTATTATAATGATAGCAGTGCCTACTCCTTGGACCAAAAGACTCCTCGAAGAGGCCAGTGCAAGTGATTTTCATTAAGCCGTAGTCTAACTAGCCAGAGGAATCGCCCTGAAAATCATGAAAATTCCGATAAGATTTTCAGAAAATCCGGCAGGAATTTTTCTAAATCCATGTTATAACTATCAAAGTTTAAAATTTTGGGTGTCCTACATGTTTTTGATGGTGCTGAATCCATTTCCAATGTCAAAATCAAGATTCAAACACTGTTTCTGCAAGATTTTTTAAATTTTTTTGGCCCGGATTCCGGCCAATTTTGACCGTCCGGGCAATTCCTCCGGCTCGTTAGACGACTCCTTTCATTAATAAGAAAATAGTATTATAATAATAGTAGTGCCTACTCTTTTGACCAAAAGATTCTTCGAAGAGGCCAATGTAAGTGATTTTCATTAATAAGAAAAGGGTATTATAATGATAGTAGTGCCCACTCTTTTGACCAAAAGACTCATCGAAGAAGCCAGTGCCTTAACCAGGTGTAAACAAAATCCATCAAAATTACAAATTAGACAATAAGACACTAGACTTAAATCAAAAGACTCATCAAAGAAGCCAACGCTTTAACCAAGTGTAAACAAAATCCATCAAAATTACAAATTAGACAATAAGACACTATACTTAAACGTGAGCAGATAGCACAATTGCCTTGACTCATCGAAGAGGCCAGTCCCTCAACCAAGTGTAAACAAAATCCATCAAAATTACAAATTAGACAGTAAGACACTAGACTTAAACATGAGCAGAGAGCACAATTGCCTTATCTATCAACTATATCCACCATTGCCTTGAAGCATTATAGAGCTATTGATGATGACAGGAAAAACTAGCGAAGTAGACCTCAAAACAAATAGCTAGCTATTCCCTTGAGCCTTAAACAAAAGGGAGATATGATTGTTGGAACAAAACAAAGTCCTTCGATATTCTGGAGAAAGAACCAAGATAAGGGAGATATGATTGCTGGAACAAAACAAAGGCCTTCAAAAGTTTGGAGAAAGAACCAAGATAACACCAGAGAGACCATACCACCGTGCCAAACGTCCATGTAGTAATAACAATTGCAAAACCCATTAAAATTTTTTAATATGAGATAATCATCGAAGAGAGGGATGACGAGTTTGCGTGTGGGGAGATGGTTTCCAAAGATGAAACATTCAGTGGCGGGACATTGATGACAATAGGGATGCCATTTTTCTCTGCTAAGTTAGTCTTCGAGACGGAGACTAAAAATTTCTCCACCTTTGCTAATCTAGTCCCAATGTCATCAAGGTTGAATCAAATTTTTCGAAGAATATTTTTAATATCTTCTCGTCCGATAAACAATTTGTAGTTTTCTACCTCTTTGTCTCAAAGAACCATGCGAAACAAGGTCTCCATCTGTTGATGTGATGTTATGGAATGTAGAAAATGAAGTTGACACTTTTTAAATCAACCTGGATCCAGGGTCCATTTGAGGCAATCCCCAAGAACTTCTGAATCAGAAAAACAAGACATTTCACCAAATTCTTTTGACTCAAGGAGGAGAATATCCTTCCTTACTTTTGAATGGGTCAAGTCAAAAAAATTCACCACAAACTCCCACCCAAAGAGTCGTCGATGAGAGGAAGAAGACCCTATCATTCCACCTCTGTGACTTGGCATTCTCAGGAGCCATAAGAGCACAAGGACAATATTAATACACACCAGAGATGACCATAAGACAAATGCAAACCAAGCAAGGGATTGACATTAATAAGAGTCAATTAACCCCACTATAGAGGCATCATTTATAAATATGTAAGGAATGGTTGGGAAAATTGACCACCCTGAAGTCTAACCTAACTGAAACAAGAAAGGACGCTAGAAACTTGACACTCCCACAAGATCTATAAGCAAAGAAACTAAAACTCAAGAAAAATACAACACTGAGTGACGTGGGTGTATTAGGTTAGGAAACTAAGATTGAGGAAAAAGAAAGTCTGAGTGACTTAAGCAAATTAGGTTAGGAATCCAAAGTGCCCTATTAAAACCAGATAGAAAACAAATGTGGGTACCAGAATCCACACACTAAGACCAGACAATTGAAGGATATCCATTCTGGGTTTGAACCTTGAAAGGATGAGGTCGACAAAAGTGCCACCAATACAAAGGATGACTCCATTCCTGTAATATAGAGGAAGAGAACAAAAACATTGACCCTCCCAAAAATAATTGGAACAAGAAATAGAGGCCTGGGAGACAGTAAATGTGCAACATAAAACGTAAGAACCAGCGATCAATAAGGAAACAAGTCGTCCACTAAAATGGAGTATAGGTAAGGTATATACCAGAAGGCACATGACTTGGAGAAGCCCTCACGCCACCCAACAAACGTAACAATCCCACCACCTATAGGAGTCCCCCATGTAGTTATAAGGGGAAGTTGACAATGTTATGACTTGTGCTTGAAATATATTACCCGTGTTTGCAGGGTTGCGGGAGGGACATTTATCATGTCTGAGACACTCTTCAAGATCCACAAACCTCCCAAAGATCATACTCTCATAAATGAGCTCACCGATTTGAATGTTAGGAGCCCTCGAGAGCTCATCCAATCACTCCACCTAGAACCAAACCCTATCTGTTATAATGTGATAATCCCCGATGTAGAATGGTATATCATGCTCCTCCATAAACTCAACCACCTGCTTGCATTTATAACGACGATACCTGAGTAATAGGCCCCGACTTGGGAGCGAGACATTTGCCACACGGTATCATGGAGGAGCCAGGTGTTAGGTATGGGACTGTGGTCTATGTTCACCAACCCACACTCCATTCCCCACCTTGGCATGTCAATAATGCATTTTGTCGATTGTTGGCTTGATAAATAACACCCCATCAAGGATTCTAAAATATCATAGTTTTTTTGGTTGTAAATCAACATTCTATTCATTCTTCCAAAAAGAGGTACATCAGTAGAAAAATGCAGGTAGTGTCACCCCGACTAGGTTTGTTGACTACTGCTATCAGCATATGAAAATGAAATAGAAAATCATCAAGAGAGACAGTCCACAAATTGAGAGGCCATAAGCACTAGTACACACAAAAGACAAATAAAACCCCTATAACCATGCTAATCATTGGAGGTGATGGAGGTTGGGTTGTCCGGAGTTGTCCAGGAGGAGGAGGAGAATGGAAAGAGCATTGAACATGCTCCTCGAAATGGGCCATCCAAGCCTCTAGCTTCTCGACTTTCTCAAATAATAGGTTCTAGCCTCGCTAGACCACCACTACACGCTCCTAAACATGGCACTAGAAATAGTGCATTTTGTTTAGAGTAGCAATTAGCTCTGCATGTTCCTCATGCTGCACCCGCTCCAAGGTTTCCAGTGGTTGAAGAAAAAATTGTATCAAATCCCGACACCGCTCCACGCATCATCCTTGTTGTTTCCCTCGTCCCCAATGATGCGCCATCCCCTGTCTTCTTGAGCCACCACGACGAACCGACCCGTGATTTTTCTGACCTAGATGGGTGTGGCTCTCACGACCCATCGACATGCCACCACGATTTCGACCTCGAGCTGCAGACCCTGCACGACTAGAGCGCCTCATCCTGCCACCAACTCGACCACTCACAACCCTTTACCCGAGCGATCGCCACTGCTATCGCCCCGCCCTGAGCCAACGGTACTGGTCTCCACTTCTAACTGAGAGAGAGAGACGTGACACCCCCCCAGAGCTATCCAAATTGGGCTTAATTTGAGAAGAGGAGCAGCCCAAACGAAAAACCAAACATATGGTTATCAGCAAAAACCGCAGAGACAGGTAGAGACGAACCCCCGAGAACCTTCCCAAACTATGACGGCCCACAGGGAGAAACACACCACCCGCACTGGCGTGACCATTGCCAACCAGCCCCGAATGAACGAGAAGAACAAGAATTCTACACTAGTTGCAAACAAAACGTCGTCCCACTTCCAGAGACGAACCCGCACTAGCCAAACCACCCAGAATCCAATATCCCCGCTCCCTAAACACCACCAAGCATTGTAGGAGCCCGAGAAGGGGCCAATGATGACAAAAATTCTGCCAACTTTACAGAACAAAAGGGTTACCACCTAACCCAAACTAGAGCAACGAAGCACACACATAACTAGAAGGCCAAAACCTTTACTATATGCAAAGAACCTGACTCGAAGACTAGTCAGGAAATTAACAAAAAATCCCACCCGAACGTAGAGGAGGGAACGCCGACGACGAGGGCACCACCTCTTCTAGACGGGGAACCCCCTAAAGCAACTTCCTCTCCGCGCAAGGCTCACACTACATACTCCATAGCTCATTGAAACACATAATGACCGACTATAGACCTCACCACCTTCCATTAAACTCCAACGAATGCCACCACTTGCGGAAACCAAGACAATGAAATTTCACACATTCATTGTTAATCCATCTTGTACACAATAATATTGAGAGAACGGGGAGGTCGACCCTCCCACCTGCGACCACGCGCTCAATATGAGTGCCCACACATTCCCTCGAGAACATCATCTACCCTACTAATCACCCAATTAGGGATGAAATATCATAGTTACCAAAATGAACATACGTAATTTCTTCCATACTCAATATATAATTGATATTTGGGAAAAGATCATCTTAATGGCTCCATTATTAAACACCTAAGCGCATCATCTATTAAACATTTTAAAACAATAAAAATCTTAAGATGATTTTTTTGAATTTTTTTGAATTTTGTATTATAAAAAAAATTAAACTTTATTCTATCCTTTTAACATTTAATAGATTTGATTTAAAATTAAAATGGAATCTATATTAATAATTATTTCATTAATTAATTTTATAATTAGAAAATAATATTAAAATTTTGAACCAAGAGGGGGAACTTGGAGAAATTGGGAAGATATGTGGAGACACGAGGGAGATTTATGGAGAAATTTTGTGGTTGCTTTCTCTTTTGGGGAGTTGTATGTGTTCAATGAACAACAGGTGATGAATTATGATAATGAAAAAATGATTGGGCTGTTGTGGCCTCTTTTCTTTCCTATGTTGTTTTGGTTTGTTCTGATTAATGTTATGTTGGGTGATTGGATTTTTTTAAAGTGGAGTTGTCTGGTTTTGGAAACACATATTTTTATCTTTTTAAGATATTAATTTGATAAATTAAACAAATAAAAGGTGTGGGGGTATTTCTCTCATGACAACTCCACTTATAAAAGTGTTTCTCACATGACAACTCCGCTTACAAAAATCCAGCAATGCCATTTTGTAACAAGAATATCATTAACAACAGGATACAAAAATTCAGCCACGCCATTTTGTAACAAGAATAGCATTAACAACAGGGTGTGGAAAAAAAAAGACCACAACCACCCAATTTTTTTTCTTACCATTATACTTCATCACCTCTCAGCGTGTACTTTCAGAGTAGATCGTCGGGAATAATAACCCCATTAGACTACTTTAAATACACTTATTTCCTGATCTACTTTTGTAGAAATTTGCTGAATAATGAAGTTTATTCGCTGCAATTAACCTGATCATACATCAATTCGAATTGCTTGTACAACACATAATTGCTTCTACAAATTAATCGTCACATGCGGAATAAAAACAAAGCGACAGAACATCAAATCACACACATAGAACGCATCATGTATGGGGAAAACTTATAGCTGAAAACCCCCAGCTATATGTATCATATAATGGATGAGAAACATTCAGCAATACATAATACAATACTACTCACAAGTACTCAGTACTATCTCATATGCTGAACACAAAACTAGCTAGATCTGAAACTAGTCACAGGTTCAAATCCTTCTGCTGCTCTGCCTGCCTCTACTGCGCAATCCCAAAAGTGAATATAGCTGAATGGAATTCGAATTCACTTAGTTGGTACAGCGCAATCATCATTGGCATCATCATCCCACTGATTGTGCAAATCTCATGCACAACTAATGTACAACTGCTGTCAGTCTCACCCTTTCATCTACCTCTTCCACTGGTCTTTCACTGAACTGTCCATGCACTGAGTTAACTAATGTGTTCTTTAGTTGAATAATGAGTTAATAATCAGTGAATTAAATAATATTTAATTCACCCAACTCATCTCTAGTGTAATCGCCAGTTAAACTGATCACAACTAGTTCAACTAGTTAACCGGAACACAATCTCCATTAACTCCTCGATCAACTCCACCAAAACTCTGCCACATGAGTCTAACTGAAGTCAACCATGCAATAGCTCAACTAACCCATAGGAAATTTGAATTTACTTATGTCAGCTGCATGCCCCACCTCCGGGGGTCAAACTGAAGTGCTCCAAGAGGATAAACTGAAGTTTATAGTCCAAATATTATTAAGGGTAAATAATATTTGAGTCTATTTTTAGCTCGGCGGTCTAAAAATGAAACCACTGAATGTCTAAAAATGAGGTCATCTATTTTTAACATAACCCGATCCTCCAAGAATAGCATACTGCAGCTCTCGGTCCATGATCCATATGTCTAAAAATAGACTTTTCGACAAAAATCACATGTGTGGTCCCCACCTAGTTTAGGTGATCACTTTCCAACTAGGATCAGGAAAGATGTTTCAGGAGGCCTCCTTCACTGTTTCTTGTTGCCATTTTCAACAACTTTATCCAACATTTTTCACAGATTAACACGCAACTTTAAATGTGAAAGTGAATCCCTTTTGTTGCAGATATGAAAGTGGAGTTAAATATATAACATGAAGAAAGAGACAACATTCCAGTAACCTAATTTTAACCCCAAGAAAAAGGAAGTTCATGACATGGATTCTCGAACAAATTAAATTTCAACATACATGCATATTTTAATTCACCAATGTATTGATTTTGATACTTTATAGCTATAATTTTCATGTATTTGCTTAAATTACTTTAAAGTATATATAAATAATTTTCATTTAAATACTTAATCTTATTAAAAAGGTTAATTATTAAAGGTGACTATTACGTGTAGGAATTTACAGGGTAAGTTTCTTAGATCAAAAACCAAAGATCACTGCTCACAAACAGATTACAAATCAGTACAACAGTATATCATGCGGTTAATGTTACGCTCCCTCTCCCAACGACCAGTTATTTCTGGAAATAATTGCAGTTAATTATTTCTGGAAACCAACTGCAGTCATTTCCTTAATTTATGGAAACCAATTGCAGTCATTTCCTTAAATTACGAAAATCAACTGCAGTTAATTAATTTTCTTGTTGGGAGCTTCTGAAGTGGTCCATTACTCCCACTGCAGTTCTCTACCATGATTTGTGGAACACTTGACACGTAGCCAACAGAAGCTTGATGGAAGCTTGGCTATAAATACTTCTGTTTGGTCCCCAAGCTCACGAACTCAATCCCCTTCAGTTTTACACCATCAAGTTAGAGTGAGCAGAGCTTGGAAGTCCCTTCAGATTTTCTGTATCATTTAATTTTTGCTTGTGTGAAGATTGTGTTTCACGTGGAAAGGTAAAAAAGAAGAAGGGGAAGGAGCAGTTTCAGTTGTGGCGTGCAAGGCATAAGGCATCTTCCTCCTGCAGATTTTCTATACAGTGAAGCAGCTCGGAAGCTTTGCATACAAAATACATTCTGAGTATGAGTAGCATCAATGGTTGGAGGTATGATTTATTGGGCATTAAAGTTTATTTTTCGATTCTTTTTAAGTATTTATTCCGCATTATAGAATCGTTATTTAAATTTACATTTGGTATCAAAGAAAGGTTTTATATCTGCCTTGGTGATAATAGACATGTTTGGCTAAATGTCATATTTTAAGAATTTTCTGAATTAAAGCATTTATTTGGAAATATGTCTAATTTTTGCTCGTATTTAATTTTGCATGAATTAATTATTTTTGTTCTAATTAAAACATGCTATTTTTTATGAGTATACGAGATCCATCATTAAAAGTTATGCATGAATATTATAGTTTTATTTATGCAAATTATTATTATTTTCATGTCAAGGTTTTTTGTTTTTTGTTTTTGTTTTTGTTTTTGTTTTTTTTTTTTAATGGAGAAATAATGTCTAGTGATACATATAATTTTAATTGATTGGAAAATATCCACAACATATTTAATTAAATAAAATTATATATTATGATTGATTAGGATCACATAAAGAATATTTAGACATTAGTTGTAATTAATTATACTAAATATAATAAATTTTATCCCACAGGAATTTTTGTTATATTTATATAATTAATTAGGATAAAATATTCATAACTTACCCACAAGAGTTATGAATTAATAGTTTTATCATAAAGTTCAAAACTAAGATAGAATTTATATCAAATTATAATCATAATATACCCTTAGAATTATGAATTAAGTGAATAATTTGATAAATTCTATCATAAAGAATAACTGAATATGCTTGAATTGAAAATTTAGTCCACAGACAATTTTTATGTCATTAGATTCAATTTTAAAGCATGATTTACATTGATAAAGCATGAAATTTTATTTAGGCCTTAATTTTAACATAAGCATGTGATCTTTAATTTTATGCAGTTGTCCAACCTGCAAATTTCTCTGAAATTCGTACTGATATCCCTGAACTTAAGAGAGATAACTATAAGGTCTGGAAGGAGAGAGTTCTCCTTCATTTGGGGTGGATGGACATAGACTATGCTATTAGGAAAGATGAACCACCGACACTCAATAATACCAGCATTGCAGCGGACATCACGCTTTATGAACGATGGGAACGATCTAATCGCCTAAGCATGATGTTCATTAAGACTAAATTTCAGCTGGTATTCGTGGTTCCATTGAACAACATGAAAAGGTCCGAGACTTGCTGAAATCCATTAATGATCAATTCGTCACTTTAGATAAAGCACTAGCAAGCACCCTAATCATGAAGTTCTCATCCCTAAGGCTCACCAGTGTGAAAGGTGTGCGCGAGCACATCATGCAAATGAGGGACACTGTGGCTTAATTGAAGAAACTCGAGGTTGAAATATCAGAGTCTTTTCTGGTGCAATACATCCTGAACACCCTTCCGAACCAATACAGACCCTTCAAAATCTCATACAACACACATAAGGATAAATGGTCAATTAATGAACTCATGACCATGTGTGTTCAAGAGGAAGAGAGACTGGTGATGGAAATGGGAGAAAGTGCAATGCTGGCAACGCGAGGAAAGGGAAAATCTCAAGCCAATCGGAAAGGAAAAGGTAAAATACCTCCTCAAGCCGATATCAAGAAGGATTCCAAGTGTTTCTTTTGTAAAAAGAAGGGACACATGAAGAAGGAATACGCCAAATTTCAGAAATGGCTTGCGGACAAAGGTAATCCAATCTCGTTTGTTTTTTATGAATCTAATATGGTTAATGTTAATATTAACACCTGGTGGATTGATTCTGGATCAACAATTCACATTTCGAATTCCTTGTAGGGTTTGAAAAACCTAAGGAAGCCAGTGGGAAGTGAGCAAAGCATCTTATCAGGAAACAAGATGGGCTCGCATGTGGAAGCTATAGGAACATGCTATTTAAATTTAAGTAGTGGCTTTGTTTTAGAATTAGAAAAGACCTTTTATGTACCAAGTTTTTCTAGAAACTTGATTTCAGTTTCAAGGCTTGTACCTTTTGGATATTCCTTTAACTTTTCAGAAACATCCTTCAGTTTATTTTATAAATCTGATTGTGTTGGGAATGGTATTTTGTCTAATGGTCTTACTGCATTAATTTACAAAACAATGTCACTTATGATTCAATGCATGTTCACATTGGCATTAAAAGATGTGTTATTAATGAAAATTCCTCTAAATTATGGCGCCGGAGACTAGGTCATATCTCCATAGAAAGAATTAAAAGATTGGTTAAATGAAGGGGTACTTAATACTCTGGATTTTACTGATTTTGAGACTTGTGTGGACTGCATAAAGGGAAAGCAGACCAACAAGTCAAAGAAAGGTGCCAATAGGAGTTCAAACATATTAGAGATCATACATACTGATATATGTAGTCCATACATGGACTCACATGGTCAGAGATACTTCATCTATTTTATAGATGATTATTCACGATATATGTATCTCTACATGCTTCATAAAAAGAGCGAAGCATTAGATGACTTTAATATTTTTAAGGTTGAAGTAGAGAAACAATCCGGCAAGCAAATTAAGATCGTGAGATCAGATAGAGGTGGAGAATATTATCGTAGATACACAGAAGATGGACAAGCACCTGGGCCATTCGCAAAATTTCTTCAGGAGCATGGGATTGTTGCCCAATACACCATGCCTGGTTCACCCGACCATAATGGTGTAGCAAAAAGAAGAAACTGAACATTATTGGACATGGTGCAAAGTATGCTTAGCAGCTCCAATCTTCCTAAATCCTTGTGGACTGAAGCACTTAAGATGGCAGTGTATATATTAAACCGATTTCCAACCAAGGCTATTCGTAAAACGCCATTTGAATTATGGAAAGGTTGGAAACCGAGTTTGCGACATATGCGCATTTGGGGATGCCCGTCTGAAGTGAGAATATATAATCCACAAGAGAAGAAGCTAGACCCAAGGACCATTAGTGGGTATTTCATTGGATATGTTGAAAGGTCTAAAGGTTACAGATTTTACCGTCCATCTCGCAGCACTAGGATTGTGGAATCAAGAAATGCAAAGTTTCTTGAAAATGACTTGATCAGTGGGAGCGATCAAACCAGGAACACAGTTTCTGAGAAGGATCATTCAGAATCTCAACCTTACACGTCAAGTGATAGATTGGTTATTGTTCACAGCACCCCTCAAGTACAAACTGGTGTTGAACAACCAATTGTTGAAGTTCCACAAGCTGCTGACGACATTCCAGTAGATCAGATAGTTCAAGAATTGCCAAAAAAATTTGAACAACGAGTTGAACCACATACTTCTCAGGAAGATGGTGGTACAACATTAAGAAGATCTACTAGACCAAAGAGATCAACAATTCCTGATGATTATGTTGTGTATCTGCAAGAATCTGACTACAACATTGGAGCCAAAAATGATCCCGAGTCTTTTTCACAAGCCATGAGTTGCAAAGAATCAAAATTATGGTAGGAGGCCATGAAGGAAGAGATGAATTCTATGAAGAGTAACGAAGTCTGGGATCTTTTTGAGTTGCCTAATGGTGCAAAAGCCATTGGATGTAAATGGGTCTTTAAGACAAAGAAAGACTCATTGGGCAACATTGAAAAATACAAGGCAAGACTTGTTGCAAAGGGATTCACTCAGAAAGAAGGAATCGATTACACAGAGACTTTCTCTCATGTATCTAAGAAAGATTCCTTGCGCGTTATTATGGCATTAGTAGCCCATTTTGACTTGGAGTTGCACCAAATGGATGTGAAAACGACATTTCTCAATGGAGATCTAGAGGAGGAGGTTTACATGAAACAACCTGAAGGATTCTCCTCTAGTGATGGTGAGAAATTGGTTTGCAAGCTCAAGAAATCATTATATGGATTAAAACAAGCATCCCGCCAATGGTATTTGAAATTTCATAATGTAATTTCTTCTTTTGGTTTTGTAGAAAACATTATGGATGAATGTATATACCTGAAAGTCAGTGGGAGTAAAATCTGTTTTCTTGTTTTATATGTGGATGACATTTTGCTAGCAACCAATGATAAGGGTTTGCTGCATGAAGTGAAACAATTCCTCTCTAAAAATTTTGATATGAAGGATATGGATGAGGCATCTTATGTCATTGGCATTAAGATCCATACAGATAGATTTCTAGGCATCTTGGGTTTGTCTCAGGAAACCTATATTAATAAAATTTTAGAGAGATTTCGGATGAAGGATTGTTCACCAAGTGTCGCTCCCATTGTGAAGGGTGATAGGTTCAATTTGAACCAATGCCCGAAGAATGATTTTGAAAGGGAACAAATGAAGAACATTCCATATGCTTCTGCTGTCGGAAGCCTAATGTATGCTCAAGTCTGCACAAGACCTGACATTGCATTTGTTGTGGGAATGTTGGGACGATATCAGAGTGATCTAGGTTTAGACCACTGGAGAGCTGCAAAGAAAGTAACGAGGTACCTTCAAGGAACCAAAAACTACATGCTTATGTATAGACGAACGAACAATTTGGAAGTAATTGGCTACTCAGATTCTGACTTTGCTGGATGTGTTGATTCACGCAAATCAACATCAGGATACATTTTTATGATGGCCGGTGGAGCTGTATCATGGAGGAGTGCCAAACAGACCTTGATTGCCACTTCCACTATGGAAGCCCAGTTCGTCTCCTGTTTTGAGGCTACTTTAGATAGTGTATGTCTTAAGAGTTTCATTTCTGGGCTTAGAATTATGGATTCTATCTCTAAGCCATTGAGAATATATTGCGACAATTCAACTGTTGTTTTTATGGCTAAGAACAACAAAAGTGGGAGTCGAAATAAACACATCGACATTAAGTATTTAGCTATAAGGGAATGTGTTAAAGAAAAGAAAGTGGTCATTGAGCACGTTAGCACTGAGTTGATGATCACTGATCCTTTGATTAAGGGCATGCCACCGTTTAAATTCAAGGATCATGTAATGAATATGGGACTTGGTTCCATTATGTAGTTTCTCATTGTATGAACAATGTTATTTTTAATGAAATTCTTAATTATTGTGATGTTTTTTCTCATATTTATGTGCACCTTAATTTGATTTGAGAGAATTCATCTGTGTAGGACCAAGAATAAACATAGGGTTTATTCATTAAGAAATTGTTGCCACATAAATTTTAATAGAAATAAATACATAGTAATACATGGAATATAATACTCGTCATTAGAGGACTTATCGCCATGATTCATGTATCTATTACTTAATACAAATTATCAATGGGTTTTAAGATGAGACATTAAGTTTGGAAGTATGGACCAAGTAGGAGAATGTTACGCTCCCTCTCCCAACGGCCAGTTATTTCTGGAAATAACTGCCGTTAATTATTTCTGGAAACCAACTGCAGTCATTTCCTTAATTTATGGAAACCAACTGCAGCCATTTCCTTAAATTACGGAAATCAACTGCAGTTAATTAATTTTCTTGTTGTGAGCTTCTGAAGTGGTCCATTACTCCCATTGTAGTTCTCTACCATGATTTGTGGAACACTTGACACATAGCCAACAGAAGCTTGATGGAAGCTTGGCTATAAATACTTCTGTTTGGTCCCCAAGCTCACGAACTCAATACCCTTTAGTTTTACACCATCAAGTTAGAGTGAGCAGAGCTTGGAAGTCCCTTCAGATTTTCTATATCCTTTAATTTTTGCTTGTGTGAAGATTGTGTTTCATGTGGAAAGGTAAAAAAGAAGAAGGGGAAGGCGCAATTTCAGTTGTGGCGTGCAAGGCATAAGGCATCTTCCTCCTGCAGATTTTCTATATAGTGAAGCGGCTCGGAAGCTTTGCATACAAAATACATTCTGAGTGTGAGTAGCATCAATGGCTGGAGGTATGATTTATTGGGCATTAAAGTTTATTTTTCGATTCTTTTTAAGTATTTATTCCGCATTATAGAATCGTTATTCAGCTCACAGTTAAAACATTCGAAGAGGGAAACACTCCATGGCCTGAGCCAACGCGGCCACTTCAGGAAATTTATTAATATAAAAAGAAAGTTTACATACGTTTCTCTCATAAACGGGTACCAGAAAAATGACCCTCCATGCTCTTTAAATAGAGATCATGGACCAATCGAGTGTTAAGCCACGAATCAAGTGTCATAAATACCGAAGAGAGAGTGAACCGTCGGATCACTACAAATCGTGACCGTCGTCGGATTATAAGTTACAAATGTACATAGTAAAGAAACACACTTTACCTAACTCTACACTAGACCAAGTTATATTTAACTATTTCCTATGTGTCAGAATATCCTATACACCACTTTCACATGGAAGACTATAAGCTAGCCCCTTCTCTCTTTCAGTCTAGAGTCAAGCTTTCAGTCACTTGTACTACCCTTGAAGTCATTTGTACTACCCCTAAAGACTGTATAAAGCCCTTTACTTCTAAGTAAATCTACCATGAGAGGTAGCCATTGGAAATAATTGGTGCTGTTAAGAATAATCGGGCTTGCACTTTTCATTTTTTTTAAAGGAATTGAAGCTGAAAAGAGCTGAAACTAATTGCTCCAATGGAAAGATCGCGAAAAATTAGGCCGATTAAAAAAAAAAGGGCTCGAAAAATGGCTTCTGGATGAAGAAGTTATGCCTTTTTGAAGGTAGCATCAACTTTAAGGGTAGTGCAAGTGACCGAAAGCTTGACTCCATACTGAAAGGGAGAAGGGGTTGGCTTACAGTCTTCCATGTGAAAGTGGTGTATAGGATATTCTAACACATAGGAAATAGTTAAGTATCACTTGGTCTAGTGTAGAGTTAGGTAAAATGTGTTTCTTTACTATGTACATTTGTAACTTATAATCCGACGGTCATGATTTGTAGTGATCCGATGGTTCACTTTCTCCTCTGTATTAATGACACTTGATTCGTGGCTTAGCACCCGATTGGTCCATGATCTCTATTAAAAGAGCATGGAGGGTCATTTGTCTTGTAACTGTTTATAAGAGAAACATATGTAAACTTTTTTTTTAAATTAATAAATTGCTTGAAATGGTCGCGTTGGCTCAGGCCGTGCACTGTTTCTCTCTTTGAAGATTTTAACCACGTGATATACTGGTGTATTTATTTGTGATTTGTTTGTGAGTAATAACCTTTGGTTTTTTATGTAAGAAACTTACCCTATAAATTCTTAGATTACTATTTTTATTAAATAAGAATTTAAATAAAATAAATAAATATTTTGACAAATTAACACAACTTCCAATGTGAAAATGAACTCGGTTGGTTGCATATATGAAAGTGGATTTAAATATATAACATGAAGGGAGAAGCGGCGCTCGAGTAACCTAATTTTAACCCAAAGAAAAAGGAAGTTCGTATATATCAATGACATTTTTAGTAAAAATTTGATTTTGATACTTTATAGTTGTAATTTTCATGTATTTCCTTAAATTACTTCAAAGTATAGAGAACTTACTTTTATTTAAAGTAAATTCTTAAAAAAAAAATTAATTATTAAATTATAAAAGGTGGTATTATTATTTTTATTGAGTAGGAATTTAGTTAATTTTTTTGGTTTCAGGACATTTTGATCCGTTTTTAAGTTTTATATTTATTTTTAAAATAATTTAATTGATTAAAAATTGAAAAAACAAAACTCGTTATCCATTGCATAGATGGCTAGATTTCCAGGTTCTGTCAGCCCATTACTCCACAAATTTTGGAGAGGGCCACATGCCCATGAATTTAGTGACAAGTGCTATATCAGTGAAGGTCAGAGAAGTTGAGAGCACTAAGGAAGAGTGATAGTCAGAATATTTGAGGTCTTTTTGACGAATCTCTGTTGAGCTTCCTTAGGATGCAAATTAATCTCGAGGTTCGAGATTAATGCTAAGGCTTCCTTCTCAGAGCTGGGAGGTAAAAAAACCCCTCGGACCTGTCGCTATGAAGGGTCAGTGAGATTGACGTTGTTGCGTGTTGGTTGGGTTTCAAGAATTAAAAAATATTTATGAATATAGTCTCTTTGCAACCAATACTATGGTTCACAAATATAATGCTTTTAAGTATGAGTAAACATGATGTACTTTGTAACCAATACTATGGTTCACGATTATATTCTTTTAAGTATGAGTCAACATTATGTACTTTGTAATGGTGTATTTAATGTTGTTAATATGATTTACGCTTTAATGATATCATTATTGTTGGGTGTATTTTATTTGTTTTGGGAATAAATGCAAGTAAATAACAATTTAGTTATATATTTATTGGATAAGTATAATTCACTTGGATAGGTGTATCTTTATGACGTGTTTTTTCTTTTTTTTTCTTTTTGCCATAGCAATCAACAATTGGGTCGGCCTTGTTTTTGCATGACATGGATTACAACCTCTACTATTATATCTTTGGGGCTTACAACAATCTTCCTCTCCATAGACCAAGTTACTCGAGGGGATTTGAACCTTAGTTCTAAGTCGGGCTCGTGCTCATGTGACATGGGGTCAATTTTAGGTACTACCACTATACCTATGGGGCTTATGACAACCTTCATCTTCGTTGACCAAGTTATTCTGAGTCGATTTGAACCTTGGATCTTGTAGTTGACAAAATACTTCATATCACAATGATCGCCAATTGAGCTGCCCCCTTTAGATAGGGCATGTATATTTTGAATAGGGTTTTCAAATTTTATTTTATTTTTACAAAAACAGGTATGGATTTATATTAGATATTTGGCCAAAATGCCTTTCACCAGTTACAATAAGTCGGGCAAAGCCCTTGGACTTTCTTCCACTAGCTGTTCATATGCCCCAAAATTTGGAAACCCACGTTTCTTACTCGAAACTAGAGAATCTATCTCCGTTATTTTTCCTATCTTGAATATACAAACAAACTGTTTTAGTATAATGCAGTAAAACATGAATCAATTTTCTGGTATGGAATCCCACTCCTCAATTCCGTCTTTCAAGAGAGAGCCAACAGGAAGTGGCATCGCTCTGTTGGCTTCCAGGTTAGCTTCTTTATTATTCCCCCTCAAAACATGAAGGAAATTTGCAATCTTAAGAGATTTCACCAGGATTCTGATTCTTGAGACCACTCTTGCCAATCTAAGATCTGTAGGAGAGGAATCCTCCAATAAGACTTTAATAATGGACTGAGAGTCTCCTATAATATTTACATCTGTTAGGCCAATGGCCTTGGCTTGTTTGAGACCTTGCAAAAGTTCCAAGGCTTCAGCTTGGATGCTGGTGGAATTCCCTAATCCCCAAGCGAACTTAGTCACAATTTTGCCCTCCTTGTTCTGTATAATTCCTCCTGCCCCAGCCAATCCGGGGTTTTCGCTGCCCCATCGAAGAACAGAGTGAATCTGGATTGCCTAATGAGAAAATTAGATAGTTCGTTCTCCTTCCCTCTGAATTGCCACTCTTTTGTATCTTTATGATGCCTTGTTTCTCCAGAGAATTGGAGATCCAACGAAGTGCCCCAGTCTAAGTCCTGCTGACTTAGATTCGAGTTCGACAAGTGCTCACCCAGATTTTCTTTCCATAGGCTTTTTATTTTGATGATGGTGAACTGCGGTTTTAAGCTTTCATCTCTGAAGACTCTTCTATTTCTCTCAAGCCAAATTTGCCAGCAGATAAACTTTGGCAAGGAGAGCCATGCAACGTTAAAAATTTCGTTTTTTGGGAGCGATTCTGGATAGAAGTTTCGCCAGTTTGCAAATAAATCAGAGATAGTTAATGGTAAGGTGAAAACTCTTTTCCAATGGCTCAAGAGATTCTGCCAGATTTCTTTTGAGTATTTGCAGTCTAACATAATGTGCTGAGCGTTTTCTTCACTGTCACAGCACAAATGGCAGCGTGAGGGACCTTGAAAGCCTTTCTTCTTCAACCTGTCTTCTGTAAGAATTCCTTTGTGGCATAACAGCCAGCAAAAGGAATCCACCTTTGGCACGGTCTTGTATTTCCAAAGACCCTTCCACACAGCAGGGTCTGGAGGGACGTGTGGATGCTCTTGCAGATTTTTGTACCCCTGCGCTACTGTGTACAGCCCTGGGGCGGCCCCCCAACCACGAGCGTCCTTCCTCCCAACGCGCAGAAGCGCCTTACCATTCAACAGCGTGAGGAATATATTGTGTTCTTGATTCAGCTCAGGGGGAACAAGCGGTAGGTTCCAACGCAGCCAATTGCTTCCAGCCCACAACGAAATGTCCCATAGTGTAACGTAGCCAGCTCTGTCCAACCACAATCATAGCGCTTGCAGTGAACTGAAGCTCGACAGTGGGGGATGCATCATGATGCTGTCATCCCATATCTTGACTTCTTTACCATTGCCAGGTATCCAGTACACTCTGTGTTTAATTAAAGGAGCTTCTTTGTGATAGAGTTTAACAAGTTCCGATCCAATGGTGGGTAGTGGATTGTCCAGACATCTTTTCCACATCCCCGTGAAGTACTTCCTCCATAAGGCTCTTTGCGCCCAGCCTAGGTGAGGACCAATGATTCTCCAGAAAATCTTGGCTCCCATGGCTGTATTTTGGAGACTGAGATCTTTGAAATTTAGGCCTCCTTCATTCAGAGGCTTACAAATTTTATCCCAACTTACCAAAGGGATTTTCATGTCATTGTGATTGCCACCTTTCCAGAAGAATTTGTGTATGAAGGCTTCCATTTTCTTGATGATGCCAATAGGAGCTAGGATTACAGAGAATTGAAAGATGGGGAGACTACTATGAACGAATTTGATGAGAACAGTTTTGCCGGCGAGATTTAACCATGAGAATCCCCATGCTTGAATTTTTGCCTTGAATTTATCCAACAGAGGGATCCAGTCTCTGCTATAAGCCAATTTATGGAAGATAGGAAGGCCCAGATAGGTAAAAGAGGACCAACTGAGGGAGGCAGAAAAGCCAAGAATTCTGGAGATGGCAGAGAGAATGGAGGCAGAGATATTCCAGCAAAAGACTTTGCATTTACCTTTTTTTAGACTATTGCCTGTAGCTTCACTGTAATCATCCAAAACTTCCTTGAACCTTAAGGCAGAACGGACGGAGGAAGCCCCTAACAAGAGGGTATCATCAGCAAACAGTGTGCGATTTACATTTTTAACCCCTCTGGCAATGTTGAGCCCCAAGATCTCTTGATCAACCAGTTTCTAATCTAGATAGAAACTCAGGACAGAAACATGGAGGACAAAGAGAAGCGGAGAGAGGGGGCAATCCTGCCTAAGCCCTCTTGAAGCTTTGAAAAAGTCAGCAGCTCTCCTATTCACCAAGGGAGCGATCCAGGGATCGACTATACAAGCTCGAATCCAATTGATAAAGCTCGTTCCAAAGCCAAATTTATGCAAGACTTCCCAAAGAAAACTAAGTCTAACACGATCAAAAGCAATTGCCAAGTCTAGTTTAATTACCATACCTTTCTCTTTGCGCTGTTGACTCGAATGAATCGCCTCTTGAACTAGGATGAAATTGTCAGCAAGCTGTCTCCCCTGAACAAACCTGCCTTGATTCTCCGGAATGATGTCGGGGAGGATGCCTTTTAGTCTATTTGCGATCACCTTTGTGATTAATTTATATCCAATGTTACAAAGAGAGATGGGGCGGAACCGTGGGTTTTCAAAATTTTAATTTAACTATCAACAATTATTAGGTGGATGACAAGGATTTAACTTCCATGGAATATTCCAAAATATCCTTATTTGTAGTTATAAATCAAAGGTAATGGTTTATCTCACAAGTAGTTGTACATTTTTTGTCCTTTTAGTTAAAATTGATTAATTAAAAAAATGTGATATAAAAATGAGTTACGATTTTTTGGGCATATGGTATTATTAAGCCATGGTATTAACTAAGCCTAATTATAGGTTAAGAGTCGTCATAGTAAAGTGGCATTAAATCTCTATGGTTAGGAATCTTGTTACATGTTTTTCTATATATATATATATATATATATATATTTGACTCATATATTAATTCTTTTTTTTCATAAGTTAATTTTGCATTATGCCAAAATTTCAAAATACACCATCCCATACATCATAGTTTATACTATTACCAATCTCAATATGCCTCAAGGGAAACCAAATTTGTTGATTGATAATTTAAGAGCAAGAATATCAAAATAAATAAATAAACTATTGTCGAAAACCATAAGAACTATTTGAGATTGAGCTACATAAAGAATCAAAATAACTATATAGAGACAAATCATGAGGTCAAGAGTTAGAAGAAATCACTCGAGCAAGATCTTGTGCACTTGTAACAGTTGGAGCAGAGGGCTTAAGCTAACATTGAAGGTGGATTTCCAAGTTTGCCAGACGAGCATCCAAGCTAGCCAAACATGAGCACGATATCGTTGCACCCACTTGATCTCATCCAAGGAAGAAATGATGTCATCATGATCTTCATGCTTCTCTTTGAGGGCTCTACCCAAAAGAATTTTCATTTTCCATTGGGTTATTATGGAGTTAAGGTACTAGCTTCGTCTTCTGCTGGGGTGACCCAGGTCAAGAACCCAATTGGCTACCTCCTCCAAAATTTCAGAGTTGGAATATGTTTGACGGTCATTAGTGGTGAGAGTTTCAAGCTAAACAAATTTCTTCATGGATGTTAGGAGTTATAACAGAGTGGAAGACGACTTCCTGGGCCTAGGCTTGGGCATGTGGTCGCCATGACGATCCTCTATCACCAACTCCCTTGCGGCTACGCATACATTTCCAGGGAATTTTGCACCAATAAGAAAGAAGTTGGAAGAGGTTACTAAGCCCAAAAAACCCAAACTGATGGGATTGAGATTAAACAAGTCGAGACATATGAAAGGCCAAAAGATATAAGGTATATGGGCTAGCCTGAGCCAACACAAATAAAAGGACCAGTAAACCATAGATGCAAAAGACCTCCTCCAGTTAGAAACAATTTCTCACCAGGAAACCCCAAGGCGTAGGACACAATGAAACCTGGTAAAAATTAACAGGGAATACCCAAACTTGAATCTCACAAACTCAGAGTAATAACAACATATAACATGGGTTAAGAGAAAAACTTATAACTTGAAAGTGTTAGCTCATTTTGCTAGAGTTGTGAGGGTTTCAAACACAAAGTGTAGGGTGGTGAAGCTGATAACTTCCCCCTTCAACTCTAGTGAAATTTGTAGAGTTATGAGGCACAAAGTCTCTGTAAGCCCAAATCTTGGATTTAGTCCATAATCCAACATCCCAAGCAAGCAAATATTTTTACCAAACTCAAAAGTTGAATTGGCTTGCTTGTAATCCCAGGGCACTGCCACTGCATCACTAGAGGGAAGCGACCTCTTTTCAAAACAAGGCTAAGAATCACACCATGGCTCTGCAAACTTTCCTTCGTGCACAGGTCCGACACCATTACATAGCCAATAAAATAATCCCACTAGTGACTAGGAAGGAGTCCAGGGACATCATAAATTTTGGAGAGTAGAAATACGGTTCACAAGAGAAGAGAAATATGGGAGGCTTAACATTATAGTGAATGAAGAATAAACTTGCATGTGTTATGCATGGGGCGGGCTGGCCATGCCATCCCCCTCTTAAATGCAGTGGGAGGTAGTAGGGTGGCAGTCCCCGAACCTCCATTTCCACATTGCCAATCACCCTGATTAGGGGCTCATATATTAATTCTTATTATAATTAATAATAATTATAATAATTTAAAATAAAATTATAGTTTATTTGATTTTTACACCAAAAGTGTCTCTTTTTGAAATTGGTGAGGCTAGGCATTGTATACCTTTTTCATCTCCATTTGACATTTGTCCATTTGCTATTTTGACATTGTTTTGTTTAATATTGCATAAAATTTGAATGAATTTTTCTGTTTTATTAAAAAAATAAATTGATTGGAATGGACAACACATGTCCGACCAATAAACACAAAATAAAAGACCTTGAAATAACTAGTGAAATAATTGATACCACCCATTTTATCAATGGATTAGGTTTAGACAATCCTAAAGAAGTCAAATTACCAGCCTAAGTACAAGAGGAGGAGGAATCGATTATCTAGAGTATTTTACGTTGAGGAGGTGTTGTCCTATCTGCAGGCTCATAGACCTAATACCAAGATTTTCAGGCAACTCAAAAGCCTGTAAATTTTTTACCTATGGCCGTAATATAAAATGGGCTACTCTATCACGTTGTTTTATAACCCCCCTTCTCGTCACCCATGGATAGAGCTTCTCTCTGTCATTCTATGTATCGCTACTGCTCTGAAGCATTTGACATATTCGACTACTAGGGATTGCGATAAGGCATCTCTCTTATGTTACACAAAATGTTAAGGTTCATGATCATAATTATAAACCTAATTATTCGTTTGTGGATTTTGAATCCACTACGTTAAATTAAGTTTCGGGTTTGAGAGTACAAGTAAGATTTATGATATAAAGGAAAAATAAGAATACTGAAAATTTTAATTAAATAAAGTGGAGGAAGAATAAGAAAAATATTGAAAAAAAAAAAACAAACAAAAATAATTGCTAGCTCTTTTTTTTTAATTAAATTTATTAAAATATTAAATTTAATATTAATATTTAATAAATTGATATGAATAATTTTTTTTTTTTAATTACAATTTTTGAATTTTATCTGATTTAAAATTTGGAGTGTGTGATATTAATTGTATCAATAATTATATCACAGTTGACAAAGATTAATAATTAATGATTAGGATAACAAAACAATGTGTGACAGGGTAAGTATAAGATAAAGGAAATAATTTCTTATTAATAATTACATATATTTTTAATCATTAAACTAATTCAAACAATATTAAATATATTTATTACATTTTTACACAAGTGTTTTTTTTTTTTTTAATTAGTTAAGCTAGGCATTGTTTACCTTTTTCATCTTCATTTGACATTTTTCTATCTGTTATTTTGACATCTGTTTTGTCTGATGTTGCATTAGTGGCAATCAAGCGACTTAAGTAACAAAGAGACAACTTTTTCCCTCTTCTGTAAGGATTGATCAATTAATGAATATTTAAGTAAAGACAAGTATTAGTTTTAACATTGAATGAGTATGGAGGCATTTTATGGGTAGTTCGTTAATACTTTAGACACATGCAATTTTTTTTAATGATAACATCAAAATTTTATTGTGATTACAACTTTTGATATATTATAAATTAATGTTTTTAGATTCTTGGTTGGTTTTAAAAGTTTCGATTTAAATTTAAAATTCAAAATATTTTTAACATATTATTTTATTAATTTAAATTAAACATATATTCATTATTATTATTATTGTCGTTCAAATGTCTATCATTATATTATCATTGAAGTGAAAAGTACAAAATTCATCTCAACAGGCCCCTTTCTCTCAGTTCGACCAGACTTGTTGAGATTAGGACCTGGAGGGAAACATCAACAACCGGCTCCACCGGCTCCATGCATTGTTTTCATACAACCTAGAAGCCATGGCATACATACATTAAACATAATTTGAAGCAAAACAGAGAGAAACATTTTAAGGAGGGGGTTTGGGGGGAATTAGAAGGGGACCTATGAAATAGCCAACGCATTCATGCATATGGAAGTCAATATGCTCCACCCTCGCTTCCAGGCTGCGAAGGTGGTCATTGGTGTGTCGGTGTTGGCATCACAAACTATCCAGTTGTTCCAAGATTTCACCCTAGTTGCACTAAATGTCATTGATGTAAGCAATCGATTCATTACGATCATCGTACCGATGTTCCTTGAGGATGTCCATATTCACCTGGACATTTCGCACTTGGACTGCAATGGAATCCAACGTTGTCAGTGCGACCACATGACCCGGAAAATGGGTTGGGGAGACTGCAGCGACCTCCTCAGTACCGCGATTTCCAGATGAATCCGAAGAAGTTCTATTGCCCTAGGTTGGCTACTAGACATGTCGTGGATTACCAACCCCCTGACGAGGTTTTCCTCTATGGGGCGACATCCAGGCATACCCCCACCGCCAATCACTACTCCTTTAGAAAGTACCTCCGAAGGAAACACTACACCAGAACTCTATGCAACACTTGACCACTGTCCACGAAGATAATTGAGAGTCATACCAGCACCCACTATGTCTGGAGTCCTCTCCCCACGCCCAGGAGGTGAAAAGCGACGAGTCTCTGACTTTTTGCTACTGAAACACCACGAACCTTCTGCTTTCCACCCAGTTAGTCTTCCCCTCATGCTTCCACGGGTCAGAGGTGAATTTTAAGGCAAGTAATCCTCTCAGGAAGCCATCGGGCCAGAGGGCTTGCCGCAATTATGATTCAGACCAAACCCACGATCCACCCTGCCTAATTTCCCAACCCACAATAGAAAAGAAAAAGCAATTCACCAAATATTTACTAGAGCTTGCAAGCACTAGCTCCTCCCCTGTCACCAACACCTCACCTCGAAGGCAAAGAGGCTAAATCAAAAGGTAGAGCATTTCATTCTCTTGTGTGTTCCAGGATCCCAAGGGTTGACTCGGGCAGTCATCACCCACCAAACTGCATTGTCACAATTAGCTTCTTTGCCTCTCCCCCAAGGCCTAGACCTTGGTGAGGCATGCAAGAGTTGTGTGACCCTTTCCTCTCTGCAAACTAAGACCATTTCCCACCTTGACCAACTCATGCCTAGCAAGCTCCGGATGCAGTGTTTAATAACCATTTCCGCGAGCAGCAGCGCTCTACTCTGGCACCCACCACTATCACATTACATTACTATGGGGTAAGGGCATGCATGGAGGCTGGACATGCTCTGCCATCGCCTCATCCACCATCTGTCTATCATTTATGACACCCCCATTGAGGAATATCTATTAATTATTAAGTTAAATTGATATAATTTTGAAAAATAGACATCTTCTTACATTATGAGAAATTTCACAAACTTTTCATTAATTTTAAAATTTTAAAATTTAATTATTTAGATAAGCATGTATATTATTATACAAAATGTGTCTCTTTTTTAAATTGGTCAGGCTAGGCATTTTCTACCTTCTTAATTTCCATTTTGACATCTCTTTTATCTGATGTTTTGAAAAATAGACATCTCATTACATGATGAGAAATTTCACAAAATTTTCATTAATTTTAAAATTTTAAAATTTAATTATTTAGATAAGAATGTATATTATTATATGGAAGGTGTCTCTTTTTGAAATTGGTTAGGCTCGACGTTGTCTACCTTCTTCATTTCCATTTTGACATCTGTTTTATCTGATGTTACCTAGCAAGCCATCAATGTGACTTAAGTAAAGGAGAGGCAAATTTTACCCTCTTCGAGAAGGGTTAAGGATTGATCAATTAATAAATATAATTAATGAATATTTAAGTGAAGAAAATTATTGGTTTCACAATTTTAGTGAGAAATAGAGTTTTATTGTGATTTAATTTTTGATATATTATAAATTAATGGTTTTTTTTTTTAAATTCTGGGTTGCTTTTAAAAGTTTATATTTAAATTTAAATTCAAAAAGTTTTAATATTGTTTTGTTAATTTAAATTAAACATATATTAATTATTAAATTAAATTAATATATTTTAAAAAAATAGACATTTTCTTACATGATGAGAAATTTAACAAAATTTCCATTAATTTTAAAAATAAAAAATTATTTATTTAGATAAGCTTGTATATTTTGGAATGGTTTTCCAAATTTTAATTTAATTATCAATAATTATTAAATAGATGGTAAGGATTTAATCTCCATGAAATATTCTAGAAATTTCATAGTAGTATACATAAATCAATGATTGAGATTTATTTTCAAAATAGTTATGTGTTTTTTATCCTCTTAATTAAATTAATTAATAAAAAAAAATGGTATATGTACAAGCGAGTTGTCTTCGATGTGATTTTTTGAAAAGTTTTCCGATTTATTTTTCTGATCTAATTTGTCTAAAATCTAGCAGGAATTCATTGAAATCACAAGTTTGATGGGTAAACTCTGCACAATTTAAATGCCATAGCGGTTTTTCATGGTGTTGAATCCATATAGGCAGTCAAAAATCTAGTTTATATAACACAAATCAAGATGTCACCTCAAATTTTCTCGTCGAATTCTGGCCATAAAATCCATCGGGAACTCCAAAAAATTGCATTAAAGACAACTCCTATGAACATTTGTGATATGAAATGATTTATTATTTTTTTGGTATGTAGTATTGATAAGCCATAGAAATCACCCATGAACAAAGCCTATTTACAAATTGAGAATCTCCACGATAAAGTAAGGATCAATATATTTAATTAATTTTTAATATCTACATTAAAATTAAGTTTGTTATTTATTTATTTTTATTGTTTTTGAAAAAGAAGAATAATAATAATGATAATTTAATTTTAAGATTATGGTTAAATTAGATATTAAATTGATATATGAGATTTTTTTCATTTAAAGTTTATAAAGGTATATATATTTTAATCCTCTTTGAATTTGAACTTATAACATTTTACCAAATAAACACATACATACCAAACAAATATATGTAAAATAAACAATTTGATAATGTGAGAAATTTCCAAATTATAAATGCATATAATATATCTAGTAGGTAGTGGGCCTTATGGTTAAGAGCATTTGTTTCCTCTTAAGAGGTCACAGGTTCAAAACCAAAAGGGGGTAGAGTATATATGCCTTCGTAGACTTAACAGTCAAATCGCTGCGCGGAGGTGGGTCCCTTGTCCAGTAAACAAGGGATCTCATACACCAATTTGGTGTCTAGCTTGGTGGTGACCTTAAAATTGGATAATAATAATAATGTACTTCAAATCAAGAGTGAGGAGTGTTTACTTGTTATTTCAAATTAAAAATGGAGAAATTGTTTACTCACTCATTATTAAAGAAAAGTATAACATAATAACAAAATTATTAACAATGTTAACATTCAAGTGATGGAAAAATTATCACATCAATTAAATAACTCACTTTTATTTAAACTAAATATTTCCATTTAAAAAAATATATTATAATTATTTTAATTTTTAAATATTATTACTTTTTAAGTTATTTATAAAAAGTTTCTCGTTAATTAAATTCACTTCTAATTAGCATTATTTAAAAAAAATTCACATTTAAATTTGTATATTAATAAAAACTTGATAACCTTTCTTTTTACAATTATATTACACGTTTAAATTACTAAGAAATAAGAAATGAATATGCATCACTAAAATATGACATTGAAAATAAAATATAAATAAGCAATTACAGAAGTCATAAAAACTTTTACAGGAAAATAGTTCTTATTTTATTATATATAATGAATTATCTTCATCTTGGAACTAGAAAAGGTACCAGGGTTTTACATAAGATTGTGACATGTAACGGGCAGTCCAATGTTTATTTTATATCATAAATAAAAACTAAATATATTCATTTTGAGGATATAGTTATGGAGCTTCATATTTAAAACCACAATACCTATGATGTAGTGGGGCATAGGCACCTTAAATTAAATTTGATTTTAAAAAGTCATTTTGGGCATGACATGACGTGTTACACTCTTCTTGATGCTAGTATATTAATAAATATGATAAGGTTTAGATTAAATTATGTATTTTTAAAGATTTCCTTTAGGTGTTTAAAAGATTATTTTAGGTAGAATGATATAAAATGTTTAATTGAAAAATAGAATGGGCTTAGCTCTAATTTTTTTCAACCAATTTACAACTAGATCATAATCGAACCAATTTTTTTAATGTAACAAAAAAATATCTAAATTTTTGGTCAAATTCGTATCTAACTCCGGTTTTGGGGATTATTAAGATAACTGCCACAAAAAATTGTTTTAACTAATTATGATAAAGTTCCACCTTAAATTGTGTTCAACTTGAGACGTTATTAGGTATTTTTTTGTTTAGGAATAGCCATCCCTGACATAAAGAATTCTTAATTGGGTTAAATTACATGGTCACTCGTTATTGTGGGACCCGCACTAGTTGTGCAAAGGCAATTATAATTACTTCTGGAAAGATGAGAAAAAAAAGAAAGAAAATTTTAACATCTACAAGTCTAAAAATAGCCTATAGGACCTCTTTTAGAGTGCAAAACTTCAAGGGGGAAACCAGCTCTAGAAATAGAAGAAAAGATAGACCAATGCCTTAGAAATCAACCACTTCGAGGGGGGGATCTCCAATACATTACATAAATGAACAATTCTTGGATGATACAAATGACCAAAACCTCCTTCTATATATAGGAGTCCATGGGCCCACAATATAATCCTAACTGACCTAACAATAACAATGTAAGGGCACAATAATAACAATATTGGGGTTACAGGGGTACAACAATA
Organism: Pinus albicaulis; assembly: GCA_034641835.2. NCBI lineage: Eukaryota > Viridiplantae > Streptophyta > Pinopsida > Pinales > Pinaceae > Pinus > Pinus albicaulis. The sequence goes on along the minus strand of CM076582.1, from coordinate 1,011,056,129 downwards.
ACAATAAGGGGGCTACACTAATAACAATAAGGGACTAAACTAGTAATATAGGGACCTAACATGCCTCTGTCCATCGTAGCTCTGGGTGCTTCTGTATAAAATTCTCATCATCCCATGTAGAATATTTAGTGGGTAATTTCTTCCACTTGATAAGATACTCTGAAATTGATCAATTTCGTAGCTGTCGAGTACTTGTTTCTATGACCGCTTCAAGTTCCAATATGATTTTTCCTTCCTCATCAAGTTCTGGCAATATTGTTTGAACTCGAAGATTTTCACCTATAACCTTCTTTAAGCATGAAACATGGAAAACTGGATGCACTCACGGAGAAGCAAGAAGCTCCAATTTGTATGCCATAGTAACAATCTTTTGCAACACCTTGTAAGGACAATATTACTTTGGCGATAATTTATTATCCTTCTTAGCTTGCTTGAGGAACATTTGTTTATATGTGTTATCACTCTAGTAATTTCTTAAGTTGTGGGATTTGAGTTTTTAGTCTAAGAACACTAGAGGTAACCACAATCCTACTTCAAATTCTAGGATCTAGCCTTCCTAGAATTCAGAGATGGCTCTCTCTTTAAGATTTATCTTTTGTTTTTTATTTATTTTTTTAGGCTAGTTATGATAGAACAATTGGTTTTGTTTTTAAAGGTTTTGGTGGGAAAAAATCACTTAGAGGTAAACTAGAGAGAAATCAACTTGTCCATTGGGCTATGGAGTCTCAATCTAGCTAGCAGCACTAGAAGTCAAGGCCAAAAAGGTACAAATGTATTCAAGGCAAGATAGATAACCCTCAGAGATTTGGAAAAGTGTCTTTTTTGGTGAAATGGTATGATCAGGATAAATGGAAATGAAGGATCCTTTGATCCAGAAAATGGAAGAAGGAGGCAGGGGTCAAACGAGAGTAGGAGCAATCAAGGATTCCTAACACCAGAAATCAGCAAAAAACATTAAAATGGTAACTAGTTAAAAACAGGGAGCACTAGACTAACCTGTAGTAATATTCCTAGTTACACATTCAGATAGAACAAACATATAATGAATTGCATGAAACTAAGAAAAGAAAACAATGACAAGAAGGGCGTACTTCACTCATCAGCTTATCACAGGGATCCTGAATTATGATGCTAGTTTAGCTTTGTCCAGTCTGCTACTTCAAAATCAACACATAATAGCCTCAAATTTTCAGCAAAAAAAGTCTATAGTAAAGTCTAGCAATTTTATTTCACACTGAATACTTCTAATGTAGAAGTATTTATACAAAATGTAATTACAAATATCCTAGGAGACATCTAGGAATACCTTTAGGAAATAGAAAATATCTTTACAAAATAAGAGGGACAACTACTTAACAAATCAACAAGTTGTCATCTTATCCAAAATAAATAGAACTACTTTATCTAACAAGGAGCTTTTGAGTGATTAGCTGTCCTGCTTTGCTGGCTGCTAGAAAATATCTTCATTTGAGTTGCCTTAACTGATACTCTTTCATCTGATACATTTTAACGCTGCTCTTTAACTCTGATACACTTTTGACTGATATTTCCACTGTTTACTGCTGTACAAATATATCTTTGTGCAGTAAAAAATCAGTAGGTTGTCTTTTATTTCACTGTTTCTTTTTTACTGATTTTCAAAGTAATTTTCTTCACTGTTTTACCTCTCATTTTTACATTAGATCAGTAAATGTTTTCCACTGTTCTTCACTGGAAATTTTGACATTCTTTAGCTTTCTAAAATTCTCATCTGCCTCTGTGTATTTAGCAAAAGTGGGCTTGAACACAAAGAGATGTTTAATCCCATGTTGTAGAAAAAACAAATCTTCAAAGTGCTGAAGGAGGACTTTTCCTGTAGGAGTGCCTTGTGGTAATGGTTTGCTGACTTGCTCCTTGGAAAATTCCCTGATCTTCTTATCATAATCCTTCTGGGGCATCAGTTTTTCATTGAAGACATGGATGTCTGACAAGCCCTTTTGTCTTAAGTTTGTGTATTTTACCATAAACTTTGTTATGGCAATGTTTATTGACTCACACTTCTCTTCCAGGTAGTTCATAAAATTTTTCTTTGTTACCACCTTTTTAATCTGTAAAATGGTTTCTGTTCTATCCAATACTTGTAATTCTTCCAATTCTGCTCTATTCTTGTTGTTCAGGAATGTGATGAGTTTTAAAGCCTGAGTTGGCTTATCAGTTAACTCATCCTTGGTCTTCTGAATCTCTACCTGAGCTACCAATAATAAGTCTCTCTACTCATATATAACCTGAATTGAAGGCCATTGAGTGAATGGCTTCAATTATGTTTGTCCATAAATGATTCTTTACAAATGAAATTTGCTCAGTGAATGTTAGCTCTTTTTGTAAGCCCTTGATTTGTTCCCTAAGTCTAATGGCCTTCTGTTCATGGGTTTTAGCATTTATTTGAGCTAACTTATTTGTGGCTTCAAGATTATCAATCATCTTCTTTAGGCTATTGATTTCATTAGTTTTCAAGGAAATTTCCTCCATAACCTTAACAATTTGGCCTACTTCATCTGTTGGTTGAACTTGTGTTGTAGAAGAATCTGTGTTTGAAGTAGTAGTTGAACTCACTGGCACTGCAGTTTCCAGTGGTTCTTTTGGTGCTATTTTTTCTCCTAATGTAGAAGCCACTGATGTGGTAATCACTGGTATAACTGAAGGAATGATAGGAGTGTCAATTTCTTTCACAGTTTCCTTCTCTTGGACAAGCTGGTCCATTTGGGATTCCATTTCTTTGATCTGAGCAGTTAATTTGAGGATGAGCTTCATTATCTCTTCTTTTTCACTTTGCTCTTGAAGGATTTCTTTGGTCTGTGGATGCTCACTTTGAGGAAGCTAAGTTGTTTCCTCAAAGCTACAATATCATAATTATTTTTCTTAATCAACAATTCTACTGCTTGAACATTTGAGGGATCATATCCCACCTGTAAAACTAAATCCTCTAAGGCTTTAATCCTTAGGTCCTTTGCATATAGAGATCCTTTGTCTAGCTTCATTTGATCCTGCATATTAAGAATAGTATTCTGCAACTTGGTAGCACTCATTGCCTTTGTCACCACAGTTGAATACAACATTTCAGATCTATGTCTATGAAATTCAATTTGGTCTAGCTCATGAACATTTTCAATGTCTACTTTAAACTCCACCTTTTTCTAATCTGTCACTGTCTTTGGTGCTGAATTAGTTGGTTGCAAAAATGACATAATCATTTTGTTTGTAGAATAATCAAAGGTTGTCAGTAACCTATTTTGATTCCCTGGTTTTTTCTTAAGGAATTGAGAATATATCTCTGATTTAATTTCCTCATTCTTCTGCTTTATCTGCTTATATTTTTCCTTGATATCTAAGTCTTTTTCCTCAGTTGTTTGTGAGGAAGAGGCCTTCGTATTTTGTTTCTTAATCATTTGAGTATCATCTTTACCTATTGTTTTCTCGTTTTCAATCTCTACAAGAGTTTTATTGATTATCACTGTAGCTTCATCATTATTTACCTCTGGCTCATTTGTATTTTCAATGCCAATTACCTTTTCTTTCCCAATTGAACTGAATTTAAGCATTTTATTATAAATCAGTTTGAATTTTGTTTCTGTAGTTGTTTCTGCTGTGTATGCTCCTTCTTCTCTGTTTCTTTTGGCTGAAGTCTCTGGCTACTTTACAACTTCAAGGGCTTGTGTTGTAACCATTTTTCCTGATGTCTCTGTATTAGTAACTGTATCTATCAGTGTATTCTCTACCCATTCTTCTTGATTGGAAAACTTCTCAATCTCTGGCTTGGCCTCATGTATGAAGGGTGTTAGTTTACATTTTACCCTTAAATTTCTCAAGATCCCTTGAGGATCATAGTTCCATGGAAAACTTTCTTAAAATTTGAACTCTACTAGTCTTTTGAGATTTATTTTTCTGCTTCTCTGTTATTTATGATGAAAAGACCAACCTGATTCTTCAGCTTGAATTGAATCTTTTTCCTTGCAGCTAAGAAGTTGATAGAGTCGGAATTGAGAATCTGTCTTAAATATTCCAATGCAAAAATTCTCATGTTCATGTATTTTGGAAACTTATAAGGTAATAAGTTGGATCCAAAAATTCTTAACTCTGTATGATTTTCATAAAGAAACCAATCTCCCATTTTAATATGTTCTGATAGATGCAAGATTCTTTTCATTTCTTCATTGACTCTGGGCTGCTATGCTTTGTACAAAATATTCATTACTGGATGGAGGAAAAGGTGTGAAAAATCTATATAAGTGAACTCACTACCCTCTTTCCTGAGCAAGGAAGTCCAGAAGACAATGGATAAAGGCTTACCCTCCAAGTCCATCTTTTGCAATGCAATTGGAAAATTACCAGCTTGGAAGAATAAAAATAAGTGAAACAAGTAGGAAGAGTATCTGAAAACCCCTTCAGTGGGTAGTTTGGTCAGCTGATGATGAATACTATCTGCTATGAATCTGGCATAATAAAAAATGATTGTTGGAGGTTGGCCTGGAGATAAGGTGGATAGAAAGCCAAGAATGGATTCATTAGTGAATCCATCTGTAAAGTATCCCAGTATAAAAGATAGCATTGAAATAATATGCCTAGACCCTTCAGGAAATTTGGCAGTGGAATAAGGAGGATTTAACTTAGGGATGTCAACATGAGAAGGCAAAAAGTTTTGAAATATCATAAACTTCTTTGGGAAATCGAGGCCTAAGTACAACTGAGTAAAAGCTTCTATAGATAGGGGGACTGATTGAGGATCAGACTATAATTGCAGCATTTGATTTATTGACTCTGTCGTAATGGTAAAAAGGATTTCTCTGTCTGCATTAACAATGGCCCTTTGGTCTGGTTCATAATGCTTTTGACATAATCTAACAAGGTCTTGTGCAGGGTGGGTCAATGGAACTACATATTTGAGCAAATGAGTCTCCCAAATAGGCATTTCATCCTTGTCCAAGTATTTATCATAGCACCAATTATGTATTTCTAAAAGGTTGAATTCTACAACATGATCAACAATCTTGTAGTCCATATCAGTCAATGGAAGGATTTCTTCAGCAGCTACAAGTGGCTGGAGGGGATTTACTGATACAATGGATTTAGCAGTGAGGGCTGGAGTAGATTTAACAGCTCTAAGTGTTACATATTTAGGAGGTTTGGATCCTCCAGGCTTGGTTGGTTTTGAAACTCCAGGTTTAGCTATGATCTACTTTTTGGTCATTTTGGAATAACTACTGCAAACTTAAATTGTTTGCAGGAGTTGTTTTTCTTTGTCAGAGGATATAAACTGGAATAAGACAAAAAATGAGGGTTTCCTAAATAGATTGACTGCAAAAGGGGTGTTTAGGATATCTGTAGGTTTTAAACCCTTTTCTATATTTGAAATTTATCTTCAGAGGTCACAAATTGAGGAGATTAGCTTAAAAAGTGGTTTTATTGAACACAAATTTTTTTAGAAAAATTGGCCAGGGTTTGGCCTCTTTTTCGAGCTTTTTTAGGCAAATTGATTTGGTAAAAACCTTTAATTACAGGCCTGGTTTAATCATTTATGGTCTAAACTTGAAATTGCAGGTTTTAACTGTCAAGAATTACCTTTAAACGCAGGTATTTGGTTGCTTGAAAGGTTCTTGAGAAGATATTGGTTTATTCTGAGGACTGGTCCGGATTGTTGGTGCAGTGAATGGCTTTACTGGTCTTCAATGGGGAATCTATGGTCAAATTTTGATTTTCTCTAGGTATAGGTCGTCAATTTGAGCAAAGGGTTTTTTACATAGTCGAGCATAGTTCTTTTACAGTCTGAAACGTGCAAATAAACATCAGAAATGGTATAAAAAAGGTTTTGAACTTTGATTTTTAATTATCATAGATGCATTAAATGCAGGTCTCATCAAATAGCGGGAGCAGTTTTATTTTAAAATGCGAAATCCAGCGATGGTTTTCACGTTGAACTCTGGTGGTAAGTGGTTTCTATTGAAACAAACACGATCTAATAAAAACCTGCCATGTCATAAGAGGCGGAAATGGTGAAACAGCCCATTTCGCGTCCATTTGGGCTTTGGGCGGACGACTAGTTTGTGAACATGACATCATTTAAGAGCCGTCAAATTTGGAGTATGGGAGCGAACGATCATGATCTCTTTTGGAAAGTGCGGCAAAGCAAAGGTGGGGTCGGGCTTTACATGAGCGCTGGCAGTTAAAACATGGTTTAAAAACCTTTATGGATGTGAACTTTATCAAAGGTTTTATATATGCAAAGTCGAGATTTATATATATGGTTAAAAAGGGTTAAATGACGGTATCTATATATATAAAAGAGTTTTATATATAAGGGCGAAGGCGCATGAGGCGGGGTTGTATGTTTAACTACGGTTTAGCCTATGTAAAGGTAGGGGCTTTACATAGTGGGGATAGGATATAAAGGGAAGGTTTAATTTCAAATGAAAATAAACCTTAGTATTAATCGCTATAGCACCTTGGGTTAAAAGATGATGTGTGGAAAAGGTTGGTAAGTGTTTTTCAAAGGCACTTAGGATAAAAATGTGATGGGCGGGACAATATTTTTGCGTTTTCCAAATACATAGGATATGCGTGGAAAGCCACATTTTGATTATTTATTTTATTATATAGTTTTTAGACTTGTTTAAGGGTCTAATAACCATAGGGGGTAGGGTTTTAAATTAAGGTTAGTTTTAGACCAAAGAGAGTATTATTTGGATTTTTAATTTAGCATGTGGATAATAACTTTGGTCTAAAAACTTTATAATAGTGGATTTTAGGGGGTATTTTAGATAAAGGGAATTATATAGATAGGATAAGGTATTTTTAGGCAATTAATAACATAAGTTAAAAGTTAATATGACAAGGGAAGATGGAATACACAAAAATACACTAAATGACCAAGTAGAGTGAATAAATAAAAGCAAAGCTTATTATTTCATCATTTCACCAATTTACTTAGGATAGAGTGTTTTTTGAGGGTTTTTGTATTCTTATGAATGAAGGAAGTTAATTAAATGGGATTTTAGGTTTCATTAAGTAAGAAAGATTCTTTACTTATGAAGATGAATTAAATGTATGAATGAGGGATAAGTAATGGTAAAGGGGATTTTATCATAAGAATTCAACATTTTCCAATATCCAATCATCGAGCCTTGGGTCCGGTCCCAACAAAAATCAGAGAAATGCTCTGAGCCTTTTTGACTGGTAGTATAGAATATTGAATACTTACAGGGGAAGGGAAATTAGTGATTTTTGCCCGGTGATGAATATTACATGTTTTTTCCCACTTCTTTCTACCTACCCAACATTACTCTAACATTTTTTCTTCCTTTTAGCAGGTGAATTTAAGCTTGCTACCTTGAAACATTTTATTCTTTTGAAAGCATAAAACTATCTAATTCTACCTTATTTCATCCGAGGGCTCAGGTTAAACTAATGAGCTCCTCATTATTCTTTACCTATCTACTGATTAGTCAGGATTAAATTATCTGACCAATCTTTATTCACTATCTAAAACATGGAAATTGAAAACATGACAAGTCAAGTTTAAACAGTTTAACTCATCATGGATATGGCATTTATTGACACTCTGCCACAATCATTTGCAAAAGTAAAGGTAGTGGGATTTGGACTTGCACACTTTCATGCTTTATTTTGATCTTTTTTCTTTTGGGATCTATATTTTATAAGTCCTTTGATCTTTCTTTTAGGACTTTTTACCCTCTCTTTTTTTTTTCTTTTTTCTTTTTTCTTTTTGCAAAATATGGGAAAAAAACTTGCAAAAAGAAAGGTATGTACATATTTTACAAGACTATCAAAAGTCATTTCAAAATTATGAATCCTATATCTATAGGACCCTAACAGTATGGTTATAGCCATAAAAATACCCAGTCTCCTACATCAAAACTTCTCTTGCTGCGATGTTGATCTACCTATTGTTTCATTCGCTTTTGTGCCAAATTTAGGTTATCCTTTAAGAGTTGGAGAACTTCTTGTTAATGCTTGATGTGATCTTCCACTGCTTGAACCTTAGAATTTTCTCTTAAAGATGATGTGATGGATGGTGGATGATATCCATAAAGTGCCATAAATGGGGGTCATTTTTGTTGCAATATGGAAGGAAGTGTTATACCACCATTCAGTGAGAGAAAACCACTTGACCCATTGTGTTTGTTTATCAGATACAAAACAACCAAGATATCCTTCCAAACATTTATTCACTATCTCAGTTTGACCATCAGATTGAGGATGATAAGATGAGATATGAGCTAATTAAGTACCCAAACAAGAAAATAACTCCATCCAAAAATTTCTAGTAAAAATGGGATCTCTGTCGATCACAATAACCTTTGGGTTTCCATGTAGCTTTTGAATTGTGTCCATAAATGTAGTAGCAACCGTACTTGCTTTAAATGGATGAGATAATGCACAAAAGTGTGCATACTTGGTAAGTCTATCAACTACCACCATGATGACACTCTTTCCTTCGGACTTATGTAAAAATGTGATAGAATCCATTGAAATATCCTCCAAATGTTGACTTGGAATGGATAAAGGTCGTAGAAGACCTGGGGTCTTAATTGTCTCAACTTTATTTTGCCGGAAAACCAAACATTCCACCACAAAATTTTGAATATCTGATTTAAGGCCATCCCAAAAAAATTATTTCTTCATCCTGTGGTAAGTTTTTAAAAATTGTAAGTGTCCTCCTAAAGGAGAAGTGTGCAATTCAAAAATAATCTTTTGTTTTATATGGGAATTCTTACAAAGATATAAGCGATCTTTGTACCATAATGAATCATTTTTACAACTAAATGTATCAGATGTACTAGGATCTTGCTGCAACTTTTGAATGAGTGTCCACACTTCTTCGTCCTTCTTCCATTCATCCCTTGCTTCGGTTATCCAATCTGGTTGGATAATAGAAATGTCACAAAGCAATGCTTCCACCTCTTCATTCTTTCTTGAGAGTGCATTTGCAACAACATTTAACTTCCCTTTTTTATAGATTATTTCAAAGTCATAACCCAACATCTTTGTGACCCATTTTTGCTGCTCTTTTGAAGATAGTCTTTGTTCCAAAAAGTGTTTAAGACTATCATGATCAGTTTTTACCTTGAAGTGTCTTCCCATTAGGTAAGTTCATCATTTCTTTAGTGCATGCAGTATTGCTAACATTTCCTTCTCATAAATAGGTTTCTGTAAATACTTTCCTTTGATTGGACGACTTTCAAAAGCAATGGGTCTTCCTTCTTGCATTAAACAACACCAATTCCATTTCCTGAGGCATCACATTCCACAATAAAGGTTTTTGTGAAGTCTGGCATAGCTAAGACCGGTGCTAGGCACATTGCCTCTTTAAGATGTTCAAAGGCCTTAGTTGCTTCAGGAGTCCATGAAAATGCATCTTTCTTCAATAATGTTTTTAGAGGTGCTGCTATTCTCCCATAATTCTTAACAAACTTGCGATAATACCCTATTAACCTAAGAAATCCTTGTAACTGCTTTATGGTTGTGGGGACTTTCCATTCCTTAATGGCTTTAATTTTGTTAGGGTCTACCTTAACACCCTCGTGAGATACAATATGACCCAGATATTCCACCTCTTGTACTCCAAAGGAACATTTGGATGTTTTTGCATATAATTGTTTCTCCCGCAATAGTTTGAGCACCCTGTCAACATGTTGAACATGATCCTTCCAAGACTTGCTGTAGATTAGTATATCATCAAAAAATACTAGCACAAATTTTCTAAGGAAGGGTTTGAAAATGGAATTCATCAACCCTTGAAATGTAGAAGGTGCATTGGTAAGGCCAAAGGCATGACCAAAAATTCATAATGACCCTCATGAGTTCGAAATGCTGTTTTTGGAATATCTTCAGTCTTCATTCTAATTTGATGATATCCCGAACGAAGATCCAACTTGGTAAAATAAATTGCTCCATGTAATTCATCCAATAATTCATCAATCACAGGAATGGGAAATTTATCTTTAACGGTGAGCTTATTGAGCTCCCTATAATCCGGACACATGCGCCATGATCCATCCTTCTTGTGCACCAATACTACTAGAGCAGAGAAAGAACTTTGACTAAGTTGAATTATACCAGCTTCTAACATTTCTGTAATCATACATTCAATTTCGCTCTTTTGGACATAAGGATATCTATAAGGCCTGATATTTTGAGGAACACTTCCTGGAATCAAATGAATAATATGATCATGATCACAAATAGGTGGGATTCCTTTAGAATTTTCAAACACCTTGGAATGATTGTCCAAGACTTTTTGGAGATTTGAAGAAATAGATGATTTTGATGTTGGAACTTCTAGTGAACATAATTGTGCAATTACGCCTCATTTTTCTTTCTTCAGAAGCTTTGTATCATGACATTAGAGCTTATTATCTTTCCTAGTTTCCCTGCGATACCCCGTAATTCGACTTCCTTTCCTTCTGAAAAAAATTTCAAGAAAAGTTCTTAAAAATTAAAAGCTACCATCCCCAAAGATTGTAACCATTGTTGAGTATGTGTTATATTCTTTCCACGACTAGCCCCACGCGTTGTACGTTGCGCCGGGCGCAGCAGAGGGGTCACAAGGGGGGAGGCAGCCCCCACTGTTGGGGTTTGGGGTAGCGCCCCGGCAAAAATTTGTTTGGTGTGTGGACCCACCCATGTTTTGTGCATGATTTTGCACATGGTTTTGGGGTACGATGGTTTTCGGCCCCTGGTATTTTGTAGATCCGGTCAAGGGAACTACGGTTATGTTCTAATCCAGGGTTAATGGATTGGGGCTTATGTATGCTTCGGCATGTATATATATGTGTTGTAACACTAAAAGGAATATAATGAAAAATCAAGCTGGTCGTCCCGATTTGGGATCCAGGGGAAAATCTCTGTGTTTATCTGTTTTATGTTTTATGCTCTCGCTATTGTTTATTTCCTGTTATAAGATTTGTGTGTAGATAATTTCTGTTCAGGGTTAAAACCTACATTTGGTATCAGAGTTGTTTCGGCTTCAAGGGGACGCCTTTGCTGCTGAGGGTTTTATGCTCGGGCCTGAGGTAGACCCTGTTCAGTGGGAGATCTGTGAGATCGATTATTGCGGTGAAAGAAGATGGCAAGCAGCGGAAAGATAGAGATCAAGAAATTTAATGGTCAGAGTTTTGAGTTATGGAAGCTCAAGATGGAGGACTTGCTGGTGGATAAAGATCAGTGGATAGCGGTAGATCCGGGTACTAAACCAATGGCAATGTCAGATGAAGACTGGAAGAAACTGGATCGGAAGGCTAATAGCACAATACGGTTTTGTGTCTCAGATTCAGTATTGTTGAATGTATCTGGGGAAGCTACGGCGAAGAATTTGTGGGAAAAACTTGGGACTTTGTACCAATCTAAGTCTCTGGTGAATAAGTTGTTCCTGCGGAAAAAGTTGTATAACCTGAGAATGAAGGATGGAGACTCGGTGACAGAGCACTCGAACGCCTTCAATACGGCGTAAGTCACTGTCATCCGCTGATATTAAAATATCAGATATTAAAATATCGTATGAAGATAAGTGCATCAGTTTGTTGTGTTCTCTACCAGATTCATGGGACAGTCTGGTTATTGCAATAGGTAGCAATACAACTACCTTGAATTTTGATGACATTGTCTCAGCCTTGTTGTCGGAGGAAATGAGATGGATAAATATGGAGGGCTAGAATGGAGATGCCTTATCTGTATGAGGAAGGTCCCAAAACAGAAACAAGAATAAGGTTTCGAGTGGGAGATCCAAATCTAGAGGGAGATCTAAATCTCCTGGAAAGTTTGTAAAGGTATGTTGGAAATGCGGAAAGGAAGGGCACTACAAAAAGGACTGCAGATCTAAAGCTCCTGAGAAAGGAAAGGTATCTGATGATGCTCCTTCTGCAGAGGCAAAAACCACCTCGGATGAAGGTGGGGATGTGTATTTGGCTTCTTCTTCAAATACACATGTAGATCATGAGTCATGGTTGATTGACTCAGGTGCATCCTTTCACTTCACTCCCAATCGGGAGTGGTTCTACGAGTATGAGAAATATGATGGTGGTGATGTATTCCTAGGGGACGATAGGAAGGCCAAAATCGTCGGACGTGGAAAGGTCAAGCTGAAGCTGTAAGGTGGAAGGATTAGAACACTTCCTGGTGTTCTGCATATTCCTGCATTGGCCAGAAATCTGATTTTTGTAAGCAAGATGGATGATGCAGGTGTAAAAATAGTCTTCAAGAAAGATGCCTGCAAGATGGTTCGAGGAGCACTGGTATTAATGCGGGGAGTTCGGACTGGAACTCTGTACAAGCTACAAGGTAGCACTGTTATTGATGGGTGTAACAGTTCTATGGTTCTTGAAAGTGGAGTGGAAAGCCTAGCTGTCTCTGGAGAAAAGACCATGCTATGGCATCAAAGGCTTAGACATATTGGAGAGAAGGGCCTTCAGATACTGCATAGAAATGGTATGGTAGAAGGTATGTCTAATTGCTCTCTGGATTTCGACTTCTCTGAACATTGTGTATATGGGAAGCAGAATCGGGTGAGTTTTCCTTCTGGTGCTAAGAGGGCGAACAAGATATTAGAACTTGTGCACAGTGATGTGTTTGGACCTGTGTCAGTTCCATCACTGGGAAAGTCTGTGTACTATGTTTCATTCGTAGATGACTTCTCAAGGAATACATGGATATATTTCTTGAGGAAGAAATCTGAAGTCTTTGACAGATTTAAAGAATTTAAGGCTCTGGTGGAAAACCAGACAGAGAAGAAGATAAAGGCGCCGAGGACAGATAATGGTGGGGAGTTCTGCAAGAAGGAATTTGAAGAGTTCTGTAAGAAGTGTGGTATAGCACGGCAGAAGACTACTCCATACACACCTTAGAAAAACGGAGTTGCAGAAAGAATGAACAGAACGCTGATGGAAAAGGCAAGAAGCATGCTCAGTGGTACTGGGTTAGGACAAGAATTCTGGGCAGAGGCAGTGGAGACTGCATGTTACTTAGTTAACAGATCACCTTCATCAACGTTGGAGGATATGACTCCACATGAGGTATGGACTGGTAAGAAACCCTCTCTTTCACATCTAAGGGTATTTGGATGTGATGCATATGTACATGTTCCAAAGGAGAAAAGGACCAAGTTGGATAACAAATCTGAAAGGTGCATCTTTATTGGGTATAAGGATGGTTTAAAGGGTTACAAGCTTTGGAACCCAGAAACAAGGAAGGTTGTGTACAGCTAAGATGTGGTGTTTAGAGAAGTGAAAGATGTTGTTAAACATGAAGTCCTACCAAAGGAACCTGAGAAGATAGAGTTTGAGCTAAAGGAGGATGAATCAGACTCTACAATAGAAGAAGACTCAAAAGATGAAGAGCCACAAACTCCAGCTTTGAGAAGATCAGTTCGGGAAAGAAGGCAACCAGAAAGGTATAGTCCATCTGCTTTCTGTTCAGGTTTTGCCTTAACTATAACTGATGATGAACCCAGAACTGTCAGGGAGGCAGTAGATTCAGAGGATGGAAAACTCTGGAAGGAGGCCATGGTTGATGAAATGGCATCCTTACACAAAAATGAGGCATGGGATCTGGTGGAGTTGTCGGCTGGAAGGAAGCCCATTGGGAGAAAATGGGTGTTTAAGAAGAATATGAATGTAGAAGGCAAGGTGGAGAAATACAAAGCTCGGTTGGTAGCGAAAGGTTATTCCCAGGTGCCGGGAATTGATTTTGGTGATATTTTTTCTCCTGTTGCCAAAGTTACTTCTATTAGATTACTTTTATCTGCTGCTGCTGCATTTGATTTTGAGATAGAACAGATGGATGTGAAGACTGCATTTCTTCACGGGGATCTAGAAGAGGAAATCTACATGAAGCAACCTGAGGGCTTTATGGTGAAGGGTAAGAAAGAACTGGTGTGCAGGTTGAAGAAGTCTCTGTATGGGTTAAAACAGTCACCAAGGATGTGGTATCAGAAATTTGATACCTATATACGGAGACTTGGCTTCACCAGAAGCAAGGAGGATCACTGTGTTTATTTTAAATTAATTGGTGACTGTGTTATTTATTTGGTCTTGTATGTGGATGATATGTTGTTGATTGGAAATGACAAAGAAATTATCCAAGATTTGAAGACCCAACTGCTCTCCAAATTCGACATGAAGGATCTTGGTGCTGCAAACTATATTTTGGGCATGGAAATTAAGAGAGATCGGGCAAAGAGGAAGCTCTGGTTAAACCAGAGGAAGTATATCGAGACTATATTGCAGAGGTTCAATATGCAGGATAGTAAACCGGTGAATGTTCCTATTCTTGTAGGTGTAAAGCTGTCTGCTGAACAGTGTCCCAAGACACAAGAAGAAGAGGAGTATATGTCCCGTGTTCCATATGCAAGTGCAGTGGGTAGCTTGATGTATGCAATGGTCTGTACTAGACCAGACATTGCACATGCAGTGGGAGTATTGAGCAGTTTTATGTCAAACCCAGGGAAGGAGCATTGGACAACAGTGAAGCGGGTTTTCAGATATTTACGTGGCACTAGTGATTATGGCTTGTGCTACCAGGGAAGACCAGGATTGGAAAGAATGTTGGACATTCGTGGTTTGTTGATGCAGACTGGGCTGGAGATCTGGACCAAAGAAGATCTACAAGTGGGTATGTGTTTAGCCTATTTGGAGGCGCAGTCAGTTGGATGAGTAAAAGACAGTCTGTAGTGGTTCTTTCAACTACAGAGGCAGAATACATAGCAGCCACTCATGCAAGCAAGGAAGCAGTTTGGTTGTAGAGATTGTGTTCAAGTATGGGGTTGGTACAGCAAGCTATAAGGATAGACTGTGATATCCAAAGTGCAATTTTCTTGGCTAAGAACCCTGCTTATCATTCAAAGACAAAGCACATTGATGTTCAATATCACTTTGTTAGAGATATGGTTGAGGCTAAAAGGGTGTTGTTGGTAAAGGTGGACACTTTAAAGAATGTTACAGATGCATTGACGAATTCTGTGAGCACTCAGAAGTTCTCTTGGTGTAGAGAAACAATGGGTGTTGAAGAATTGGGCCAATGACTAAGCGCTCCTGTGGCCCCCTGTGGAAAGAAAACAACAAGTGGGAGAATGTTGGGTATGTGTTATATTCTTTCCACGACTAGCCCCATGTGTTGTACATTGCATCGGGCGCAGTAGGGGGGTCACAAGGGGGGAGGAAGCCCCCACTGTTGGGGTTCGGGGCAGCGCCCCGACGAAAATTTGTTTGGTGTGCGGACCCACCCATGTTTTGTGCATGATTTTGCACATGGTTTTGGGGTACGATGGTTTTCAACCCCTAGTATTTTGTAGATCCGGTCAAGGGAACTACGGTTATGTTCTAATCCAGGGTTAATGGATTGGGGTTTATGTATGCTTCGGCATGTATATATATGTGTTGTAACACTAAAAGGAATATAATGAAAAATCAAGCTGGTCGTCCCGATTTGGGATCAAGGGGAAAATCTCTGTGTTTATCTGTTTTATGTTTTATGCTCTCGCTATTGTTTATTTTTTGTTATAAGATTCGTGTGTAGATAATTTCTGTTCAGGGTTAAAACCTACAACCATTGTACTCCTAGTAAAACATCAACACCTCCCATAGGAATGGAAAGCATTGAGCTATTCAATACATATTCCCCCATGGTTAGGTTGATATTATGGCATTTTCCAGAGCAATTTATAGTTCCTCCATTTGCAACAATCACTTGACATTCTGGTGTTGGGTATAGGAAACAATTCAATTCCTTGGCTACCTTACAATGATTAAAATTATGGGTACTACTCGAATCAATCAACACTATTACCTTTTTCTTCTTGATATGTCCTTCTATATTGAGAGTTTGAGGAGTGGTAATTCCTGCCAATGCATTACATGATATGGTCAGACTCATTTCTTCCTCTTCTAGGGTTGGTTCTTGGTGTATATCCTCTTCTTTTGAAGATTCTTGTTTATTTTCTTCTTCCTCCTCACAATCTATGTAAAATAATTTCTTCTCAACACACTTATGACTTTTAGTGTATTTGCTATCACAATTGTAGCAAAGCCATTTTGCTCTTTTTTCTTCCAATTGTTGTAGTGTCAACCTTGTAGGTTGTGGAAGTCTAGGAGTAGCAACACTTCCACCTTTATATATGTGAGTGGTAGGCTTCCTTGTTGCCATAATTTTACATTCAATTTTTCTTGCCAACCTGAATGCCGTTTCCAATGAATCAGGTTCCCAAACGCCAACTTCATGTTGGATGTTATCCTTTAAAGTCCCTATGAAGACAACAATCCTGTGTTCCTTTGGAATATTAGTTACCCTTATATTCAATTTTTGGAAGTCCTCAATGTGCTCTGCCACTAAACCCTATTGTTTGAGATTTATCAATTGGCTAAAGAAGGTGTTGCTTTTTGTATCCTCATAATGTGCTATCATTTCCTCCGTAAAAATTGACTAAGTGACAATTTTTTTACGAGAGAAAAGCCATCGATACCACACAAATGTATTTTGTTCTAAATGTAAAGTTGCAATGCGTACCTTTTGTGTGTTTTGCACATTATTGAGATCAAAATATTGCTCCATATGTAGTATCCATGTTATGGGATCCTTGCCATAAAACTTCCTCATAGCCATGTTTGGAATATGGTGGTTCTTCCATCCAACATTAGAGTTTATGAAATCACGATTAACATTTATTTTGTTCTCATCATGATTTTCCTCTACTATCTTTTCGCCATTAGGAAACATTTATTGTATCAACTTTACCAAGCCTTCAATTTCTACTTTTAAATCATTCTTCATGTTTTCCATGTTGTCTTTCATTTTTTCATCGATCTTAGCTTCCATGTCATCCATCTTAACTTCCATGCACACTTCCATATAATCCATCTTAACTTCCAAACCATTCATCTTAGCTTCCACGCCTTTCTTCAAACCATCCATCTTAGTTTCCATGTCTTTCTTCAAAACTTCCATTTCATTTTTTGTTGCTCTTTGCGATAGCGAAATTTGGTGCACTTGCTCTTGTAATTTTGATATCTCATGTTGTGTTTCTTCGTCTTCATGAGTCATAGTAGAGCCTTCTGAAGGCTTAATGGGTGTTGAATTCTTCTTAGGGGGCATTTTAGAACCCAATACTGATATCTATTCTTCAGTATGCCCTTGGAATAAATTCAAACTATTTTTTTTTCAAACGAGACTTATGTAATTCGAAAAAAATACACACAATTTTCTTGATTTTGAGGAGCTTGATATTGAAACTGAATTATCTTTGTGATTTCAGATCTTCAATATTTGAAATTTGACCCTGAAGTATCTCTCTGAATCTTCTTTCAAATGCCACAGGTCTGACCTGATTTGGATTCTTCAAGGCAAAGTTATGCACAATCTCCCACGATGACCTAATTATGGACTTGTTCAGTAGAGTGAACTTGTACAACTTGCCACGTGTCACTGTTTCCTCAATCGGCTTTGAAATTGATATACTGAAAACTACAGTCCATGTACTTGCGGCAAATTTTTACAAGATCCCAATCCAATGCTCAGAGAGAGAGTTATGACGTTTTTCCCACGGTCACATCTTTGAGATGAAAATCAGGAGCCTAAAACAATCCTAACTTACATAGATCATATCTCCAAAAATATTACGAACCAAGATTTGAAATTTTTATAAGAGGTCCTCAGGATTTTGGCTTCGCACTGTAAACATTTCAGCTTCTGAAACTTCATATACGAAAAGTTATAGCGAAAATTCCACGATGACTTGTTTTAGTTGAAATTCGGGAGCCTGAAAAAACCCTAACTTCCCCAGATCATATCTCCGAAAATATTGCTATCCAAGATCTAAAAATTTTACAAGAGGTTCCTTAGGATTTCTTTGCTCGGTACAAATTTTAGCTTTTGAACCTTTGTAGAAAAAAATTTATTGCGAAAATTCCACGGTGACCTGTTTGGAGCAGTGAAACCCTAGAATCCAAAGCTCTGATACCAAATGTTATGAAACCAGCTCCAAAAATGGAAGAAAAGAGAGTTCAACGCCTTAGAAATCAACCAATTTGAGAGGGAAATCTCCAATACATTACATAAATGAACAATTCTTAGATGATACAAATGACCAAAACCTCCTTCTATATATAAGAGTCCATGGGCCCACAAAATAATCCTAGCCGACCTAACAATAACAATGTAAGGGCACAATAATAACAATATTGGGGTTACAGGGGTACAACAATAACAATAAGGGGGCTACACTAATAACAATAAGAGACTAAACTAGTAATATAGGGACATAACAAATTGTGTTCAACCTGAGACGTTATTGGGTATTTTTTTGTTTAGGAATGGCCATCCTTGACATAAAGACTTCTTAACTGGGTTAAATTACATGGTCACTCATTATTGTGGGACCCGCACTAGTTGTGCAAAGGCAATTATAATTACTTCTGGAAAGATGAGAAAAAAAGAAAGAAAATTTTAACATCTACAAGGCTAAAAATAGCCTATAGGACCTCTTTTAGAGTGCAAAACTTGAAAAAAAGTATGCACCTTAAGAGATTTAATCCTCTTCAAAATGGATCTATATTGGTTCTAATGAATGCATAAATGGATAAAATGCCTTGCAAGTTTACTTGGACACTTGGATTGTGTAAACTACACCACATAAATATGCAATTCCAACAAATCTTTGCTAGACAAAATTTAAATTTAAAATTGGAATTAATGGCTACAAATTAATTTAAATTTTCTAAAAAGAGATTGTTAAAATTCTAAAACAAACCCCCTTCTTTATGTTGATTGCAAAATATCCTGGAATTTGAAAGTCACTCTAGTGAAAGATGCTCTTTATTTATTCTCGTTATCAACACATACTAACTATAGTAATTTTCTCTCTGGAATTACATTTTTTTGTGTGTGAGTAGACCTATGGTAATGTTTCTCCTCATTACCTTGCATGTTATAGCTTGGATATAATATGTATATAAAATTTTTACATGGTATGATTGAAAAGAAATAATTTAGTGAAGTGGTTCGAGCAACATCTATCAGAGAGGCATTAACACAAGTGTGAGACTATTGCAAGCCTGAATACATTTCTTCCTCTCCATTCCACACCCTTTCGGTTGTTATCTTTCTTTTGTTGCAACATTTTGGCAATCACATTATAGGCATATTCAATTTCTTCGATGTATCTTTACACCTTTAAGAGTGACTGCTAGTTATAATGTTTTTAAGCTTTTGGAAATATAAGAAATATAATGAAGTAAATGTTTTAATATTCATCCACATTCATCAACCATTTAATTTATATAACTAAACAGATTTATAAATTATAAAATAAAATTCAGAATATAATTAAATTTTAAATTTTTATTAAAAAAAGATGTTTATAAATTTAAACAGTTAACACGGTATTATTATCAACATCATTTAACATTTTACTACCCATAAATACTTGGTTTGAATCAAATGCGGTGCTTTATATTTTAAGTGTAGAAATTTACTAGCAATATCAATCTATAAATAAATAAAAGTGAGATGTGTATTGTGATAAATTATCCCACATTCAATGTGAGATTAAGAATAGACAGAGGACGGACTACAAATAAGCGAGGGATTGCTATTCAAAATCACGTAGCCATGTGGTCAACACAGAGCGAACTATTCTTTCGCCTTTTACTAAAGAAAACCGTGTGTTGGCCACTCTCAATGGCATACGCCAATTTTTGGAGGCTTCTCTCTCACTTCGAGATGTGAAGCCCACAAAGAAAATATAAAGCAGAATAAATGGCAAAACTTGATTTGCAAGATTAAATCGCTTTTTAGGTATACCCATATATGGCAACTTTATTTCCAAATATGTCCAATTTTATATGTTGGATCTATGGCGTGGCAAATATTTTTCAACTAAGTCAACTAAACTCAAACTGGTTTAATAGTGTGTTATCGAAAGATATGATGTTAATTTACTGGTATTTGGTTGGTTTTGTTTCGGTGCATGCTCCATAATTTTTGCATCTGGGTAATCAGTTGAACTAGCCTTATCATTCCAAAATCCTTTGTTTTCACAGAATTGGATCCTGGCCATGGTTAATGATAAAGAGTAAGTGACTTATAATTTTTCAAATTTACACAAAGTAAATTTTCACATTGAACTTCGATATAATGTATATTTTGATCCCATATGTACTATATGTTGGTATGATTTCATCAGCGAATGCATAAATTGAAGCAATCAATAAATTCATTCTTTACAATTCCGAAGTGACACTACCGTGGGTCGCATTGTACCAACAAAAGAGGATGAAATGGGATAGTGGCAGGAAAGAATTCAGACAATTGAATGGTATAAGTGTGCCTTATCCCGATCATTTAAAAGAAAATGTGCAAAATTATATGCCCCAACAGTTGGGTTGCTAACCAAGTCAAAGAGAAATATGGTGCAACCGGTTGTTACCCGCGTGCTGAAGAGGATGCGCTAAATAATATATTTATGTACATTTTAAAATTAATAATGCACCTTTGAAATGTAACATCTATATTTCATATTTTAACATTTGGGTTATTATAAGACACATGACACTATGATTTTTTTAACTTTTTTATAAGTGAATTTGTTCCCATCTATGTGGGCATATGGACACCATTTTCGCACAGAAAATGTTGATGATGGACACATGACACAAGACTGTGGAGTGGAAGTTGAGTTCGATCAATCTAGTCGAGCAAGCCACGGTGATCAAAACCTGGTACGAGGGACGTTAAGTTATGTCAGATAGATACCAAGTT
This sequence comes from Pinus albicaulis, assembly GCA_034641835.2. Lineage (NCBI taxonomy): Eukaryota > Viridiplantae > Streptophyta > Pinopsida > Pinales > Pinaceae > Pinus > Pinus albicaulis. Next base: position 1,011,035,333 of record CM076582.1, on the reverse strand, counting down.
ATGTCATTGAAGTGGATTTCTCTTCTTTCCAATGTGTTATTTTTAGTTGCAAGTGGTGTGACACCTTTGATCTGAATAGTGTAAAGGAAGATCGCGATATTAGGCTAATATGTATCAACTCTAGAAAGATGTGGGATGAAGCTAAGGTACCCTATGTTTTCCCCAAACACTGCAACCAGGTGTTTTTACACCCATATGTGTTGGATAGGGATTGGTGGTTCGTATTGAGACATGACCCTAGATCAAAAAATATTTTTGAGAATAATAGTGTTATCATGCCAAGTGAGCTAGAAGATAATGAGGGTGATAATGAGAACCGAGAGTGATATGGTACATGTGTTATTTCATCATTTATACTTTTTAAGATGAACTTTTATAAAAAGAGGACTTAATTACCTTATAACTAAGATTCCTTTTTTTTAATGTCAATTCCTAAACTAATACAACTATTTGATTGCTTTAAATGTGTGTAAATGATATCTTCAAAATGTATATTGTTATTTTTGGTATGTAAGATCATAATAAAATAATGATAATTCTAAACATGAATTTATTTGCATTATTTTTTAAACTTTATTATGTTACAAAAATTCATATTATTTTAGATTTATTATTTTACAATTATTTATATTCATACAAATTTACAAATTTACAATTATAGTAATTTAACAATATTTATGGTATACATTTTACTTATGGTAGTTATGGTTCAAAATTGACAATTAATTTACAAATTTACAAATTTACAAATTTTAATAAAATTGAATGATGATAATACATACAATTACAATTACAATTTTACAATTTCACAATACAATTACAATTTTACAAATATTTTACATACAATTACAATTACAATCATTTCACAATACAATTACAATTACAATTCTACAAATATTTTACATAGAATTACAATTAGAATTAAAATTACAATTACAATTTTACAATTTCACATACAATTACAATTACAATCACTATGCATACAATTACAACTACATTTTTAGAATATTACAAATTTACAAATTTTACAATTTTAATAAAATTGAATCCATGACATGAATACATACAATTACAATTTTACAATTTCACAATACAATTACGTACAATTACAATTCCAATTTTACAAATATTTACATACAATTATAATTAAAATTAAAATTAAAATTTCAATTACAATTATCACGACATAATATCTAATAAATATAATGATTTGATATTAAAAATAAACATCATGATCATGATAACCATCGTACAAGCATCATATTTGACTAAAATACACATTCAAATTCGCTAACATCATCTAATCATCGTGATCATGATCATCTAACAAAACACAAACATTGTATAACATCATCACAACACAAACATCAAATATATATCTCATGTAAAATAACTGCTATCACATACACATCTATCTGCAAGCACATTAAATGAACATATCTAACATGACCTAACAATGTACACATCATGATGAACACCAGCATGTAAATTAAGTACATCAACATGAACATAAAATACATGGACCATATATATATATATATATATATATATATATATATATATATATATATATATATATATATATATATATATATATATATATATATATAACTGTATAATGTCAAAAATATACAATGTAAAATATCTGGTGGTACATCAATACTAGTACTAGTCGAGGCCTGCTCAGTCGATGGTGGAGCCTCATGCTGAGGTAGATGGTGTGCCTGATCCAGAGGTGCCCGTTGATCAATCGATGGTGCAATTTGCTCAAGAACTGCCTCCTCAGTGGATGGTGCGGCCTACTTAGATGGACATGCCTCCTCAGATGGACCTGCCTACTCAGGATCAGGTGCCTGCTCAGGACTAGGTGTTTGCTGAGATGGTGCAGAATTCTCAGACAATACCTGCTAATCAGGAATAGATGCTGGTTGCTCATTATGATCTCCACCATGAGGTGAAGGAGGAGGAGGTGGAGTACAAGAATGATGATCACTCCCCTCATGATCATGATCATCAGATGAGGCGTTGTTCTGTCGTGCATCTCCACGATGCTTACCCCTCATAGCAATATGATGATAGGTAAGTCTGCAAGTGTAGAACAAAAAATACATATATATAGAAATGCCACCTTCAAGTAGTAAATGGCTAAATAACAAGAGAAGAAAATAAAATTTTGCATATATGCCTAGGAGATACCATAGACAAAAAAACCTTATGGCATGTATGGCTAAGTTTTTGATCAAGCTATATTTTACTGCAGCCAGTCGGTTTCCAATATGGCAGACCAATAAGTATGATGTATTTTATTGTTCTATCGTAATATAACGTTTTTACACTAACTCACAAAAGAAAATCTATAGTATTTTAAAGTAATAATAACAACAAAACTAATATTTTGCTCTCAACCACAAATAAGATATTTCAATGTTCATATTAAGTTATGTTCAACATTATACAAAGAGATCAAGCAATTGAAAGTGATTATATATATATATATATATATATATAATTGGCTTGACCTATAAGGCATTTGAATTCTGAATCTCATGGTTTACATAGTACTTCATAACAAAATGATCACCAATTGAGTTTCCCTCGTGGGAAATATCAACTATGTATATATTACATAAAACAATGAAAATAAAAATATTTTTATGGTTAACACATTTTATTGATGTGTCACTAAAATATGAAGTAGACATGTAATTCCTCCCATGTTCAATGTGGCTTGAACTATAGGGGATTTGAACCTTGAATCTCATGGTTTACTTAATACTTCATAACACAACGATCACTAATTGAGTTCCCCTCATGAGAAATATTAACTATGTATATATTCTATAAAACAATGAAAATTAAAAGATTTTAATGGTTAACACATTTTATTGATGTGTCGCTAAAAAATGAAGTAGATGTGATATATATATATATATATATATATATATAGAGAGAGAGAGAGAGAGAGAGAGAGAGGGAGAGAGAGAGAGAGAGAGAGATTCCATCTTAACTTCGGATTTATCGTCTCTCGAGGTGCAAACTTTTCTTAAGTTTTTCACTCTAAAATATTTTTGCACCTCAAGGGATTTGATCCCCCTCGACACTCGATAGATTCACTATTAATATGGATATACTTTGGTTTATTGACCACTCAATGGGATGGTTTCTAATCTTGTTGTAATAAGGAAATGTGTTTGCTTGAGAATTTTTAATTCTTAATCTATAGACTTTTTAGAGCTCTCAACTTTATTAGAGACATTCTTCATGTTGGGGGAGAGAGAGAGACATTCTTCATGTTGTGTAGGGAGAGAGAGAGAGGGAGAGGGAGGGAGGGAGAGGAAGGGAGAGATGGAAGAGGGTACAAATTGAGGTAGGGGGAGGGAGAGGGTGAGGAAACGAGAGGAAGGGAGAGGGAGAGGAAACGAGAGGGAGGGAGAGGAAGATGGTGTCCCCTTGGTTCTAGGTGGTCAACCACCCAATGTGTGTCATTGTAGGCACTCATTTGTATAGAAGAGTGAAATGGAAAAATATCATTCATGAGCTATTGGAGGTTGGAGTCATACATCCCAACAAGAGCTCTTCCTCTCTACCCGTGGTCTTTGTATTTAAGGAAGAAGGTAGGTGGCACAAGTGCCTTGCCTTTAGGGCTCTCAACCAGCTCATCATCAAAGACAAATTTACGAGTCTAGTTATCGATGATCTCTTACACGAGCTTCATGGAGTTAGCTTCTTCACTGAATTGTACCTTTACTTAGGATACCACCGAACACAGATGAGGGAATGGACATCCCTAAAACAACCTTTCATACATGTGAAACTCATTATGATTTTTTACTGATGCCCTTTGGACTTTGCAATGCTTGTCACCACCTTTAAGAGCTTTGTGAAGAATATTTTATGACCCTTCTTGTGCAGGTTTGTGCTTGTGTTCTTCAAAAATAGCTTGATCTACAACATCACTTGGGATTCTCATGTGGAACATATTGATAGAGACTTGCGACTCCTTGAAGGTGACCATTTGTTCCTTAAAATTTTTGGCAAAGATGTTTTTGGGGCTTCAAAGGAAAAATACCTGGGTCACATTGTCAAACAGGAAAGCCTTGAAATTAGACCCAAAGAAAGTTGTAGCAGCATAGGATTAGCCATGAACCAGGACATTGAAGAGCTTGCATGGAATCCTAGAACTTACATGCTACAAAAGCAAGTTTGGAATAACAATGGTTACCCTATTAATAACCATGCTAAAACCGAACGTCATTCTATGGAATGATGTTGCCGAGTAGGCCTTTTCAGCTTTAAAGGACATCGCTAGCACTGCACCCATTTTAGTAGTGCCCAATAGCAAGAGATGAATTACGCAAGTCATAAAAACTTTTACAAGAAAATAGTTCTTATTTTATTACATGTAATGAATTATGTGCATCTTGGAACTAGGAAAGGTGTACTGGTTTTACATAAGATTTTATGTGTAACGTGGAGTCCAATATTTATTTATATATCATAAATAAAAACTAAATATATTCATTTTTAGGATGTGGTTATGGAGCTTCATGTTTAAAATCCATGATACCTATGATGTAGTGGAAAATACACCTTAAATTAAATTTGGTTTAAAAATGTCATTTTCTGCATGACTTTTTACACTATTCTTGATGCTAGCATATTAATAAATATGATAAGATTTACATTTAATTATGTATTTTAAATATTTCATTTAGGTGTCCAAGAGATTTTTTTAGGTAGAATGATATAAAATTTTTAATTGAAAAATAAAATGAGCTTAATTCTATTTTTTTTTTCAACCAATTTACAGCTAGATTATAGCTGAACCAATTTTTTTATATAACTAAAAAATATCTAAATTTTTGGTCAGGTTCGTATCGAAACTCCGAGTTTGGGGATTCTTAAGATAACTCCCCCACAAAATTGTTTTAACTAATTATGATCAAGTCTCACCTTAAATCGTGTTCAACCTGAGATGTTATTGGGTATTTTTGGTTTAGAAAGGACCATCCTTCACATAAAGGCTTCTTAACTGGGTTAAATTACATGGTCACTCGTTATTGTGGGACCCACACGAGCTGTGCAAAGGCAATCATAATTACTTCTGGAAAGATGATAAAAAAAGAAAGAAAATTTTAACATCCACAATGCTAAAGATAGCCTATGAGACCTCTTTTAGAGTGCAAAACTTGAAAAAAAGTATGCACCTCAAGAGATTTAATCATCTTCAAAATGGATCTATATTGATTCTTTATATGCATATAACATGTGTAACTTTTCATTTTTAAAACTGTATTTTTGAATGCATAAATGGATACAATGCCTTGAAAGTTTACTTGGACACTTGGATTGTGTAAACTACACCACATAAATATGCAATTCCAACAAATCTTTGCTAGACAAAATTTAAATTTAAATTTAAAACTGGAATTAATAACTACAAATTAATTTAAAATTTTCAAAGAAGATAGCTAAAATTCTAAAACAAACCCCCTTCTTTATGTTGATTACAGAATATCCTAGAATTTGAAGGTCACTCGAGTGAAAGATGCTCTTTATTTAATCTCATTATCAACACACATTGACTTTAGTCATTTCCTCTATGCAATTACATTTTTTGTGTGCGAGTGCCCACGAAGACATATGGTAATGTTTCTCCTCATTACCTTGCATGTTATAGCTTGGATATAACATGTATATAATATTTTGACATAGTGGTATGGTTGGAAAAAAATGATTTAGCCAAGTGATTGGAGCAACATCTATAAGAAAGGCATCGACACAAGTGTGAGACTATTGCAAGCATGAACACATTTCCTCCTCTCCATCCCACACCCTTTAGGTTATTATCTTTCTTTTGCTGCAACATTTAAGCAGTAACATTATAGGCATGTTCAATTCCTTCGATGTATCTTTACACCTTTAGGAACAATTGCTAATTATAATGTTTTTAAATTTTTGACAATATAAAACATATAATAAAACATATAGTAAAGTAAATGTTTTAATTTTTATCCACATTCATCAACCATTTGATTTATATAATTAATTAATTTACAAATTATAAAATAAAATGCACCATATAATTAAATTTCATTTTTTTTTATAAATTTAAATAATAAACCCAATATTTTTATCAATATCATTAAACATTTTACTACCCATAAATACTTGGTTTGAATCTCTTTGTATCAGATGCGTTGCTTTATATTTAAAGTGTACAAATTTACTAGCAATATCAATTTATGAATAATAAAAGTGAGGTGTGTATAGTGATAAATTGTCCCACATTCCATGTGAGATTAAAAGTAGACAGAGGACAGACTACAAATAAGCGGGCGATTGGATTTATCATTCACGGAGCCGTGTGGTCAACACAAAGCGAACTATTCTTTCGCCTTTTACTAAAGAATACCGTGTGTTGGCCACCATCAGCGGCATACGCCAATTTTTGGAGGCTTCTTTCTCGCTTGAGATAGAAGCCCACAAAGCAAATATAAAGCGGAATGAATGGCTAAACTTGATTTACAAGATCAAAGCGATTTTCAGGTACGATTATATCCTGACTGTATTTCTTAATATTTCCAATTTTATGTGTGTCATCGATGGGTGGCTCGTTTACTTTGGCAACTTAAGACCAAACAGGTGACTGTATTTCATAATGATTCCAATTTTATGCGTGGGATCCATGGGTGGCTTATTTACTTTGTCAACTTATGCCCAAACAGGTTCTAAAATGTGGTTGAAGTAGTGTTTGCGTTGCGATCTCTGGTGGTTTATGTATGAAAGTGTGTTATCCAAAGATCTAATCTGGTTTATGTATGAAAGTGTGTTATCCAAAGATATGATTATAACTTATTGGTTGTTGGTTGGTTTTGTTTCAGTGCGAGTTTTGCGCATGGGGAATCGGTTGAACTAGTCACCAAAGTCTCCTTTTCAACTAAATCATGCTCGGAGATGCGTCCATTACCTAATCTCCTGCTTATGCAGCCAACTCCAATTTGACCTTGTCATTCCAAAATCCTTTGTTTTCACAGAACTGGATCCTGACAATGGTTAATCCGTTGGCTTCATTTATATGTAAGTGCTCTAGGAACCAATTCTTGCAGTGCAAAAGGCCACATTTTTGCAATGAAGGCAGATGCTGACATACCACGCAGTCAAATAATCCGAGTCAAATAATCCGAGTCCCCATTGAACTCAGCCGTAGCTTCATACTTGGTATTTATATTTAACGAGAAATGTTCAACATATTTCCTTGTCCCCACCCGGTAAGCATGTGCGTCTAGTTGAGGACCAGAAGATGTGTATTTGGGATCTACATTAACTATTAGCCAATGCTAGTTCACAAAATTAATGGCTTTGTCTATCTAGCTCATTAAGATGATCCCATAGTCATAGCTATTCTCATGCTGAATGACCCAAATTTGTTCCTCCATCATACATATAATAGGTCTCTAATGCAGCGTCTCTTTCGACAAACTGTCTAAAATAAAATGCAAGGTCCTCTGAATTCTTAACGATCGTTAAATTTTAATAATCACAGGTCTACAAATAGATCATTCCTTCAAATCAACAACTACGTCTTCACTACCAAAGTGTTTTTTCGAATAGAAACTATGATAAATAATATTAGGAATTTGTGTACTATATTATCTAACAAATAAAGATGCCGAGATTACACTTACCAGTAGATTCGATAATAGAACAGCAGAGGGCTGTTCACAAAATTTAGGAACGACCTTGCTATTTAAAAGATGGTGTTAGGATGGATATTTGATGATTTTTGTACTATTGCATTTAAACTTTTAATACTTTTAATAATAATATTTGAGGTTATAGTCTCGGTAGAGATCAAATTGATGGAAGATATCCCATAAACTTTTAATACTTTTAATAATAATATTTGAGGTTATGGTCTCGGTAGATATCAAATTGATGGAAGATATCCCATTTGGTACCATGACTTTTTCCGCATAACAATTTGGTACCATGACTTTTTCTGCATAACAATTTGACTATATAGTTTACTATTAATTCTAATTTTGTTTCTATATATATATATATATAATATGATAATTTTGTTTATATATATGAATGATATTATATGATAGTGTAAAAGAGTTTGGGTTTATGTGTGTGGGCACATAGATTTGTGAATTACTTTGGAAAAAAAATCCATGTATAAATCCATATGCATGGATTTATGAACCACCAAAAGAAATAAAATTGTTTATATATATAATAGTCGCGAGAATTATCCCGAAGGCGCGATGGATGTGGCAGGAGTCCGCTTGTCGTTACTGCAGAACCTGCCAGCGTTCCTCCTTGTTTCACACTCCAGGCTCTTGGTCCGGTGCCAGGCGTACGATGGGTAACCCTACAGCTCTCAGTATGGAATCCTATTCTACATGCGTTTTCTGTTTTGCTCAACAATGTTTAGGAGTTAGGGTTTTTGTGGCTAAGCGGTTTTTGTGTTCTCTTGTTGTCGCCATAAGAGGGTTTGTCGGTGGTAACAATGGGTTTCGACAGTGTTTCGGTGGAGCTTGAGCCCTCTCCTGAAGACCTTCTTACTTGCTGGGGACTTGAAATCTCAGAGAAAAATCTCGAGCTCTTCTTTCCCGCCCCTGTGGTCTCACACAACCTTGCAGCTGAGGTAGCCTTGGGGAGTTTTTAGCAAGGAGCTGGGTTGCTAGGTGAAACCCTAGTCAGTTCCTGGAGTGGGCTTCGTGTTGTTAGGCCACCTGATCTGATCAATGGATGCCCCCCAACTTTAGAAGTGGGCCTCAGAACGACGATCTCTTTAGCTCAACCTCAGTTTCAGTCGGCCCCTCAAGGTAATGCTATTCCTTTTATTCCAACAGGATGGCTAGAAGATATAGTGGGTTGTAGTGGTTTTCCTTGTTCGCAGGGCCTTCATATTCAAGGGGTTGAATCCCCTCAGGGCTTTCTCCCCCTGAGTAGACCTCCTCATGTGGTATCGGAGGGGCTGCGTTTTCCTGAGGTTGGTCAAGGCCTTTCGAAGTCTTTTCTCCCAGTCTTTGCACAGGGCTTTGCTCTTGTTGTACAGAATGGAGGTGACCTGCATTTTCCTGTGAGGGAGGGGGTCTCAGTCCCTGGAGATCAGTCAAGAGTCTCCTCGAATGAGGCAGTCGAACAACCTCCTAGATCTTTGGCTTCAGAAAATTGGGATCGTGCCCTTCGTTTGGAAGATGTATCTGGGCCCGGTGGCCAGCCAAACCTAAGGCAGGAAGTCGCGTCTCTCAGATCCCTAGAAGATTCTAAGCAACCCCGGCTCAAGTCTATAGGGGCGGATGTTCCCCTTTCCAATCCAGTGGAAGAAGGGGAGGGTTTCAAGAAAGCTGTGGGAGAGAAGCAGAAGAAATCTAAACCTATTAAGAAGAAGGAAGTTAGACCTAAATCTCTGTTGGGTGTGGGCATTAGCATTGAGAAAGCAATGGAAGCCTCTAAGACAATAATTGTTGGAAGAGTTAGGGGTAGAAAGTATTCGGCATACTATATCACTGACTGGGCTCAATCTGTGTGGAAAGAATCTCCAGGCATGCCTGCTGACATTTCAACCCTTGTAAGGGGTTGGTTCAGTATTACTTTTGACATGAAAGATCAAGTAGATTGGATACTTGAAAGGAACTAGTTTTTTGGCAAACGCCCCATTCTCTTCAGAAGATGGACTCCCCTGTTCGATGCTCAAAAGGAAAAAATGGCGGAATCTCCAGTCTGGGTCAATCTCCCTGGCCTCCCTCTGCAGTTCTGGACTGATTCCGTTTTTGTCTCCATAGGCAACACTCTGGGAACCTTCTTGGAAGCTGACAAGTCATACATTCAAACCAGGGATCGGAGTGTGGCCCGTATACTAGTGAGCCTGAATCCGAGGGAAGGTCTTGCGGATGCGATGACCCTCTACTATCGGGATCTAGAGTTTTTGCAGTCTCTTGATTATGAGAATCTTCCCTTTCGATGCAATAGATGCCACAATTATGGCTATCTGGCGAAGGAGTGTCCGCTTAGTCACCGTCGACGTCGCAAACCGAAGAAGCAGTGCAGGAAGGAAAAAATCATTCTCTCAGATTTAGATGAGGTCCCTCAGGAAGCAGTGCCTAGTCCTATTGTGCAGGAGGCTCCTCCTCCCTCTGAGGTCAACGCGGCTCTGGATCAGGAGGCAGAAGTAGTCCCTCTCTCCTCCCCTCTCGAGGATCTGGCAGACTCCCTGGTTCCCCTACAAGTTGCTGAACTAGTTGGGGCATCTCAGGCGGGTACGTTCTCCTCTAATCCTCTCCCCTTTCAATCCTCTACTTGTTTTTCTTTATCCGATTTTGTTGAGCCTGGTTCCTCTAGGAAGATTCTTAATGATCTTTCAGCTTTGAATATCTCTTTGTCGTCCTTTGATAGTGTTATCCTCTCTGTCCCGGACCCTCATGATCTTCCCTCCTCCCAAGCTGTTAGTGCCTCTCAGCCTCCTGGCCCTCAGACCTCTTCCTCCGATCTTCCTCCATATAACCTCAGACCTCGGTTTAATAGGGCTGGGACTGGTTTGGCAGTCGGTGGTCTCGCTCCGAATCTTGTAGTGGTTGGGGTCAGGAAAATGAGAGGCAGAAAATCAAACCTTTCCAAAGCCCAATCAAAAGTTGTTGTGGATATAGAAAATGGTAAACAGATGTCTCTTATCGGGGTGCTTAGAGCGGAGCGGCCACCCCCTGAAGGAGTGCCATGATCTTTCTCTCTTTTAATTGCAGCAGCTTAGCTAGCCAGCCTAAAAAGCTAGCTTTTCGTGAACTTGTGCGGTCTCAAAATCCGGATATTGTTTTGCTTCAGGAAACTCTGGGGAAAGGGGATGATGTAATCTGTTCAATATCCAAACTACTGCCTGGCTGGGTTTTTTATGCTCTCAATGTTGTGGGGAGATCAGGGGGTGTGGTTTCTGGTTTTAATCCTAAGAAGTTCAAATTTGTTTCCTCCTGGGGCGCTCTACACTGCCTAGCCTTGGAGTTATTTTCCAGTGAGCTCAATCTCACCTTTCTCTCCCTAAATATTTACGGGCCTTGTGTGGATAGAGAATAGTTTTGGTCCTCTGTTTTCAGATCCTTCTGGCTCTCTCATCCTAACTTAATTATTGGTGGAGATTTGAATTTCTCTCTGGGGGAAGCAGAGTCCTGGGGTGCCTCGCCCAGAGCTGACTCGCTTTCTGACTTCTTCAGGAACCATCTGGCTCTGTCCCACTTGGTGGATATCCCCCTCTTGAAGCTACGCCCTACTTGGAGAAATAGAAGAATTGGAAAGGACTGGGTGGGAAAGAAGATCGATTGTTTTTTGATATGTGAGGATTGGGTGGAAAAACTCATGATCTACCGACATTGGGTGGGCGATGGAGGTGTCTCGGACCACTTTTCAATTTTTTTGGAGATTAAAGGTGATGGCAAAAAGCCTGGAATTCCTTTTAGATTCAACTCATCCTGGCTCAAGGATGATTTGTACAATGAACTATTTTCTTCTACTTGGGAGAAAGACAACCGTAGCCCTGAAATCTCAAGGAGTGCCTTTTTCATGAACAACTTGAAAAAAATGAAAGTAGCCTCCAAATCATGGGCTGCCCAGAAAAAGGCGAAAGAAGAAGAGGAGCTAAAGAAGGTCAACTCAGAGATTGCTTTGATGGAAGATCCTGAAGGGCGAGGGTATGTTTCTGTTGAATCGAGGGCCAAATTAAAGCAGCTGGAGGCCACTAGAAGAAGTATTCTTCAGATCAGGGAAGAGAGCTGGCGCTTGAAAAGCAGAGCGATCTGGCTCCAAGCGGGAGATGAGAATACTAAATTCTTTCAAAATTTTGCAAAAGGTCGGAAGAATGAAAACACAATCTGGGAACTCCCTAAAGGTAATGGTGAGCAGGCTTCCTCATTCAAGGACCTGGCTTCTTTGGGTATTAGTCATTTCAAAGCCCTCTTCAAAGCTCCTGTAGAAGCTTCCATTGCCGAAGTTATTAGAGTTGCCCAGTTTTTTCCTAGCTTCATTGATGAAGAAGGCAATGAGGCTATAATGGCTCCTATCACGAAACAAGAAGTGGAGGACATCCTCAAAGAAATGCCAAAGGAAAAAAGTCCAGGTCCGAATGGATGGACTGTCGAATTTTTTCAGCATTTTTTTGATGTTCTTGGAGAAGAGCTGGTTGTTGTAGTGGAAGAATCCAGAGTCTCTGGGACCATTTTCCTGCCCTTCAATTCCACCTTCCTTGCCTTGATCCCTGAGACTGATCAGCCCACCTCTTTTGTTGATTTTCGCCCCATTTCTCTGTGCACTTGTGTCTATAAAGTAATAGCAAAAGTCATAGCCTCCAGGTTAAAGCCTTTTCTTTCTAGCCATATCTCCCCTGAAGAATTTGGGTTCCTGGATGGTAGGAAAATCCATGAAGCTGTAGGGGTAGCTCAAGAAACCCTCCACAGTCTGAAAAAAAGTGGTAGGAAAGGGGCAATTATAAAACTTGACTTGTCTAAAGCTTATGATAGATTTAGTTGGCTTTATCTGCGGCGCCTTTTGCTCACTCATCTCGACTTTAGATTTGATTTTGTCAGATGGATTATGAGCTGTGTCACCTCTACTGCCATTGCCCTTTTAATAAATGGTGTTGCAACCTCCTTTTTCAACCCTGAACGTGGTCTCAGGTAGGGTTGTCCTCTCTCGCCTATTCTGTTTCTCCTGACAGCGGAAGGTTTAAGCTTAATGATTCATAAAGCTAAAAGGCAGGGCAATCTTAAAGGTATTGAAGTGGCGCAAAATCTTTGGATTACCCACCTCCTCTTTGTGGATGACATTTTGTTGTTTGTAAATGGGAGTTTGGAGGACTGTCCTGCCTTGAAAAATCTTTTGGACCTCTTCCTAAAAGCTACAGGTCTCCAAATCAATGCTCAAAAATCGACTCTCACCCCTTCTGGTCTTTCTGCTGAAGAACTTGGAAGAATGGTAAGTCTTTTGAATTTTGAAGTAAAACCTATTCAGGACAACTTCAAGTATTTGGGCTTTTATCTCAAGCCTGACAACTATCGAATTCGGGACTGGAAGTTGTTGCTTGCAAAGATAGAAAAAAGGCTAAATCATTGGAGCTTCAGGTGGCTCTCAAGGGCTGGTAGACTGGTCCTAATTAAATCAGTGCTGATGGCTATTCCGGTATATTGGGCCAGCCTCTCCTGGGTCCCGAAAAGCAATTTGGCCTCCATAGATAAACTGTGCTGTAAATTCCTTTGGGCAGGGTCGAAATTGGAGCATGTCACCCCATGGGTCGCTTGGGACAAAATCACCAGACCAAAGGAATGGGGCAGTTGGGGGATAAAAAATTTGTCTTCCTTCTCAAAATCCCTCGCAGCCAAGCTGGCCTGGCGCTTGATCTCAATAGATTATCTTTGGGTATCAGTCATCAAAAGGAAATATCTCAACCAAGCTTCGATTCTGGATTGGATTCGCTCTCCAGTTAAGTCCTCAAAAAATGCTTCTGTAGTTTGGAAAGCTGTTGTTGCGTCGGTTCAAACAGTCGAGCAAGGTTTGGCATGGAACATAGGAGATGGTACTCAAGTCCGTAAGATGCGATCCTTGGGTTGGTTGTTCTAACAGTTTCTCTCTTTCTCCGGCTTTGGTAGAGTTTCTAAATGACAGGGGATATTACACTTTGAACCAGGTAGATGATCCTAGATCAACCTCCCTTGTCAAACAAGGTTAGCTCTCTGGCTTGGATTTGCAGTTGGATGTTAGGTGGTTGGAAGAATGGAGTCGTTATGTCACATCATTACATTTTTCTTCTGTCCAAATCTCGGATGCAAGTGATGAGCTGCGCTGGGTTCATGCGCAGACAGACTCTTACTCTCCAAAATCGGGCTACAAATGGCTGATGTCCCAAGTGGAGAGGGAGGCCACGAGCTGGTGGTACAAATCAATCTGAAAGCTAAAATGCCCAGCCAAGACCAGATTATTCTTTTGGTGCATTCTTAAAAAAAAGGTGCCAACGTGGGATTTTCTTCAAAAAATGGGAAAATCGGGACCGAGTTGGTGTTCTCTCTGTAAGTCGGCGGAAGAAACTGCTATCCATCTCTTCCTCCATTGCCCTTTCAATTCCAGTCTGTGGGCAGAAAGTTTAAGTTTGATCAATATTCCTTTTAGATGGCGTGGTGATGATTTTCTTCAAGCTTGGAATCAGTGGTGGCAGGAGGCCCCAAATGATAAAGTCAAATCAATCCCTCTTCTAATAGCATGGGGAACCTGGATTGCTTGCAACAGGGCTATTTTTAATGAGCAGTCTTTTCCTCTTGCCAGACTGGCAGCAGAAGGAGCTGCAATATATGACAGTATCCCTTGTCCTTCAGGACCAACGCCCCCTCGAAACATTCAGCCTGAAGTGATCAACGAAACAATCCCATGGGCTTTTTTTGATGGGGCCTCTGATCCTAATGGCTCTTGTGGTGCTGGCCTAGTTATTCATCTCTCTCCTGCAAACTCCTTTCGAGCTTCGGTGGACCTTGGACAAGGGTGAAACAACTTTGAAAAACTTAAAGCCCTTCACTTCCTCCTTTGTTGGTTGATTTCGAAACACTTGAGGCAGATCTAGATTTTTGGTGATTCTAGAAATGTTGTGAATTGGTTTAATGGGACCTAGCAGTGCAGGAATTATATTTTTTTACCTTTACTTAATGAGATTCGTCGCATCAAATGTTTTTTCATTGAGATCTCTGTCTGTCACATTTACAGGGAAAGGAACCAGGAAGCAGATCACTTATCTAAAGAAGGTTCTCAGCAAGATTTGGGGTCCTGGATAGTAACTGAGTTGGTGAATGGAGTTGTTCATGCAAGGGAACAGCCGATTTTTGCTTGATTCTGCTGTTTTTATTTATGTTATGTACATATTTGCTGTTAAAATTCTATAACACTATTTTGGTGGGCTCAGAATTGTTTTCCTTATGTAAGGAGGTTCTGGGTCCCTTTTTTGTTATATACTGCTGATAGGTGACTGGGATAGTGTCTACTGCCAGTCCCTTTTTTTATAAAAGAAGCCTTGGGCTTCGCCTTGGCATCTATCACTTTTTTGTTTTCTCATCTCTGTTTCGGCCTAAAATCTGGGGGATGATGAACAAAAGGAGATGCTTTGGTTCTAGAAAGATATTTTTGGTTTTTATGGCTGCTTGGCATTACCCCTGGTCTTGCAAAGTAGTTGATTCCTCTTCGCACTAAGGATAATGGTACTGTACTGAAATGCTATGCATTTTCTCTGAGACTATCTATTTTTAATAGAAAGTTCGATTTTTTTCTGTGGAAAAAAATTTTAAATTGTTTATATATATGATAGTATTTTTTACTAAAGTTTTAAAATTGTTTATATATATAATAGTCACGATGAAAATAAAAATTAAATTGTTTATATATATGATAGTATTATTGCCTAAATTTATGCAAGTGACTTCCATTGATAAGAAAGAATATTACAATGATAGCCTACTCCTTTGACCAAAAGACTCAAGACCCGTCGAAGAGGCTAGTGCCTCATCCAAGTTTAAACAAAATCCATCAAAATTACAAATTAGACAATGAATAGACTTAAACATGAGCAGAGAGCACAATTGCCTTGACTCATTGAAACAAAATCCATCAAAATTACAAATTAGACAGTAAGACACTAGACTTAAACATGAGCAGAGAGCACAATTGCCTTGACTCATTGAAGAGGCCAGCCTCAACCAAGTGTAAACAAAATCCATAAAAATTACAAATTAGACAATAAGACACTAGACTGTAGAGAACACAATTGCCTTATCTATTAGAGATATCCACCAGTTCCTGGAAGCATTAGAGGGTATTGATGATGACAGGAAAAACTAGTGAAGTAGACCTCAACAAAAATAGCTATTCCCTTGATCCTTAAACAAAAGGGAGATATGATTGCTGGAACAAAAGAAAGATCTTTGAAGGTCTCGAGAAAGATACCAATGTGCCAAACGTCCATGTAGGAATAACAATTGCAAAACCCATTAAAAAAACTTTAATATGAGATAATCACCGAAGAGAGGGACGACGAATTTGCTTGTGGGGAGATGGATCCCGAAGATGAAACATTCAGTGGCGGGATATTGATGACAGTAGGGGTGTCATTCTCCTCTGCTAGTCCATGTAGGAATAACAATTGCAAAACCCATTAAAAAAACTTTAATATGAGATAATCACCGAAGAGAGGGATGACGAGTTTACCTGTGGGGATATGGCTCTCGAAGATGAAACATTCAGTGGCGGGATATTGATGACAGTAGGGGCGTCATTCTCATTTGCTAACTTAGTCTTCGAGACAAAGACTACACCTCCTCCTCTAATATTTCTAATACTGCAACAAAGTGAATATATATATATATATATATATATATATATATATATATATATATATGAATGAATAGTTATCACAAGATTACAAATTCTACACAGTTTTAATCCAAAAATCTCAACAACAATATTTATCATTGGATATGTGAATATAAATGTCCAATAAATGATACCTTCTTCATCATCCCTGGCAATGAAATACGTAATTAACCTGCAGTGAAAACTTCACCAGCCATTACTTCGTCACCGAAGCCGAATTCCTTATCCCCGGGCAATAGGGTGAACTCCATAATAAGATTTAAATCCTCCACAACTTCTCCGATGACCCCACATTCCACCACCTTTCGCTTCATCTTCTCCATTCTTTGTTCCACTAGAAAATGCACAATAGCTAACAGAAGGCAATTTAAATTGAAGCAATTTTTAAATCGTCGTTCTTGTTAATTGAAACACGGCCCAATTTTTAAATCCTTGTGATTGTTGTGTGTATATATATATAGAGAGAGAGAGGAGGAAACGTAACTGATTATAAGGAGAAACCATTTGATCCCAAATAAAAAAAACTCGGTTCATGTTCTGAAGTTGTGTGTCTATTCATCCAAGGCAGACATTCTGATGATGCTGGAGGTGAATCTCCTGGATATCTGTGTGAATTTCTACTAGAATGGAGGCAACCTTCGTATCTCCTCTGATCTCTTGAAAAATGAAAATTTCTTTAGCCAGTGAACACTTCATAGTCCAGTAAATATGAATATATTGCTTGAATAGCGACAGTCTACCTCTGGTGTTCCCTGAATCTGTTAGCATCAGATCCATCTCGTCATCAGGGATGTCTTCCTCCACCTTAGTTTTAAGATCTTGTTCCCATCCAGAAATCAAAGATTTTAAATGGCCATGTGTCCCTTCTCCATAAGACAAGAAGTGGTTTTGCATAATTTCCTTCCCCTTCTGCTAGGCCCCACTCTTTCCTTTCCTTTTTCCTTGCGCTCTATTTTCCTAGACTGCGCTTTCACCATTTTTGTTTGAGACTAATCTCCCAACAGTTGAGCGTTCATCCAAATCCACTATAATATTCCCAATTAGGGAAGCAGTAATATATGAACACAATAATGGAAAGAGCAGTGAATAAATCAACACACCATGATATGGGAAAAATGTACAACCATCTTATTAATCATATCAGAAAATAATAGGCACAAGATCTTGAGGATCAAGTCACCCAAGCAATGCAAAACAAGCCTCCACAAGAAAAATATGTCAATACATGAGAAATAGCTGCCATGCAAATGCCCTGAGCTAAGAAAACACATTTTTAGGGCATAAACTGTTGCATAAAGATGGATTGATGTAGATATGTTGTTATTTAGCTCAAATAATGCTAGGAGTGAAGATCTAGCCTCCTAGACGCCTTTCCAAAAGAACTTGGAAAGGGTTTTTGGAAATACACCTAAATACAAATGGTGATCTACAACCCTAAGACTGAAGAGTCACTGCAAACTGAAGCTCATGAAATAGAAGGCCGAAATAATATGGATCTAATGTAGATCTCTTCAAGGGTCTCCTCCAATGAAAGGCTAAACCCTTCACCTACAGGGAAACACTCTAAAAGAGCCAATAGATCTTCCTCTGAAACTTCCCTCCAAAATAACGCAATTCCCAGCTGAAATTGCACTGTGAATGATGGGGATAGGTTGGCCTGGTGCCAAAGATCTGAAATGAGCTCAAGAAACCTCCTTGTTGATCTCCCAAGAGAAGGAATCCATCCTCCTATGAAAAACTAGCTCAGAAAGTGGGTTTCTCAACCCTCCACTGCAACACCATGCAACACAACACAAATCTGAACAAAAACTGCACTGTAGCTAAAGACTGAAGCTTGGCCAGAATGCCAGATGTGTGGAAATTATAGATCAATACTCTCCCAAGAGGCCTCTCAAGGGAAGAGGTGAGATTCCCGATCGGGAACACCCTGTGCTAAAAAACACTGCAATCTTAGCTAAACAGCTGAAGAGAGCAAGAAAGTCTAAATAGACATATCAAAATCATAATCATAACATAACCCCATATGGATGCCATCCTCTTCCTTATAAAAAATGTGAGCCTTCTCACCTTGGGTCCCACTCATTAGGGTTTCCACCATCATGCAATCAATCTCCCTCCAAAACTGTGATGTCCCACCGTTAATGCCACTCCTCCATAACAACGCAGTTTGATTTGGTCAAATTTGACCTATTCAACATGCTTCAGCCCCTTTTCACACCTAAGGGTCTTCAATCCAGCTTTTAGATGACCTCCATTCACACTAGGAGTGTCTTTTATTCCTACTAAGGAGATTTATGGGTCTCCCTACCCTCTTATTCTTCTATCTAAGAGAAAAATTAAAAATTAATATCCCAATTAGTTGTGTGCTAATTTACAAATATTACATCCACACTGGGGTTCTCCCCCAACGTGCAATGGCCTAAGGGTGAGATATGCTAGGAAGATCTGCAGAAGGAAACAAAATAACAATATTGAATTCAAACAGATAGTAGAGAATAATATCGTGCTTGTTGGGGGTCGTCACCCCTACCATTTTCTTAATATTTTGATCCTCAATCTAGGTTCCTTTGACTCTGAAAATGTTTATGTTCGGATCCAGCAACATCCTCTTGAACTGGCCTGAGAGTATTACACACTTCTCACTTATGAAAGTTCCAAAATCGGTGCCTCAGCCACCAGGACTCGACCGCAAATACAAAACCTTTATAGACCCAGCCACCAGGACTCAACCGCCACCGGGACTCGACCGCAGACACAAAACCTTTATAGACCCCAATATTCAGTGTATAAAGTGACTTCAATAACTAAGACTTATATTTTCACAAGGATTGCACAAGCCAACCATATTTAAACAAGATAATACCAAAAGGTTTATGCATTACATCTTCTAGCCACAATATTGGGACAATGATGGTAATAATAATTGTTTGATATATTAATGTAATTATTTCAACGTCAAACCAATTAATCATGAATTGTCGACATGCTTACTAATTGATATCATCGATTTTGTACGAATCATATTCAAATATATTTTTTGAAATTATTAGGATTCTAGCGATGATGAGTGAACTACCTACCATCTTCTGTTGCACATCACGACAATGTCAAATCGAGAGAAGATTGAATTAAGAGAAAAACTTAGAGAGGAATGATACCAAGAATGGTTGAATTAACCACCTATTCAATTCCCACTACGTCCGGATTCACCAATTAGGAATGACTACAACAATAGTAGTTCTTCACAAGCTGGCAATGGAGGTAATCAAATAGATGTTGCTATGGATGATTACTTATCGGATACGACTGCCATGGAGACAATGTTGTTAGATGCATTCTATAACGATGATCAACTACGGGATGTTGCTCATATTGCTGATACCTTTTTCGAAAGCCTTAAATTTGCTTCCACCACCCCTCTCTTTGAACCTGGCGGTCAGTCAAATTCTATCCAGTTGGGCACAACGATGTTACTGTACAACTTGAAAGCAAAGTTTAGCTTGTCGAATGCATGGTTCTCGGAAATTTTGAGGTAATTGACCATCAAGTCCTCCCTTATATTTTGAGAAATATAATCACACAATGAACATTACAAATGGTCATTTTTTTTAATTTTAATAATTATATCAGTATTAATGTACATTTAATATTGTCCATGACCAACTACATGTTATTCGAAGATAAGGTTCTTCTGAGTGATAATGTCTTGCTCGGTAGCTGCGAAGAGGCAAAGAAATTGTTGAAAATGTTGGGTGTTGAGTACATATCATATCATGCATGTTCAAATTACTGTATTATATATAGAGGAGAATATACAGACAAAGAAATATGCCCGAAATGTGGGCATGACAGGTATGATAAATAAAAAAAGAAGGGTAAATAACATGGTCCTCCTTTTACTATATTGAGGCACATGCCTATAATCCCAAGAATTCAAAGGCTCTTTCATTGCAAAAGAATTAGCTATGTTGCAGGGATGACATGCCTCACACTGAAGTGAGTTTGGAGTTATGTTTATCCAAATAGATTCAATATCCACAAAGAATATAGAGGATACATGGCCCAAAAAATTCAAGGATGAAGTACGAAGTCTACAACTCACCATAGCCATGGATGGCATCAACCCATAATCCCTTTAGAACACCAACTATTTTGTTTGTCCTGTAGTAGCGATCGATAACAATATCCCCCCATGGTTGTCAGTGAAGAATTAACCTCTTTTGTTGGCTCTCATAGTCCCTGGTAGAAGACAAGTGAAGAATATGGATGTCTACTTACAACCACTGGTAGATGAATTGAAGGAATTATGGAATGGGATAAATGTATACGATGTATCAACACCCATCACAACAGAGAAGAGTTTTGTGTTGTATGGCATATGTGCTAACACGACACATGATTATCCAGGCTTAAGAGTTTGCTCTGGTAAATTACATGTTTATTGATTTGTTTATATACATAACAATATTCTTTCGCATATTAGTTATTTAATTCGTTGTAATTGTTCTGATCTTCATGATATTCTTTAACGTGCCATGCATATTGTATACAATAATTTCATAGGTCTTGTAACAAAAGGGTATTTTGGATGTAAATGTTGTGGACTTTCTCTGAAATTTAGATGGTCCAACGACCTATGAAGGCCATTGTATGACTGCTCCAGGGTATTCCTCCCAGAAGAACACCCTTACAGAAGAGCAACATCCACTTTCAATGGTAAACGAGAGAGAACCCAAAGGCCTCTAATAACGACACCAACTGAATGGTTTACAACATATGAGAGAGAGAAGGAGAAGGATTTCATAGAATTTTTCAATTCAAATGGGGAGCCTATGTTCGATTATCCATAATTCTTCGACACCTATGTTGAGAAATTACCCATTGGGATGAAAAGGAAATCTATATTTTATAACCTCCCATATTGGGAGCATCTTAAGATTACCGGCCACTTATTAGATCTCATGCATATATTTAAAAATGTTTCATCTTCTTTATGGAGGCACATATCATCGAAACAAAGTGACACATTGGTTGTTAGGAAAGATCTTATTACTTCAAAAACTAAAGAGAAACATTGGCCAAGACGATTAGAAAGTACAGGATCAGAGGCAGGTGTTGGTCCCTGTAATTGGTATTTCAAAGAAGGCGATGTCCCATGGATTTTAAGAAAAGATGATATTTCTTTGGCAAAGAAAGTTATAACGGGTGTGAGGGTGCCATCTTCATACGGGTCTTCACTACGGCGTTGCTTCACCGTGGATGACCATTTTTCAGGGTTAAAATTGCATAACCATTTGAATCTTCTAAGAGTACGTATAATGTCCAAAGCATGATTTTATTATTTGTTATATTAATAAATTTTATCCCATGCAAGGATCATAAAACATAACTAATTTTGTATATTATTGCATGTATTTATAACTTTGCAGTGTCATTATCCTTTGTTTGTGCATGGGTGTGTGAAATATGAATCCCCCCAAGACCTAGGATGTGCCATATCTAAATTATCTGCATTTATACATTGGATCATGTCAAAGGAGATTCATGTGGCTAGTTTCATGGACTTGCAGGTTCATCTTCTAATCCACCTAGTAGATGAGGTTGAATTAGTTGGGGTGGTTTCTTGTCGTTGGATGTTCTTCTTAGAGAGGTACATGAAGAAATTGAAAGGTTTTGTTCGAAAAAGGGAAAAACTCGAGGGGTCTATGACAGAGAGGTACATATCATATGAGTCTTTCTATTATGCCAGTGAGTACATAAAGAAAATCGATAACAGAATAGGTGTAGTGATTTGGGACGATGAAGGGGATGAAGAGAAAAGAGAAGGGGAGCTACTCCAAACGAATGGAAAAAGGTGCTTGATAAAGAGTAAGCCATTTATAATTTTTCAAATTTACTAAAAGTAAATATTCACATTGAACTTCGATATAATGTATTATTTGATCTCATATGTACTACATGTTGGTTTGATTTCATCAGCGAATGCAGAAATTGAAGCAATCAATAAATTCATTCTTTACAATTCTGAAGTGACACAACCGTGGGTCACATTGTACGAACAAAAGAGGATGAAATGAGACAGTGGCAGGAAATAATTCAAAAAATTGAATGGTATAACTGTGCCTTATCTTGATCATTTAAAATAAAATATGCAAAATTATATGCCCCAACAGTTGGGTTGCTGACCAAGTCAGAGAGAAATATGATGCAACCGGTCGTTACTTGCGTGCTGAAGAGGATGCGCTAAATGTAGGGATTGAGTGCACCCACTCGGTAATAATATATTTATGTACATTTTAAAATTAATAATGCACCTTTGAAATGTAACATCTATATTTCATATTTTAACATTTGGGTTATTATAAGACACATGACACTATGATTTTTTAACTTTTTTTTAGGTGAATTTGTTCCCATCTGTGTGGGCATATGGATACCGTTTTCGTACAGAAAATGTTAATGATGGACACATGACACAAGATTGTGGAGTGGAAGTCGAGTTCGATCAATCTAGTCGAGCAAGCCACCGTGATCAAAACCTGGTACGAGGGATGTTAGGTTACGCCAGAAAGATACCAGGTTATGTCATTGAAGTGAATTTCTCTTCTTTCCAATGTGTTATTTTTAGGTGCAAGTGGTGGGACACCTTTGATCTGAATAATGTAAAGGAAGATCGAGATATTAAGCTAATATGTATCAACTCTAGAAAGATGTGGGATGAAGCTAAGGAACCCTATGTTTTCCCCAAACACTGCAACCAGGTGTTTTTTTACCCATATGTGTTGGATAGGGATTGGTGGTTCGTATTGAGACATGACCCTAGATCAAAACATATCTTTGAGAAATAGTATTATCATGCCAAGTGAGCTAGAAGATAATGAGGGTGATCATGAGAACCGAGAGTGATATGGCACATGTGTTATTTCATCATTTATACTTTTTAAGATGGGTTTTTATAAAGAAGAGAACTTAATTACCTTATAGCTAAGGCTCTTTTTTTCGAAACATTATAATATGTATATTGAATTAATTGGTTTGCATTGTGTGAATGTTAAAATCATTTCACTTGATAATTTGTAATTATGTTGATCTCGAAAACAATGGAGCATTGCATAAAGTTTTTTTTTTTAATGTCAATTCCTAAAATAATACAACTATTTGATTGCTTTAAATGTGTGTAAATGATATCCTCAAAATGTATACTGTTATTTTTGGTATGTAAGATCATAATAAAATAATGATAATTCGAAACATGAATTTATTTGCATTATTTTCTAAACTTTATTATGCTACAAAAAATCATATTATTTTAGATTTATTATTTTACAATTATTTATATTCATACAAATTTAAAAATTTAAAATTATGATAATTTAACAATATTTACGTTATGCATTTTACTTACAGTAGTTATGGTTCAAAATTGACAATAATTTTACAATTTTACAAACTTTAATAAAATTTAATGATGATAATACATACAATTACAATTATAATTTTACAATTTCACAATACAATTACAATTACAATTATAATTATAATTTTACAAATATTTTACATAGAATTACAATTAGAATCAAAATTCCAATTACAATTACGAGTTTACAATTTCACATACAATTACAATTACATTTTTAGAGTTTTACAAATTTATAAATTTTACAATTTTAATAAAATTGAATGCATGACATGAATACATACAATTACAATTTTACAAATTCACAATATAGTTATGTACAATTACAATTACAATTTTACAAATATTTTACATACAATTACAATTACAATTTTACATACAATTCAAATTAAAATTTCAATTACAATCATGACATAATATTTAATAAATATAATGATTTAAAATTAAAAATAAACATCACGATCATGATAACCATCGTACAAGCATCATATTCGACTAAAATACACATTCAAATTTGCTAACGTCATATAATCAATCATCTAATCATTGTGATCATGATCATATAACAAAACGCAAGCATTATATAACATCATCACAACACAAACATCATATATACATCTCATGTAAAATAACTGCTATCACATACACATCTATCTGCAAGCACATTAAATGAACATATCTAACATGACCTAACAATATACACATCATGATGAACACCAACATGTAAATTAAGTACATCAACATGAACATAAAATACATACATATATATATATATATATATATATAATGTCAAAAATATACAATTTTAATATAACTGCATATAAATGTCAAATATCTGGTGGTACATCAATACTAGTACTAGTCGAGGCCTGCTAAGTCGATGGTGGAGCCTCATGCTGAGATAGATGGCGTGCCTGATCTGGAGGTGCCTGTTGATTAGTCGATGGTGCAGTTTTCTCAGGAACTGCCAGCTGATGAATCGTCGATGGAGCAACCTGCTCAGTGGATGGTGCGGCTTGCTTAGATGGACCTGCCTCCTCAGATGGACCCGCCTACTCAGGATCAGGTGCCTTCTCAGGACTAGGTGTATGCTGAGATGGTGTAGACTTCTCAGACAATACCTGCTGATCAGGATTGGATGCTGGTTGCTCATTATGATCTCCAGCGTGAGGTGAAGGAGGAGGAGGTGGAGTACTAGAATGATGATCACTCCCCTCATGATCATGATCATAAGATGAGGCGTTGCTATGTCGTGCATCTCCACGACGCCTACCCCTCATAGTAATATGATGATAGGTAGGTTTGTAGGTGTAGAAAAATATATATATATATATATACAAACATGCCACCTTCAAGTGGTAAATGACTAAATAACAAGAGAAGAAAAGAAAAATTTGCAGATATTCCTAGGAGATACCATAGACCAAAAAACCTTATGGCATGTATGTCTAAGTTTTTGATCAGGCTATATTTTATTGCAGCTAGTCCGTTTCCAATATAGCAAACCAATAAGTTATGATGTATTTTATTGTTCTATCGTAATATAAGGTTTTTACACTGACTTACAAAAAAAAATCTATAGTATTTAAAAGTAATAATAATAACAAAACTAATATTTTGTTCTCAACCATAAATAAGATATTTCAATGTTCATATTAAGTTATATTCAACATTATACAAAGAGATCAAGCAATTGAAAGTGATTATATATATATATATATATATATATATATATATATATATATATATATATATATATATATATATTATTGGCTTGACCTATAAGGGTTTTGAACTCTGAATCTCATGGTTTACATAGTACTTCATAACAAAATGATCACCAATTGAGTTGCCCTGGTGGGAAATATCAACTATGTATATATTACATAAAACAATGAAAATAAAAATATTTTTATGGTTAACACATTTTATTGATGTGTTGCTAAAAAATGAAGTAGATATGAAATTCCTCCCATGTTCAATGTGGCTTGAACTATAGGGGATTTGAACCTTGAATCTCATGGTTTACTTAATACTTCATAACACAACGATCACCAATTGAGTTCCCCTCATGAGAAATATTAACTATGTATATATTCTATAAAACAATGAAAATAAAAAGATTTTAATTTTTAACACATTTTATTGATGTGTCACTAAAAAATGAAGTAGATGTGATATATATATATGTATATATGTATATATATATATATATATATATATAGAGAGAGAGAGAGAGAGAGAGAGAGATTTCATCTTAACTTCGGATTTATCGTCTCTCGAGGTGCAAACTTTTCTTAAGTTTTGCACTCTAAAATATTCTTGCACCTCAAGAGATTCGATCCCCCTCGACACTTGATAGATTCACGATTAATATGGATATACTTTGGTTTATTGACCACTCAATGGGATGGTTTCTAATCTTTTTGTAAGAAGGAAATGTGTTTGCTTGAGAATTTTAATTCTTAATCTATAGAATTTTTAGAGGAGCTCTCAACTTTATTAGAGTCATTATTCATGTTGAAAATAGAGATTGGGTACCTTAACATGAATTCAAAGCAATATTTGTGTCATCAAAATTTTAGATTGGTTGATTCATCATTAAATTAAGAGTATTCTTAACTTTATATTAGTGAAACTTAGCTTCTTGGCACCTTAAGCTTGGTGGAAAGGTTGAAAATTTATTAATATTAATGTTTTCACAAAACAATAATCTACTAATGGCTACATATCACAATGGTTTTTTTCACAATAACTAGTAGGATTTGTGTTATGAATATATATGGTTGAACCAAATAACATTTTATGACAAAATTGAACTGTCTAGCCTTAGTCTACTATCTAAAACTTATAATTTTACAACCAAACCTCCTTATCCTCAACCTTCTGGTTCAAGACTTTATAAGCTAAAAAATATATTACTTTAAATATTAAAGTAGTAATAAAATTGTTTGACAAAAAATGCTAAATATAGTAGAAAACTAGAAATAATGCACCATGAAGGGCTTTAGTTGTCTAACCCACTTGAGTCTACATTGCAACTTTCTTAGAGTGCATCTCTACTTCATAATGAGCTACAACACTCAAACTTGTGGCATCTACTAGTTCCTTATTTTGGGAATGTTGGATGTCCATGGCCTCCTCGTTGGCTATAAAAATTGCAAAGGAAGGATTCCCCATAGGAAATAGAGTCTACTAAGAGAAGAGGTGAGACAAAGTCTGGGGAAAAATTAAGGTAAGTCGAAATTTATCCAATTGGAGATCAAAAAGTTCTCATCTGCGATGCTAATTCCAAATAATTTTGGTGATGAATTTGTATGAAATCGGCAATCTCTTTATCCATCTTCTTAAGTTCCAAAAAATGTGTTATAGTCTCCATTCCACAATGATTACTAATCTAATTATAAGACTTAAATTTCTTGTCCAATTTTTCCTACCAATGATTCCAACAAATGATTGATTTCACTACAATGCATTGTGTTTTTGCTACCTCATGCTCACAACATTTAAATCCTCTTCAAACCTCCTTGATCTCAAATGCAATATTTTTCTTATGCAATTGCAACAAGACATTGTTACTTAGTTTTACATAGACTCGGGGAAAAATCTTCCACAACCAGCTTGCTTAAAACACTCATTCATTGTTAGAGTTAAGAGTAGAGGTAACAAGAATAATTCTGAATTAAACTACGATAATTACCTAATAAACCCATATCCATAACATATATCTCTCATTGTATTGAACATAATTACGCTAAGTAATGGAGGAGCCTTAACTCATTGTCCATTATTGACTCCATGACATCAATAATTTTAAGATCATGTTCCACCAAATCCCTCTTAAAAACTCCAAACTCTCCAAACTCACCCAAAGGATCATAAATTTGACTCAAGACTTTGAGAAGGTATACTTTTTCCATGTTTTGCAAAATCAAAATGGTGAGGTTGATGCATTAACCAACGTAGGAGCTAGGTCAAATGAAGGGCTACATAAAGCAAATGGTGGCTATATATTTCTTATTCCTCCCAAGAATTAGCGATGCACCAAGGTATATATGATATATTTCAACATCTATGACAAAAATGTTGAATCCTCAACCATTGTCATTTGAGTTACTCCTTTTACCTTGACAACAACTAAGGCTTTATACAATGTTATTAATTTTGCCTCATTTTTCTTAAGTATCCCAATCCCCAAGAATACTCAATTTCCTTTTTCCTTCAAGATCATAGTTGACATCACATCGCCTCCTCCCCCTTCACAAATATGCTACCCACAAAAGTTCCATTTCCTTAAGTTCTAAAAAATGTGTTATGGTATCCATTGCACATTGATCCCTAACTTGATTTTATGCTTTTATTTTATTTTTCATTTCTTCGTAGGTCAATGATTCCAACAAATGGTGGTTCATTACACTATGTTATGCTTTTGTTGCCTCATGTTCACAATATTTAAATCTTATCTAGAACTCATTTATCTCACACTAAATGCAATTTTTTTCTTATGCCATAGAAATGTGCCAATGTTGCCTCAATTTTACATATAGTGTAGGTAAATCTTTCCACAACCATAACACCCTAGCCCACTTCCAACGCTCATTTATTACTAGAGCCAAGAGTAGGGGTAGCAAGAATAACATTGAACCAAACCACAAGACATTTCCAATAAACCCACACACATAACATAACTCTTTCATTGTATCGAACATAATTATGCTCAGTTATGAATGAACTTAAACTCATTATCCACTCTAAATTACATGACATCAATAATTTTAAAATCGTTGTTCCACCAAATCCCTCTTAAAAATTTCACATTCTCCAAACTTAAAGGATCATTGTTTTGACTCAAGAATTCAAGAAGGTATATTTTATCATGTTTTACGAAAGCAAAATGGGGAGGTTGCTGAATAGGCCAACCTAACAGCTAGGTTAAATGAAACGTTATATCAAGCTAATGGAGGTTATATGCTTCTTGTTTATCCCATAATTTTGCAATGCACCAAAAAATTTATAACATATTTCAACATCTATGACATATATGTTGAATCCTCGACCGCCATCACTTATCATACACATTTTATATTTACAATAATTAAACCTTTATACACTCCTATTGCTTCTACCTCATTGTTACTTGTCTCCAAATTCCCAAGCATATTCCATTTCATTTTTCCTTCAAAATAAAAAATAACCCACCACACCCAACTCCTCCTCCTCACTTGATAATGCCTTCAACCCCTAGATCCTTGATGGTCAATTAAAGTCTATGAAAATACCTAATTTGTTTTAGTCTTATAGTATCTTAAAAACATTTGTTTTAGCTCAAAATGACCTTTTTTACATAGTCTTTTATCTTGGGTGGTTTGGCTCATGGTACTAGGCTAACTCATGGTAAGATAACTTGAGCTTATCCCAAGCCCTAATGGGCCCTTTTTAGCTCTAAAAGGTTTCAAAAATATAATCACATCCCACAATATTTTGTCACTCTTATGATTTTAAATAGGAACAAAAAATAAACATATAGAAATCACTACATCTTAATGAAATTGAAATAAGAAAAAAATGACAAAACATAAATACTTATATTAAAAGTATATGAAAGGTCTTATTTATAAAATTAAAAATAAATTCTAGCTTATATAAGAGGTATCAATGGAGTTCTAGCTTATAAATTTCAGATTTGACCAAATAATTGTTCTATTGTCTATTAAAACTCTTTTGGAATGCTGAGATTTCTAATAATTGCACATCTCAAATAATTGGAACAATTGTCCCTTGACTTGGCCGCAAAATTAATCCAAGGTAGCTTTTTCTTTCAGTTATAAACCTTTGACGGTTGTGGTCCTCTAGCTTAACATATCTTGTGCGATATCCTACAATGATTAAATTCAATATGTTAATAAAAAAACATAATAAAACTTGAAAGATATTATAAAATAGAAAGTAAAAGTCAAATGGTATAAAACTAAAAAAATTCACTTACACTCGTGGTAATAAACATTGAAACTTACTAGTTCTTTCAATTTATTCTCATAGTGGAAAAGGTTTTCGAGTTTTCAACTCTTTCCATTCATCATAAATAGCATTCCAATCTACCCCATTTAGAGCATGGGGTGCACTGAGAGAAAGAAACATTAACATATCCAATATTTAAAAAAAAGTTTTGATCTATCATCGTTTTTAATTCGATTTAATTTTGAAAAGCCTATTTCACATACTGTTGTACTAGCCGGAATAACAAGAATTAATTGTCATAGTTGCATTAAGCATGTAAATCTTTCAAACCATTCAATTTCACCTCCACATAGATCCCATACTCCAAACATATGTTTTTTTGGGTAAGATTTATAAACAATACATATAAATTCATTCATTTCACCCATACATTTAATGTTGTCCACAACAAGCAAGCCTCCAACACTAAATTTTTCACATAAACATGTCAACCATCTTCTTGTTTGAGAGTCTCTATCATCCATATCCTCATAATAATTACAAGGACTAAAAAACTTCGCTGCATTAAAAATAGGCAAATTTGTGAACCTTACATTTAGAGAATCAATCACCTTCATTACAAAACATTTTCCCAGCATAATGCAGTCATCTAGTGTCCCTCATCTTTGTGACTTTGGAAAACTCTCAAACCTCAATATATGTACATGTACTATACCTGTGCAATCTATAAACTCAAGAGTTCCTTGTTGTGTTTTACTTAAAAAATATGATGTGTGCATTGTACCTGCCCCAAATGTGCCTCTTAGAAATGGTTTCTGAAGCAAGCTAATAGTGACATCCAAAGTTATGCCAATAGATGTAATGTCAACATGATCCTCTTGAAACTTTTGATTCAGCTTATTTAACTCATTAAGCACATCTGCAAGTAAGTGGATGCAAAATTGAACTTGAAATGTTGTAGCCATCTCATACATTTTTTTCTCCACTAACTCTCAATCTATTAACAAAGCACGCAGGAGCTTAACGAGTCTTTCCATGACTTTTCCTCTGGAAAGCCATCTAATATGATGAATTTGTAACACTTCTAGCCTTGTGATTTGAAATTAATCCATTAGCTCTTTCAATTCTCCATGTCTTTTAGTAGATTTCCCTAACCATGAATAGATATTGTTTGCAAACTTATCAATAGCTTGCAACTCTTCAAAATATGATGAAGCATCATTTGTTGCTAATGTTTCTCGATGAGCGATACAATGGGTATCTAATAAATGAGGGGAATGTCGATGAAGCTTAGTAGATAAACCTTCATGAATACCCCTAATGGATGATGCTCCATCAAATCCAAATCCAACTAACTTTGTCATGGATAGATTCATGTTTGCTAAAAGAGATGTCACATCATCATACATAGATTGTGATGTTCCATCCTTAATCTGTAGCAAGTGTATGAATTTTGTAGCACATGGACCTCTTCCTTCATTTGTCAAATATGTAATATAAACAATCAAATGTTGCACCATAGTCCGATCAGTGCTTTCATCAACTAAAAGTGAGTAATATGGGCTTTGAAAAATCTCATTTTTTAATTTTCTCCAATATACTTCCTTAGCAGCTTCTAATTTTTTTTTTCCAGATATTATATTTGTATATGTTGAGTATTCATGTGTTAAAGGCATGCGAGGAGTGTTTTTATACCTGCTCAAGTCACAAATTGACTTATATACTTCCAAAGGTAAATCATGTATTGCAACAAAATACATGTTCTCAATAACTAACATAATTCTCTCTTTCTGAGCATCAACCATTAGCTCAACATGTTTTGTAATTGGAAGAGTACTTCGTTTTCTTTTTCCCTCTAAAAATTGCAAAGAAAATTTATGAGCCTCTGATGTTGCATGGATGTTTAAAGCACTAACTTGAAGAGTTGTGCTTCCATCTTTAGCAAACGGAGTTTACCTTTTAAATTTTACAACACCATGAACATTTTATCCTTTCGACACCATTACAATCTTTTACAGCATCAGCACATGGAAATCTCATCTTCCATTTGGACTTGAATGTTATTTTTTACCTCTTGGATGTCGGTTACTCTTCAAGAAGTTCTGCACTATCTGATTCATGGTCCTCATCTACATGATCATATACTTCGTTTTCAGAAATGTGCAGTTGATTAGAGCATTGGGAGATACCAAATGCATTGGCAAGTGAACGTTGTTTCAGATCCTTTTTTGGGCGACCAAGAGGTGGAATTTTATACCTGTAAATCATAATCAATCAACAAAGCAAGAAATATAAAAATACAGGTTAATGTAAAAACACACAGATTCTTTGAAAACAAGGCAATAGACAACAAACTTCGTATGAAAACTAATGAAATGAAAAGCAACAAATAGATCTCACACATAGAGGTTTGTTGATCATTGAAATTAAAGCTAACATTGATCTTCATGTCCTGAAAAGAGGAAAAAGGGAAAGCCAAGTTTGTTTTTCACACCTAAAAGTTATCCAATCTATTATTGCATTTCATATACTGTTAGGACCAATTAGAGTCTGTTAGGAATTAAAGACAATTAACCAAATCTAAAATAATTTGTCTGTCCTGCATAAGAGCTTGATCATAAAGAAAAAGGAGTTTTCAAAGACAACTCGATGAAATATACTGAAATCACTAAGGCTAAAAAATAAAAAATATTAAGCAGGAATATCTTTCTTTTTTGGAAGGGGTGCCCACATGTCATGTGTGTCTCCAACATTGTTCTAAATTTGTATGTTCTATGTAAAATATGGAGTGCAAAGGACTCATTGTACCTAGTAGAAGAAGTCTAGTTCAGTGTCCCATTTGCAACAACGTAAAAAGGTATTTGTTTAATGTCATTTGTCATTAATTGTAAAGAGTGTTTGATTTGCAAGAGGTTAGAGGGATAGTGTTATTGATGCGATGGGACAAAGAAATTTAGTGTCCAAATCATAAAGAAATTTGTGAATCCCATGCTTAAATTGTAGATCTTGCTTAAAAGATCTCCATTGTTGATTCACAAGGCGGGCTAAAATAAAATCATAGTTATTCATTGTAAACCATGTTCAATATACCCTACCATGATCAACTACAGGCAACAAGGTCAATAATGGTTGGTGTTATTCAATTATAATATATACCTCAATTAGATGATTGGGAATTCGAGAATGTTTGGGATACTATGTGTGCGTGCCAATTAGATGACATATGACAGAAACCCAACCGTGACTGGTATCCTACGAAGTGCAGTGTCCAAAGGAATATCTATGCTATAATGGCTGAAAACGACAATATTGTTTTGCTGCAAATTATCATAGAGGAGTGTCACTTAGATAGAAATCTGCAGAATCACCATTTTCATGGGAAGTTGGGAACTACAATGGTTTTATTCTAAACTTGGACATCCTCTGTGCATAAAAAAGTTTCGTTTGTAGTAATTTTGTATTTACACTTGTTCCTAGGAAAACCTATTGTGAATCAACCTTGTGGCCTTTTGTGATCAAACTAGCTAAGACAGGGTCACATTTGATTAGGGAGAGAAACCATTTTTTTAAAGCCTAATCCGAATTTGACAATGGCAATATTAGGTTAATTTTCTAGATGGTAATCTGAGGACAAAATCACTGTGAAAGGTCAACATTGGTAAGATGAGGACAAAATCACTGTGAAAGGTCCAACACAACGATAATTTTTTCTTCCTTATATATCATTTAAAAAAAAGGGATATCATCTTTGGGGCTGCACTTCAAAAGGCCAAGCGTTCGCTTAGCATGCAGGATTGATTCCATGCCTTTTACTTCTTGATTTGATATTCAATATTATCAACTATCTTTATGGGTTTAGAGTATGGTTAGATATAGGTAACATAAAAATTTAGACTTCAATTATTTCAGAGGTCTATCAAGAAGCAATGATCAACACAACAAAATCAACAAGCAATCTATACATCATAACTTCTTCTTTTTTTAACATCAAATCAAACCCCTTTCGTTCATTTGGATGGAAAAGAATACAAAAATAAATAAAATTTGTGGTTCAAAAATATTTGTATTTCTACAAATGAAGGAGCCAATAATAAGAGCAACTACTTTTGCATGAAAACACCTCAGAGAGTATATCCTGTGAGTTTTTACATTACAATCCATCAAATTGCCTATAGTTCAATCCACAAACATTTTAGTAAGCTAGTAATGTGAAGCTGAAAATTTTAAATATCATGTATTAAAGGAAACTTACAACAATAGCAAAAATTTCAAACTATAACTTCTTAGTCGCATTCCTCCATGGGACTCTCAATATTCTACTTACAATGTGCTTCAACCCTTCAACACACAACAACTCCCTAACTGATCTCCACAGGCATAATGTTCCAATGCATCAGCAACTTTGACACCAAGTTAAATTAATGGAAGACAAAGTAATGGAAATAGTGATTTAGCTCCAAGTGAGACAATGCTCACACAAAGAGGCTGCCCCTTATTCTCACATTCATCAACCGAACATCATCTTACATTTATAGGAGTATAATTCCATTCAATAGTTTGAACAAATTCCTAAAAACTGAGATCTGAAGAACTTATTAGGATAAACATCTCAAAGACACAATA